>CM071605.1:1965500-2606500 GCA_036365135.1 Miichthys miiuy
GCCATGATACTGCGGCAACCAAACACAATGGAGATCATTTCATACAAGAGTCGAGCTCAACTATACAATGTTGATGTTTGCAGGAACATATATGATTTATATGAAATAATATAGTTTTATATGAACATTCATACAACCATTCCATTCCAATCTATCAGGATTCCAGTTGATGTGGAAAACTCACAAACACTGTTCTTGTCTTCTTGTTTTTAGTTTTGTGTTTTAAGAATCACCTAGACCTGTGTTTTGTTTTTTGACATACATGTCTTGATTGCACCATGCAGTGCATCAGTGTGAATGCATCTGCATTCGATTTTTGTGCCTCCACTCGTTTTTCCGATTTTGAAGCGTGGAGTCTTTAAAGCTATAAAGCTACAGGAGATAAGAGCATTGCGCCTGGTTATTACCCCCTTTATGACTCGGACTTTATGTCATGGATATGTGCGTGTGTAAACATTATTACTAACACGCACTCTTCCTTTATTAGCACAAAATGTTTTTTGCTAGTTTATATAAGAATAGTTATATATGAACAGTTTACGTTAAGAGCACTTCTGGTTCAGTTCAATTTAGTTTCCGATTACTAACAGAATAGAATAAGAGCGGGAAGAATAGAGAGCGACGCCATTCCCTCTATCCTCTAAACTCAGATGGCCATCCACCATGATCTGCTCGGGGGTTCTACCTCTTAAAGGACGTTTTTCTTTGCCACTGTCACAAAGTGTTTGCTCATGGTGAGACTTGTTAGGTCTCTGTATCAGTGTCTATCACAGTAACTACTGACACAGGTCAAGCTTCAGTCTACTCTGCAGAGCTGCTTGGTTCAAACTTTCCATGGCAGCGAGACAATGACCACATTTCAGTAAGATGGTGTTGATATACTTACCCCACAGCGGTTGGCACAGCATTTTTGTGCACTGGTTAGATGAATGTGGATGGCAGGAATGAGGGCCTGATGGCAGAGAGAGAGAGGTATTAGATGTAAGGAGGGAAAATAAATGGGTAAAACTAACATTATTAATGAAGGAGGAAACAGGAACAGTTCAAAGTTAAGTTATGACTACTACTACTGCCATCTTTTTGGTTTGACCATGATAAACTTGCTTAATTATGCATCATGCATTATATTATCAGCAAAGGTTTGAAGAAGAAGAAGAACAAACAGATTACAAGTAGAACATAACTGAACCGAATGTGAAGTTAATCAAACAAAGCACAACTCAGACAGAGTGAATTTAGAGATACTACAGCATTTAAAAAGACTTGAAAAGCAATGATAAAGAAGGTGCTTTATCTTTAAATATGATTTGTTGGTTGTATGTAGATCATTTTATTACATTATTATATCAACACAGCCGTAAAGTAAAAGCAAAGACTGAACAAAAAAATGGTACTGAGGAGAACATGATAGACATCATCTATATTTAAGAGAAATAGAACACAATGCAGATCTATATAGTATATATATAGTATATAGTGTATATCTATAGTAGAACAAAAGGTAACCTCAATGGCTGTGAAGTGAAGCCAATGCAGAAATATCAACTGCAGTTCCCTAAATGAGTCTAGCAACAGAACAAGTCAGTCTCCATAAGTCCCCATGTTAAAATGTCTAACTTCATGACAGAAATCAACATGTTTACAGCCTGGTGCAAAAAACACCACTCTTGGATTAGCTGGGAGGCAGCAGAAACATTTTATTTAATTAAAAAACTCATCAAATAACATGAAACTGTAAACTTACTTCCACTAGTGTCACTGATCTGTTTTTGAGCAGCTCTGAAGCTTTTTGAAAGCTCAATATGAATCATACTAAGCTCATCAAATCTACTCACCATGATGCCTCCACCAATCAGGCCTCCCATATATTTGACTTCTTGAGTGATTCGTTCCTTTCCATCCCTGTCTTGGGCTGCATACTCTGTATCAAAGTCAGGGAAGAAGAGCACAATGTTGCAGATGATCGACACCGCAGCCAGGACATAGAGGGGGATGGCGATAAACTTCGAGCACGCTCCTGTACACATGATGTCTGCTGATGGAAACAAAAACTGCTGTTTGAAAAGAGAAAAATGTCTTGAGTCCCAAATAAAAGACTTTCCTTACTGTCAGTCAAAATTCAACACACAGATGTCAGAGAAGGCGAATGGAAGAACTATTTATCTGTTATATATTTGGGTGGAGGGTATGAAGGCGGAGCTAGAAGAGATAGGACATCCTGCCTGATTATCACCTCCTTTATGACCCACACATTATGACGTTTGTGTGTGTGTGTGTGTGTGTGTGTGTTGTTTTCCATTGCTGGACTTTGTTGCTTGGTCTCTATTATCAGAAAATTGAGGTGTGTGAGCATACAGGAGGACCTTTCTTATTAAGAACAGAACAGAAAAGGACACACTCACTGTTTTTCCATAACATTACCATAACATTCACACATTACTCTAAGATTACTACAGATATGAGTATGTTTCCTTTATTAGCACAAAGTGCTTTTTATCAGATGGATTTTGTTAATGTTAATATCACTGCAAATTCTAAAGGGAGTGAGTACAGACTGATGTAAAAAGACGTGTATGAATCCAAGATGTTTCAATTCAAGTCAAAAATAGTTTACTTTAATTAAAAAATGTGTGCTAATCTACAACAGGCAAACACACACACAGACATGCAAATAATTATAGAAACACATTTGTGTTTCATGATGTGAATCCAAAATGAGTTTTGTCCTTTAAGAATCAGAATCAGGTTTAATGCCAAGTACATTTTCACATACAAGGATATTGCCTTAAAGTTATGGCGCATAACAAACATTAAGTAGAAAATATAAGGATAAAAGCATAAGCAGTGTGAGCAGATATTATAAATATATGTAGAATAGAATATGTTGTTTACATGAAAAGGTCTGTTCAGTTTTGTGCAGGAATGTGTAAAGTAGTAGTCCAAATAAGAAGATGTGTATTAATGGAACACACAGAGTTAATTCAATTCAATTTTATTTACCAAATCATAACAGAAGTTATCCCCTGACATTTTCCATATAGAGCACGTCTATAATATTATCTACAGACTCAACAATTCCCACCATGAGCAAGCACTTGCTATTCATTTGTCAACATGAAACGAGGGAGACAGAGATACAACAAAAGACTTTGTCCTGACCTCTCAGCCACGGGAGCACTCTGTGATATTAGATTCAATATTAATGTTATAATATGGCACTTTACTAACTTGATGGTCACACACAGAGAACTGTCATTGAGGTTTATTTAGCTTTAAAGCAGAATAAATACTCTCAGTGTGGTCCGTGATCCACAGATCCACCACACTGTCAGAACTGAACCTTCAGCCTCCGTGCAGCAGCCTACTGTAAATCAGTTATTTTCCTTTAACCTTAATATGACGTATCTTTTATCGGGCCACAATTGCAAAACATTGATAAAAAGCTGCCATTACCAGTGTGTGTGTGTGTGTGTGTGTGTGTGTGTGTTTATGATTTGATTACCTTATCAGTGGATTATGGCAGTATTCAGATGTGGGGAGTGTAGATATGGACTCTAACCATGAGTTGAAAGTTCCGCAAATTCCACAATTAGACCTTAAGCTAAGATTATTTTGTCACACTATTTCCAAGGTCCAGTATTCTCACACTATAAAAGAACAAATGAATTAATTATCGACAGCTTCTGGAGCTTAGACTTGAGTAACAACCTTGCTGTTAGTTATTAACTTATTGAAGGTCTAATAGTTATTGTTATAAAACTTTATTTTTTTATTTACCTCTGGACTTTTATGTATTTATGTAACAGACAGGAACAAAGCTCCTTCCGTATTTTCTGCGTGTGCCTCTATAAAAGGTCCTTTCACAGAAGTTCATCAGATGCAGTGTTTCCCTAATGACAGCTAACCATACATGACCAAACGTCAAAGTGTGACCGTTGAAGTTTATGACGGTTTATTGGTGAAACACTAAACATTTATTGCCATTGAGGTCATCAGTGCTTTACAGTGCCGATGTCTACTCATGGAATTCTGACACACGGGACACACCCTCAAACTTGGTATTACTACAGCTTTTTTGATAAAAAATGTGCACTAATGCAACTCCATAGTATGCCTGGTGCTGGAGTTTGAACTGTGTGTTAATAACAAGCTGGATGGTCTCTGGTCTTTGGCCTGAAAGACAAGGTGCCCATGAATTTCAAACAGAATTTCAACTTTGGACCACTTCGTCTCAGTCCATCCATCCACAACAGAATTTAAGGACACAGAATTGTGTCCTTAAATGTGTCCTTAAAGCATTGCCGTCTTTTCAATTCTTTTGTTGCTGGCATCAAATTTAAAAGGATAGTAATCTATCAAATTATTGCAGAAAACTTCATTCAACACAGGCCAGCCTGAGGCAAAGGTTAATGAATGGGAAGGGCAGCTTCTATCTATCACTCTTTCTGAGCATGACGTCAGGAGGGATTTCACACCAGCAAGGCAGCAGGACTAGACGGTATCAGTGGGCGAGTCCCCCAAACTTTGCACTCACCAACACCAACATCACCGCACCAGTGTTCACAGTAATATTCAAGTCCACCATCACTCCTGTGTCCAAGAAAACAAGTCAAACCTGAACCAATATCACCCCATGGCACTCACCTCTGTAGTGATAAGGTGCTTTGAGTGGCTGGTCATGGAATACATTTCCTGCTCAATACCCAGCACACTGCCCATCCATCCATTTCCTTCCACTTATCCAGGGTTGCGTCATGGTGGCAGCAGGTTTAGCAGGGCATTCCAGGCGTTCCTTTTCCCAGCAACACATTATCCTCTTCCTCCTGGGAGATCCCGGGGCATACCCAGGCCTGGATGGGCTATGTGGTCCTTTCAGTGGGATCTGGGTCTACCCCAGCGTCGTATCAACCCACTGGTCTAACTCACACTCCATTTTCCCATCATTTGTAAACATATATTCACAAGTGTTGATATGGAACTAAAAAACATAGAGAACCACAATTAATCCAAGAGCAAAGGTACAAACTAAAACCTTGAAAATATCTACTATATATAAATGTACTTTCTGATACAGGGTTCACAAATGATTGAAAATGTAGTCAAACAAAGGTGGTATTTATTTCAGGATTGTTTCAGATTACATTTCACTATAAAGGGAGCAACCCCATCTCTGAGGGTTTTGTTTCTTTTTCACCAATGTACAGACCAGTAATAAGTCTGTAAACACATTTTTATCAGTGCGTTATTTGGGTGGCAAAACAGATATATGTCTTCAGTGAACATTTTACTAGTACACTGAGTCCTTTGCGAACCTCCAGATATGTTCAGTAACATCTCCTCTTCATGTTGATAGAAAACATAATCCAGCCAGCATTATGTGGAGGCGTAACAGCTATGGTTGTAGTATTAAACGGGTGGTGAAGTGGAAATTGTAGGCGCAGTTCTAGCAGTATTGGTGGCAACAGCACTGATACTGAGTAGCAGGGGTGTCAAACTCAAATCACCCAGTGGGCCATAACTGAAGACTGGTCACGGGCCGTGGGTGGGGGTGTGGGCGGGGACATTAGCACATCATAGTACAGACACATTAGCTCCACAAACAAGGCACACACATTTACCTCCTATGCATTCATCCGCTGACCACTGAGCAGCGGGGGGAGGTCTTGCCCAATGACAGCATCTTGACCTGTGTGGCAGCTGTTGCAGAGCATCGTGGGATTTGTAGTATGAGCGGTGGGAGTGCGATTTACCAGCAGGCCATTAATAATAGACGTATGAAATTATCTCGTGAGCCTTGAGTTTGACATGTCTGCTGTATAGTATCTGTATAGTATCGATTCAGTCAAGAGTTTAACTGTTCTGTTCTGCTTCATCTGAGATCTGAGATTTGTAGTCTATTAGTACAAACTGTATCTGATAGAGAGCACTCAAGATAATAATCCGTAAGGCCAACACTATGTCTTAAACTGGTCACAATAAAAGGCCACTGAAATGTGCAGTTCTATCCCACAGATGTAGGCCTGTATGAATGTCCATCAGAGCTGTTGTCTGAACTGAATGTTCATTTTATTGATGGCAGTTTGAATGAACAGAGTTAGTGATGAAGTCATGTCAGGAACACCTGTGCAATATTCTGATTCATCAGCAGTTGATATGCCCCGACCCTGAGAAGGATAAGTGGTCATGGAAAATGAATGATATAACATTTATTAACCCACAGTGAAGCTGACACCTTGTTACAGGACGCAGACATGAATACAGGCAAGTGACGTGTGTAACAAATGTTTGTTTCTGCCTGTGTGGACAGAGGAGTTGGCTGGTATCTGATGAGCGCTCACTCCAGATGAAGGTGTGTTATCAGGTGTGTAAACTTTAGTTGGAATGAAAACAGTGAAGCTCTCAGTATGACAACATTCAAGCAGCTCCAGTTAAGTTGTAAACCTCCACCTACAGTCAATCGAGTCACTTGATTGGTTCATCAGTTCCTGAGGACTCTGAACGGGAGTCCATGTCCTGGTATGATTACATCTGCTGTCTTTAGCGCCTCCTGCCGGCTGACCTCCTGTACTGCAATGTTCATACTGAGATCCCGCCAGCTGTCCTCATCTGAGCAGCTCTCAAACAAGTCCCCTACAACAAGCACTGTGCCTGCAGAGGTTCCCTTCACCTGCACGCTGACATCTTGTCCTGTGTGGCCTGGACTGGGAACTACGGATACCTGTGGGAGAGAGGAGACCGTGTTAACAGACACCTGAGGGAAAACCAGCTGACCTCTGTCACAGTCTGATTCCTTTTTTTAATCCATCTTGTGTTCACTTTGTCAGTTATTTTGACTTCAGTTGGCCACTCTGACTAAAGACAGACTAAAGTTACATAAAGAGCAAGTCTTTTGGGGCAACGGCTAATGTTTCTAGGCTTCTGGTGTAGCCAACGGATATCCAGAAAACAGATTCCGGTTCTTCAGGCCAAGACTTCCTCTGCAGAAAAGTCACATTTCTGCTAATCTCTCTAAAAAAAGATATCTGAATCACAATATGCAAATAACTTTGAAAAAAGTTAATAAAAGCTAAATCATCGTCAAAAGACCTGAGACCTGACTCGACTCAGATAGATAGATAGATAGATAGATAGATAGATAGATAGATAGATAGATAGATAGATAGATAGATAGATAGATAGACACTTTATTGAACCTGAGGGAAATTCAAGCATCCAGTAGCAGCATGCAGACATACATTAAACATACATCAGAATGAACCTATAACACAGCAGCCGTACATTAAAATGAACCTGAGATAAATCTAAATTTAAATTCATGTGCAGAGAGTAAACTATAAAAATAAATTCATGTGCTGAAGAATTAAACTATTAAAAAAATAGCAACATATAACAGGCGTTGTGCCATGACACTTTCCATGTACTATACTATAACATTACTTACAGAGACCCAACAATTCCACCATGAGCAAGCACTTGGTGACAGTGACAAGGAAACCCTTTGGTCTTTGTGTGTGTTTAGTGTCACTGACTTGACTGAACCTTGAGTTGTACAAACATTGTTGGAACGTTTGCTCATCGTAGATAGACACTTTATTGAACCTGAGGAGATTCAAGCATCAAGTAGCAGCATGCAGACATACATTAAACATACATCAGAATGAACCTATAACACAGCAGCCATACATTAAAATGAACCTCAGATAAATCTAAATTTAAATTCATGTGCAGAGAGTAAACTATAAAAATAAATATGTGCAGAAGAATTAAACTATTAAAAAAATAGCAACATATAACAGGCGTTGTGCCATGACACTTTCCATGTACTATACTATAACATTACTTACAGAGACCCAACAATTCCACCATGAGCAAGCACTTGGTGACAGTGACAAGGAAACCCTTTGGTCTTTGTGTGTGTTTAGTGTCACTGACTTGACTGAACCTTGAGTTGTACAAACATTGTTGGAACGTTTGCTGTGTGGCTGTGACACAGTGCATGTACACTCACGTGTTCATCGATACAGTAAACACGTCCCTTTGACAGGCCGGTGGCTCGGTACGTGTCCCCCTCACTGACGTCATATCCTACAATCATCAGCGCTGTTGGAAACAGACTCAGGTTACCGACGTGGTCCGAGTGTCCGTGAGTCCCCACGACTACGTTAACGTCTGTCGGTTCCAGGCCTCTGTCCTTCAGTGCCGTTAGTAGAAAGTCTCGGTCCCACGGTCCACCGGTGTCCACCAGAACAGTCTTGGGTCCCGTTATGAGGGTAATGGTTCCGTCGGCTCTGAACGTGTCGTCAGCCTGACACAGACAGTAGCCGACCTTAAGGACGGACACGGAGTACGGCTGACCGGAGAAGTCCGTGTGAAGCTCTGACAGAGGGGCTTTCTGAAACTGACCTGAGACCAGTTTACTGACTGACTCTGACTCCGTCATGTTAAACACATAAAGTTAGGCAGCGTGCACTGGAAGACTGGTGGAAGCCGGACACACACGGCAGACGGTTCCATACCGCCTCCTGGTGGCCCGGAGTGTCATCGGTGTGTTTAATGACTGACTGTCGGTATTAGTTACTTCTTTCAAAACACATTAAATGTGTTGGAAAATAGTTGCTGAAAACACGCGAAAAGACTTGGAAGATGTGGAGTTAGAGGTTCAAACTGTTTTTCACCAGTTTTCAGTCCAGGATTTTGTGGGCGGTCCTTAAAGGGTGGCTCGATGACACGCTGAGGCCACCCTGAGCATACCCCTGCACCTCTAGCAGAGAAATATAGATGAATTCATCTCGCTCAGAGTGTTTCAAAGTTAGTCATGTCATTTTCTGAACTCATCTGACACGTTTCAGTCAATTCAAAATGGCTTCCGTGAGTGGGCGTGGCTTCAGCACATTCAGTGGACACGCCCCCACAGTCCTGGAGCTGAGAATTCATTTTTACCTGATTTATAATAATTAATAATAATTCAAATTTGGTTGGATGGTTAATAACACTTTCTTTTTTAGTCTGACAAACTCAGAAGACATATTTATTCTTACTTTACACAGACTTTAAAGTCAAATATAGGACACTAATTGAAAAGTGGTTGCATTTCATCTGCTGTGTCTTTTAATTGGACACAAAATTTCTACAGAAGACAGAGGGATACTTTTAGTGTTTTTGTTGTTGTAGATACACAAGCATTCTACTTCCTGTCCTTCCTCCTGTAGGGTTAGTCCTAATTGTAATGGCTGAAATAAGAACTACTTGCTGGCTAAGATAAGGAAATGATCATGGACATGTTGACTGTTGAACAGCAGCATCTGGCAACATATGCAACACATGCATCCATCCTCCTAACCTGCCCTTATGTCACACAACCACATGGACTATTTGTTTGTTACTTGGAACAAAACACTGTTAATAGAATAGAATATCTTTATTGTTATTATGCAATGCATAATGAAATTTAAGTGCAGTCCTCAGTGCAGGAAGTGCAAAAAACATAGTATAAAACATAGATAAAACGGATAAAAACATTTTAAAAAACAAAAGAAAACACAACAAAACAGCACATGCATCCACATACATACAGTATATACAGTTATTTCATGTGGTCATTTAGGGCGGTGATGGCCTTAGCATAGAAGCTGTGTTTTAGTCTGTTTGTGTGGGTTTTTAATGTCCTGTAGCACCTGCCTGAGGGTAACTGTTCGAATAGGATGTGGCCGGGGTGGGATGGGTCCTTGATAATGTTCTGGGCTCTTTTGTTGTTTCATTCATTCATTTTTAATTGTTACACCGTAATAAGCGCCACATCATTCTTTTCTTTACTCTACTTTGAACAATATACGTATGTAACACGTGCACATCAGCCTTTCTTGACATAAGTTTAAGTCTGCTTGAAGAAGAGTTGTAGAGACAGTGTGAAGTTTAAGTGGATCATATGAACAAAGTTTTCTTGATTGCCATAGTGTGCATTGAAATCAAGCCTCATTCCAGCCTCACATGTCCACTAGAGGTCAGCAGAATGGTTCATGTTCATGAGGAACACAGAAAACAACATGTAATTCTTTCACTTTAAAGTCCATTTTAGGAACTCTTCTGGAACTTTTTACGCAATGTCATCAGCAAATGGAATTCAAGGATTGTAGGCGTATTTCTTTTTTTTAGCACTTTTGGGTTGTCTGATAGTTGACCTCAGAAAACAGTTTCAGCAGAAGGTTCATTCAGTAGCTGACCAAAGAGTCATATGGTGAGACTGTCCTGTCAGCTTGTTACCATGGTCAAGAATCATTCTCACTATAATCAAACACTTCTTTGGATTCTTAGTTTAAAAAAGTGGTTTTGTGTCTTAAAACAATGACAGTTTGTTCTATCTATCTATATGTTGTCATGGAAGCAGAATTTTGATGTTGTTGGGTGGTCATGACTTCACTGTCTGTCAGTGTGGCAGTCCAGAACAATGGCGCCACTACACTGCCTGTCTGAGATAATGTCTGTGAAGCTAAACAGCTTCATAAAGATAGGATTTATTGTAGGGGTGTGGGGTTGTATTGAATCTTGTGCAGTGTTTTCAGTAAACGCTGTGTACAAGCAGTTATCATGTAATTAAACATTGCCTAGATACAGAGCTGTAACCAGGATTATAAAAATATGAGGGCATGGATCAGTATTCCCCCATAACTTTTTCAGTATTTTGTATTTAAATTATATATTGATATATAATTAAATATATATTTATATTCATTCTTATATTTAAATAATGTTTTGAAATATCTTTGATTTCTTTTTTTAACTATTTAATTCTATTCTTCAATTATTTAATTATATTCTCCCCTGGTTGAGAAATGAAAATCTAAATCAGTCTTCAAAACAAAATGTGTGTGTGTGTGTGTGTGTTTAATCCTGCACATTGTGGGGATGTGGCCTGATTTAGATTTTAGTTCAAATGTTGGGTAACTCAGTCAGTTTAACTGTAACTTACCATAAGCATGCAACAGTCATCAAAGTTATAAATTCCTCAAGCCAAAGTCCCAAGTTCAGACACGAATAAGGAGGTCAGACCTGTTACTGCTTCACAGACAAACAAAGGACTCATCTCAGGCAGCAAGTAAGGCATTTTGATCAACAGATGAAGTATATTTATATATATATTGACTCTATTTATGGTTTACAGAGAGCTTTGATCCAAATACTATGAATGACAGGGTTATGTTCATTTTTGTGCTGGCAGTGTGATAAATGATCAAAAGTGACTCGCTGGTTGTTGTTACATTTGTTATCTTCTTTTACATAAACTGTTAAGAAATATATATTATTGATTGAATTATACATTATGTAATTAATTGATTTGAATAGAAAAATTATGATCTAAAAACATCAGATAGATGTGAACAGTATGTACACATACAGCAGCATGCAAGTGTTATGCTTAGAATAGCTGTTGGAGGACATCTGCTGCCTTTGTGAGGAGGGACTCAGTGCTTTTCAGTATTCTGGTTCACCGTGGAGACATGCTCCACAATAAACAAATAAAAGTGTTTTATTTATTATATACATTCTGGCATCAGTTTGGTGTTGTTACATGTCTTTACCAGTTGTGTATGTCTCAGCTGGCTCTGGATGGAGAATGGCAGCGAATACACCGAATCCTTCAGAGACCCCGATTAAACTCACGCTCACCAAGAAGCAGGTATTCCTGTTGTATAACAGGCATCTTACTAAATAATGCAACCAAGTACAACATAGTGATCACTTTTATCTTGACATGTTGCACAGTCTATTCTGTCTTTTTCTACTTGTGTATTGTATATTTGTATCTGCTTTCTAGCTTTTGTGCTAACTGTGGCAAATGAATCAACACCTCTGAAGGGGTGTGTAAAGAGAATAAGAGGGTTCCAAATTTGTTCAGAGGAGACGTTCCAGATCTTGAAACGATAATGCACCTCTGATTTTTCTTAGTTGGAAAAAGCAGGATTGGACCACTTTATGTGCCACTCCACAAGTTTCTATATGAAAACTCCTAGGATCTTTAAGACTGACTTAACATTTGCTGCTAGGGGACCAATGCACTGCTTTATTTTTCAAGAATACTCTTGGGGCCTATGATGTTTTGTTAGAGTTAAATTGGAGGAAGTTGTATCCTTGATAGCAGTCTTGCAGAATTTAGAGTTTATTGAGGTCATTTGATTTAGAAGAAAAGGGTATAGCTGGATATCATCTGCATGACAGTGATAAGGAATACACTTACATTGACTAAAGGGGAGCAACAGGGATAAAATAATAGGACCAAGGATTGAACCCTGTGGTACACCACACGTCAGCTGACTAGATAAGGAGACATAATGATCAATGGCAACAGAAAAACTCATTGCTAACTATACTGCTAACTATACTCACTCATTGCTGATGCCTACAAGAAGAAGAGAGTGGTTAACTTTGTCAAAAGCTGAACTCAGTTCCAGCAGCAACAGGAGTAAACAATCCCCAGCATCTAATGATCCTTTCACACCCTGAGCAGAGAGGTTTCAGTACTGTGTCTCAAACGAAAACCAGAATGGGGTTTGTCAAAATTTTTTATTGCTGTCCAAAACCTGCAAAACCTTAGAAATGTATTTGTAAGTTCATCTTAAATACATGTATGGAGTGAGTATTCTTTCTCTGCACTTACATATTTATACATAATTTAGTGGCCTTTTTTCCATAAGATCCTAGTTCCTAGGCCACTTTGACTCGTGTCCATAAACAGTTCAGTCTTCTGGTGAAAATCCAATAATCACAATGGAACAAGGAAGGACAACATGAACAATGATTTATTTTATCAACACTTATAGTGTCATAAAAGGTGATCCAAACTTCATCATTCAACATCAGCCCAGTCCTTTACCAACTTGACGCTCTATCTCACATTTTTTATAACACAGTCAAAAATTTGATCTAAAACTCTGCTGACTTCTTCATGTACCCTTTTCTGCACCCATGTGCACTCCCTTACAGCATCAGCATACCTGTCGAATGGTATCAGAATATAAATAAAACAGCATAACAACATATTTTACCAAACAAGGGGATGTAACTTAAAATAATAGACTTACAGTGTAAACTGCAGGCTGTACTCTGAAGTGTTTCCAATGTGGAGTATCATGAATAAAGTGAATAAGTGAATAATGTAATATGTTAATGTTTATTGTCCAGCTTGTAAACAAGATATGATTTCATTGTAAAGTTGATGCTTTCACAGTGTAGGCTCTGTCTATCATTCATCCAGTTTTGTGTTCTCTCTCTCATACAGTCTAAAGCCCTGGAGAGGACCTGTGCTTCGAGCTCAGCACCATGGAATAAACCCTCCCTCAGTGAAATCCAGGTAAACTAACATCACATATCATGAGAATGACATGAGGATCAATAAACACATGAAAACATTTCATTTTTTTTCATTCTGCTCCTACAGATCAATGAATTTAAAGGACTGTCAAACACTTGTCCACTGTGGGGCAGTGTTTCCACAAAGAAGGTAAACAAGTGGTCATTATGTGTGAAAGGATGGAAGAGACAGAGAGAGAACTGAGGGCACAGGATTACCTTTGTTTCTGTCTTTCTTTCTTTCAGCCTGACCTAAAGCAGATACAGACTCTGACAGAGTGCCAAGAACTTCTTCATAAACTGGCAGAGGAGGTGAAAAATATCAGCCAGGTAGGCAGCTGATCCTTCCAGACTCTTATTTGGAGCTATCAAGAGTGTTTAGTCGCCTTGAGGTTGTCTTCTGCTATAATGTTAATCCAAAATACAGATACAGATATTTTAATGTCTACTTACCATTTTAATGTTTTATTATCTTCAACATTTGACCAAAAATGATTCATCTGTCAGCCACAATCTGATATTGTCCAAATGCATTAAATAGCATAATGAAGGCAGATAACTCTGGGAACACTCATTTCTAGATCCTGTCTGGCAATACTTCACAATTTTAGATTAGATATATTATTGAGATTATAAAAACTATATTTCATTATTTTACATTCACATCCATTGCCTCTTAATTTAGGGGCAGAGCAGCAGTAAGAAGGCTGTACCACAAGGGAGCATGGAAGAACTGGACACCCTGGAGTCCAGCAGGAAGTTGATCCTCCACTGGGCCAGAGAGCTGGAACTAAACATGGTTATTCACCCTGCGTTCAATTCATTAACTCTCCCTATTTTCTTTTCTGTTGTCATCATCTTGAGCAGCCTCTGCCATCAGTGTATGAAAGTGTGGTGAATGTTGACTGGTCGGTAGATCAGAAAGGTGTTATACAAGTCCTGGGTCGTGACAGTTTAATATGATTTAGGGGAAGTTGAACTAAAGCTAAGTCACCAAATATGCATGATGATGGAGAGAGAGGAATGCCGATAGTATAGAGAGTTTCTGTGCTGTACAGGTGGACAGAGCCATAAAGGACTGGAGGTAGTGGTCATTGTGAGCATTTCTCTGTGTTGACCCATGTTATACAGTTTGTTCTGAGTGATGTGTGCTCTGTAGAGAACCTTATATTGGACTAGTTGTAGATCAGAGTTCATTGTCACAATAAATGCATTTCTGCAGACCTGAGTCCAGAGGTTGGTGTCAGAGGGGTCCCTGAAAGTAAAGGCTGATTTGGTGTGTTTATTTATTTCTACAGTAGAAGTTTCAGGCTGTAGCTTTTTATCAGAATCATTACAAAAGGGGCTGATTCAGCGTTTAAGCTAATTCATCCATGTACTCTTTCATTGATGCTGAGGATCAAGAAATTCTTGAATCACCTGACTGTCCATTGATGTATTGAGTACAGTGCTGAAATCACCTCTGATTATGGTTATTGAGTTAGTGCTGTGGTTGATTAATGGTTTCTTGTTGATTGTGGCACTGATTATTACATATCTTCTTCTACTGGATTAATGGAAGTAGTGATAATAGTAATAATAAGGAGGAAATCAGTGATAAAGAAAAGGGTTCTTGAGGGTGCAGTCTCAGCCTCGCCGAGGACCCTAATGGCCTGAGGGACTCAAACTGCACTTCCTGTATTATATTTCCTCGTGTAACTTCTCTTCTACATACTGTTTTTTTACATGAAGTATTTCTCTACAGCATGCACTGTGTGTATCTTTTAAGTGTGGTTGAAAGAGGTACTTGTCTATAGCCAGTGTGTGACCTACAGTAAATGATGAGAAGCAGACAGAAGTCCAGGTTTAGAAGTAGAGCAAAGCACTGCTGTGGACAGGGTCAGCAGAAAAAAAAACTGTTATAGACACCTAAAAAATGTCAGGGGTGCGCTAGTGTGACCAACTTCTACAGTTGAGACAATGTAGTGCCAAAAGAGCGAGCTATCTGGTGGTACACAGTGAGAATTTTTAAGGTGGGCCTTGTTATGTGGCTAAAACGTGCTGCCCTGTCCACATCAGAGCTTTGCTCTGCTTCCTTCTGTCAGCTTCTCCAAACTTGGAGCATGGTGACCACAATCTACTGCAGGTAACACACTGGACATGGGAAAGCTACCCCTTTAAGAATTGTCACAGCACTTATTGTTGAACTAACGCTTTCTTATCGCACTTTACCTTGATTGTTCCCTTCTCTGTAAGTCGCTTTGGATAAAAGTGTCTGCTAAATGACTAAATGTAAATGTAAATGTAAATCTCCATTCACTCTGCTCACAGGTAAAAAAGGAAACCAAGCCAACAGATGAAACGACAAGAAGAAGAGATGTTCCAGGAAAGAAAGAGAAAACAGAGCTGAAGGGACACAATGACAAGCTTCAACAGTGGGCAGTGGAACTGAGCAATATCAAAGAGGTGACAGAGAGAGAGAGAGAAGGAGAGAGAATGACAATAGTAAAGATACATAGAAATAAAAACTCTCTGTGCATGTGTGTGTGTTTGTGTTATCAGGCTAATGGGGTGTCTGATGAGGAACTGAAGAAGCTGCTGTATCCCAGAGGACAAAAGGGGTCAAGGATGGCTGCTATTCTTCCACTGCTGGAGTTTGTGGTTTGGTCTCTGCTATCAGAGGATACTGAGGTGTGTGTGTGTGTAGTGTAGTGTAGGGTAATGTAGTGTAGTCTATCAACTAAACATGTTGTAACACACAACATCTGATAACTACGAGACAGATGAGGTATAGAGCAGAATAACAATAAATATTGTTAATTTAATGACACAAGCAGACTATTGTTTGATGAATATGACCCTACAGGAGGATGTAGCCAGGCTGTGGCTGCCGACCAAACAAAAGGCCTGGAGGACAGGAACTGGAAACCCCAGATACATACCTAACTCAGGTGACATGCACACTGACAAGCACAATTAAAGGTCCAGTTTTGAGATTTAGATCACAGCATTATATTATGTGAAAACATCAGTCATAGACCAGAGGCGGAACACTTACATATAACCTACATACTTATGATATGATGTGTTATTGTCTTTCAGTGTGGCAGTGGATTCAGAGTGCCTCAGGTAACCTTTATTTCCAGAGTGTGTCACAAGAGACACTTGCAAGATAATAAATTGTTATTTATTTATTTGTTATAGATAAACAGAAATAGAACAGAAAATAACTACTAACTATCACTACTAACAGTATTCATGTATTTGAATCCCAGTGCCGGTCGGTTGGATGTCAGCACTAGGCATTCCTGGCTGGACGTGTCCTCAGACCGCCTGCGGGTCCAGGAGGCAGCAGTGTACTCCCCTGCTGTCTCAAACGACACCAAACAGTCTGCTGAGTGGCCCTGTGTGCTGGGTGACACCGTCATCACCGCAGGGAGACATTACTGGGAGGTGGAGGTGTCCCTAACGGTAGCTGGAGAATCGGTGTGATGTCAGAGTCTGCTCCCAGAAAACAAAGGCCGACCATGTCACCCAAGAAAGGATACTGGACCCTGTGGAAGGGCTCCAGTTTGTGGGCCTGTACCAACCAGCCAACAAGGCTGGAGAGGGCAGCTATGCCCGACTGATCGGGTGTATTTGGATGTTGGGGAGGGTCAGGTGTCTTTTTATGATGTTGATCGAAGGGTTCACATTTACACTTTCTCTGATACCTTCAAACACAGTCTAATCCCTCTGTTTGTCTGTCTGAGTGGAGACACTGTGCTTAAAATCATACCAGCAGATACATCAGTCAAAAACCTATGGGCGTAGCTCAGTAGATACAGAAAAGTCACTGCTGGTGATGTTCTCTTCAATCAATGCCTCCTTTAAGATTCTTTGGGGAAAAGGTATCCTATAAATCACATGAATGACTGGATCAGACATGATGATCATACTATAAGAATGTGGATCACCTCACTACTTTACATTTACATTTATTTAAATTTCTAAATACTTACTTGGATGATCTTATTTTGTATCATTCATCACTGTACATCTGTTTTCTAATACTGCACATGCCAATGTCAGCACTTTGTTACTGCAACAAGGAGCTTTTATTTTGTGTTGATTGTGGTGTGTCTGTGGAAAGGACCAGTAGTGTTCCACCAACCTGTTTGGTCTGATTTGTTTTTCATTGTTTGATTTAGTGAAATGTGGTGGTGGCATTAATAACTATCTTTGTTTATGAAGGTCTAAGTGTGTAGTCAGTGTCAGTATTAAATTGGCACTATTTCATAACCAGTTAAAAACTTTTTGTACCGCATTTAAATAAAGAATGATATGAAATACAAGATGTGTTTATCTTGTAGAAACACTGACAAACCTGCATTTTACTGTAAATTACCAGGAAATTAATTCATTTATTGCTTGTATGGATATTTTTTCTTTAAATAATTAAAAATAAAAATGGTAAGCTTTATGCTGTTAACTTACTGACACTTTTATAATACCATATTTACTTGTTGCCATTGTGAATCACAGTATCTGAGCTCCATTGATGATGACCTGACCATCTCAGAGTTCCACCTGCTTTCTGAAACAGGCCACAGAGGTTTGTATTCATCAGCAAGGCAGCACTGTTCTCTACTGGACAGGATATTATTGCTGTTTTAAAGTGATATAGATTGTTTGCAATTGTTTGTATTCGCGATCTCATTCTTTCGGACACTACCCAAAGCTCGTGACCATAGATGATGGTAGGAACGTAGACCGACCGGTAAATCGAGAGCTTCGCCTTTCGGCTCAGCTCCTTCTTCACCATGACGGACCGGTGCAGAGTCCGCATCACTGCAGAAGCTGCACCAATCCGCTGGTCAATCTCCCTCACTCGTGAACAAGACCCCGAGATACTTGAACTCCTCCACTTGAGGCAGGATCTCATCCCCGACCCGGAGGCTGCACTCCACCCTTTTCCGGCTGAGAACCATGGCCTCGGATTTGGAGGTGCTGATTCTCCTCCCAGCCGCTTCACACTCGGCTGCGAACCATTCCAGAGAGAGCTGAAGGTCACGCTCGATGAAGCCAACAGGACCAGATCATCCGCAAAAAGCCGCGACCCAATCCTGAGGCCGAACCGCAGCCCTCAACGCCCTGGCTGCGCCTAGAAATTCTGTCCATAAAGGTTATGAACAGAACCGGTGACAAAGGGCAGCCCTGGCGGAGTCCAACTCCCAGTGGAAACCAGTCCGACTTACTGCCGGCAATGCGGACCAAGCTTTGGCACCGAGTACGGGACCGGATGGCCCGTATTAGTGGGTCCGAACCCCATACTCCCGAGCACCCCACAGGACTCCCCACAGACAGTAGAAAGAAGAGTTCCTATCATCAGCATCCTTGGCACTTTATTGACAGACCTTGTAATCATCTGTTATAGAGCGCTTCTTTAGCTGGATCCATGCCTTCTAAACATGGGACAGGACGGTAAAAATATTATACTACTACTAGTACTACTACTACTAATAATGATGATGATAATAATAATAATAATAATAATAATAATAATAATAATAATAATAATAATAGTAATAATAATAATAATAATAATAATAATAATAGTAATGGAGTCTTGGCACCACTCGGTGTTTGGGCTGATTATAACTAACAAAAACAAATAACAACCAGCGGAACCTTGTATTATCGTGCGTGCTGGTGGGACTCTTTCTGTGTTACACACTGAATGGTAACGTCACATAAATGTCCACCATGGCGGAGCAGACGGTGTCTGGTGGAGGCTCGTCCTTCATGGACCCTCTCAAAGGATTTCTGCTGACATACTTCATGCCGGAGTCATGCTACGACGAGTTCTTTCTCAAGTTCAACTTCCTGGACGGTAAGAGGCGGGTTTGATTTAAATGGCGGGAGTTCCGTACTGAAGGTGAAGTTAG
This sequence comes from Miichthys miiuy, assembly GCA_036365135.1. Lineage (NCBI taxonomy): Eukaryota > Metazoa > Chordata > Actinopteri > Sciaenidae > Miichthys > Miichthys miiuy. The sequence continues at coordinate 1,984,751 of CM071605.1, forward strand.
CTCTGTGTCGATGTGTGACGTTGACGTTATGCTGAGGAGGAAAGAAGCGCGTCCATTCATTCAGTGTAGAAGACAAGTTTACACAGCCAGCGGTGTGAACGGAGGAGAATGTCTCCAGGCTAAAGCTGCCTCTGTGCATCACTCAAACCAAACCAGGAAGAATGTGAGAGAATACGAGAAGAGAGGAGTCAAAGTGAAACGTTTGTTAAGACACTGACGGCGCAGCAGAGGGGAGTTTCAGGAAAGAAGCTTTGTGAAATGTCTGCTGAATGAACAAACTCGGCAGTGTAAAGAGGAGTTACTCAGTCCGCTTAAACCGGTTTAACTGACTGCCCGACCTTTGTCTTCACAAAGCATTCAGTCAAACCAGAGTTACTCTATTACAGAAGATTATACACATTACAATCTGCACAATGATATGAAATATTATACACTTCCTGTTACCTGAGTGGGCGTGGTCTCCTAAAGGCAGGTGTTCATCTTTAGCACAGACAGAGGACAGACATCTGTGTCACTGGAACAGAGACAGGTCTGTCTCCAATAAAGTCAACTTTCTCCTGATTTATCTGGAATTGTCATTTCAGTGTCAGATGCGTCTTGTGAGAAATGACTCTGATATTTACTTCTATGTGACTTTGAAGAGAAACAATCGCTCAGAATCTGAGCTCATGTTGACTTCAACAGACTCAGGACCTTCTGCTGCTCTCCTAAAGGGACAGTGGTTAAAGTTTGTGAGTGAAAATGGTTACATAAAAAATAACCCAGTAGTGTGAATGAGTGAGTGAGCGAGACAGCCAGCTCAGTAATATTCATTAATCTTCATATTTCTGCTTTGTTCCAGTACCATGTCTGAAGATTCTGCTGAGCAAAGGCCTGGGCATTGGCATCATCCTGGGATCAGTGATGGGTAAAACAACTCACCTCCTCTCCTCTGAGCTCTTAACTGTCTTCATGTGGACAAAGGAGTTAGTTTGAATCTAAAATGTATATGAGTGGGACAGCACGGTGGTCCAGTGGTTGGATGGATAAATAAAGGTGTATTTGTAACACTTCAGTTTCTTTGCTTACACACCAAGGCTTAGGCTTAGGCTTAGGCTTAGACTGGGCGTATATTTATTCAATTAATCAGAGCACATGAGGCTGAATAATCCTAAATGACCATATGACCTGTTGCTGACAAGCAATGTAGTATTTAAAAGGCTGCTTTTAAGCAGTCTGTTCACTGCTCAGTCCACAGAACACACCGGGTCTACTTTACACTCCAAGCAAACTTGGAGAGAACAGTGAGGACAAGACCTCAAAAGCTTGTTGGTGTGTCGTTCACTGCTCAGCCTGTTCAGAACTGTTCACATAAACCAATAATATAGTTTGTTTCGACACAATGTAGCATCTTCATGAAAATATAGGCTGTGTCACTGGACATGTGGTAAAGTACATTTGTGTCATTTATTTTCAGAAACATTCATCAGTGTCTTTTTGTCCATAACGGAGCACAAACACGAGTAGTGCTCCATCATAACAGCTCGTGTTCATTTCTAAAGAGCAGCACTGCAGACTGACTAACACGGAGGCACTTTGACATTCTGCATTCATACTGAGCGTGCTCAGTGTTGTTCTGTCAAACGTTTGGTTTATGCTGCCGTCATCAAACCCAACATCACAGTTCAAGGGCAGATACATAGACTGTACTCGCCTTCACATGATTGCATTCATTACAGTGTACAGTGCTTACTGAAGTATGTAAAGTTTTTTCTGCCTGTGCTGCCGGCTACACGTGACACAACACAAACAATGAAATGTGTCCTCATCCAAAAGTGTCAAATACTGAACGCTCACATCGGATTAATGATCTGGTTTACTTCATCTTTAATCAGACAGGCCCGGATTTAAATCCTGAATTTGTTCAGGCCAAACTCAACCATCGAGAACTTTGTTGTTTAATAGCATGCTATTAAAATGTATTGTTGTGTGAAACAGTCAACACTCAGCTTGTGCGTGTGTATTTTTGTTTTACAGTGCAGACTTGTTGAGTTTAGTTCAGTAAATGGACGAGTGGCCTGCTGAAGAATGGTGTTTTCAGATACCTGCACTGTTTCCATGGACTCTTGTTGTTCACAGTGAAGCTGCCGCAGATCTTAAAGCTGATGGGAGCAAAGAGCGCTGAGGGGCTGAGCTTCAAGTCCGTGCTGCTGGAGCTGCTGGCCATCACGGGAACAATGGTCTACAGTATCGCCAACAAGTTCCCTTTCAGGTTGGCCATGTTCCAGTCAGCTATGAAGCTCAAATCCATCCAGCCTATTTTCAGTAACAAACTGAGTAACATGCTGAATGTGAATTTGAATCTCTCAGTGCCTGGGGTGAGGCTCTGTTCCTCATGCTGCAGACCGTCACCATCGCCTTCCTCATTCAGTACTATGGAGGGAGAACCAGCAGAGGTAAGACTGCTGAGTCATGGTCAGAAGTTCAATTCATTTTTGTGATCTCAGGATATCAATATTTGAACCCTCTTATTTGGTTACTGAAGAGCTGTGGCATAGATGAGTACTGAAACTAGGACCTGTGTTATGAAAAATGACAAAACATTTAACTGTAATAATAATAATCAGAATCACATTTATTGTCAAGTAAGTTTGCACTTACAAGGAATTAGTCTTAGTGCAGTTGGTGCAGAGTAAACATTAAGTAAAAAATATAGGAAGATAAAAAAAAGTATTAAAAAATATAAATATATACACAATATCTTCTAAACTGAAAGAGGTGTTGTGCAGAAATGTGCAAGTATATGACTGGTAATATGAGAGTTCACAGTATATTCACAGTATATTATAAATGTGTAGGTACACAACAGGATGAAGTGGTCCCAAATAAATAATAAACTTTATTTATATATCACAACACAGTTACAAAGTGCTTTACAATAAAACAATAGCAATAGATTAAAAGCAATAAATCAATAACAATTGAAATCAAGTGCAACATAGAGCATCAAAAGGTCAGCAAAGGGTGTGCAGCTCTGATCTCAGGCAGCTCGTTCCACAGTTTAGGAGCTCGAACTGCAAACGCTCTGTCACCTTTGTGGACATGAAGTGGAATGAAGTGTGAGGATCTCAGGGAGTGAGGGTGCTAAAAGATCGACTAAATAACTCGCACCGCTGTTTGTTGCTTCACTGTCTCCAGGTCTCCTGTTCCTGGTGGTGTATTTTGGCCTGCTGGTCCTCGTGCTGTCTCCAGTCACTCCCATGTCAGTGGTTACCTACATGCAGGCCTCCAACATGCCAGCCATCATCATCGGCAGGGTAGGCAAAGCAACACACGGCTAACACATCCTGTACAACATGCAACATATCGTCTGTGGTCACAGTGTGTTTTTGTTTTCTTTCTTTGTGGCTAGATTCAGATCAGAGTCTCACGAGTTCAAATCTCTGTCATCTGGAACAAGTCACATCGTGTCCTAAAAATGTTCAGCCCTTCTTCCCGAGTCACAACTTCAAATCACAATACACACACTGCACACTCTTTCAGTCTGTGGACAGTGATAATTCAGATCATTCTGTCATTCAGACGTTTTCATCAGTATCTAGTAATCCTGTGATTGTTGTCTGTTTCCATGGTTTCAGCACAAACAGGCAGTAATACACACTGACTTTCCATGTAACATGTAAACACACACACACCACAGGAGTATGACAGTGTGTGTGCTTTTCTCAGCTGATCCAGGCAGCCTCTAACTTCCAGAATGGACACACCGGCCAGCTGTCTGCTGTCTCTGTCTTCCTGCTGTTTGCTGGATCACTTGCTCGCATCTTTACCTCACTACAAGTAAGTGTAGTGTGTGTGCATCTCTCTCTAATATTATATATTAATTTATATATATGTGACTCTTTCCATCCTCTCACCTCCTCCATATGTTTGGTATAGTGGCAGAGATCCACATCTTTTTGGACTGAACAAAAAACATGATATGAATTATGACACAGTCCCGTCATTTAACATCTATGGTTCAGCAGCTGCTTTACACACGTTTACTGGATAGAAAATGAAAATAAAAATAGCAGACATACACTGACAACCACTTCATTAAGTACAGTGATTCAATACAACAACTCTGCCATAAATTCTGCTTTATGAAGCTGATCATGTTTCAGAGGTCATAATTCTACTTCGTGGTGGTTTCTTAGTGGGTGCTGTTGTCGTACAGGAGTGCATTTTATTAAAAGCGGTTTCTAATCCAGTGTTATGGCCCTCTCATGTATGTAAACGTGCTGGTCAAAATATTCTAAACACCTCTCAGTACCTCACCATTCCATAAAAGCTGCTGTGCTGTGCTGTGTGCTACTTTAGCTCATTTTAGGAGGACAGCTGGAAAATCTTCAAACATGTCACTGCAGTATGTTGTTTTGAGCTTTACTGTGTTTTTACAGGAAACTGGAGACTCACTGATGGCCCTTACCTACGTCATATCCTCCGCCTGTAACGGCATCATCACTCTGCAGCTTATCTACTACTGGAACAGCTCCCCAGAAAGCAAGAAGAAAAAGAAGAGGGAGTAGGCAAAAGACAGTCCCTAACCTTCTTTTCTTTCAATATCCAACTTTGGACGCTGTCAATGAACAAATTGAAATGCATGTACAGAGCCATCGGAAGTGTGGCTCATCAGGAATCTGCTGGTCGAACCTTCAGCTTTGAACTGAGGATGTGAATGTAACCTGCCGAGCAGATCTTCATGCAGGCCCACTGGCCCTGACAGTTAGCTGGTTTTGAGTCCAGACTCCCGCTGTACAGCGTGTACAGTGTGCACACTGTTATTACATTCCTGTTGATCCAGTTTTCCTCTGTGCACTCTGACTGTTCCCCCTGCTTTCTTCAAATGTTTGGAAATGGTTTGTGCACTTCCTTGTTTTGAATGTTTTTGAAATGTTTTTAAAACGTTTTCACCTGGGATAGATGTAAAAACTGTTTTCTTGTTTTGTCACTTCACATAAACATTATTCGATATTACCAGTTACAGTTGTAATGTCTGTTCCATGCTCTGTCTTTGGTGACTCATATTATGGGGTGATGCTAACATGAAGAGTAAAGCTGCATGATCACACACTGACAAATGTAACATGAAGGTCAAATCCTAAATGAAGTGTGTAAAATTCTTCAAGTTGAAACACAAACTGTGTTATCACAGGCCTCACATCCTGTGAGTTTAAGTATGAGGTGAGTGTATATAACATGATATGTGTATACTTATAGGATTAGTATTACAGTAATCTCAGACTTGTCACTGCTGCTCGCCCACTCACTGAGTACTGGGAGACTACTGTGATTTTAATGTGCTGACTTGACCAGGAGAACATAAACCGTGCAGGAGCAACAGTGATCCAGCCACACAGGGTCAGCTCTGATGCACCAACTTAACAAGTCAAGTCCTTCAGCTCCACCTAAAGAAAGGTAAGTCAAAGTAAGTGAGGAAGACAAAAACCTTTTCCGTTCAGTTTTCATGACTTTTAGCATAAACAACCGAGCGGTGAACTGAAACAAGTTGGACAGTCAGAGAGAACGACTATCACAACTGTCTTTGTTAACAGGTTTTCTTCACGCTGCAAAAACATTTTAAAACCATATCTGTTTATAAAGCAACTTTCATGCAAACATGCAGCCCAAAGTGCTTCACAGAGAAATAAAACAGTCCAGCAGAATAGATCAAATTAGGTCAATGTTAGAACAAATGAAAGCCACAAAGAAAAATGGAAACTTAAAAGAAGTTTAGGAGCGATTAAAAAATTTAAAACCACTACAACAAACACAAAAACTAAGCCAATAAAATGTTTAAAAGTAAATGAAAAGCTATAAGGTGAATAAACACAGGGGACAAGTAAAAGAAAAAGAAAGTATAAAAGTATAAGATTTGACTCATTACTACAACAAAAAGGAACATTGGATGGTGAGAGAGGAATGCTGTCAGAAATCCATTTTAACAACTGCACAATGTAGAGTGCTCAAACTTAAACCTCACACAGCACATTTAAACATTCTGACACTGTCCAGTGAGGAAAGATGTGTGGAAGTCACTTAGAGTTTGAATGAATGAAACAAAATGAATTATTGATTTAATACTATCTGTGATCAATGCAAATCAAGTGTCTATTCACTCAACGTTCTATTAGCTGAAACACCAAGTGTCAAACAAAAAGCATAAAAACATGATGTATGATCTGTGTCTGCTGTGCCTTCATCATCATCATCATTATTTTTTATACTGTGAGTCATGTGGTACGTGTTTTCTTCTTTGTATTTCTGTTCATAAGATCAATGAATTCTATAAATAACAATCATAACAGTGATTATTTCCACGCCCATTTGGGTCACATCTTATTCTGTCGTCTTTTCTCTAACTTGCCTTCATATTTTAGGAATCTGCATCAGCGCAGACAGTGGATCCAGCACAATGAAACATTTTGACAGAATGAAATAACATGGTGGCTGTCAGTTGGTGCATGATGTGTTAATATGAAGTTGTCTTCCTCCATCTTAACACCCCGGTTGTAAAAAGAAAACTCAGTTAAACCAGCAGAACAAGCTGAACTCCACATGATAGCCACCACAGCCATCAGACAGAGCCCGCTCACAGGATACTGTGCTAACTGTACACTGCACATTAAAGAGTGGCTGATACGTTTATTTTCCCCCATCGTTGATCTTTCACATGCCGCTCCTCTTCAGACAGTGCTTCCCTGTGTTTTCCCACGTTGAGGACTCCTGTGATTGCCTCTTGTGACAGCAGAGGCTGCTGTTGCTGCTTCTCTGCAAATGTTTTGCTGTAAGAGGAATGCTCCGTCAGACACTTCCACACTGCACTCGACTGTCTCTTTCTACAGTGTCCCTTTTTATCTCTGTTTGTTCCTGTTTGCACGTATTCAGTGTGGTCATGTTAAGTTACTTTTTGTTTCAGCGTGTGCTGTCATTTTCCATTTCTTTAAACCTCATGAGTCTAAATAAAGCAGCTTTGTTTGAGCGGTGCAGCAGATGATCCAGCCCGGCCACACGTCCTATTTAATTGACTTTGCTTTAAAATGAGGACGTCTCAGTTTGTTAAATGCCTGTTGCCTTGACTCCTCTCTCCTTGAATCTCTGTGGGAGGGACTGAGACATTAAGGAAAGGAATTGAGGATGCACAAATTGGAAAATTAAACCAACAACCTACTTCCTGTGAGTCAGACTAATTCAATTCAGTTCAGTTTTATTTCTATAGCACCAAATCATAACAGAAGTGATCTCATGACACTTTCCATACAGAGCAGGTCCAGACTGTACGCTTTATAATATTACTAATAAACAGTACTCGTTTGAGCATACCGTCTCATTCAGTGGTTTTACTTTACCTTACTTTGTTAGAGAAGGAGAGAGACAAAGATGCACAGCAATAATAATACTAACAATAACAACTATAATAATAACAACAGTATCTGTAGTGGACGTCATCAGGACCACAGCAGCAGGCTCGACCAATCCCTGATCTATGCATAGCCATGATCAGAACCTGCGAGACAAGAAAGCAGAAGCAGAGTGAAGTTATTAACATGTATGGGACATAGTGTGTACAGCTGGAGAGAGAAGAAGAAGCGCTCGGTGCATCATGGGAAGTCTCCCTGCAGGACTAAGGGGTGGTTCAGGACTCAGCTGGGCCAGCTCTAAGTACTCTTAGATGTGGAGAGGGGTCTGTATTATACTTTCATTTGGCCTCAAATGTGTTATAAACCCTTTATAAACTGGAGATATGTAAAATGGTAAAATGATCCCAAACAACTGTTTTATTTTTTAAATATACATATACATGTCTACAGTCTGCTCGTGTGTGTGTGTGTGTGTTTGCCCCGCAATGCATGAGTTGTGTCTGTGCCCCTGAAGGAATGCAGCAGGTACTCTACATTAAAATCCAGACAGCATTTCCATGACTTCTTTTGAAGTGGTGGTTTCCTGGAGCAGTGTTGAACTTATTCCTGTCTTTTTGTGTTGATATAATTCCTAATTCCTCCTCTTACTTGTTGGAATGTTCATTGAAGAAAGAGACAACAGCAGCCTGTGAATGAGAGCTTGACCTGCCAGCAAGCGAGCATAAATTAACTTCTCAGGAGAGGAGCTGCGATTCAAATCCAGTCGCTGCAGAAAACCTGGAGGTTATGACTAGATTATGTGTCACCAAAGTGAATGCCAATTCACACTTAAAAAAAACCTGTTGGTAACCACCACCTGATTCTCACACATACACTCTCACACACACAGAGGCCGACCACAGCTCTTTGTACAGACTTTTAAGTCACTCTCAGCAGATCCATGGCAACCACTTGTTGAAGCCTCACTGCTCGTTGCTAAGTGATGGGATGTATTGGACCAGAAAATCCTTCCATTGACACTCCCTCCACCCCCTTCTCCACCCATTCCTCTCCCTACCCCATCCCTTACCCACCCATGGACCCAAGCCAAAACAACACACATACATGCTCTAACTTCTGCTAGTTACACGCAAGAAATGTTCCTGTGGTACTTTGCCAAATCCAACCTGCATTTAAAAAAAGGGGTTGTTGGTGATGTAAATTTCTATTCTGTTTTATATATTCCACATGCTGATGAACGCTTTACAACATCAGATATTTGGTTTATACCACAAACAAAGAACTTTTTGAAGAACCCTGTTATAGCTCTGATTTCCAAAGTTCCTAAAAGGTTCCAGGGATACTTGAGGGTTCAGAGTTCCTGAGGGGGTCCCCCTCCAGGGTCAAAGGAGGAAAAGAAGCCATATGTGTATGAATGTTCTCAACATGATAATTATAGTAACAGGCCTCATTAAATATCCTCCAACATTAACTACAATGATGCTCCATACCACCATCTCTTACACTGAATCACATTCACATATAAAGTCTGAGAGCCCCCGCATCTGTTCATCGTTCACCTCCTCTGTGTCCTCATCTGCGCCCCCGCACCCCACCCCCTCCAATCCCTCCCTCAGTGACCGATTAGCCGGTGCGGGTTCTCTCCCATTTCCATGAGAAAGGCGGCGGTCAGTGAAAGGGTTAAGCCTGAGGACGAAGCCCCCAAAAGCAGCCCTAATTTTCTGCCCGGCGGGGGAGTGGGGGAAGCGGGGAGAGGGAACAAAGACGCCCGGGGGAGGAGCGGAGACTCCGGCTTTACTATATGCACCTGCGGCCTGAAAAGCCTCGGACAATGCGCCTCCGACACGGCCAATTACGAACGGGCCATCCACCCGCTTTTTTCTGTGGAGAGACGAGGGGGGGGCAAAGTGAATTTTTAAAGAGGGTAAAGATAAGAAAGTAAATAATCGAGCTTTAAATCATTCTAGGCACTACAGACTACCGCCCCCCATCCACCCTCACCCATCTCATCTTCCCACCCCGGCAAGACATCCATGTTCTCCCGCGAATGTTCACTTTTGTCCGGAGGTGGATTGTGAGCGGCCCCGGGCAGAGCTGACGGCTCCGCCTGTGAGGACGCTGTGAAAGTGAAAAAAGGTCGCTCTTTATTGCTGCTCGGCTTTCTTATCGCGGGAATCATTCGGATGGATGAGGTCATGTTTGAAGCAACAGCTGAGAAACGAGCAGCTTTTCCAATTCACCTGAGAGAGTTCAGAGAGGAAACAAACCAGATGCCTGATTCAACAGGTTTCATTAAACCGACTGCAAGTCAGGCCTGAAAAGCAGTTTATCAAAGAAGAATTCTAATTCTTCTACACTCAGTGATAACAGTCATCCCTTCAACACTGTACACTCTAATTCATTCATGTAATTAACAAACTGAAGAGTGTGCATGATGTTTCCTCATACTGACCTACACCAACTACACACTTCAACTTGTGTGTGTGTGTGTGATTTAAATGTGTAGCAAGTGTAACATTTGATCTTAATATGGACATGATCATCTGGAAAGAAGGAAAAATACAGAACAAACTCTACGCCGATACGTAACGCTCAGCAGACGTGTCACATTTTGAGTTTCAAGGGCGTAAAACTAAAAACACTGCTCTGGTCCCTGAAGCAGGAGACGACTGACAGAGTTGGTATTCAGCCTTCAAGTACTACTGATACTCAGCCACTTGTTCATATAGGCCTGTGAAATAGAACGCAATCCAGTACTACTATGACAATGACAATGTCACAGTGTTCACTGTGTTTTGATACTGTCGGAGAGGTTAATTCATCTGTGTTTATACCTTAATGGTGTTTTACTGGACTTCATCACACGTACAGTGTATTGAGAATTCACTATAATGCGTTCATTATGTCCAAAGCCTGGAAACTACAGACAGTGAACGTGTTTTTAATGCTCGCTCCATCGGCTAAAGGAAAACCATGCGGCACAGTTGAAAGTTCCAGATGAAGCTAGTAAGTGGACTTTGTGTGCGAGGAGGCTTTTTGAAGTCAAAGCACAGAATTCGACATGACAAAGAATGAAAAAAGGATTTGTACTTTTTATTAATATTGTCATGAATGCCATAACAAAGATTTTTAATCAAAAGAAAATCAGACTCTTACTATAAGAGCCCACACATTTATACATTATTTACACCAATGCTACATACGTAACTCTGTTATATGGCAGAATTTACATACAAGAGAATTCATTCTAAAAATAGAGATACAAGTCAGTATAAAGTTAAGTTTTCAAATACTTAGCAGGGTAGCAATGTAAACATTCATGCATTACTTTAATAGAACTGCTCTCCCCTTTAAAAATAGAAATAAGTCAGGCATCTGTTTCCAGTGCATGTTCAGTTAGTCCTTTACTTTGAAGCTTTCCATTACTGTTCCAACTAATCTAGCACATTCAATATTCACAGTTCTGTTGAAGATAAAAGTTCCCTTTAGGTCCATAGCAGCACTATTAGACAGCAGGCTAGACTGAAACAGACAGTACTGTCAGTTTGAGAGAACCACGATTAAAAAACACTTTTAATACTTGATAGAATGATGAAAACGTTTAGAAACAGGATGGGAGGTTTACTGGAGATTTAATCTGAAACTTACTTTGATACATTCTCTTTACTCGTGGTGAAAACACAAACAGTGACAGGTCATTCAAAGAAACGTGCCTGAGAGGCCGCCTTGTCAAACTAGTTTACGTGGTGGAAGATTGACTTGCAAGTCTCAAAATCAGCTGTTTGGAATCAAACTGAAAATGGAGCATTTCATATTAAATTCCCCTCACTTAAAAAGCCTAAAAACATTTCTTGCCTAAAGCAAAGTGACATGAATACACAAAGCGACTCAGATGCTGCAGCCGAACATTTACATCAAAAAAGATCAAAGCTAAAAAAAAATAAAATAAAAACTAATTACAGCAAATAAAACTCATACAGGCAGCAAAAACTGTCACACCTCTTTTCAGACTCCAGTGATCTTATGTGACAGACGACACTATAGAACTACTGAGTGTAGAACCAGCCTGGTTCTACAGCCTAAGCAACCACAGATCATAGAAGCCAGTGTATTCAGTGAGTGTCCTGTGGATGCAGTGCTGATTGTCCAACAGGTGTTTTCCGTGTCATCCAACAGGATTTCATCAGTTAAAAATAAAATAGAAAAAAAAAAAATTACAAGTGTACTAAATCAAAGCCAAGGCACAAAGAGTTCATTTGAAAAACAGCTGTCATTCAAGTTGTGCATTCCTTCCCGTCGTCCCTGCTGGTGGCACGCAGCTTGTTCCCCAGCTCCACACACACACACACACACACACACATCAGAACGGCAACGACAAATAACCATCGACCACAGCCCTTCAGCTCAGGTGATTGGTCTGTCACCAGCTCAGAGTTTGCGGTTCGTCAATCAGGTCTCTGCTGCGGTTGGAGGCTGTGTGGACTGGCTCCATGGGCTAACAGTGGAAGACTAAACCCACTAATTGGACCAGTCCCCCAGCACTGACGGAGTATTGTGGAACTAGTCAAGGGTGCCAGAGTCGCAAGTGTTTAGGGTGGTATTTAGTCTTTTGACTTATTATGGATAAGTTCTAAAAATATAAAGACAAAAAAAAAAACAATTTCCCTAATATGTACACAATAAACAGGAGGAGTCTGCTGGAGGGTGGAGGGCAGGGAGGAGCTCAGCTCTGTACATTTGGTGGCATGTGTGGCATTTATTTGAACTGATGTGGCACAAAGAGGTAGAAAAACAGATTTTCAATTCTAAAAAAAAAAAAAAAAATGAAGTCACTCGTGTCTGGCACATCTGGATCTGTGAGACTACTGACGTGGTTTTTCCTTCACATCGTGTCTCTTTGCTCTGCCGGTGTGTAAAGTCTGACTCCATCTCCCATCCAGCCAGCTGTGCATCGTGAGCATTTCTGGTCCTCCCACTCAGTTCACCCTCCGCCGCCATGATTCCTACTTGAGTTCTAGATGTGAGTGAGTGGAACGGTTCCAGTGAGGTAGTGCTGCTGGACACTAGTGTAGCCTCTCTGTGCTGTCGTGGGGTCGCCGGCATCCCCTCCTGGTCCAGGAATGTACATGCTGATCATGTCCCTGAGGTCACCCTGCAAAGGGCCCCGGTGGTGGTTTGGCGTCCCCGTTGGAGGAGAGTGGGACACTGGTTCTGCTTTGACCATGGACATGGTGACAGGGCTTGGCTGCTGGGGACTGCTGCTGTATGACATGGGGCTGTGGAGTGGAGAAGACGACGTTAAAATATAAACAGATAAACACATGGTTAATGCCAAGGCAGGAAATCAGAGCATGCATGCACCAGTTACTCTAAAAGCCACACTGACATGTCAGACGACCTGCTGCACTACTCATTTTTGCTGTTGCAGTTCAGTCAGACAACACCGAGTGCTTTGATTATGTACGTGTGCACACCCGAGGAAGTTAATGTGAAAACGAATGAGAAAAACTCGTCTTGTTCATGTGGATTTAATAATTAGGTTAGAGATAAAAGCCAGTGATGAGGACAACGTGCCGTGGTTCTGTTAGGCTAGAAGTCTCCAGCTGCACAGTGCTAGTTATCTTCTTTTTAGATTTTAAAGATAACTAAAATCTAGAATCAGCAACATTAAACTGAGACTGAAGATCAGTTCATTCTGATAAACTAAAATATTGACTCATAGGACAGCCACCAAAACAGAGATACACTGACTTCTGTAGTCATGATTGTTTATGGCATAAATCCTGCAGAGGTGAAAACTATCTAAACAAACTGCAGCCTCCTCCTTTCCAATATGCAATGCGTTGGTGCACACCTGTGTTCAACGAGTCCCTGCATGTTTACAGTGAGAAACTCTGTGGGCCTTCAGTCAAACGTCTGCTTTGCACGATTCTGACCACTAAAACACGAGTTAAATACGTGTTAAGCTACGGTGACAAACACAGTATAGTGTCAAAAATCAATAGTGACACTGATCAGATTTAATTTTCTTATTTCAACATTTAAACCAAGCAAACAAATATTCATGAAATGACTGAACCGGTCAGGTAACCCGTCAGAAATAATCCAATGTGGATGATCCTGCTGTGGTGAACAGAATCTGCGCTCCTCCACTACCACAACAATTCTAACCAATGAACGGACAAATAAGTGCACTGGGAGCATGCCCAGAGGAACAGAACCTAATGTACCAAATCTACCAAAAGCTACATATTTAGGACTGGAAGGGGAAAATAATAGATTTAGAAAGTTTCCAGTCGGAGAATAGGACCTGACAATTCCCAAATGACTGAGGAGAGAGTGCAGTGCACCCACGAGTCAGTTTCAACAGTCACCACACTCATTTGTTCAAATGGTGTCTGTGCCAAACCTCTACACCACGAGATGTAAAGTCAGCTGAACATTAATCATTTTCTGTTTTCTAAACATCACCTAACCTCAAATTCACAATCCATAAAGTTTAGTGAAGATTAGTGGACAGGTGGTCCTGACCAATCCTCTTACCAAGGAGTTTCAAAATATCAAGTATCTACAAGCCTCCAACATGACTCACGTTAAAACATAACATGAAAGCATCTTTAAAGAGTCACCTGCTGGAGGAAAAACAACAAAACATGTTTAAACTAAAATACATTTTAACTTCCTCACGCCACAACATTTATCACATTTTTAAATTTTTTAAGTGTTCAGTCTTTGTGGTCTGGGGGACATGAGACCTGTGGCAGCAGGCAAAGGCCCAGAAGTGTAACAGGGGACAATGGTTTAGCAGGAATAGGGGATTGTGGGTAGTAGACCACACACAGAGCAGTCCTGCCTGCCATCAAGTCATACTGATCAACATTCCAGGCAGGACCCAGCCCAGAACAGAGCGTCACACGCATAACAAGTAGACAACAGACTGAAGCCTGTTGTTTCATCGTATGCAGAGTTCCTCACTGATTCAAAGGGACTGAATGATTCTGGTTCTGATGCACTTCACCGCAACATTTCCACCCGATTAAAGTCTCATTTTTTAGGGCTCTCCAACAGGCACGCTCAGGAAAGGAAGAATCTGAGTAGTTTGAGGCGAATTTAAAAATCAACCTGGAATTAAAAAATTAAAAACTAAGAAAGTGAACAAACTTGACGTGTCAGTTTGGCCTCGTTTCTACCCGAATCAACAATCGAGGTCTGCAGGTGGAAAGTTGTGACTTTATTTATCCAACAATAAATAGAAAAGATAAAAAGTTCACTGTGTTTATCTCAATGAACTGGTTCTTTTGTGTACAGAGTCCAGATCTGTGCACGCTCGCCAAATACTTTCATCATTTTAAAGCCCACATTATTTGACCTTTTTTCAAGCCATCATCACAACCCACGATAAACTGGAACATCAGGAACATTATGTTAAAGTTTTGAGCAAATAAGTGCCAGATTGTGTGTGATGCTGGTGGAGAGGTGGATGTGTCCTGCAGAGCACGTTGGAGAGACCTTGTTGATGGCTTTGTGTGGAGAACCTCATTATATGAAGCATGTGGCCCTTTGTGAGATCAATTTCTTTTGGAAACAACAAAAAGTGTCGACCATATTAAGTGATCAAAGTCACATTTATGAAAACACACAAACACACACAGTCATTTGGACTGCAGTGGGTCCGTTTTTGGAGGTGATGCACAAACAGGAATGAGCCTTAGTTTGATATCAGGCTGGCAGAGCAGGTCGCCTTCATGTTCACTGTCCTTTCTGTGTGAAGTGCGATGATTAAAAATTCTTTCAATTTATCATTTTTTGGTTATTTATAAGTTATAGTTAAGTTTTCAAGTTGTAACCATTCCAACACTCCTGTCGTTCAAACGTCAGACCCACATGACCTCACCTGTACGAGTTGGCTCCGTTCATGTATGTCTGCGCCGCCGTCATCGCAGGTGGATACTGGAGAGCTGATAGATCATACCGGTGGAGCTGCTGTGTGTAGCCGAGCGCCTCGCCCTGCATGCCGGCGTACCCCCCGGTGGGACCCCAGCCGTAGCTCTCCATCCTCGGACTCCCACCTTGGCCTTGCGCCGCCGCCGCCAGCAGGTTCCCCGCGGAGAGCGGGTACTTGCCCACCTGAGTGTCCTTTTTGAGCAGGGGCTTCGTCTTGCGGCGTGGCTTGTACTTATAGTCGGGGTACTCCTTCATGTGGACCGCCCGGAGCCGCTTGGCCTCGTCAATGAAGGGCCGCTTCTCGGCGTCCGTGAGGAGCTTCCACTCCGCTCCCAGCCGCTTGCTGATCTCAGAGTTGTGCATTTTGGGGTTTTCTTGAGCCATCTTACGCCTCTGTCCTCTGGACCACACCATAAAAGCATTCATGGGTCGCTTCACTTTATCCATGGGGTCGCCTCCGGGTGCGCACGCCGTTTTGGAATTCGGGTGAGAGTTTGCATTGCCGCCCATGTTCCCGGTCATGTTGCCGGTGACCGGTGACATTCCCTGGGACGTCTGATGAGACTGGGGCTGGCCGACCGGCTTCAGCTCGTGTTCCATCATGCTGTACATGTTGGACAGATGGAGTCAAAGTTCGGATGAGTTCTGCTACAACAGTACAAACGCTACGCGCGCACAGTCTTTGTCGCCTACCACCTGGCGACTTGTGGCCAGCTTCCCCTGCAGGTTTAACCGGGAGCGCCGGGTGATCCAAATTAACTAATTACTCACGACACACACACGGACGACCAACAGACCGCAACGGACGACCTGTGTGTTCTCTTAAACTCTGGTCGTGTCAGTCATCACTGTGACACCGACACACTGAACAGAACCAGAACTCAGCAGCTGCCTCCTGATCGGCGGAAAACTACTTGTTGTTGTCAGACCTGCAGCTCACACTGAACTCTGTTCACTCCAAAACTTCTTCTATTCTCATGCAGGCAGTGTGTGTGTGAGTGGACCAATGAGAGAGCAGCTTCAGTCTGTGCGCGAGCATTTGCAACTGAAAAGGCTCCAACGGTGCGCGAGACACTTGTTGATGACGGAGGAGGAGAGAGGGAGACATTCCAGAGAGACGAGGGTCCAGAAGAGTCCTCTGAATCTGATCAAATGGACTGATCAACTGCTGATCAACTGCTGATCAACGCACACACACCTGCACACACACAATTTAAACTGCAGCAAACTGAGAAAACAGCAGCACAGTTCTAGTTTAATAGATCGATTTACATTAAAAACAGCTTTAATTTTGATTTCATTTCATTTAATAATTCACTGTTCCTTTGCAAAATAAATAAATAAATAAATAAATAAAAAAAGCTGCACAAAGAAAATGTTTTTTTAATAATACTGTACTGTAGGCCTGGACTTGGATTTACTTTCTTCAGGATTATTTTTCAGAGGTCTGTCTCAAAGTCCTCGAAATTGAGCTCTGACTTCCAACCACACACACACACAGTTGTGTTTTGTAGACTGTGAAGGAAACAACAAGAATAAAACAAAACATCCTGTAATCTGGACCACCACAGATGTTTTTGTTGAGGTCAGATTAACTTTAGGGCCCCAGGGCAAGACTCACTCTGCAGAGTGTATGTGTGATGTGTTTAAAGTATCCACTGGATACGGTGTGGACTACATAACTTCACAAACTGAGCTCCAAGATGAGGTTTTATCTTAGATTGTGCATAAATGCTGCGTATTTCTAAACAAATGTGCGCTTAATCCAATCCCACTAACTAATTGGCACGTGAACCTGCCGCTTTGGGGACCCCTGAGGGTCTGGGCCCCAGGGCAGTTTCCCATTTTGCCTGGTTGGTAATCAAAAGGTCGCTGAGGTCAATAAAAAAAGCTGAAAGTTAATAATGTAATGACTCAGGACAGGTTGTTAATGCGTAGGTTACAGGCTTAAATCTTCCCCTCATAATGGTGACAGTGTACCTTTTGTTCACTGACATGAGCCAACATTGTGTTTTGTGTCACATTACTTTTATTTATTCCGTTCTTATTGTGACTGCTTTTTTTGAAATATTCCTCCACCATTAACAGAATAAACACCTTGATCAAAAGCAGCATTTTTATTTGTCCAGCAAACCACAAATGAAGTGCTTGTTGTGTCTTTTTAGAGCGGAGCTTTTGAGGAGCCCGACCCTCTTTTCAGAGGATTGTGCTAAAGACATGTCCCTATACACGGCTATTGATTCAGCTCCAATGACACACAGAATGAGGAAGATCTTTGTTGGTGTGTCCAAATAGACTTCTTCCATTGCTGCCGTCCAGAGTCTTTGTTAAAAGCAGCGTTCCCCCAAAACTACAAGGACCATGCTGACTCTGAGTCCTTTTGGACATGTTAAGTTATGCAGCATAGCCCAGCATCATTTAGACCTTCATTTAAGACAGACCTTTAATTAATGATAAAGAAGCAGTTTTTCATATTCTACAATTAAACCAACACTGCACAGAAATGAGTATTTTTGTGATTTAGCACCCCCAGTGTCAGACTGCAATCCCACTGTGGTAAATATGTTCAGCTGTGCACAAGTCGACAACACAAGACATAGCAGCCAGCTAATATTACTTACTAGTCCAGCAGCAGTCAGGCCAGCTCGGGTCTTTCTTTCAGCCTTTTATCTCACCAACCACTAAAAGTCAGTCCCAGATTTATTCTTGTCCGGCAGGTTCATGCTTGTCATTCTCAATGGTCTCTTTAGCATTAGCTATGTGCATAAGCTGCCAAGCCTGGTTACGTTGTCCATTCACCTGGCTCCGGTTCTGGCTTGACACCAGCTCCACTCCCCATCAGCATCCCCCTGAACCCTAGGCCTGAAAACCTCCTCTTCTTCCCTTCTTCTCTGAACAGCCCGGCTAACAAACTGAGCTAACATTAGCTAACAGCAGTTAGCTACAGCTACAGTTCTCAGCAGTTTATTTTAATGTCAGAGGGAAAACAAGAAAACATTTTCTCCATAAAATATGATGGTCGTACCCAGAGCCCAAAGTTAACACCTCTTGAGGCTGGCTATAGAACATTTCAACTTCCATAAGTCCCCATGTTAAAATGTCTAACTTCACAGCAGAAATAAACATGTTTACAGCCTGGTACAAAAAACAGTTTTGGTCTCTGTAGCTAATTTCGCCGTTCATGACAACTGTACTGAGGGTGAATTTATATACAACTCACCTGTTCAGATTATATTAAGGCTTAAAGTTATGCAGGATTAAGAGTGTGGATGCTTTGACTGACAGGTGGGTACTGTTACAGGCTTCATTCAGCTCACCTCAGGTCTGCCGATGATTCATGTCTTTGCCAGTATTTAGATGTGAGGCAGAAGAAGCAGTACATTCAACATGGCAGCAGCAAAGTAGTGCTTCAGAAACCTACGGGTGACATCACTCATGGTCTGTCCATTCTTTATACTGTCATTGGTATGTGCAGGAGGACAGAGGGATGAAGAGAAGAACTTAGTGCATCATGGGAAGTCCATCAGCAGTGTAGTCCTATAGCAGCATAACTAAGGGATGGTTCAGGACTCACCTGAGCCACCAGCCCTGACACTGCCAAGGACAAAGGCAGACTGCAGCGTGTCATTCTCTCTGGCTGACAATGTTCCACCTCTCCAGGACCTGTACTTCTCCAGGACTAGGCATGTAGGTAAGGTCGTGGCTGACCCCACCCAATCCGGACACAAACTTTTTGGGACTCCTCCTTCTCCCAAGAGGCTGCTGTGCATCAGGACCAACTTCACACCACAACAGTTGCTTTTTTCCAACTGCGTCATCCCCAGCCAAGTCCCAGGGCCTCCTCTGAAACTGACCCACCCACCCACCCAGACCCCACATGTTACATTAATGTGTGGGTCTACTGACTGTATGCATTACATTAACGCACACCTTTGATTTAAAATCTTTTGGATTACTACGTCTTAATATATATATATATATATATTCTGCATACTGTGGACCTTTGCACACTACCTTGTGAAAACTGAACATACATCTATTTATATTTTAGAATGTACTTCATTATTATATTCCTTATATTTTTTACCTAATGTTTGTTTTGCATTTTACTCCATTCATCCAAAATGTATCCGAGGATGGACCAACATGCAGTGGAAGTGTGTTATGTTTGTGAGAAACTTCTACACTTACATGCATCCATTGATTATGGCAACAGGATACAGATATTTTACAAATATTTTAGACTCTGAATGGCACATTAGACTCCAAAGGGGTGAATCTGGGGAGTAATTTCCCCATAAACAGTCATGGACAAAAGTATTGGCACCGCTGGAATTTTTCCACAAAATGCACCATTTCTCCCAGAAAAGTGTTGCAATTCCAAATGTTTTGGTATACACATGTTTATTTCCTTTAAGTGCATTGGAACAACACAAAAGAGCAGAATAAAAAAAGCCAAATTTGAAATTATTTTACACAAAATTCCAAAACTGTGGGTAAATAATTTCATTTCAAGCATGTGATGTTTGTGTAAACTCACCTGTGGCAAGTAACAGGTGCTGGCAATATAGAAATCAAACCTGAAGCCAGTTGGAGTGTATAAAAGTTGACTCAACCTTTGTGTTGTGTGCCTGTGTGTGCCACACCAAGCATGGAGAAGCAATGAACGCAGGATAGTTTGAATGGTGGATAAACAACCTCAGTCAACTTCCACATAAATTCAGGCTGTCCTGCAGACTCAGGGTGAAACAGTGTCAGCTCGAACCATACGTCGTCATCTGAATGAGATGAAGCGCTATGGCAGGAGACCAAGGAGAGCCCCACTTCTGACACAGACATAAAAAAGCCAGACTGCAGTTTGCAAAAATGTACCTGAGTAAGCCTCAATCCTTCTGGGAGAACGTTTTGTGGACAGATGAGACTAAGGTAGAGCTTTTTACCAAAGCACGTCATTCTACTGTTCACAGAAAACAGAATGGCCTACAAAGAAAAGAACACGGTACCTACAGTCAAACATGGTGGAGGTTCAAAGATGTTTTGGGCTTGTTTTGCTGCCTCTGGCACTGGGTGCATTGACTGTGTGCAAGGAATCATGAAATCTGGAGACTATCAAAAGGTTTTGGCCTGTAATGTAGGGCCTAGTGTCAGAAAGCTGGGTCTGCGTCAGAGGTCATGGGTGTTCCAGCAGGACAGTGACCCGAAACATACCTCAAAAAGCACCCAGAAATGATTGGAGACAAAGCAATGGAGAATTCTGAAGTGGCCAGCAATGAGTCCGGATCTAAATCCCATAGAACACCTATGGAAAGATCTCAAAATTGCTGTTGCGAGAAGGAACCTTTCAAATCTGAGAGACCTGCAGCAGCAGAAGAGTGGTCCAAAATTACAGCTGAGAGGTGTAGGAAGCTTGTTGATGGTTATAGGAAGTGATTGGTTTCAGTTATTTTCTCCAAAGGGCGTGCAACCATATATTAGGTTGAGGGTGCCAACAATTTTGTCCGACCCAATTTTTGAGTTTTGTGTAAAATAATGTCAAATTTGACTTTTTTCTTCTGCTTCTTTGTGTTGTTCCAGTGCACTTAAAGGAAATAAACATGTGTATACCAAAACATTTGTAATTGCAACACTTTTCTGGGAGAAATGGTGCATTTTGTGGAAATATTCCAGCGGTGCCAAAACTTTCGTCCATGACTATATGTGCACATTCAATCACCTGTATGGATTAGAATATGTAATTATTATTATTATTATTATTATTATTATTATTATTATTATAATAATTAAGCATAAGCAGAAATCATGGTGTCAAGAGATGTGAGTGAGAGCAGCCTTCAGAAAAGAAGCCAAACTGACACCATCATGAGGTGTATAAAGCTGAAGGTGAGATCAGAGGTGGAAGTGATGGAGGGAGACTGGACAGAGCTGCACTGTGAGAAGAAGTCAGGGCAACTCAGTCTGTCTGTACTCTGCTTTTGAATGACAGTAAATTCATATTGTACTGTCATTTTGGGGCATTTATTGAAACAAAATGCTGTCGTTCTTTTGAGGCAACAGAAGCCCTGAATGTTTCTACATCGAGTATGTAGGTGCTTTGACCCACGCTGTGACCTCAGGCCCACGGAATAGATTTCACAACATTTCACAACAACGTTTTTCTGTTCCTTTCCATGTCGGACTCTTCAGTGTGAAAAAAAAAAGAAGCACTTTTGTTGGAATTTGATGGTGCACAATTGCCTTCAAGGATTATGTTGTAGTCAGTATGCAGCTGTAGGTTGTAGCGCTCTCACTCAGCACTTGACCAGATTCAAAACTAGCTAAATTAACCTTTCACATGCAACTGGAAATCAAGCTTAATGTGAAATATTCAGGTAACTAGTTCTGTACGCAGAAATGGAATTTGATATACCTGACTGTATTTTCAATACAGCAATATTGCAGTATTTTTATCTACAGATGCTGTAGGTCGGACAAACTAAACACAAGCTCAAGATATGTCCTTTTGCTAGGAAGCAAAGGCACGGCAACTCAGCAACTACAACAAAATCCTACACACTGGTCCTTTAACATTCAGTAAAAGTTCCCAAAATAAACCAAATTAAAAAATAAAGACTAAGATCTAAGATTGGTGAGTAGTGCCACATCCTCTCACCACCAGACAGAGAAGACAAAGTACACAGGAGACAGGTGAGAGTTCTTGCACTTGGCTGACAAATCCATGAATTTGTGTGTGTGTCTGTGTGTGTGAGTGTGTTTGATAATGTGTCTGAGAATGAAAATTTGCCTTGTGTCAATGCAGGTGTGTGTGTGTGTGTGTGTGTGTGTGTGACATCTTACCAGTGTTTGTCAGAGCGGGTGTTTTGCTAAGTCAGTTGGAGAGTGCATTATGCAGATCTATGAGTGCATGCTGCAGGTGTGTGTTTGAGGCCATGTGTTTGTGACTAATTGGGAATTGTTAGGCTCTAGTCTCCCATTTCCATCTCCATGACAACCTTGTGTGGAATCCCTTCCAAACCTTGCCCTCTCCCTATCCTCCCCTCCTCCTCCTCCTCCTCCTCTTCGCTCCCTGGCTTTCCTCTTTCAAAAACAACTTAGCAATACTCACACTCTCAGCTTTTCTTCATCTGTCAGCTTCTGTGGTTTCAGATGGAATGGAAAGGCAGTGGAGTTTTTCAGCTCCCTCTGTCGCCTCACACACTCTTACTTTACGCTTGTGTGCACATGTTGCATTTGTGTGTCACATCAGACACAGGAAAACCCAACATGGCAGCGGGTTTCCTCCTTTCTTTCCGTCCATCACAGACCTGCGCCCTCTCGATTTTTTGGTGGCTGTAAAAAGAGAGGTGGAGTGAAGACAGCTTCTCCTTCTCCACTCCTCCCACCACCATCCTCAGCTTCATGTTGTCACTACCTGAGCTTTTGATTGTCAGGGTTTGTTCCTTCATTCAAATTCAGCTTATTAGTAAAATGTAGGTTTTTGTTCACATGTTGCTAGTCTCCTACTAAAGTCTGAGGTTGTCTGTTAGTTATTGGTTTGATTGATGATTGTGTATTGATTACTGACGGTGTCTGATGGTTTATTATCAGCTGATCGTATTCAGTTTCTAACAGCAGTATGCAGGAAAAGGTTGATCTATGTGTGTTTTTAAACTACTTGAATAAATATGTTCATTTTTGCCGTGCAAAGTTTGTTATGGTCTAAGATAGATGACAAACACTGATGTAACGTTAATGTTAGAACAACTATAGAGCAGAGATACATGTATGGATACATGTTTAGTTTGGTCTGATCAGCCATTCTATGTTCTTTGTTTTTAGTTTGTCAGGACAGTTTTGTTAAACCAGTTTAGTCTGTTCAGTTCTATTCAATTATTCAATTCTGTTCATGTTAAGTTTGCAAGTTAAGTTCTGTTTGGTTGACTTGATCTATAAACGTAGAACTTTATTGAATGTTTTTTGTTCATTGGGTTAACCTGTATACTTTCTGGAAAATTAACCAAAAGCTTGGCACCTGACAAAGCCGTTTTCCTCCTCAGACTTCAGACTTCTGTTGCATGTATGTATGTGTGTGTGTGCGTGTGTGTGTGTGTGTGTGTGTGTGTGTGTGTGTGTGTGAGTGAAAGAGAGAAAGAGAGTTGCTGCTTGCTCCTGACTCCCCCAACTATATCTTTAGAAAGACAGTTTGTGTTGGGTCCAATTACAAGAACTTCAGTTTTGTCTGAATTTAAGGCATGTTTGAAGTTTAGTTAACTGATTGGTTTCATCAGGCTTGATAGATAAATATAATTAGGTATCATCGACATAACAATGACAGTTAATGAAGTGATTCCTAATAATGTTCCCTAAAGGAAGCATATATAAACTGAATAGAAGTGGTCCAAGCACAGAACCTTGTGGAACTCCGTGACTGACTTTGGTATGCATGGAGGATTCATCATTAACATGGACAAACCAAACTTAAACCAGCTTGGTGCTGTTTCTTTAATGCCAGTTAGATGTTTTAGTCTCTGTAAAAGAATTTGATGGTCAATGGTGTCAAATGCGGCACTAAGATCTAACAGGACAAGTACAGAGATGAGTCCTTTGTCTGATGCCATTAGGAGGTCATTTGTCACTTTGACTAATGCGGTCTCTGTGCTATGATGCACTCTAAATCCTGACTGAAAATCCTCAAATAAACTATTCCTATGGAGAAAGTCACACAGCTGATTAGCTACAGCTTTCTCAAGTATCTTAGAGAGAAAGGGAAGGTTTGATATCGGTCTGTAATTGGCTAAAACCTCTGGATCTAGAGTTTTTAAGAAGAGGTTTAATTACAGCTACCTTAAAGGACTGTGGTACATATCCTGATAATAAAGACAGATTAATCATATCCAATAAAGAAGGACTAACTAGAGGTAAAACATCCTTGAGCAGCCTGGTTGGGATGGGGTCTAGAGACAGGTTCTTAGATGAAGAAATTATTGAAGTTATTTGATGAAGGTCGATGGGAGAAAAAGAGTCTAAATACATATCAGGTTTTACAGCTGTTTCCAAACTTGCTGTATCAGAATGCAGATCAGTGCCTGTTGTGGGCAAGAGGTGATGAATTTTGTCTCTAATAGTTATAATTTTATCATTAAAGAAGCTCATGAAGTCATTACTAGTTAGACCTAAAGGAATAGATGACTCAATAGAGCTAATAATGAAGAGTAATAGGCTGCTCTGGCATTACGGAGAGCCTTCCTGTATGTTTTAAGATTATCTTGCCAGACTAAACGAGATTGCTCTGGTTTGCTTTCAATTTGCTTTCCTGTGTACGTACACATGAATGTTAAAATCACCTACAATAATTACTTTATTGGTTTTGAGGACCAAAAAAAAAAACCTCTGAGAATTCAGATGAAAATTCTGAATATGGACCTAGAGTATATACACTATAACAAATCTAACTGACTGTAGTGTTTTCCAGGTTGGGTGTGAAAGACTAAGAACAATACTGATCATGAATATAACTATTAAAATGGGGGGAGTGGATTCATTAAGGATAATATAAGAGGCCAGTGCATGCAGTGTGAGCTTGGCACTCCATCAAATCTGTCAGGACTCGAAGGCTTTGTTCAGACTGCAGGCAATTCAGATTTATTTCTCAAATCAGATCTTAAAGATACAAGATCCAGTTGAATTTGTACGGTGGCTCTGAGGATCAAAACACAACATTTCCCAAAAGACAATATATAGATTGTCCACACTGTCACTTTTGTATGGCGGTCTGAATCATCACTGAATTCTGGAAGGGAAATCTTCCCCCAAAGTGCCAGCAGACAATTTATTTAAGTGTCTGTCTGCAGACTGTTGTTCTCTTCATTGTCTTCCACATTGCTCTGCATGTATAGCAGCAATCTGGATTTGACACCGTCGTCACTTTCAAATCTGTTTTGAGCAGCCAGAGCATCCATACTTGGCTTGTTGTCCAGATTTTCTCAAATCAGTTTGGATATGCCAAAAAAAACCCTCAAAGATTTGAGTTGACAGTTTGAACAAGGCCTATGCACGCCTCTCGATTTGGAGACTGCAAAAGACACATTGGAGTACAGAGAAAGATGGAATGGAACAATATAGTACTGACTGGTTCAGGGAATATGTAATTATCATCAAAATGATCCCTGTAATTTATTTAACCTGAAAACACTGAGCTCTTCATTAATTATTCAAAAAGAATATCTGATAGTGTATATCCACTAACATTGACATATTATCACTGCTGAGAAAGGAAGTAGATCCACAGAGCCAAAATCACAGACCTCCTGTAGCTCTACATTGTATTTTAGCTTCATTATTTTGGTTTCACTCTCTAGACTCCAGAGCACCCATTCTATATTTCACCAAAGTGTCCGGGATTGCTGTCATTTTAAAGTCATTCCCTGTGTATCTAAACACAGAGATAAAGTCCCAGGCTTTCTTTTGTAGATAGTTTAAGTTGTCATCAATAACTGGAACCAGGAATATACATCATAACTTTGATGTGTATGACTTTATTTTGGCGGGTTTCCACCCAGTTTCCACTGTAAAGCCACAAATGTCTGCCCACAAAGCGTCCCCGGAAGCTGTCAGATTGTGTTGTGAGGAAGATCCTGACCCACCGTGCAGGGTGGAAAGAGACATTGTGAGTTCAAGAGTTTGGTTCGTATTATATAATACAATCAACCATCAGTAAACAGAGGGACTTGCCCAACTCTCACTGCCCAGAGAGAGGCTGTTTTCTGGGGGACAGTTCACCAAAGAGTCTGCAGGGAGGACTGGCTGGGTCATGGTGACTTTTCCCACATAGAAACTTTTTGTGTGTGTGTGTACTGTTCTTTGTTCTTATAAAGGAAACCCATCAGCAGCTAAAGAGTCCAGTGTTTTTCTCAGGAGTTGGTGGAGACCAAACCAGAGCTAGAAGGTGAGTGAATACTGCTTTTGCTTTCATCAGGTGGACAGATACACAACCCCTAATGACTGCTGTTGCTCTGTGTCTACTGCATGTGTATACATTTAATATTTAATTTAATGATGTTTGTGATCACAAACCTTCACAAACCTTGACAGACTTGTGTGAACGTCTGTGTGTGTGTCGGTGTTTTTCTGCTCCCTAGTGGCTAAAAAATGTTGAATGCAGCTTTAACCTAATTATGCCATAATATCTCCTGCTGACTCAAATGTGGACTCAGACAGCATGTCAGAGCATCAAGTCACATGACTTCTTTTAGTGTTAAGAGCTCTGACAATGACATTTTCATTATAGCCTCTCATTCACAATACCCACAAAGTAATGAGAGGATACAAATGTTATGGAACTCACAGAGGTAAAAAACAGCTTGATGGAAAGGAGGGAAAATTTGAATGAACAGAAATTAAGTGGGATGAAATCAAGAGGTAAGGAGGGCAGCAGAGTGGGGGTGGGGTGTAGATTATAGGGTGAGAAAGAAGCAGTGAAGACGGGCAAATGAAAGCCACAAAATGAAGGAAGAAAGGAAGACCGAGATGGAGAGAGAGAACAAGGGAGGAGGAGGGACGAAAGGATGAAGGGATGGATGATGAAGGGGTGGGGTGTGAGGGTTCGGTGCAGGAGGGTGGTTTTGGGTGACAGGCCTCATTGAATAGACCTCTTTTCTCCCCTCTGCTGGCTTCTCTTCTCATGCAAAACAGGCCTGTTCAGCCTCCCAGCCATCCGTCACACAACAGAAAGACCATGGCAGGCCCTTTACGAGCCTCACACTCGCATAATCCCCCTACCCCACCCCACCATCTCTCAACCCCACAATCCAGCACCCAACAGGGGGTGCAGTGGGTAACAGGAGTGTGTGTATGTGTGTTGGGCAGTTGGGGGATGGGCATGGGGTGTCTTCGTCACAGAGAGAAAGTGCCTTTGGAAGAAGGGCCACCTAGGCTGAGAGCGGGACAAAAAACCAGAGAGACGTAACATGTTTTGAGGCTGGATGGACGTCATATTGGGACACCGGGGAAGTAAGGAGGAGTTAACCTGCATGGGATGTGGTGTGTGTGTGTGTGTGTGTGTGTGTTGATTCTATAAGCAATGGTTTGGTTATAGAACAGGTGTGTGTTTTATAGTTTTATGAAGGTAACAAAATGAATTGATGAACATGGAGGTGAATTGACAAATGAAGCGATGAAATATCAAATCATTTGAGTCATTTGATTAAAACTGTCACCATGTGATTAAAAACGGGCGAACAGATGAACAATTTAAGTGATTAAATGTTTACGAGCTGATAAATTGTCAATTGATTTGATAAACCTGATTATTTGAAAGTGTCGCTCTGATAATTAACTGGCCTGTTTACTGTCTACCATTCATCATTCACAATACCCAGCTGACATTTATTGTTTACAGTGAGCAACTTTTGGTGGCCAAAGTGTCAATCAAAACCCACGGCCACCCAGATGAAATGAAACCACGGTGAAAGCCTGGATGGTACGCGACAGCTAGTCCACCGAGTGTGACAGCTCGCGTTGGGAAATAGCAACATGGGGCACCGAATGTGATGAATTAGTGTTGAGTAATGAGAGAGACTCAGTGAGTGAAGCATAGAGATTATATATAATATACATAGAATGAACAAAGTATCAGAGCCAGAACAGGTTTGTAAATTGTCCAGATTGTCCCCTTCATCAAGGTAAAGAGTTTCTGGTATACTGACGGCAAGCTGACACACACTTTCCAATCGCATGTCTCTGTGCTGGGTCAAATCCCAAACCAGCCCTCAAACATGACTGGCTTGTCTTATTTCAGTTTCTGGGCTGAGAGGCTCCAGATACTCAAATGTGTGCACAAACACTAAAAAAGTGGCTGCAATAGGACCATCATGCACCTGGGTGGGCTGATGCTTTTTACCGGAGCAGGAGAGGCATGACATCTTACACAGCTTCACTTATCATGTAATGTAATGAGGTGTGGGTTAAACGTTTCAGTAACATTCATAGTAACACACTTCCAACTCTTCATACTCCTTCAGCTGCTTTTCCATACAAATCAAAGCCAGTCATTGAGGTGAGTGTTACCAAAAGATTTCACAATACATCCGGAAGCAGTAGAATGGCGTTAAACGTTTTTATGTTTAAACAGACAAAAATAACAAATACCAGTCTGACACATGTGATGTGGTGTGTGTGAAAAACATGACACCTCAGTGAATAGTCCACTAGTTCAAGATCCTAGTCACATCTACTCATGCTCTAATAATGAGGCAATGACATCATATCCACCTCATATACACAAAGCAACCCGCTATACAAATGTTACTGCTGATGTGTTTATATTTGGTTCAAACCAAAGTGTGTATAATAACAGATGGGATCTGCATGTATGGTTCCCACCGTGAAGCATGGAGGAGGAGGTGTGGTGATCTGGGGGTGCTTTGCTGATGGCACTGTTGACAAATTATTCAAAATTCAAGGGCAGCATAGCGACCGTCCGGGTTATGCTGTCACATGCCTATATTGCCATGGGACTTCCCATGATGCACTGAGCTCTCTCTCTCCATCTGTAAACATTCATATCCCATCTATGTTACTAACTCAGCTTCTTCCCCAGAGAGAGTTTTCTCAGGTTCAGGCTAGACTGAAGCTTTCTAAGAGGGCAGTGCGTGGAACCGTGCACAAACTGGATCAGTTGTATCCAAAGCACGATCAGAAGACCAATAAGTCAAGCTTAGTTCCCTGAGAGACAGAAAAGGACTTGGACTTTTCTCCACTGACCTCGACTGAGAAAGCCGAGCACTTCTGACATCACAAGAAGATCTTTGGAACATTGTCAAGTCATGCTGGATCACATGAGTCATCAGGTTTTACACAGACTTGTGGAGTCCATGTCAGCTGAGTAAGAGAGATTTTTCATATTCAAGATTCAACCAAATTGTTGAGATGATATCATCATCTGGTAAATGGACTTGAACATTGTCACATTCACACACATATTCCTACTGGCATGGTGCCAACTGTGCCACACACACTATTTAAGACATTGGAATTACATTCCTTTAAAGAGCCGTACTCTTAGTCCCACTCAGGGTTTATGTTAAATGATGTTTGTTGGATTCAAATTCAAATCTGTAAATGATTCAGCCACAAGTCTTCATCCAGTCCATCTGAGGTTTTAACCAGTCATGTCTGGAACTGAGTGGGTGGCCCTTAATTCACACCCACAATCTTCTCGTGGACAGCTACAGTCTGATCCTTTGGCTTAGCGAGCAGCTCCGCTACAGCAGTTCAGGCCTTGCTCAAAGGTACCTCAGCAGCATTTTCCTGCCAATGTGTATCCTGTCAGTGGGGGAATCAAACAGGCAACTTTCCTCTATATTCTATGTCCTTATCCATCAATGCTACTCGTCCCATGTCCGGTTCATGAACGTGGTTCATTCTGAGGACAGTGAAACTAAACTGATGGCGTCTCAAATAGCACATAAGTCTACATATGAATGGAAAGCTTGGGTCACTTCCAGATGACAGTTCTAATACGTAGTACTGCTACATAAACATCCAAATAAATGAAATCTGTCTGTAGCATGTGTGGCCTGTTTCCTGTTGGGAAGTTTGAGGCTTTCAGACAGTGAAGACAAACAATGTCTCCCCCTGCTGGACTGACTGGACTCCACCTCTATAAAGAAAATCAGTCCTGACGTGTGAAAGACTGTTTTTGTAGGACAAAGAGTAAAAGTGTTTTAATGAACTGAGAGTTTTTATTAATATCTACCTGTTAACGTAAATGTCACGAGTAAGTCATGTAGTAGTTGTAGATGTAATGAAGACTGCTGCTGAGTTTTTCAATTCAAAAACTCAGCAGCAGTCTTCATAACTCATTTCAAAGAACTATCTTGGATAAGTCCATAGGTGTAGTGGTGAAGTTGGTAAGGTGAGTTAGATCTTAGCCTCAGTTCAAAGACATGGATGAACTCATGCTCATCATCTATGAATCAACACAGCAAATTTCTGGAGTTGTTACATTTTTGGGGGTTATTTTCTAACTACAGCTGTTCAGGAAACTTTCTCTGTGGCTGTGGAGGAGCAATTCAACACTGCTCCTGCTGTTGATTCACAATTACAGCTGTGATAAAAGGGCCATTTTACATGTTCCACTGTGAGGGAATTTAGACTTTAGGTTGGACAAACGCACTGGCTGAGTGATTCTAGCTCCCCCTTCCAGAGGTTTGGTGGAAGTGTGGCTCCTCAGTAGCTCACTTGTTGGATGTCCTTGATCCTCAAATTTACTGTCCTGCAGTGAGGTGGAGAAGAGGCCTTCCTCTGTGAGTCAAACAGGTATACTGTCCGTCTGAAGCTCCAGCAGTCTGAGCAGAACACGGCACACATGATGCTGGATGTCCAATGTTTCAGCACCTGTGCATTTTATGAGTTTCCCAGCTGATCTCGTGCTTTGACAGCAGTTTAACCGCTGATGTTTACACTGTTAGTGAACAAAGCACTTTATTAGTGTTGTGAAATATGAACTCAGATTAGTACTTTAACTCTTACAGTGTGTTTGATGGTCTCACATTTACACTCAAACTAAACTCCATGTCACACGTTCTATCCTTGTCCTTCTGTACGGATGATGTGATCACTTGTAGACTTCGGTTGTCTGTTCCACAACAAAGAAATGAACTTTGGACATTTTTCCAGGAGTTGATCAGTTTAAGACTTCTCTGCAAACTCAAGTTTATTTCTCTCAAATTTTGTTCAAACTTGTTAAAATCTGTTAATGAGCACGCCTGACAAATGTGACAATTTGTTTCAATTCATGAAAACTGAAGAGACGTGAGCACAAGCTCACATCTGTTCATTTGTTGGAACATTGGAACTTTAAACTTTCCTTTCTTCACAGCACTGGAGGGCTCTGTGGGTCAGCCAGCCCGTTGATTTGAACACAGATGTGATGCGTGATCTAGAGAATCAGGGCGCACGTTGACTGAAGGGACATGACACCGATATACAATTCAATGTTTATTGTGGAAAGACAACAATCAGTAAAGACATGCTAGAAGTCGAGGCTGAGACTTCCACTGTCACTTAGAAGATGCAACTGTATGTGGCAGATCAGTGAAGAGTCACCAGATAGAGGGCATTCAGGTTGGTGTACGGCTCCTTCAGACCCGGTTATCAAATTAAAAACTCATTTGAACAAAATGAAGCAAAAACAGTCAAAAACTTCCAAAAAAAAAAAAAGTCCCCTCTGTGGGCAGTTTTGTCAATGCTGGACCAAACAGGCACCGACAGCCCTGCAGCACAGGCGTGTCGGTCCAATAGAAGCAGTGCCTCAGGCTGTCATCTGATAGATTGTGTATATCCAGTACATACGAGCCTTTCCACACAGGATTTGGCCATAAGAGCGTTCATGCTATTCAACAATGCAGAGGCCAGTTTACACTGTTAAAAAGGAGAAACCTTTATTTTTCTTAAGACCATTAAAATAAATACTATACAGAATCCAATGTAGAAAACTTGATACACTGTTTCTGTCTCAAAAAAGGTTAACAATTCCGTAAATTCATTTTAAAAAATAGCACTGACTATACACCCCAAACATGACAGTTCTCCTAAACCAGACACCAAACCCCATGATGACAGGCATTTGAATATGAGAGCGCTTCATAAAGAGTAGTTTGGGGAGTAGGGCTCGATATACTTGATCATCTGTAGTTTGGTCCTTTTATGTCAGCCAGCCAACCCCTCCCACAACGTTTTGGCGAGGTAGGTTACAAAAAGTCACCACCACCTTATCAAAAATCCAATGTTTGCTTTAAAAATAAAATCTAAATGAACAATGTCAACGTTAGAGATGAAAATCCAACCAGGTCGTCAGGGTCAAGAGGCAAAGTCTCCACTGAACTCACCGTTGTTTTTGCCTCCGAACATCTGTGCCCACCAGTCAGTCTTCAACTGAATGCTACTGCACAAGTGACTGTACAAGTCAAGCAGTATGTACAATAGCAATAAAAAAAATATATATCAAACAGCAGTAAAAGGATCAAAACGGTAAACAACTCATTCATGATGGATTTTACTATACAGGTCTTTTTATTGAATATGCCCTGTGTACTCTAGCCCCCAAACCTCTGTTCTTAACATGATCATGATGCGTGATAAAGGCTGTTGAAGTACACTGAAGGTTCTTTAAATACTGATCTGGTCAAATGCAGCACTTCCCATTTCATTCAGATCATGTTGAGTCCAAACTGAACTGCAGTCTAACCCTCAGCCATCAGTCACCAGATGATGCTGTGCGCACAAATTACAGCCACATTTTCACGAAAGCCTCAGTCACCGTCGTGTTAGCACTGTGCACTTTATCAATTGAGCCGAGTTAGAAATTTAAAATTTGAAGCTTTTGCACCAGACAGCCAGAGCTAGAATCCTTTTAACAAACGCCCTGTTCTTAAATGTGCTTTTGGAAACATGGTCATGTTTGCACCTCTGGGACCCGGTTAGAAACTCACTCGTTTGATGTGGAAATGTTCAAATTAATGCTTCAAGTCTGAGGAGAGGAGTTAGCTGCAGGAAGAATTTAGGTGCTGATGTGGGGTAATGGACTATGGCAAGCAGATGAAGCAGGTCAGTAATTCATCCTTCCAAGATGGCCAAAAACTATTTCAAACGTGGGAAGGAATAATGGCTGCATCGTTCCTTCCGTCGGTGTAAAGTCATGGTGGAATTTTAGCAAAAGAAAGTTCTTAAATTGAGATCGTATAAGAAACAAGGTTTGACTTCTAAAATAAGCGGGTGGGGTCGACGAAGGGCGTGTGGATTCTTCTAGATAAGATCAGCCACATTCATGGGCATCTCCTCGACGGTGGTGTTGTAGAATGTCTCAATGTCCCTCAGGGTTCGCTTGTCATCCTCAGTCACCATGTTGATGGCTACTCCCTTTCTGCCAAAACGACCACCCCGACCAATCCTGACAGAGGACAACAAAGTCAGTCTCACTGAGAAGTCACGCAGTACATGAACCATGTTTAGAGTCATGTTTACATCATACAGGGTGAACATTTGGATGTCTGTCATGTGATTAAAACCTGTCCTGTTACAGTCATGGAGAGGCAGTGTTCCATCAACAGTAGAAAGCTCAATGTAGCGTCACTGTTTTTACCTGTGGATGTAGTTTTCCCTGTTGGTCGGCAGGTCGTAGTTGATGACCAGGGACACCTGCTGAACATCAATACCTCTGGCCTGAGGAGGAACACAATGACTATTGTTACACAAAGGAGTGCACGTGAGCTCATCCACACCACATCACTTTGAAGTGTGTGATGGTTACACACTAAAAACAGTCTAATGCAAACAAAGACAGTCCGATCACAGCAGACACACTGCTGTGGTTCAACTACTCTAAACAGAAAGTCAAAACATTTCAGAATTCGAGTGTAATCCGCCAATTAGTTGTGAGTCAGGGACAGGGACCCAGCTACAGTGGAGGGCAGATAGGCTTCTTTACCAAGGAACAATCAGTCCTTCACCAACACTGCAGGTGGGAGGAGAGGGAACCTTGGACTGACCAGTTATCACATCTGTCTGGGTGTGGATGCCAAACACAGAAAGATGACACTGGCTCAACTGCAAGTCACACCTTGACTGAGTCACTGATGTGCTTGGAAAACTGATGCCAACAGTATGAGCTGCTGATGGGCTAGATTGTTGTACGTACCAGCAGGTCAGTGGTGATGAGGACTCGACTGGAGCCAGAGCGGAACTCCCTCATGATCAAGTCTCTCTCTTTCTGGTCCATGTCACCGTGCTGAAAGACAAGATGGAGACAGTCAAACAGAAGACACTCAGCTCTGTTCGTGGTGTGTCACTGACATGTCAGCTAACAGTAAAGGTCATCTGCACACTGATTAATGATCTGTGACAGCGCTCTGTCCAACTGGCAGACGAGACAAATTATATAAAAAAACAACACATGAACCAATCAGACTTGGCCAATCATTCCTGGGAATACTTCACTCCAACATTACACTGAGCAACACGAGCAGACGTGTGGGGAGGGGAAAAAAGGTTTGTATGACGGCACTGGACGTGTGAGGTGTGCTGCATTCAGAGCAGTGTGTTCTGATCACGCCTCTGGACTCCTGCAGTGCTGAAGACTCAAGCTAGCAGAACGCCACCCAGAGCAACAGCACAGGAGGACAGTCCAGAGTCAGATGACACGCATGGGTTTCATCACTATACAGCAGCTCTCTGAACGGACTCTAAAGTGTTCTCGCAAAAAAAGGACTTCTACCTCGAGCAGTAAGTGCCTCAGGTTGTGTTTGGCCTGTGAGCTGATAAAGCACCCAGAGGGGTGAGGAGGGCTTCAGCATGCGTGGTGCTGAGCCCTCACAAGGACATGTAGCAGGGGAGCTTCTTACCAGAGCAGAGACGGTGAAGTCCCTGGCATGCATCTTCTCAGTGAGCCAGTCTACTTTCCTCCTCGTGTTGATGAAGATGACGGCTTGTGTGATGGTCAGTGTTTCGTACAGGTCACACAGCGTGTCCAGCTTCCACTCCTGGAGACGACAGCAGGTCAGCGTGTTCATGTGTCAAACTAACTCACTGCATTAGCTGAACTGGCTAATAGAATAAACTCACATTCATGAGTGCAGTGTTAGTGAAGCCTGGTTATTCCACAGCAGTCATGCTTCATTCATTTAATAAGAGAACTGAATGACAAACACTTTGTAGCTAACCATGCAGACTGATTACTTTGGGGTTGAGTTTATGGTGTTGTGTCATACAGAGATGAACACTGATCATTAGCACCTCTGACATTTACTACGAAGCTGTTCCATTAGACTGCTTTGTTTTAGTGGTGCACTGAACAAACTGGGAAGTGTCCCCTCACCTCCTTCTCCACATTGATGTAGAACTGGCGGATACCCTCCAGGGTCAGCTCCTCCTTCTTTACCAGGATTCGGACGGGTTCACGCATGAACTTCTTTGTGACCTCCAAAACGTCGGCTGGCATGGTGGCCGACAGGAGGACAACCTAAACACAATGAAAAAATAAAAGCCTTTAGCTGAAAGCAGCATGTCATCTCAGCGTTAATGACATCTTTAAGATTCAATAAGACGTGTTGGTCAGGCTCGTACCTGTGTGGTGCTTGACATTTTCATGAAGATGTCATAGATCTGGTCCTTGAACCCTCGACTAAGCATCTCATCAGCCTCGTCCAGCACAAACATTTTGATGTGCTTAGGAGCTGAAAAATAAAGAACATGTTTCATCTCATGATGATCACAGGTCAGCCTCCCAGGCATTCTGCTGCTGGCAGGACGTTTCCAGCATAAGACAGCGTGGAGTGTAACGGTGACTCAGACCCTTCAGAACTTCAGAGCAGCAAAAGGCTCACATGAGGCGATAGCTGTGCATGCTCACTGTGCACTCTTCATTTTGGAGAGATTAGATCATGTTTGATGTTTTCATGTGCTTTCAGACAATCCTGTTCTTCCTCTAGAACATTCTGATATCACGAAGTGGCTTCTTCTCAGTGTGAGGTGTGCTGCATTCAGAGCAGTGTTTTCTGATCACGCCTCTGGACTCCTGCAGTGCTGAAGACTCAAGCTAGCAGAACGCCACCCAGAGCAACAGCACAGGAGGACAGTCCAGAGTCAGATGACACGCATGGGTTTCATCACTATACAGCAGCTCTCTCCACCTCAGAGTCGAGCACAAGTGCAACACACAACTGATGAACTGTTGATAACTCGTCAGTGCTGTGGAAAGTCATTTGTATGACGACTTACAGATGTTTTTGCGACTCAACATGTCGAAGACACGGCCGGGGGTTCCCACCACAATGTGAGGGGCTTCGGCCTGCAGCTTCTGGACTTCACAGCGAATGTTGGTCCCTCCGATACAGGCATAGCAACCGGCCCCCATGTAGTCACCGAGGGACAGCACCACCTTCTGGATCTAAGTTTAAAACAACAAAAAAGGTTGATCAAACAAAGGTCTCGATGGGAGCAGAGCAGTGCATGTATAGTTTGAGTGCAGGTTTGTCTTACACTGCTCATTTGATAGTAACCTACCTGCTGAGCCAGCTCCCTGGTGGGAGCCAGGACCAGAGCCTGAGTTTCTTTCAGCTCCACATCAATCTGCTGGAGGATGGAAATGGCAAAGGTGGCAGTCTTCCCAGTGCCAGACTGGGCCTGAGCGATCACATCGTAACCTAGAAGAAAAACAAAAACTACTGATTCAACTACGAGTGCAAGAACACAATACAGTGACTTCACTCCATCAGCCAGACTGTGTTCACATCACATATCCTCTATTCACACAGAAGTATGGACACAGATCATAGCTCCATTTGATTTAACAGTCTAATCAAACTTAAGTTCACCACATGGTGACATGAATCAATCCAGCAACATAAAGTATTAGATGTATCTCCATGAAAGTTAACTTTGGATTTTGGTGTGTGGCTACATTTAATGTTGATCTATCATAGTAAAAAGGACTTGACTCTTTAATACAATAAGTATGCCACCTGGACGCAGCATGTCTCTCTTCTATCATGTCCATGTGAGCCTTTGGGGTCCTGACAAGACTGTAGGTGGTCACCTAAACTTATGACTGAAAACACAGGGGCCCACACACAATCTTATTTTGACAGTGAAATCACTTCACTCCTTTAAAAGGAAGTCAAATGTTTTTTAAGTCACATCTGTCTCGCAGCATGAGTCCGACACACCAGTCTTATTCTTCATGGCAGAGTGTCACTTCCTGATAAGCTGCTGATGACTCATCCTGCAGAGGGCGTGTTCTTATCTCACGTCCAGAAAAAGTTGAGGAGATACTTCCTGTTGGATAGCCTGAGCCTCACTGATTACTGTACAAAGCTCAACTTTAGAACTGTACTCAGTGATTGCTGAAACTGGATCAGAGTTTAGACACAATACATTTGCTGCTGATGGAAAGTTGTGACATAGCTAATTGCTAGCTGTTGTTAGCTAGGTCAGCTGTACAACTGATTGAACCAGCTCCTGATGCCAGGAGCCAAACCCAGCAAGAAAGCCTCTACAAGCTGCTGTATTCCCTGCCAGACTGGCCTGTTAGTTTAGGAAGGTGTGTTTGGTCCTCAGCGTCAACTGACTATTGGTAACATTGATGAGTTCATAGTGCTACCTGCTATGTTTAGTGTTGGGGTGTAGTGCACTTAGGCCATTGTAAGTGCCTTAATATGTCTAACAAACCCCCATCTGTCTGTTTTTACAGGAAAACAGCTCTCTGCTCAGGCAGCATGGTGCAGAGAAGAGTAACCCCCAAGACACACTGCATGCTCCGCCGATACGTTTCAATGTTAGTCAGTGTGTGAGCTCACACAGTCTCCGGTCCCGCTGCGACACGGCTCCGGATCGACTGTGGCAGAGCTTCTATTTTTCCACGGACGCCGGAGCGCGGCGCACAAATTCAGCACAGAGCAGATTGTGCGGGGAAGGAAATTGGCTACAAAATAAAATCCCGGTTGATTTTCAAAATAAAATACTGTGTTCACCGCGGATCCAGTTTCATTACAAGAACATGTCATAATGGCGGGCCGACCTGAAGTCAACAGGTCAGAGGTTTTCAGGCGTCTTTTCACCCCGTCGACACTATGGATGAGGAGAAGTAGATTCTGGAGGTCCAAAATCAACCTATAATTTATGACACCTCACATCCTTTTTATAAGGACACCAGCAAAAAGGTGTGGC
The DNA here is from genome assembly GCA_036365135.1 of Miichthys miiuy. Lineage (NCBI taxonomy): Eukaryota > Metazoa > Chordata > Actinopteri > Sciaenidae > Miichthys > Miichthys miiuy. The sequence continues at coordinate 2,022,775 of CM071605.1, forward strand.
GTGGAATGCCATTGCAGGAGTCAAAGAGACTACAGCCGGCAATATCGCACGATTATGCGTGAATTCGTGAGATCTTGTGTGTTCTTGCGATGTTCAGTGTCTGGTGGAGCCGCACCAGTGTGCATCACAAACGGATTATGTGTGAGTTGGCGGACGGCGGAGTACGATGTCGTTCCACATGCAGTGCATTTTCGGGGTTACTCCTGTCTGCCACCCTGATGCTCTCGGCTCTGGTACTGTCACTCCAGCACAGCCGTATAAAACTGGATTTTTCTACCTAAATCTGCTGCAGTGGGGCTTTAGATCACTGTACTAGGAAGCGGTGATACATCATCAAGTTGCATTTGTGACTACCCTACACCTTTCAGGTTTTCCATTGTCAGAGAGTTTGAGATGACCCTGGCCTCGGTCGACACTAAGTGGGCTAAATAGAGCTGAGCTATGCCACACAGTGGAAACACTGCTAACACACAGATCAAACCATCACTCACTTCAGACAGACACGTGCACGTGACTTCTGTAGCTGTTAACTGTGCAGCACGCCGTGCATTTCTCAGAATTTTAGGTGGAGTGCAAGAAAAACTAGTTACAAAAACATGTTTGACAAATTAAAAACACTTTTAAACTAAGAATTATTTTATACAAGTACACATTACTTACCCTTGATACAAGGAACAATGGCTCTCTGCTGGATAGCGGAAGGCTTCTCAAAACCGTAGGCATAGATTCCCCTGAGCAGAGCCTCACGCAGGCTCATGTCATCAAAACTGTCCACGATCTGATTCCAGTTGCTCTGAAAAGGGAAGAGACAAGACAAAATCAGACATTAAAGAGTTGATATGATCATCCTGATACAACCTTTACATGCACAGACTTGCATTGAGATACAGGCCATGAAGTGATGTGAATGGCACTGTGTGTTTTATTATCCTGACTGCCACACGTATGGACTCACCTCAATGATTCCATCTGGCTCCATGCCCTCCGGGCCATTGTCTCTGTGAATGACAAAACAACAAGAGTCAGTGGTATTATTCCTTCCAGGCTCACTTCATTTACACCACAAGACATCACAAAGGAACATTCAGCCACCAGGAGAGAACAAACATGGCTCAGAGAAACGTTCTTCTAAATCCTATTCTGCAGCAACACACAGAAAATGACGACACTTTGTTCTTCTTAATATTTTCAGACTTCCGAATAGTCGAGCTGTATCGAATATTACGTTAACAGAAAGACGTCAAGCGCCATTTTCTGGCCGCTGGTTTACATCAAATTGTCGCCGTCTCCTTGTACGTGTTAGCAAACGCCTCTTCGGAGTCCGCCATTTCTACATCATACATTCAAGATGGTCGTTTCTCCATTCAGGGCTGAACAGTCGGAAGCGACTCGATGGACTAGAGGCCACCACCGTCCACACCACGAAACACGACTTTTTCCCTCCACTAACATGAACCGAGTGTCAAGGGCGGCTCTTAACCGTTCTTGTAACACAACAATGTCCTTTAGCGAGAATAAAGGAGAAGTGAGCTGGTCGCAGCCCGGCCCGCTACACGAGCTGCCAACAGGCCCGGCTCCTCTTTATGTGGCCTTCTATTATACTTGTCAAGTCAGCGAAATCCATAATGCTGCGCACCCCGCCACAAACACGCCGTTTGTTTCGCGGTGTAGCATTTACCTTCACCGATATCACCGTTAGGGGAAAGGTCCCCGACAGTGCGTAGCGGCCTACAGTACCGGCATTGTCCGCCGATTAACACCAACGTTACCGCGACCATGTGCGTCCGTACAAAACGAACGAATATCGGTAGATTTCCACCGCAAACACCGCGAGTTTTTTTCTATTGTGAGGCGAGCCGACAATTCCACAGCTGGTGTGTACAATTAGCGTTAATATTAAAACTATCGACGACAGGAGCTTCTGAAAGAAGTCACCGTGGCCTACACCGCGCTCGTTCACGTGCTACCCAAGGCGCCGGCTGCCATTTAATTTGCTTCAGTCGCGTTCAGGAGCAGCAGCGGCTAACGTTCATACCGCCTGAAGCACACTCGTTGGATAAAAATGATACGAAATATACGTTTCACTTGCCAACACACCGGGTTTGAGTTCACCGCGTTGGTTTATAAAACGGGAAAAGCTGTGCCGTTAGGCTGAGGCAGGCTAACGGCAGGCTAGCTTCAGGCCTTAGCGGTAACGTTACTCGAGCACAGAAACAGCAGCATGCTTCGATTAATGTCTACATCACGACGACTCATCCATAACAAACACCGACATATAACCGTAAACAATAAATGTAAACAGTGAAACGCGAAATCGTCACAAAACCATAAACATTTTTGCTCACCTATTATCATATTCAGCCGACATTATTCCAAAGAAAGAAACTGCGGCAGAAATGTCTTTTATACGTTGACAACACACAAAGAGGCTTTCTCATTGCCACAGAACGCCGTCATTTAGCTTTAATCCCGCCCATGAAGACTTGCCATTGGCTAAATTGTACGTCATGTAAGAGGAGGCGGACCGTGCCGGCAGGAGAGGTGTACGATTGTTTTACCGTAAGCATGCCAAGGGGGCGGGGTGTACATTTTTCAGACAGACTGTATGAGAGGTCCTAAGCTCCTTTTATCCGGGCTACCCCGGAGTAAATATTTTACATCTACCATTCTCACTTCAGCTATTCGTCAACGCGGACAAAAGGCCGAACTAGAGGGACGGCTTTTTTCTTCTTCTAGAGTTTTCTTTACAACCACAGGGTCCTCATAATCTTTGCTATGTGGTATTTCAAAACATGTAGAATTAAAGGAGTGACACATCTCATGTCCAACTGTGGATGAGTCACATTGTCGTCATCTGTGACAAATATTAACCCAACTCATGAGAGAAGCTTGGTATGTGAGTCCATACATCATGCTTCAAGGTACACCAAAACATGAATGAATGAGAACCGTTGCATACTGACTGCTCTCACAGCAGGAGGCAGATTTCTTCTTTTACTCACAGCAGAACTTTTTCTAAGTCTAAAAATCTAAAATAGTCTTAAAATGGCACAATAATTCAAATCAGAAACTAGCTGATCGAAGAATAATAAACATTACCAGACACCGGGTGTTCGTCATCAGTATGTGACCTATACCAACTCTAAATATATTTTCTATCTGTCTTATTTCCCAACATGAAGCTTTAAATTCAAGGCTTTGTCCACACTGCCGCAACTACTCACTTCTTTATACTCACTACTTTATTATTATATTCATATTTTAGTCTAGTCAAAGTTTTAGTCAAATTGAAATAAATATATTAAATGTAACAATATTGAAATCAGTCCAATAAACCTACAAACCCACTGTGGGTAGGTTGCTAAAACCTCCAAATGTCCAGAAACAATTACAGTCTTATTCATTGCTGTTGTTCTGGGTAACATGAGGAAAGATGAATATGAATTGTAACTAAAATGTATACCCATTGTACCCAGTTTTATGAGCTAAGTAGCTCAGTTCATTCACTCACAGTCATTGATTTAGTCATTATTTAATGCACCATTTTATTCTCACCTTATTAGCCATTCATTTCTACATGCTCCCTTATCATACAAGGGAGCATGTAAGGCCATGTTATATCATATGAATCACAAATGATTTCATTCTTAGACATCTGGTGAACACAGGAGCAACATTTTACTTCTAACTGATGACTGTGATGGTCAAAGAAATGCATGATGGTACTCATCAACTAAAACCTGCCTCTCTAATTTGTAGGCCATGGTGGCCTAAACCTTGTGACTTTAATGTTGCCAGTTTGACCACCACATAGGCAGGATGATTTGCTAGTCCACTGAGGTGCCCCTGAGCAAGGCCCTAACCCTAACAGCTTCAGTTGGTGGTGGTCAGTGGTGGCCGCACCGGACAGCTTCAGGTGTGGTGTGCGTTCCTGTATCAGCATTTGTTGTTGTCACCTGTTGTGTATATTACCAAAGAGTCAGTTCATTACACCAATAGGCAAACAATAGCAATTCAGTATAAATGAGTTATGACTGCCACATATTTATTATGAGTGAAAATAAAGTTTGAAAACATTTCACATGCATACATACAGCCACCACATTCACTGTTTGATTATTGGTGGGAACCCTTGACATATGTGATCACTTCCTCTCTCATCCTGTGTTTCCTGTTTCTCTTCTACTGTCATAGTATCAAAATAAAGACTAAATAGCGTGTAAAAGGATAGCTTGGCTTTTTAAAGTACCTACACTGTGCTCCCAATGTGGAGAAGCGAACAGGGATCCCAGCACAGAGGCACAGCAAAGCACTGCTGTGGACAGGGTCAGCAGAAAAATGGATTTTAGCCACTTACAAAAGAAAAAAGAAAAATCAGTGCTATAGTGAGCACATTTTCACCACTCTGTACTTGTACTGTTAGATCTTAGTGCCGCATTTGACACCATTGACCATCAAATTCTCTTACAGAGACTGGAACATCAAATTGGCATCAAAGGAACCGCCCTAAGCTGGTTTAAGTCGTATTTCTTAGATCGATCTCAGTTTGTTCACGTCAATGATGAATTCTCCATGCATACCAAAGTTTGTCATGGAGTCCCACAAGGTTCTGTACTAGGACCACTCCTATTTAGTTTATATATGCTTCCTTTAGGGAACATTATTAGGAATCACTCTATCAATTTTCATTGCTATGCTGACGACACCCAATTATATTTATCGATCAAGCCTGATGAAACAAATCAATTAACTAAACTCCAAGCATGCCTTAAAGATATAAAAAGTTGGATGACCTACAATTTTCTAATGTTAAATTCAGACAAAACTGAAGTTCTTGTAATTGGACCCAAACACCTCAGAAACTCTCTTTCTAGAGACTTAGTTACTCTAGATGGGATCACCCTGGCCTCCAGCTCCACCGTAAAGAATCTTGGAGTTGTTTTTGATCAGGACTTGTCCTTTAATGTCCACATAAAACAAATTTCGAGGACTGCATTCTTCCACTTACGTAACATCGCCAAAATCAGACGCATTGTATCTCAAGTGGATGCAGAAAAACTAGTCCACGCATTTGTTACTTCTAGGCTGGACTATTGTAACTCTTTGCTATCAGGTTGCTCCAATAAGTCTCTTAGGACTTTGCAGTTAATTCAGAATGCTGCTGCACGTGTTCTGACAGGAACCAAGATCAGAGATCACATCTCTCCCATTTTGGCTTCCTTGCATTGGCTACCTATCAAATCTAGAATAGAATTTAAAATTCTTCTCCTTACTTACAAAGCTCTTCATGGTCAGGCACCATCATATCTAAAAGAGCTCATAGTACCTTACTACCCCTCTAGAACACTGCGCTCTCAGGATGCTGGGTTCCTTGTGGTTCCTATAGTTTCCAAAAGTAGATTGGGAGCCAGAGCTTTCAGCTTTCAGGCTCCTCTTCTGTGGAACAAACTACCATTCCAGGTTCAGGAGGCAGACACGGTCAACACTTTTAAGAGTAGACTTAAGACTTTCCTTTTTGATAAAGCTTATAGTTAGGGCTGGCTCAGGTCATCCCTTAGTTATGCTGCCATAGGACTAGACTGCCGGGGGACTCTCCCTCTCTCTCTCTCTCTCCTCTCCCTCCCCTCTCCTCCTCTTTCTCTCTCACCATTAGTGGACATACATGTCTCATTAATGCATGCTACTAACCGAACTTCCCCGGAGTTTTTGTGCTCTGTCGTCCAGCAGGTTCTCGTGGATCGTGGCTGCTGCTGTGATCCTGCGCAACGTCCACTACATATATTATTACTGTCATTATTGCTACCATATCTGCTACTGTGGTCATTTTATCATTCATTGTAATTCATTGTCATTTCATCATTCATTGTAATTGTACAATTTGTTTGTGTTGATTTGTTCTGTACACGTGACATCTATTGCACGTCTGTCCGTCCTGGGAGAGGGATCCCTCCTCTGTGGCTCTTCCTGAGGTTTCTTCCACCTTTTTTCCCTGTTAAAAGGGTTTTTTGTGGGCAAGTTTTTCCTCACTCGAACCGAGGGTCTAAGGACAGAGGGTGTCACTCCCTGTACAGATTGTAAAGCCCTCCGAGGCAAATGTACTTTGTGACTTTGGGCTATACAAATAAAATCTGATTTGATTTGATTTGATTTTGATTTACCCTGCTGTCAGATCTGTGGTGTAATACAGCATGTATAGCACAGTTGGGCGTAGGAAGACAGGAGTTTTACGGTTGAGACAATGTAACACCAAAAGAAAGGGCTGTCTGCTCTGAGGGCATTCAGACAGGAACAGGCAAACCGGACGCCGGCGGCGTTTTTCAGTTCATTTCAGTGGGGGTCGTGTGTTTCCACACCGGCAGCCCGCAATGCAGGGGTTACCGCAAAAAACGCCACCGGTGTCCGAGAGAGAAGTTGAGCCAGATTCAACTTTTGGGAAAACGGAGCCCCACGTCACGATCCACAAGCTAATCAGACACTCAGACCTCCACAGACAGCCTGAAATGTCTCCGAAGCAGAGACTATCCAGGTGGATTCACGGACTAAACTCTGATCATCTACCTGTGTGTGTGTGTGTGTTCTGTCTTTGTTTATTTCATGTACCAGCTTCTAAATCTGAGTCCGACTCGCAATTTACGCCGCAAAATAGTAACACGAAGAAGTTTAATTTGACTTGTGTCCGATGATGAGAGAGAGAGAGAGAGAGAGAGAGAGAGAGAGAGAGAGAGAGAGAGACAGAGTAACAATAACAGAGAGAGCGCCGGCCTCGATAAAGCTGTTATTAACCAGAGAAATAAAAAGTTATTGCCTGATTGTTTCACAGCTGTCACATTCAGCAGCTTCCCCTGTCCCTGTCTGAACGTGGCCTAAAGCAGTCAGAATATGCTCACTATAGTGTATACTTAAACAGATTTTAAAGGTGGGCCATGTGCCTACAGGAGGTTTTTCTGCTGACCCTGTCCACAGCAGGGCTTCTTTCTGCTTCTCCAAACTGGGAGAGCACTGACTGCCTTCTACTGCAGGTAACACACTGACCACTGACTGGATAAGTATCTCCTACAACCACACCAAGCTTTCCATTTAAGAGAGGAAACACGGGGTGTGAGAGGGTTACCGATGTGCAACAACATCCCTTTGCCAGAATTGAACCATAGATGCTGCAGTTATGAATCATCAGCCTGTTGTGGCGCCACAGAGCTAATCTGAACTCTTGAATATATTGTTGGATAGTTTAATCAATAACAATACATCATATTTCATAAACCCATCATGTGTTTGTTAAAATCTTAATTTGTAAAGTAACTAGTGGAGTAAAAGTATTAAATGGCATGAAATCAAGTATCCAAAGTGTTGTTAAATACGGTGCTTGAGTGAATGTACAGTTACTTGAGTGAGAATGACATGTAGATCATGTCAGTATAACCAGCTGATGCCCATGCAGTAGCAGTAGCAATGATAAAATGACAATCTCTTGTTTGCAGTGTATTTTTATTTTTAGCAACCATAATGCATTGTAGAAGATATATAAAACTGTCAACTCTGTTGCAACTCCTGTTTGAAAAAAAAAAAGAAAGAAAAAAAAAAAACCCCATCAAAAACACACAGCTATCAACAAATTAGTCTTCGTTATAAAAAGAAGAAGATGGTACTGTAACTCCACTGTGGACATACTGGATCTGTTGTGTAGCATCGTGGTCCATCACCAAAATGGCTCTCGAACTTTCAAAGAAACACTAACCGTCGGGCCTCTTTTGTACTTACTCCGAAAATAACACAAATTAGTAGTCCTCCTTTTAACACAATTTGTTTAAAGCAATAAGCATATCAACACATTTACTGACAGAGATAAAACACAGAAAAAGATAAATGTAATGCAAAGATACCCCTTCTTTGGGCCAATATGTAACTCTGGCTTGTTTGGGCACTGATCCACAGACTCAGTCTCCCACATGTTGTTCTATTTGGATGACTGGATAGAGTGATGGGGGCAGAGGAAGTTTCCGGCACAGGGGTGGTGAATATGTGGTGTGTTCCAAAAGGTGTGTAAAGTCTGAAATGCACTCTAATGGCTCTTCACACACCGGAACGGCGTCTTCTGATGTCAACATGGCAGCCTCAACTATGCACTCTAAGTTCAATTTTGAGCATCGCTTTAGATCCGTCTATACATCATGTAAACCGTTAAACAAATATTATATATTGGAAATGTCACGTCGCACTGCAGCGTCAGACGTGCCAACTAGATAGATAGCATCATCAACATAACATTGGCTGGGGGAGTGTGTATGAGAGTTTCACAATTCGGACATTTAGAATGGAACACAGTATACTGTATGGACTGGATGGATGGAAGGCATGACAATCCACTGTTACTATTTAACCACAAGCTTACACAGACTGGTTCAAATCATTTCGCTGTACACCCACGACACCTCTGCACTCTCTGCACAGTGTTCAGGCATCTTACATGAAAGGATCAGTCACGTTTGACTAACTGGTGGTCCAAACCTTCATCTGGACTGGATTCTTTAGATTATCTTCATGATCTTCTTCATGCTTCCATTCAGACTGAAAAAAAACACAAGTGGACTACGATAGGATGGAAGATTAGCACATTCCCAAAATGGAAGCTAGTCTTGGCCTCTGTCAACCACAAAGGAATAACCATGACATGGAAATTAAATCAGGGGGGAATCGAGGGTGGAGAGAAGGAAGCAAAGAGAGACAAAACAAAGTGAAACAATGACATCACCTACAATAGAAGAAGTACTTTCTCTGGATGTTGGCAGAGAAAAATAAAAGTTTTTGAAAAGTTTCTCTTCTTTTCCAGTCAATCATTTGCTCCCCTTGTCCTCTTCTTGTTATATCATTGTCCCTCCATCTTGCTGGGGTCAGGGGTGGGAGCAGGTGGTAATGGCAGGCTGGGGTTAAGGGTGTGGGTCACAGGGTGAGCTTGCAGTGACAGAGTTCTTTGTACATTTGCCTCCTCAGCCGGGGCATATCCTGTTGGCCAAAGATGAATGGCTGCCCTAGTGCCAGACACTTGCAGTACTGCGGGAAGGTGGAGGGGAAACATGAAGGAAACGGATGAACACCACATTCATAATGGTACATTCACATTGGACACAACACAAGTCAGTAGGTGTGTGTTCTATGGTGCTGGGTAATCAGGATCATAGATGCTCGACTTTCTGCTGGCTGACAAAGTTACTGCAAGACAGCCTCTAGCTACTCACCGGGGTATACTGGCCACTGTAGGTGTGGTAGAACCATGCAGTCTTTTAGGAACAGCCTACTCACACTGATCAGCAAAAACATTATGAAACTGTCTAATATTGTGTAAGTCCCCTTTTGCCGCCAAAACAGTCCAGGCTTGGAGTCCACTAAACCTCTGAAGGTCTACTGTGGCATCTGGCACTAAGACATTAGCAGCAGATCCTTCAAGTTGCGAGGTGCTGTCCCCATTAATCAGACCTGTTTGTCCAGTACACCCCACAGATGTTTGACTGGATTGAGATCTGTGGAATCTGGAGGCCAGGTCAACACCTTGTGTTCCTCAAACCGTTCCTGAACCACGTTTGCTTTGTGGCAGGACGCATTATCTGGCTTAAATAGGCAACTGCCATCGGGGAATACCGTGCGCATGGTCTGCAACGATGCAGGTAGGTGGTACGTGTCAACGTCTCAAGGTTTCCCAGCAGAGCATCGACTAAAGCATCACACTGCCTCTGCCAGCTTGCCTTCTTTCCATAGTGCACCCAGCTAGGCGCTGCACACATCCCGGCCATCCATGTGATGTCAAAGACAACATGACTCATCAAACCAGGCCACCTTCTTCCATTGCTTCGTGGTCCAGTTCTGATGCTCACATTGTTAGTGCTTTCAGTGGACAGGGACCAGCACAGGCACCCTGACTGGTCTGCGTACGCAGCCACATACGCAACAAACTGTGATGCACTGTGTGCTGACATCTTTCTACCAGAAATTCCCGTTTTCACCAGTTACAGCAGCTCGTCTGTTGGATCGGAGCGTACGGGCCAGCCTTTGCTCCCATCAGTGAGCTTTGGCCACCTATGACCCTGTCACCGGTTCACTGATTTCCCTCCCTTGGTGGACTGATAGGTACTGACCACTGCAGACCAGGAACAGGCCACAAGAGCTGCAGTCGTCTAGTCATCACAGTTTGGTTCTTGTGAAAGTCGCTCACATCATGACACAATTTCCTGCTGCTAACGTAAACTTTGAGAACATAATGTTCAGTTGCTGACTTCAACGGTGTGAATGTTATTGCTGATCGTGTGTGTACACATCAGGGTTGGTTGAGTTAGCTAAACACACCACAATGGTGTAGGACAAATGTTTTAAGTCTTTCTACGGCTCCCACAGTGGATGATGGGTAGACCATTAGGAAATGAATATTGTAATATATTTGCAGCGATCTGTCTTTTTCTCAGACAAGATGGTCTCACCACTTCCTCGTAGTCTGCGCCATTTGGGATTTCAGAGTTGTTGTCATTTTAAAAAAGGTGAATGAATGCGGAGGTGTGTGTGTGTGTGAGACAGGGGTGGGTGTGTGTGTGTGAGTGATGAGCCTTCCAGGGTTGTGATAGCAGATGGCTACATATGAATACAATGAAATGTGCAGGCCTGTTGATTTGAATGGATGATTAAAATAAGAAGATCTGACATTTATCTGCTCGTGGCTGAAAACTCACCTGTAGCACAAAAGCCCCACAGTCACTGTCGTTGTTTTGACGCCCCACATTCTGCAAGACACAATCCACGTTCAATAAGCAACACACTGTGGAAGTGTTGAAAACAGTAATGTATCTATCCACTTTCCCAACAGTCATCATCAAAAAAACAATCATCTCACCATTTTGAAAAAGCCTTTCCATCCCGTCAAAAAGTCTTGTCGGTCTTTTTGATGGCCTCTGCTTGCAGATACTTAAAAATGTGCTGAAATAAAGACAAAGATACATTATTTAAATATTAAATGGACTGTACTTATATATCTCCTTCTAGTCTTCTGACCACTCAAAGCTCTTTTACACTACATTCACACACATTCATACACTGATGGCATTGGCTGCCATGCAAGGTGCCAACTGCTCATCAGTTTTCATGCACAGTCACACACAGATGACGAGGCCTTCTGGAGCAATTTAGGGTTCAGTATCTTGATATTTCTTATTCTTTACTGTCTGGAAAAAAAAAAAAATAAAAAAAGGTGTTTTCCTCAGCTGGACTATTCATCGCTCCCAGCATGCTGGGTTCCTTGTGGTTCCTTTAGTCTCCAAAAGTAGACTGGGAGCCAGAGCTTTCAGCTATCAAGCGTCAGTCCCTCCATCTGTCTCCCTCCCTCCCTCCCCATCTGTAAACATACATGTCTCATTAATGCATGTTAATGCATGTTACTAACTAAACTTCTTCCCTGGAGTTTCTGTGCTCTCTCGTCCAGCAGGTCCTCATGGATCGTGGCTGCTGCTGTGGTCCTGCATGACGTCCACTACATATATTATTACTGTCATTATTGCTACCATATCTCCATTACAGTTTATAGTTAGTTAATGATTTGCTGTCAGAAGCGACTCCACCTTCTCTGGCCCTTCAGCCTGCTGCCCGGGTACAAAGTTTACCTGCTGCTCACCTGTTGACACAGTCTGTTCACTGAGGCTCTCTGATGGTTTTAATTTGGTTTTTTTTCACAGATAGTTTACTAGTTTAAGCTTGGTGCCGCTGTCCAGTCCTACCTTTGGGCAGCGTCTGTTGAGGGTCCGCTGGGAGTCAAAGTAAGTGATGGCTCTACGAGGAATGTCAACACAGACCAGCGACCAGTGGACCTCCAGATGGATGGGGATCAATAGCAGATCCTTCTGAAAGATGTCAACCTGACAGGAGGAGAGTACAGTGCAGAGAGAGGATGTAAAGAAAATGTTGTCATGCAGCACACAGGTATGCTTGATGAATCACTGCTCCACTGAGCGTTTAAGTGATGAAACCATGTGGTACAGATGTCAGATGTCATGTGTGTGCCACAGTCAACACATAGTAAAACAAAGCCAAATGTAAAGACTCATGTCAGAAAATGGAGGAGCAGCACAGCTTCTCCGGGACAAACGTTCAAATTAGTGCTCGTCGAGAGCCAAGCAGAGTTCAGCTGAATACAGTCACAACCCCAAACATAGCTACACCTCAGCCCTGCAGACGTAGCGTCTACGCGTCTTAACCGCAATCTGGGCTGAAGCAGATACACAAGTTTCCCATGTCTCTGGTTAGTCTGACTGGTGGCGGCTCAGTTAAAAGCTCCGTACCACTTTTACTTCACTTGTGTGACAATTAAACTGAACTGAATTGAGATAACAGACTTTAGCAGCTGTCAGGCAGTAGGAATGGGACAATCGTCTGCTTCTGCAGCCCCACACTGATTTAAAGTGATCAGGTGACGACACACACTATTCACATTAAAAGAAAAACCTGAAGTTGAATATTCTGAAAACGGTTCAGAGCGGGAAGGTTCTGACACACACTTACATTTTTCGTCCACCGTTTGACTCCTTCATAGCCTTTTGTCCTTAGCTTATCATAAAAGAAGCTGTTGAAAAAGTGAACCTGGGAAGGAGAACAAAGAGAAGTCAACATGTGGGTACATGACAGGACATGATTGCCACCACAAGTGTTCACTTTTACCACATGTGACAAAATACGTCATCATGGACTTGTGGGATATGTGATAAACCTGTCCACGTGTCATGGAGAGCATTCTGAAATCAAACAGTGGAACACTGATGTGTCATGCAGGATAGTTTCTTGGGGTGTGTGGTCCTCCTGAGATCCAGTTTCATCGGAGTGTTTGATGGTTTTTATGGCTGTTGAAATGTTCTGGACTGACTGACCTTCATGTGTTAAAGTAACGATGGACTGTGAATATAGATTAGTACAGCAGCTGAATAGAGTTATTCACTGAAGACATGCCACAAATGTACTTTTGCAAAGTGTTCCAGGTCATGACTTGATTTGAAAACAAATGCTGTCTACTCTGAATCTACAATGTGTAGAGTAAGAGAAATAAAACACTAAACGAGAGGGTGGGTCCAACCTTTGTGTGTGCTTGCCAGGTTTCAGATTAGATTAGTTAGAATTTATAATCTGGAGTTACTTGAAAACATTTGAAACTCAAGCGTTTTGTTTTTAACTCTAGCTGTGCTGAGTGTCGTTCTATGAGTGGGCCCCCGTTTCGTTTACATCATGCTCAGACACGAGGGTGCACATGCTAAATGTCAAGATCATCCTTAAGCAGCAGACAGCTTTCACTCAAACATTAAGAAGTGATCCCTTGTTGTTACAACATGACATTCAGTTTCACATTGTGACGATGTGACCAATTTTACAGAAACTCTTAGAAATAAAGTCTACTTTAAGCTATCACATCAAACTTCATGTTCACAGCCAGCTAATATAAGGCCAACAATGTTCCACTTGTGGCTTTAATCTGGACGTCCACTGGGCTCCTTACCTTTTCTGGCACAGAGTCCATGACCAGGTCGCCATACATGTTCATAACCTGAAGAAAACAATAAAAAGGAAGATGCCACATGTAAACACACATCTTGAAACTTTTTGGAGCAGTGATGACAAAATGTAGTCTATTTCTTAGTTCGAAAAAACATTCACAAAGAAGTACGATCGTTTTATTGATCTGCATGAGGAGTGTGTTATAATAATAACAGTGTGGAGCAGCTCCTTCAGGCTGCAGCCTGTCTCACAACAACTTCATTTTCTCCATTTAGAGCATTCCGTTCGTATTGATATATCATACTGATACATCTTAATTGTGTTCACGTTACCTTCGCTTGCATCTTTCCTCATGAGCCATGTTACAGTGAATATTAAAACTGTGAACTTGGTCTTAGTGTTGAAGTTGTTTTATGAGATTAGCAGTAGGTGGCACCAATTCTCCATTTGGACAACCAGACGAGACGTCTTCTACTGTGGCTGTTAAATGCCTCTCTGTGTATATGGGTATGTCCATGTATGTAAAAACTGTTTATGTGAATATATCAATGAGGTTGTGTACAAAAGAAAAAGAAGGTCTGTCGTACTGTACCTGGTCGTTGAGCCAGTTCTGTCCGTACAGAGTGCCGAGGTCGTCCATGGTCAGGACGTGGCGTTTGTAGTTGACCCTGAATGTTTTAGCCAGGGCGGATCCTGACGAGCGCTGGAAGGATTGTATTAGGTGCTGCACCACTGCTTTCCTGATCAACAACAAAGCAAACAAATGGACACATTAAATCGACACACTTACTTCATTCATTTACACACACGCTGTCATTTCCAAAAGTATAAACAGCAGTTTAATCAACTCTGCAGATCCACTAATGAACGTCAGAAAATATGAAATACACAGTGCTACCACCCAATGTAAAGTTTATGCCACAGCTGTTTTCCAAAAACAGTGAAAAAGTAGGAAAGCACATTATTATTTCTCGATTAAGATGTTTAATTCTAGTTATTTACTTACATTCCTGAACAGAAGAACTAGTTTTAGTGGTTGAATGTTATGCTTGATTAATTTATGAATTTCTGGCTTAAATTTGGGAATAAAAAAGTGAGTTCAGTTTGAAATTCCTCATTCCTGTTTAAAACGGTAAAACATGGAGAGCTCAGTGAAACAAGCTCACTGCATTAAAGCACTGCATGATGCTGGATGGTCTCTGACAGGTGGTCTGATGCATTTGTTAAGCACTGTATATCATCTATATTGATGACTGCCCAATTATATTTCATTGTTGTAGCATTTTTTTTTATTCAATAACGAGAACAATGTCACCTACGAGCAATTCAGTAAGCATAAATAACCTGCTAGAAATAAGGTATATTCTTTCCAACTTAACTAAATGATGGATCAGGCTTCCCTTCTCAAAATACAACAAACACATGTGTTTAAGTTCCCTTATATTACCACTGCAGTGAAGGAGGTAGCATCATGTTGAGTGGAGCATGCCTTTTATTTTTGTAATACAATGATAAATACTGTCACCATAAAAACAAACAAACTACAGTGATCATCCACCACCACAAGTAAATCTGTGGGAAACTCTGAATGTAGAATTCTATGAACCTCCCACCTGACAGTGCCATTGACAAGGTGTTCGCTCGCATGCTAGCAGTCTGGTTCACGTGACTTTGTCAAAATTACATTTCCACATCATGTTAACTAAAATCAGAACAAGTAGAGCATGGCAAACATTTCTCTGGAAAATCACACTGTATATACAGTCATGGATGAAAGTATTGGCATCCCTGGAATTTTTGACATTATTTTACACAAAAGTCAAAAATTGGGTCAGACAAAATTGTTGGACCCTTAACCTAATATATGGTTGCACACCCTTTGGAGAAAATAACTGAAACCAATCACTTCCTATAACCATCAACAAGCTTCCTACACCTCTCAGCTGGAATTTTGGACCACTCTTCTGCTGCTGCAGGTCTCTCAGATTTGAAAGGTTCCTTCTCGCAACAGCAATTTTGAGATCTCTCCATAGGTGTTCTATGGGATTTAGATCCGGACTCATTGCTGGCCACTTCAGAATTCTCCATTGCTTTGTCTCCAATCATTTCTGGGTGCTTTTTGAGGTATGTTTCGGGTCACTGTCCTGCTGGAACACCCATGACCTCTGACACAGACCCAGCTTTCTGACAGTAGGCCCTACACTACAGGCCAAAACCTTTTGATAGTCTCCAGATTTCATGATTCCTTGCACACAGTCAATGCACCCAGTGCCAGAGGCAGCAAAACAAGCCCAAAACATCTTTGAACCTCCACCATGTTTGACTGTAGGTACCGTGTTCTTTTCTTTGTAGGCCATTCTGTTTTCTGTGAACAGTAGAATGACGTGCTTTGGTAAAAAGCTCTACCTTAGTCTCATCTGTCCACAAAACCTTCTCCCAGAAGGATTGAGGCTTACTCAGGTACATCTTTGCAAGCTGCAGTCTGGCTTTTTTATGTCTGTGTCAGAAGTGGGGCTCTCCTTGGTCTCCTGCCATAGCGCTTCATCTCATTCAGATGACGACGTATGGTTCGAGCTGACACCGCTGCACCCTGAGTCTGCAGGACAGCCTGAATTTATGTGGAAGTTGACTGAGGTTGTTTATCCACCATTCAAACTATCCTGCGTTCATTGCTTCTCCATGCTTGGTGTGGCACACACAGGCACACAACACAAAGGTTGAGTCAACTTTTATACACTCTAACTGGCTTCAGGTTTGATTTCTATATTGCCAGCACCTGTTACTTGCCACAGGTGAGTTTAAACAAACATCACATGCTTGAAATGAAATTATTTACCCACAGTTTTAATAGGGTGCCAATGATTTTGTCCAGTCCAGTTTTGGAGTTTTGTGTAAAATAATTTCAAATTTGCTTCTTTGCGTTGTTCCAATGCACTTAAAGGAAATAAACATGTGTATACAAAACATTTGGAATTGCAACACTTTTCTGGGAGAAATGGTGCATTTTGTGAAATGGCCCACAGTTTTAATAGGGTGCCAATACCTTCGTCCATGACTGTATGTGATGATTAGTGTGGCCTCTCAGGGACGTTCTTTCCTTTTGCCTTCATAATAACAGACTCTACTCTGAATCAAACTCTGACATCAACACTACACCTTCATACTGGAAGCTGCTGGAACTGTGGAAACAAGCTGAATGTAATTTCAAAAAGAAACGTTTATGTAATGGTTGAACAACATTGCATTGTTTTCCATAGAGAACAAGGCTTGATGGTTTGAAACTGCTTTTCTCTCATTCATGTCATTTCAGGAAAATAAACACTGACCTGTGTGGCTGTGAGAAGCTCTCACTGAAGATGTCCTGAAGCTTCTCCACGATGTCATCCACATGGATGGGGATCAAACTGCCGTACTGCTGTAGAGACTCTTCAAGAATACCTTGAGACAGACGAAGACATGAGACATTCAAATGAAACAATCATCTTCACAACAAGCTGGACAAGCATACTGTGTCCATGCACTGTGTCCATGCACACTGTGTCCATGCACACTGTGTCCGTGCACGCTGTGTCCGTGCACTGTGTCCGTGCATACTGTGTCCATGCACACTGTGTCCGTGCACACTGTGTCCGTGCACACTGTGTCCATGCACACTGTGTCCATGTATACTGTGTCCATGCACGCAGTGTCCATGTATACTGTGTCCATGCGCTGTGTCCATGCACGCTGTGTCGTGCGCTGTGTCGTGCACTGTGTGCACACTGTGTCCATGCACACTGTGTCCGTGCACACTGTGTCCGTGCACACTGTGTCCATGCATACTGTGTCCATGCACACTGTGTCCGTGCACACTGTGTCCATGTATACTGTGTCCATGCACGCAGTGTCCGTACACTCAGTGTCCGTGCACGCTGTGTCCATGTATACTGTGTCCATGTCCATGTCTATGTCCATATTTCTAACGTTGTTGTTGTGGTGTTACAGAATCAATGACAAAGTTATGAGCAATGGTCTGTTAGACGCAAACACAGCCTCTGATTCTTACCTGTCACACAGCTCATGTGTTCCTCAGTGAGGGCCAGCTCTGCTGGTTTGACCTCCACTTCCCGTCGCCCTCTGTCCTCTTGCTTGTCTAGAGAGCAGCCATTTATCTGATTGTCTGCCAGAGAAAAGGGAAGACAGAAACACGCACAGACTGAGTCAATGTTTTCACTTCATTCCATGAAGTAAATGTTGTGCAGTGGTCTGACTTGAACTCAACAAACGACCGGTCACACTGGTGAGAAATATGAAATGATTGAGTGTTCAAGTGTTATACAGGACAGAGAGGAAAGGACCAGCAGCTGTCTCCATTCAGCATAGTGCAGTGGTGTTTATCAAACATAAAGGAACCGGCATCAGGGCACAGTTTAAGACTGAAAACTGAAATGTGATTGAGCCAAGTCAGACGTGACGGACACAACGACGTCTGTTAATTGTGAGTGTTGACAGGAAAGTGCGAGCGTACGCAGTCCGTACACGTGGATCACTGTGCAAAGGCTCATCTTTAACCCACCTCAGTGAGATCTCTGCCAGCCATGGAACACACTGTTGTACTTTCAGAATCATCCACCTAACCTTCAGACTGCCTTCCCATTTGATTTTTGAAAGCTGGATTTCAGATGCTTGAAAAAATAGCAATTAAAAACATCTCTGAATGTGTTTAAACATGACGTCTTTGACTCTGAGCAGCCATTTCCTGTCTCTTCCTCAGCTGATAGATTTTACATATGCAGCTAAGCTGCACTGGTTTGACTAGCACTAATTACAACATGCATCATGTCCTGCCTCCTGCACCCCTGACCTAAACCAAATGGAATATTTACAGTCATTGACATTGCATCACAAACTCCACTCCTCAATTTGTGTGACATTTCAGGCTGTGTCTGGTCTGATCGTCAGATTGGCCACCACAGCATCACACTGGTTGCTACCTAAACACATTTCCCTATTCATCTGAATAGGGGTAAACATTGTCTACACTGCATGTCATGATTTGGTCTGAATCAGCCCAAAGAAACACCATCAATGGGCTGAAACGTCTTCACCATCATCAACTCAGGTCCAAGACAGACCAAACTGTCTGGGCTGAAGACAGAACAGAAATGATATTGGATGTACGTGTGTCATCTATTGTACTAAAGCCAACGCTTCAGACGCCTTAACGTGTGCACGTGTGACTGGAACAGCCTGAACTGTCACATCGCTCTCTCTTGGTAATACATGGACTGCTTGAATTGTGAAGCGAAGCAGCTGTTAAAGTCAAAATTCCTCATCATAAAGTAAATAATTATTTGTACATTGAGACGAGCGTGCGCACAGGCGTCCACTGCGTTTGCACGTGGCATGACACTTATCACCCGTTACCCTTCATTATTTGGTGTACTCGCAATATTTATGTTATATATTTTTCAGTCTTTATGCAGGCGTGGCGCGGTTAAGGCGTTTTAGTATAGTGTGCTGGCATAAAATGCCCCTCATATAAGTGTAGTGTACGTGCAGTGTACGCGTCGTGTGTAATGCGTGTCGTGTACATATCGTGTGCGTGTTGTGTGTCATGTGCGTATCGTGTGTGTATGCGTATCGTATCGTATCGTATGCGCGTGGTATGCGCGTCGTGTATCATGCGTATCGTGTCGTGTGCGTCGTGTGTTGTGTATGTATCGTATGCGGCGTGTATCATGTACATATCGTGTACGTGTCGTGTACGTGTCGTGTACGTCAGTACCTCTCTCAGACTCTGTGAGCCTCTCATCGTTGCTGTCATCCTCTCCCTCGGTGTATGATGAATGCTGATATCTTTTTATCCTCCTCTGCTTGCCGTACAGACTGTACCTTTGCCCTCTCCGGTTCCACCGGTGCCCTTGGGAGCATACCCACTGGGCCCGCTGGCGCCAGCTCTTCCAGTGCTGGGTGAGCCGAAATCCAAGGCCTCCATGGGATCGCAAACGCTGCCAGCGCCTGAGCCTCCTCAGAGCCCGGTACCTGCTGAGGTGGGACTTGAACAAGTCCCCTGCTTCGGCCTGGGAGACCGTATCCTCTACAGAGACGTCACCGCCTTCTTCTGCCTTCTGTTGTGGTCCATAATGTTGGTGCTGTTGCGAATGAGGGAACTGGGTGAACTGGGAGGGCAAGCGTGGGATGTCCCACTCCACCTCGTCCTGATCTCCTTCCCCCTCCAACTCCTCCTCCTCTTCCTCTTCCTCTTCTTCTTCTTCTTCCTCCTCATTGTTATCCCAACCCTTTCCCTCAAACTCACCCTCGTCCTCCCGTCCAGATTGTTTTCTTCTTCTTCGTCGCCTATTGCCTCAATCCTACCCATCCCATCCTCCTCCTCCTCCTCTTCGTCTACATACTCTCCTGTCCACACCTTCTCCTTCTGCCCCAGCCTGAGGTGCATGGGGCTGGGTACACTGTGTCCTGACACTGGGATCAGGTGGTCTCCAGGAATCCCACCTAAACACAAATGAGTACTGATTAACTGGGTTTCATTTGACTAAAGACCACCGACGTTCATATCACTGAACACACATACTATGTTTAGTTATGATGACATTACAGAGCACAGGCTTCAAAGATAATATGCAAATGGTCATAAATAAAAAAGGTACAAGGAAACGTTTGGATTATTATTCTGTCACTGCACTAAATGTTATGTAAATTAACTGTATCATATCCAAACATAAATATAAACATTCTGTTTTGTCATAAGCAAACATGCAAAATAAAACAATTAAAAAACATTTCAACAGATTTATTTGTAAGTTTGAATTATTTTATTGAACAATATTATGTAGTCCACGAGCTCAAATGTGTGTCTTCAATAGTCTCTGTGTGCTCTGGGCTCTAAAGTGTGGTCCAGGTACAGAAATCACCTGTGCAGGTAGGGGCGTGGCCTCAATAGCCCTGCAGTAAGCAGTGTGCTATGTGCATGTGATGGAGGAATAGCAGATATTCAAGTGGACCTGCATGAAATCTGGTTGTTTTAGATTATGCTGAAATATATTTTCCCCAACTATATTTAAATTCACTGTTCAGGGCCTACCTTCAATTTTGTAAATTCCCAGTTTATTCCATAAATTCCCATGGAAAGTTTCCAACTTTGAAAATTCCCAACCCTCCTGCAGTGTGAGCATCACTTTAAACAATGAACTTTATTTTGGCATATTTGCTAATGATGAAAACATGCTCAATATTTTCTCTTGGTCTCTAACCAGACAATGAAAAGTTCATTGCGGGATATGGACTTTAGATTTAGACATGCCGATTGTCAATTAATCACTGTGAGCTTTAGGAAACAGCAAGTATTTTTCTGACTTTATACCAAACGATGAATTCATTAATAAAGAAAATCATCTGCAGATTAATTAGTAACGGACATAATCACGAGTTGCATCCCTGAATACAGCTCGTATGATCAGAGTTTTTGGTGTCTGAGCTGCACTGTCAATACAATTTAATACTGAGTCAACTTTCTAAAGGCCAAAATGCTTCATGAAGGCACCCGTGGTCACTTCTGACCAGGCTCATTACAATAGCATTTGCTCCAAGATGATTCATAACAATACAAGCATACATATTATTATTAACATATTATTAAGCAGAAGTAGAATGCCCACCTCCTCCTGTGTCATCCTGCCCCACAGCAGTCAGACCTAGGTCTCCCTGCCAGCGGTTCTGGGCCAGGCTACCGCCACTGTCTCGCATTATCCACGGACAACCCACGACCTGCGCCAGCTCGTCACCTGTAAACAGCAAACACACATGCAATTTAACAAGCTCTTCAATGTCAGGCACCATCATGTCTTAAAGAGCTCATAGCACCCCATTACCCCACTAGAACACAGAACCCCCAAAATGCAGGGCGCAAGCTCCTCTTCTGTGGAACCAGCTCCTGGTTCTGGAGGCAGACACGGTCGACACTTTTAAGAGTAGACTTAAGACTTTCCTTTTTTTAAAAAAAAGATTTTTTTTGGCCTTATTCTAGCTTTTTAAAAAAGAAATTTGACAGACAGCTGAGGAGTGACAGGCATGTACGGAGAGAGCGATGGGAAACGACATACAGCAAAGGGCCACAGGTCGGATTCAAACCCGCTGCTAAGCCTTCGTACATGGGGCGGATGCTCTACCAACTGAGCTAATCGACACCCCAAGACTTTCCTTTTTGGTTCAGGAAGCGACACGGTCAACACCTTTAGAGTAGACTTAAGACTTTCCTTTTGATAGAGCTTATAGTTAGGGCTGGCTCAGGTCATCCCTTAGTTATGCTGCCATAGGACTAGACTGCTGGAGGACTTCCCATGATGCACTGAGCTCTTCTCTTCCCCTCTCTCTCTCCATCTGTACACACTCATGTCTCATGTTAAAAACGAGTTTTTCTGCTTTCTTCTCTGGCAGGTTCTCGTGGATCGTAGCTGCTGCTGCTGCTGTTGTTGCTGTGGTCCTGCCTGAGGACCTGTCATGAGGTAACTTCTGTTCTGATCTGGCGCTATAGAAATAAAAATGAACAGTTTACAGTGGGGATGTAACCACAGAGTCAGAGTACAGTGAGTTTTGTTAAGTTTGGAAATCTGCCTGAGGTGTCACACAGTACCTGTTTGCTGACACAGCAAGCTCGGCCAGGACCTCATCCGAGCGAGCTGCTTTACTTTTTTATTTTTAGTTGAGCCATATTTCTCCTTTATGACCATATGCCTATACCATTAAACATCAACGCAGCCCTTATTTAATCGAACATAAGGTCAGGTGATGGAACATAAATCTGGGTTCAATGTAAGCTCTAATATTTGATCTGTTATTCATCAGTGGACTTCATCTTCAGATCTATTATGTCACGTGAAATATGTGTGTCAGGAGAAGAGCAGAGCAGCTCAGTGTGATGATTCAATAGTGTATCACTCTAAAGACAGAACACAGACTAAGATGAGGGGGAGATCGCAGTTCATTTGGCACTACACACACCAGAAGGTCTGTTTTCTGATTCCAGTTGTATCGTATCCATGAAACAACATCACAGAACATGCACTAACAGTGACCTATGACCTCCAACTCAACACTGCTACATGCTCATTCACAGACCTCGGGGCTGCCTGATGGGAAGTGAAGTCTTACTGTGCAGTCTCCATCCACACAGACACAGAGCTGCTGTGCTCACACCGGGGCTCTGTCACCATGTGCACCTGGTCACACAGCGGATGTAGCTTGCTAGCTACACTGACTACAAACGCGGCTAACGCATTGTTAACTGAGCAGGTGTGTGCAGTGATGAGACTGAACGGTGTGATGTGGCCTGTGCAGGACACACACACACACACACACACACACACACACACACACACACACACACACACACTTATGATGAGAACAATTCTTTCCGGTGCAGGAAACGCTCCTTTAGCGACGCTAGCTTGTGCGCGCTGAGCGCTAGCAGCATCACCGTCACAGTTTCGTCACTTCATCCAAAATAACTTAACTCGGATTCAAAATCTGGTTTCTTAAGTCATTAACGGCGCTCGAGGATGCTGCACCGCCATTAAAAACACTCTAAAATGAGCAGAGTCATTCAGTAACCCGCTGTCTGTCCGTGCTAACATGTTAGCTTGTTGGCCGTGTTGCCGTTAGCTAGCCTAGCTGATAGCATGTTAGCAGCGACAACAACATGAAAGCCCGGCTCACCGTGCTCCGTACACACCGTTAACTCGCCGTTAACTCACCGTGAACCTGCAGATTTATGTGAATGTTAGTCCTGCTTCTTCCGTCTGAACGCTAGCTGGGTTTGATTCCGTCCGGCTGTCGAACCAAAACAAAGCTAACTGCTGTGAAAGCTCATTGAATGAAGTGATCAGGTGAGGAGCGGCCAGGTGTCACCTCCCCGCCAACTCTGTTTCCTAACGTCTTCCGGTTCAGAGGAAAACACAAATGCTAAACAGAAACAGGATTCCAGCCAACGATGAACGTGAGACCGACAGCAGAATCCGGATCGGTCGGACTCGGAGTACACGGAGGAGGACGCGCTGAGCCGGATCACCGCAGGTCTGCGCTCTCAGCTACACGTCCGTCGCGCGGCTATTGCGTCATACGGAGAGAGTTTTGGATAGCTTCTCGTTTCTGACCAAACAACAATAATCCGACTTATTCTGGATTTATGAGATTACTCAGATTCAGTGTGACTCTGTTTGTTTGCGCCTCCATGTCTGACACAGTTTAAAAGTCCTGGTGTGTTCCTTGGAGTTGCTTTCTTGTTGAGAACTTAAGATGTTCTGGAGGTGTTTTGTTGCCTTTAGGCCAGAGTGAAGGTCGATTCCAGTCTGAATGCTGAAATAAAAGAATCTGCTGATGTTTGATTTGAGCGCACATCATCATTACTCTGAAATCATTGAAATTCTGACAGTAAACTGACACTGACTGTCTTTGATGTGTCAGGACTTATTAAGTCTTGTCCTACGTTTCCCTCAAACACAGTCTCTTCAGATGTAAGCGTCTTCATCACAGATGTCATTATCCTCTCCATGACGGTGGAGAAAGGGGAGTCGTTGACATATGTTGTCAAAGGTAAGCAGAGACAAAGTTTGAAGGGAACACAGGACCTGACTAGATGAGATGTTAAGGCCTAGCTCCAGGAAATGTAACGCTTCCTGATGTTTTCGCCACTTTCATCAAAATGATGAGGTGACAAAATCAGGAGCTTCATCAGCAGCAGTGGTCAGACCTGAGCCTGGTGTGCTCATGCATAAAGCCAGAGCAGCAGCCAGACCTGGGCGGACCTCCTCAGCATACACACCTTTTGTTCCGCAACATCGGCACGGTACAGATTCACTCATTCACTCTCTACACTACTGACTATAGATCTCTCACATTGAGTTATTTGTTTGTTTTGGATGATTTATCCAGTTTTCTTCATGAGTCTCCTGTTTTTGTTGCAGTCAAGAGCCGGGCTGTAACTGTAACACACAAAATAAACACAAAGTCACCAATGCATCTTCTTCTCTCTCACTGTAAGCTGTTTGCCACAGGATCCAAAGGCAAAGACATGGAGCGTGGGTGAGGCGGGCCGAATGAAGCCTGAAACCAACCACCTGTGACAGCACTCACTGTCACTCAAAGTGGCTGTTCCCTTAATTCTGCATAACTTTAAGTTGTCATGAACGGGGAAATTAGCTATAGAGACCAAAACAGTTTTTTGTACCAGGCTGTAAACATGTTTATTTCTGCTGTGAAGTTGGGAATTTTAACATTTGAGGAACTGCAGTTTTGGCACTTCCTCTGTTGGCTTCATTTTACAGCCATGGAGGTTACTTGCTATGAATGTTGTAAGTGTCCGCCTGCAGTTATTCCTGGAAAGATTTAACATTCCTAAAACATCAGCTTTTGGTTTAAATACATTTCCATAAAATATACTAACAATAATAATGAACACTATAATGTTGAGAGTATTTTTGCAGTTGATGCAGAAATAAATATTGGTCCATACAGGAAATCACAAGTAGCTCGCATCACCAGATCCATCAGCCTTCAGACGATTTGGCCTTGTAGAAAACCTCCACAGCTGTGAAAGAGCTGGAGAACAAAGAAGGCACCACAGTCGGCATCACAGATCCAGCCTAGAAGGTGAGGTGTGTTGTGTGTTTCATCCTCCAGCCTCAGTTACCGTGTGTTTGTGCTGAGTCAACAAAGTCCAAGAAAGCAAACTTACTGCTGAGCAGCCGGGACCAGTCCTCACCTGAAACAAAAAAATCTGAATAATGTAATATATGAACATAACTTTAGTAACAAGCATTTGGGAACTGGTGTAAAATGATGCAGTTTGGTGTAAAGACACACAGACAGGCTGTATTAGATAAGTTAAACATGATTTATTATGAGGGTGGTGCATTGTAACAACCCACAATGGATGAATATCTCTACATTTAAGAAGCAATCTGTCTTGATAAAACCAGTTCAGCCAGTCTCCTCCATGGTATCTCTGTAACCTGGACATTTTCTGAATATGTGTTTGTGAATTCTGTTTAACTCTACCACGTCCAGCTCTGTATGAGACAGAGCCTAACACCTGCTCCTCAAGTATTTTATCACCAACGTCCAGTATGCACCTTTCTGGATCTTCTCCTTTAATACCCATCCAGTCATGCTGCTCCGGACTTGCACTTCTATTTTCAATAACCTCTTTGTATCTTTCAGGTTTTTCTTTATTTTATTTTTATTTTTTAGCTTTGCACACGTTTGGCCAATAATGCAACACAAATGTCCCGTTCTTACTATAGCTCCAGAGAGAGAGAAAATATAGATGATTTTTGGATTTCAAACCACAAATATCTTGAGAATATCAAGACTACAAAAAAGATCACAAATTTATCTTAGGTAATGCTAACTTGGCTTAGGCTACAAGCTAACTGAATTTGTTTGTCTACAGTTTAACTCATAAAGGGAATCAATCTGACTCACATCATACACTGACTCTAGAAACAGACACCACCATGCATCATTTAAATCCATCATTTAGCTGGTCTGAAGCTAAAGTAAGCTAGCTAGGCTACATGTGTACAGAGTGCTGGAATACCATGGAAACATGCCGATACATAGTGCGAATTATGTAGTCCATTCAGAAGCGCGATAGTTTGGGGGTTTCAGTAGGCTGCAGTATTGTCTTTGATGCTTTTGCATACAAAAAAACAATTATTTTTCTGTCTTATTATTATTATTATTATTATTATTATATATGTCGCTGTGGATTATTGATCATGTCATAATGATAACCTAAACTAAACTCATACTCTTGATGCATTGCCATTGCTAATAAAGACCATTACTGATAAATTAAACCCCTCAAGCAAGACACACAGCTGAGAATACAGCCGCTGGAGAAGAAGTTTACTTTATGGCCCTGAGAGCTCAAGGCACTGCATCTCAAGAAAATGCGTGCAAATAGACAAAGCACAAGAAAATTAAGAGAACATATTCCTCAACTAGACAACATCATACTGCATATGATACTGCAAATACACACAACACATTACAGAACATGCTGCTAACACAGAAAAAGACAACGGAAGTTGCTGAGCACAGCTTGGACCACATGTGGCTCGTGTGGACTGACTGCTCTCTGCACATGCGTGTAAAGTGACTGCAGCGTGGTACTCACAGGACCTTACAGAGACATTTGAATGATTTCTGAGGAGATTTAGTCTTTATGACAAATATTAAACTTTACTATCCTGTTCAACAGTGTTGGCAGATGTATGGTAACCACCACCAACACTGAGGAAGGTGACATGGAGATTAGTCTGTCAATATTAATAAATGCACACATTAAGATTCAGAAATATAAATGACTCTCTTCACATAAATATTTCTCATTGCACACAAAATATTTATTAAATATAGATGTGAAACAAATTCACACATGAACAATCAGGTTCATAAATGTGTTTCTGATGGACAAATATTTGTTTGAAATGTATGTCTTGTATGTTTTTATTAAAAACATGACGATGTTACCTGTAGCCAATCACAGCGTTACATCTATGGAGATGGTTCATACATTCTACAGACGGATCAGAGGCTCCAGAGAGTGGGAAAATGTCATTTGAGTAATCATTCCTGACTGAAGAATGAAAAAGACTGAATTTCATATCAGGTGTTACAGATGTTGGCAGCATTATGGGCACTTTGGTGGGGAGGGGGTGATAAACCAGACAGTTTAGTTATATGCCGTTACTCAGCAGCAGCTCTGACCAGATATTTTCATTCATTTTCCATAACCACTTATCCTTATCAGGGTTGCGGGGAGAACATGCAAACTC
The DNA here is from genome assembly GCA_036365135.1 of Miichthys miiuy. NCBI lineage: Eukaryota > Metazoa > Chordata > Actinopteri > Sciaenidae > Miichthys > Miichthys miiuy. The sequence continues at coordinate 2,050,125 of CM071605.1, forward strand.
CACACAGAAAGGTCACAAACTCCCCAGTGCCAGAAAGGCAACAGCTGGCTGCTGGGTTTATTGTGAGGTGACGGTGATGTTTTACCAGATATTTTGATAGAGATTCAACAAACATACAGAATTTGCAAAGCAGGGTGTGAGGTGGGTTTTATTTGGTCACCAGCACAGATGTAGAAGGAAACGAGGAAGCAGATTACAAGGCACATGGAAGTTCCAACTGTGAAGCGCTTAGACTGTGCTAGGAAAGAAGGAAAGCAAAGGGCAACAAGTATGATCACAAATAAACAAAAAGAACAAACTGGGATAACATGGAAAAAAATCATTTATATCATATAGATGGATGTATGACACACAGGATTCACTGATACAATGCATGTGGATTAGAACACTGGTCCCCAAACTAGGGGTCGGAGGGTCGCGAGGCAGCAAGATGATTTTCAGAAATTATATAAAATTTAAAAACTTTTAGAAATAGCATGTTTTAGCCATAATTGTAACAAAAGATAAAAAAAGTAGTTACATTTAAAATAAAAGCCTCTCCATTTTCTTTGCCCCCTCTGACCCCTGATGATGTGATTATGACAGATTAACGACATTAGCAGCAACAACATTAGCTAAGGTCTATTAGCATCGTGCTAAACACTACGACATGTAACAAGGACAAATCATATGACATATGGGGATAGTGGGGATTGCAAATCACGGGTACTGTTGTTTTGGGGGTCGCGGGCTGAAATGTTTGGGAACCCCTGGATCAGAAGAATGTTCAGTGTACAAAAGGGCACAAAAGGAGAAAAACTGAAGAAGGAGGTAGAGAAATGTAGGGTGGGAGAATCTTTATTTATTTTTTATATAGCAGAAAGGACAGAAAATATAAAGTGTTTGTAAAAGAAAACGAACGAAACTAATGAAAAGAATTTAGTAGAAGAAGAAGAAGAAGGAGGAGGAGGAGGAGGAGGAGAAGAAGTAACTGGGGAGGCCAGTGTCATTGCCCGATCACTACTGCGCATGTGCAACTCAACAGAAATGAGAAGGAAGCAAGATGGCTCACTCATTAACTTCCTACTTCCTTCATCAGTTCCGGAAAGATGACGTTGAGTTAATATTAGTATTGTAGATAAAGACTCATTAAAGAAACTTTTAACATTTTAATGTAGTGTGATATGATCTGCCGACTGTATCATTTACAACATTTATGTGTGACACACACATTTATAGGACAGTTTTCAGATAACTCGGTTAATGTTAGCGAATGGCGCCGAGTTATAAACACTACCTGAGATAAAAGTACAAGTTTAAAAATATCATAATTTATCGTTATACATAACTTATAGTTATAGCTAGTTATACATAACTATTATATATAACTGAAGCAGCTAACGAGTAAGCCATATTGCTTCCGTCTCATCTGCATTTGCACATGCGCAGTATGGATCACGCAGGGGGTGAATGAGCCAGTGATAGAGAGCAGCTTAGACTTTCTACATATAACAGACGTAATATGACATATGTACTTTTATAAACCGTCTCTGGCAGCACGCTGCTCTATAGTTAAACCGCAGCAGCAGAAGGAGCAGGCTGTAGTTGGGGGTCCTTCACGGTCTTTAACTCTTTTAGCTGTCACCAACATGTCTACAGTCCAGGCACTGAGAGCGTTCGTCAGTCAGCGGCTCGCCGTGGCTGTGGAGGACATCATCGACATGTTCGAAAGAACGATAACCGAATACGAGCGAGAAATCGACCGGCAGCGCAGACTGCTGGGAGCCGAGCAGCTGCCCGGCGTCACGCTAACGTTTAACGGCGAGACAGGTTTGTCGTTGAAGCAACAGCTACACTGTTCATCTATACAACACTACGAGCTCACTGACAGGCAGGGACATGTTCAGGTCTGTGTTTTATTTACTGTTTAAAACGGTTCAATGGTTCTTTGGACGTTTCATCACTGTTATGCTAACGTTAGCTCACAAAACAAGCTGCTCACACAACAAATGGCGTCACATATATGATAATGATGGTTAACGACTGTCTGCTCAGGAAGTGACGCAACAAGTAAAACACCTGTACACTCATGTAATGAGGCTAAAAACTAGCCAGCTAACACACACTGTAAAATCTGTACTAATACAATACAATAATAATATCAACAGTGAAGGTGATACAGTGTTGGACTCAATCACATGCAACAAGTCTGTTAATATTAACAGTGATCATGATTTTAGCTTCTCACAATTCAATGAATGTTATACAACCAGGGTTGCAAAATTCCATATATTTTCAGAGTTGGAAACTTTACATGGGAATTAACGGGAATATATGGGAATTAACTAAAATTTCTGGGAATAAATATGAAATATGAAACAGGAATTTACTAAACTGAAGGTTGGCCCTGAACAGTGAACTTATATATAGTTGGTGAAAATATATTTTAGCATAATCTTGACTAAAACAACCAGATTTCATGCAGGTCCACTTGAATTTCTGCTATTCCTCAATCACATGCACATAGCACACTGCTTACTGCAGGGCTATTGAGGCCACGCCCCCTACCTGCACAGGTGATTTCTGTACCTGGACCACACTTTAGAACCCAGAGCACACAGAGACTGTTGAAGACACACATTTGAGCTCGTGGACTACATAATATTGTTCAATAAAATAATTCAAACTTGATAAAGTTCTACTTACAAATAAATCTGTTGAAATGTTTTTTAATTGTTTTTATATTTTGCATGTCTGCTTATGACAAAAAATGTTGAGTTTCTGATTTGGAATATTTCCAAAATCCCTAAGCTTAACTTCCAATGGAAAGCTTCTGGAAAGTTTCCAGAAATTTATTATACAACAGGTGGTTCTGACCAAGTCAATCTGATTGGACAAGAGGGGTTTCATTAGTGCTGCTTCATAGAACAACATCACTGAGACTTTGAAATACATGTATCACTGCTTTGTTCTACTGACTCTTACATTAATGTTACATATACAGTCATCCTCTGTCTTAGATTGTACCAAAGATGACATACTTTTTCAAGTAGTAAAAAAACACACAAAGATCAGCCATTGCCTGCATACTGCTGATAATGAACTTAAAGAGCCACCATCAGTAATCAATACACAATCATTAATCAAACCAATAACTAACAGCAGTCAACATCAGACAACCTTATCATACTTAACAGTTAGCTGGTTTTTCTGTAGCATTGACAGAACGTTCCAAAATAAACATATTAGCAGTTTGAAGTGAACTAAAGCTCCCTGCGCTGTCCCTTTTAAGAAATATGATATTAAACAGTTCCTGTCCGTTAAAACACATCACTCTAGAAACATGACATAAAGGACGTCATGTGTTCACAGCCTGACTGTCAGTTCAGCATCAGTATAATCCTGCAGCTTCATACCAGTGGCTGAATCACAGCCGTGCTGTTTTTCAGTACAGCGTCACTCCCTTCCATGTGATATATCATATCTACGCTGCTTTGATTGGTTGTTTTGCTGTCGGGCACTGTGACAGCTGAAGAGGTCAGTGTGCTCGCTGAGAAAAATGACAACTCGCAGTCTGTTGTGTCGGCTCTGCTGCTGGATGTTTGTTTTACAAACCGACTGCAAGAACACGAGCAGACTTACACATAGCAACATCCGTGACTCGTAACGTTAAGTCATAGAGTCATAATTAAAACGTTCCTCCATTATATCCACCTTCACACATTGGTTTAATAAACTCTAAATTGACTTGGGTTTGGTCCAATCACAGTGAACAATCAATCAATTAACCATCCTCTCCAAAATCTAAACTGTTGGGATGTTTGGTGACATTTCACCCACAGTGTGAATGAAGGATTTGTACATTAGCAGCATTAGCAGGAATGTTGAAGTGAAAGCAGTGCTGTGATTGTTTAAACGTGACAGTGCTGGGAAATCAATTTGTCCTTAAAATCAATGAATAATTGTAACAAATTATTAGCATCTCAGTATTGATTAAAATGATCATACAGGACTGCTTCATACCACTTGGCTGCTTGGTTTGGTAGCTAGGCAACAACAGTGGCTGGTAGCTAGGCAACAGGAGCTTCTAAGTAAGTACCAGAGCCAGGTTAAGACCAATCTTGGAACCCATTGGCTGACAACCATTTAGCCCTTGGAGGTAATGCCCATTGTTACTGGGCTACCAGCGTAGCCAGCAGATATCTGAAATACAGATACAAAGACCAAAGCTTCCAGTCTTTACATTACACATCACATTCTCCCATTCATACACTATATTTCAGCACAAATAGTAACTCTGTACGCCTGTACTCACTGTATTTCATTAAGAAATACTGACCTCTGTATGTTTGTATCTCAGATGTGTCTCAGGACATTCGGTCTCTGATCATCAGTGCAAAGATTCCCACTGAGCAGCAGGACTCGAGCTGCAGGCTGGACCAGGAGGCCCCGTGCATTAAAGAGGAACCAGAGGAACCGGTCCAGACAGGAAGTGTCAGGATGAGACAGGGGATGGAGGAGGCTGACATTATCTCACAGTTCACTCCTGTCTCTGTGAAGACTGAAGATGATGAAGAGAATCCTCAGTCCTCACAGCTTCATCAGAGACAAACTGAAGAGCAGAGAGAGGCAGATGCAGCTCAGCCGATAGAAGCTGGAGCTGTCGGAGAGAACTGTGGAGGATCAGAACCAGCCTTCGACTTGGACGTTGCTGGTTTCCTAAAAGCAACTAGTGATGGTCAGTTTTTTCTTTCTCAGTGCTTTAAAACTGGGACTGAAGACTTAGACTATGACTGGAAACAGACTGAATGCAGACCATTTCCAGACACACTGAAAGACGATGACTCTGTGTCCCATCAGAGATGTCATAATCAGAAAAAACAGTTTAAATGCCCAGTGTGTAGGAAAACCTTCAAGCACAACACGGCTCTGCAGAGACACACAACATGTCATACAGGAGAGAGGCCCTTTGACTGTACTGTGTGTGGTAAGACATTTAGACAGAAGGGAAGTTTGCACATACACATGAGAAAACACACGGAGAGAAGCCTTTCAGCTGCTTAGTTTGTGGTAAAAACTTCACGCAGAGTGGAACGTTATCTGCACACATGAGAATTCACACCGGAGAGAAGCCTTTCAGCTGCTCAGTGTGCAAGAAAAGGTACAATGAAAGAGGGACGCTAGTACGACACATGAGAGTCCACACCGGAGAAAAACCATTTACCTGCTCGCTTTGTGGGAAAAGATTTAGTGAAAAGGGAAATCTGAATAAACACAAGAGGATCCACACAGGAGAGAAGCCGTTCAGCTGCAGCGTGTGTGAGAAAAGATTCTGTCTGCTGTCGCACCTCAAAAACCACAAGTGTCCTGGTAAGAAGAGCAGTGACGCTGCAGAGCAAAAGTTACACTGTCCAAACGTTACAGTACAGTTAACCAGACACACAGTGAGTCAGTAGAGCGGGTTGTGTAGTTATCAAAGGGTCGCTAGTCGATTCCCAACTCCGCCAATCCAGTTCAAGTGTCCTTGATCCCCAAATGAAGTGAGTTTAGTGTCACCGTGAGTGCTTTAGGAAGCGCTGTATTGCTCCTGATGAGCAGTTTATACATCGATATATGAATGTGAAAGTCTGTTTTCCCATTTATTAATCAAGAAATAATGAAGTGGATTAATCAATAGTAAAAAAAATAATTGTTAGTTGCAGCTCTAGTGTTACAACTATAAAACTTTATGAATACTGTCTAATATTAGTCATCAAATTATTTATGAAATGCAGACTCCTGAAGTGGACCTGATATGATCAGTGAGTAGGGTTGCAAAATTTGGGGAATTTTCAAAGTTGGAAACTTTCCATGGGAATTTATGGGAATAAACCAGGAATTTACTAAATTGAAGGTTGGGCCTGAACAGGGAACTTAAACATAGTTTAAGGCACGCCCCCTACCTGCACAGGTGATTTCTGTACCTGGACCACACTTTAGAGCCCAGAGCACACAGAGACTGTTGAAGACACACATTTGAGCTCAGGGACTACATAATATTGTTCAATAAAATAATTCAAACTTGATAAAGTTCTGCTTACAAATAAATCTGTTGAAATGTTTTTTAATTGTTTTATTTTGCATGTCTGCTTATGACAAAACAAAATGTTTAGATTTATGTTTGGATATGATACAGTTTGTTTCAATTACCCCCAATTTACAGTTAGTTTCCATAAATTCCCATAATTCCTATGGACTTTCTAATTTGGAATATTAACAAATTTCCCCAGCTTAACTTTACATGGAAAGATTCCAGAAAGATCCCAGAAATTTACCGGAAACTTTCCACCCCTTTGCAACCCTATCAGTGAGATTGTTTCACCTCCAGGGAAGGTTTGCAGAGATCAAACCTCAGATCAAACTACAGTTTTTAGCCAAGTCACTTACAAATGAACATGAATCTGCTTCATTTGATTTAATCTGCCATGGAATCATCTGTAGTCTGATGTTTGTGATTTGAATTGATGGCCAGCTAACTCTGTACGCCTGTACTCACTGTATTTCATTAAGAAATACTGACCTCTGTATGTTTGTATCTCAGATGTGTCTCAGGACATTCGGTCTCTGATCATCAGTGCAAAGATTCCCACTGAGCAGCAGGACTCGAGCTGCAGGCTGGACCAGGAGGCCCCGTGCATTAAAGAGGAACCAGAGGAACCGGTCCAGACAGGAAGTGTCAGGATGAGACAGGGGATGGAGGAGGCTGACATTATCTCACAGTTCACTCCTGTCTCTGTGAAGACTGAAGATGATGAAGAGAATCCTCAGTCCTCACAGCTTCATCAGAGACAAACTGAAGAGCAGAGAGAGGCAGATGCAGCTCAGCCGATAGAAGCTGGAGCTGTCGGAGAGAACTGTGGAGGATCAGAACCAGCCTTCGACTTGGACGTTGCTGGTTTCCTAAAAGCAACTAGTGATGGTCAGTTTTTTCTTTCTCAGTGCTTTAAAACTGGGACTGAAGACTTAGACTATGACTGGAAACAGACTGAATGCAGACCATTTCCAGACACACTGAAAGACGATGACTCTGTGTCCCATCAGAGATGTCATAATCAGAAAAAACAGTTTAAATGCCCAGTGTGTAGGAAAACCTTCAAGCACAACACGGCTCTGCAGAGACACACAACATGTCATACAGGAGAGAGGCCCTTTGACTGTACTGTGTGTGGTAAGACATTTAGACAGAAGGGAAGTTTGCACATACACATGAGAAAACACACCGGAGAGAAGCCTTTCAGCTGCTTAGTTTGTGGTAAAAACTTCACGCAGAGTGGAACGTTATCTGCACACATGAGAATTCACACCGGAGAGAAGCCTTTCAGCTGCTCAGTGTGCAAGAAAAGGTACAATGAAAGAGGGACGCTAGTACGACACATGAGAGTCCACACCGGAGAAAAACCATTTACCTGCTCGCTTTGTGGGAAAAGATTTAGTGAAAAGGGAAATCTGAATAAACACAAGAGGATCCACACAGGAGAGAAGCCGTTCAGCTGCAGCGTGTGTGAGAAAAGATTCTGTCTGCTGTCGCACCTCAAAACCACAAGTGTCCTGGTAAGAAGAGCAGTGACGCTGCAGAGCAAAAGTTACACTGTCCAAACGTTACAGTACAGTTAACCAGACACACAGTGAGTCAGTAGAGCGGGTTGTGTAGTTATCAAAGGGTCGCTAGTCGATTCCCAACTCCGCCAATCCAGTTCAAGTGTCCTTGATCCCCAAATGAAGTGAGTTTAGTGTCACCGTGAGTGCTTTAGGAAGCGCTGTATTGCTCCTGATGAGCAGTTTATACATCGATATATGAATGTGAAAGTCTGTTTTCCCATTTATTAATCAAGAAATAATGAAGTGGATTAATCAATAGTAAAAAAAATAATTGTTAGTTGCAGCTCTAGTGTTACAACTATAAAACTTTATGAATACTGTCTAATATTAGTCATCAAATTATTTATGAAATGCAGACTCCTGAAGTGGACCTGATATGATCAGTGAGTAGGGTTGCAAAATTTGGGGAATTTTCAAAGTTGGAAACTTTCCATGGGAATTTATGGGAATAAACCAGGAATTTACTAAATTGAAGGTTGGGCCTGAACAGGGAACTTAAACATAGTTTAAGGCACGCCCCCTACCTGCACAGGTGATTTCTGTACCTGGACCACACTTTAGAGCCCAGAGCACACAGAGACTATTGAAGACACACATTTGAGCTCAGGGACTACATAATATTGTTCAATAAAATAATTCAAACTTGATAAAGTTCTGCTTACAAATAAATCTGTTGAAATGTTTTTTTAATTGTTTTATTTTGCATGTCTGCTTATGACAAAACAAAATGTTTAGATTTATGTTTGGATATGATACAGTTTGTTTCAATTACCCCCAATTTACAGTTAGTTTCCATAAATTCCCATAATTCCTATGGACTTTCTAATTTGGAATATTAACAAATTTCCCCAGCTTAACTTTACATGGAAAGATTCCAGAAAGATCCCAGAAATTTACCGGAAACTTTCCACCCCTTTGCAACCCTATCAGTGAGATTGTTTCACCTCCAGGGAAGGTTTGCAGAGATCAAACCTCAGATCAAACTACAGTTTTTAGCCAAGTCACTTACAAATGAACATGAATCTGCTTCATTTGATTTAATCTGCCATGGAATCATCTGTAGTCTGATGTTTGTGATTTGAATTGATGGCCAGCTAAATATGAGAAAGCAGCTATGGCTGGTGGATGAACTACAAGACAAGTAACGTTCGCTAGCTACATTTTACAACATTGTTCCATGCGCTGTCTTCAGTCCACGGACCAGACAAAATTAAAAATCTCATCTGAAGTGGCAAAGGAGTGGTCCTACATCATTCTTCACATTACAGTGAACAAAGTCAATTCTGACAGAACTGTCAAAAGAGTAGCTAATTTTATTTTATGACCTGTAATAACTCATTTATGGAAAACAATGGCAGTAACCTCAGTGTAACATAATGTTAACGTTAGCCCTAAACAGAATACACAAAGTCCCAATCTCTTTGCCGCAGATGATAAATACACATTGTAACTACAACAAATGGGTCAAACCTGAGCAACAATCTGACTCAACATTCCAAAGATGACATACATGTCAACATGTTAGACTGACAAGGCAGCTGCTTCTGATCAAATAAATCAATATTTTGTACGTTATTTTGCTCAATCAAAGGACACCCCTAACATTGCCTAGAGACGTTTTTCTCTCCTCATACGTCACTTTTTTTTTTTAACCCCATGTTATATTCTTATAGGTAAAATTTCAAGTGTGTGTAGTGTAGACCAAGAATATTTGTAGTGATGCGAGTAAAGTAAAGTACCGATAGACAAGCACATGACGACATATAAGTGTAACACGCACCCACCCTCCTCCCTACCCGAACAGCTGATTGTTAGGAGTATACAACTGTGATATTCAAGAGTGTTATCAATGTTTTCATCTAACTCACATGAAAGCCAAAAAGTCAAATCATTCCTTTAATATTTCTGTCATCTATTCTTTGACACATTTTAATGTTGGAAAGCACTTGGCTTTATTGTAATGTGCTGCAGGTTTTCACATGTTCCACGTTTTCTGTGTGATGGAATAAACTTTTAACAGGAAATTAATGTTTAGTATTTTCTCATTTTGGAGGAATCATGTGGGGAAGAATTTTCTACAGTCTTGCTATAAAAACTCTGCAAATGGTCACTGGTTGACACAAGTAATCCATATTTATACCCATCTAAAGTTACACAGCATACAGTTGTGTAAAACATGAAATGCGATGAAAGCTAACAGGCAAAACCAACAATGAAAGCCTGTGACCGTCCACATGTGGCACTGTGACTGCTGGTAAACAATTGATTGTTGCATATGTAAAGTTTCTGATCAAATAAATCAATATTTTGACTTAAAATGTTTCTTCTCCGTAAACATTATGATATTGATTTATTTTGTCTTGTCTTGACGGAGTTGGAGGTGGTGCCATATTTTGACTAAAGTCTATTAATAAATACTAAATCTGAACTAAATTCTATCTCTTCTCTTCTCTTCTCTTCTCTTCTCGTAGTGTACCACTCTCCTGAAAATAGATAAAGTACTTATTGTAGGTGACCTTAATATTCATGTGGATATTGACTAAAACAAATTTCGAGGACTGCATTCTTCCACCTACGTAACATTGCAAAGATCAGACACATCATGTCTCAAGTGGATGCAGAAAAACTAGTCCACGCATTTGTTACTTCTAGGCTGGACTATTGTAACTCTTTGTTATCAGGCTGCTCCAATAAGTCTCTTAGGACTTTGCAGCTAATTCAGAATGCTGCTGCACGTGTTCTGACAGGAACCAAGATCAGAGATCACATCTCTCCCATTTTGGCTTCCTTGCATTGGCTACCTGTTAAATCTAGAATAGAATTTAAAATTCTTCTCCTTACTTACAAAGCTCTTCATGGTCAGGCACCATCATATCTAAAAGAGCTCATAGTACCTTACTACCCCTCTAGAACACTGCGCTCTCAGGATGCTGGGTTCCTTGTGGTTCCTATAGATTCCAAAAGTAGATTGGGAGCCAGAGCTTTCAGCTATCAGCCTCTTCTGTGGAACAAACTACCATTCCAGGTTCGGGAGGCAGACACGGTCAACACTTTTAAGAGTAGACTTAAGACTTTCCTTTTTGATAAAGCTTATAGTTAGGGCTGGCTCAGGTCATCCCTTAGTTATGCTGCTATAGGACTAGACTGCCGGGGGACTTCTCATGATGCACTGAGCTTTTCTCTTCTTCTCTCTCTCTCTCCATCTGTACACACTCATGTCTCATTAATGCATGTTACTAATTTAGCCTCCACTCCAGAGTTTGTCTGCCTTCTCGTCTTGCAGGTTGTCATGGATCGTAGCTACACCTAGATCAGCGATTGGTTGAAACCTGCAACATTTAGTCATGTCTCAATTAAATGTTATAGTTACAGTCATTATTTTATTGCTGCTGTGCAGCTGTGTGTGTCTCTCTGTATGTATGTGTGTGTATTCCTTGTATGTGTGCACGTACCTGGCCAATAAAAAGTTACTCTGATTCTAATTCAGATTGCTAAGATTTAAAAGTAAGCGTGTCTCTTCACTCTCTCCCAGTTTCTTTAAAAACACATGAACAAGACATTCCACACGTCACAAGAAACCTTCATGAAGATAGAATGGATTGTAGGGCTGTTGTATCAGACACCATTAGTTTATCTTTTATTTGAACATTCTATCCTGGTTGTTGTGAAATTAACGCCACAGGGTGGCAGTGTTGACTCTTCATGTAATACAGAAAAAATGAGGTTTTCCTTACATGCTGTCTCTACTGCTGGGTGTATTAACAATGTACATTTATTTACTTGAATAATGTAATTTATCTTCATTTGGCAGTCCTGCATTTCAAGTATAAAGGCAGTGAGAGGCTGCTGTAAATGTGAGGTGTGCTATATTCTAACATTTTTCCAATCCCCAGCATATGCATCATCCCTCAGGAAGTCACTGACAGAGAGGTTCTTCAGGTCACCAACAACTCTGTGAGATAGAGGTGATGTCTTTGCACTGGATCCCTTTTCTGGATCCTGCCAGAAGAATCACTAAGGAGAAGTCTGTATCTCACACAGTATTCACTATTTAACACCGGGCATTAATGTGAAACAGCACACATGTTTTGGTTCCCAGTTTTCACATTGGGATTATTATGAGTCCAGACTCTGTCAAGTCTACCATTCATATTATCCTGAACCAAACATATCAGTCTACTTGTGAGATATCTCAAAAACCTAACCCCTAAAGGAAGTTTTTCTTTGCCACTGTCACCAATGCTTGCTCATGGTAAGAATTGTTGGGTCTAATAATATATTAATAATAATAATATTATAAAGAGTGTGGTCTAAACTTCTGTTATGATTTGGCATTATATAAATAAAACGGAATTGAAAGTCAGACTTGTTTATTAGTCTTGCTGCTGCAGAAAGCCGGTTTAACTAATAATACACAATCGTAACTTCAATTCAGTTCAATTTTATTATAGATAACAAAAGTTATCTCATGACACTTTTCATACAGAGCAGGTCTAGACCGTACTCTTTATAATATTATCTACAGAGACCAACAGTTCCACCATGGCGACAGTGGCTAGGAAAAACTTTGGGCAGACCCAAGCTCATTGGTAGACAGTCATCCACCACGAACGATTGAGTTAAAGAGAGAGAGGGGCAGATAGAGAGAGAGGGGGGATAGACAGATAAATAGAGAGAGATAGAGAGACACAGATGCACAGCAGCAGCAAATCATGAACTAACTATAAACTGTAATGGAGATATGGTAGCAATAATGACAGTAATAATATATGTAGTGGACGTCATGCAGGACCACAGCAGCAGCCACGATCCATGAGAACCTGCTGGACGAGAGAGCACAGAAACTCCAGGGAAGAAGTTTAGTTAGTAACATGCATTAACATGCATTAAGGAGACATGTATGAGAGAGATAGAGAGAGAGAGAGAAGGTTTGAGTAGAGTTTTCAACTGCATAAATTGTTGTATGGAATGATGATAAACCTATAAAAGCAACTATAATCTTAATTTTAACATCATTAAACTGTGTAATATAAGTAGATATTCCACCACAGTGGGTTGCGGTGAGAACAGCCAAATGTCCTGTGGCTCAGGAAGTGGAGCGGGTTGTCCACTAATCAGATGAATGGTGGTTCGATCCACGGTTCCTCCAGTCTGCATGTCGAAGTGTCCCAGATTCGATCCCAACTCTACCACTGAGCCACGGTCGCTCCAAGTGCTCCTTCTTACACCGTGTTTCAAGCTCAGAACCTTTAACTTTTCATAGATACTCAGGAAAAGTATGTTTGAAATATAAATAGTGTTAAACTAATGTTGTCTGGAGAAAGCCTTATTCTTTGATTATTCTGAGTTTATTATACAAAGTAGAACAGTTAGAGCATAAGGCTTCTCACTGCCCTCCACGCATCATCTGACAGTAATGAAGTGTCAGGTTCACTTGTTCCGAGGATCATTTTCTCTGCTCATTTCACTCTCATCTCATTTTCTCACTTTTTGTGTGAGTTATTGTAACTTTGTTCATCACGTGTTTCTTTGCTTTGCTGAGTAATTTTTCTAAATTGCTTTTTGAACCTCAGTGAAAACAAGTCTAATTTCTTTTTGATATTTTTTATAATTAAATCACGCTCGTTTCCAGAATAACTCTGAAAGTAATATCAACCGATATTAACTGAAATGAAAAGTTTAGCAGAGCTCCTATCTGTCTCCAGCTACAGGTCTACAGTCCATCACACCTGACTGTTGGTTACAGTTCCTGCTGTGATCTTTGCACCAAATGTGTCCAAAATAAGGACCACTAAACTGCACCTGTATGAGAGTCATCGCCTCCTCAGCCACCACCATGTTCCAGTGGCTAAGCTGTGGAAGGCCATGAAGTGAAACTGGAGCTGAAGTGACAGTTCGGGGTCCTCCCGGGAGACGATGGTCTGGATAATTGTGCAAAGTCAGCAAAGTTCATCTGCTGCTGCTGTGATAAGAGATATGTCTGATAGAACTCTGAATACATTTAGAACTTACAAAGTCCTCTTAGAAATGTAAAGCCAAACTGAACCATTCATTAATTCGCTGAAGGCTTTTATACCGTTACGCTAGGGAGTGGGGGTATGCTCACCTCAATGAGTCATGCGGTCTTGTTTAAGGACCGCCCACAAAATCCTGGCCTGAAAACTGGTGAAAAACTGTTTCAACCTCTAACTCCAAATTTCAGTAATATATGGTTCAAAGTCTTTTCACGTGTCTTCAGCAACTATTTTCCAACATATTTATTGTGTTTTGAAAGAAAACATGGAATTGCCTTTACACAGACTTTTCACCCTAACCTAACCCTAACCAAGAAACATTTAGCTATAGTGAGATCTTAAATCATCATTAATCACAAGTTTCTTCTGTGCAGAAAATGAGATCAATGTATTGAGAATTCACTTCTCAGATAATAAAACGGATTCATCTGATTTCTTTTAGGTTTCCTTCAAGTGAAAATGGTGCTCCAATACTATGGATATGCAAAGGTCAAAATCTATCTTTAAACTGAGATCAGATCAGGCTAGCCTGAAAAAAAACAACAAAAGCTCTATGTACAGAGGGCAGATTTGATAGCTGTCCAGTATTGATCACGCTAAATGTCTGATTTAAAGCTACTTGTTTGTGTCAGAATGAAGAGCCAATACGTTTGTCGAACATATTGGCTCTTCACTCTAAGCTCTAAGCTTAAAATGGATTGGCGTCAGGTCTGTGCTCACAGCTTAAGGTCACCGGGTGTACCAGAACATTTCAAATCAACACTGTTGGCCAGGACAGGTCTGAATCTACTCCAGTCCCATGCTCCACATCTTTGCCCATTTCTGGAGCTGACGGAGGCAGTACTGCTAAGGTGGAGACAACTTTAGAAACCTGTGGACAGACATGCAGACTCTCTCTCTCTCTCTCTCTCTGACTTTATTGTCAAAATGTTATAAACTATGTTTTAAAATGACTTTTTTTCTCAGAAAAGTTTTATCATATCTTGTAATATTCTGACTATTACAACTTTTATTGAAAATGTGTCCCAACTTTATACACTGTAGTCCATTTTCTTCTTAAAAAACTACAAATTCATGATTATAATATTTTCATGTCTTGAAAAAAAATATTTTTCTTATATTATAATCATAGTAAATAATATTTTACACAATTTATTTGTCTTTGGTCCTGATATGTTGCTGTACTGAAGACATTTCAGTTTTCCTACTTCCTGTCCACATCACATCGACAGGATGTTTAAGTAATGTTCAGGAGGTAGAGCAGGTCGTCCACTAATCAGATGATCGGCGGTTCGATCCCCGGCTCCTCCAGTCTGCATGTCAAAGTGTCCTTGAGCTCAGAAGATACTGAACCCCAAACTGCTCCTGAAGGCTGCCTTGCAATGCCATCAGTGTATGAATGTGTGTGAATGGGTGAATTCTGCAAACTGGTCCAGATGATTTTCTACTTTTTGAATGTACCTTTTCATACATTTCTACTAAACTGATTCAAGTCTCCAAATCTTCAGCTGCCTGCCTGAAATCCACACTCTGTATTCTTTATTTATCTTCTGTCTCTCTCTTTTCCAATAACCCAACACAACAACCCATTTTCAGCCAATCAAACTTTTAGCACTTTCCTCTTATCTCACCCTAAGATGTATTTTTCAGGGAAATGAGTGGGTTGTGTCTCCCTCAGAGGTAGCAGAATGCACCAAGCAGAGGTGGAGATGAGACTTGAAACAGTGGAAAGATAGGAGATAAAAGAGCAAGCGACAGTGTGTGTGTGTGTGTGTGAGAGAGAGAGAGAGAGAAGAGAGAGAGAGAGAGAGAGAGAGAGAGAGAGAGAGAGAGAGACAGAGAGAGAGAGAACATGTCAGCATGCTACAAAAACAAGTGTATAACAGCACAGAGGGAGAGAGCGGGCTGAGAGTGTGTGGAGAGGCAGAGGACAGTGCAGCGGCATTAAGCAGCTCACAGATCAGTGGATGCTGACAGATGCACAGCTGCTGATGGGGACAGAAAATACAAGATTCACACTCTCTGGAGGAGGAAACCAGATCCACTGTCCATTTCCATCTCATGTCAGTGATTAGCATGGGAGGACAGCAGCATCTCTGCAGCTACACACAGACGGTAAGTTACCAACACACACCTGCAAGAATGAAAGTTAATGATGAGATTCAATGAAGGTCGATGCAAACAGACTGTCATGTGTTTGTGAACAGCTCAGAGTAAAAGCATTTTTCACGTTGTCACATTCCCTGCAGCACAAACTCACATTCAGAATGAAGAAGAGAGCTTTTAACTCCTGCATGTTTGCCTGACCTTCGTGTTTTGTATGGTTATTAGTCACGCTGTCATTTCATCAGTGACAACTAGTCTGCATCTTTGGAACTGTGCTCCAAATGCTATTATAATTTTCTCAGTTGCAGTGTTTTCATCATTAATCAGACCTGCTCCACAGAAGACGGCAAATAATAATTACTGCTCTCAGTGATGAAGTTTGCTTATTGCGTTTCCATACAGCAACGCAGGTTTCAGCAGTGGGGGTTGAAACCTGTGTGTGTGTGTGTGTGTGCGTGTGTGTGTGTGTGTGTGTGTGTGTGTGTGTGTGTGTGTGTGTGTGTGTGTGTGTGCGTGTTTAAATCAGTTTTAATGTATGTAATGTGTCCAAATGCAGGACAAATCTATGTCCTCATTACTTATACATATACATATGCATATACATACAATATTCATATTATATTTATTATACTATGAGGTGTTTGTATTTAATACACAACACAAAAAGCATCCTCCTGTATCACTACGCCTGTGTGTCTACCACCAATAAGGCAGACTGGGTTTAGCCTGAGAGACGAAACCCAAATTAATCGGTCAGTCGAGACAAAAACTGGAAGGCTGAATAAAACTGAAAATAATCGTTAATAGCAGGCCTAAATCAAGCATCTCTATGATTATCAAAATCAGTTATTTTTCTGTCAATTTCTGTCACAATAGAATCTGAATCAAAGCTGACATGTCTAGAAAATGCATTGTAATGTCCTGATCATCACTGTAAAAGTGTGCTTTTACCACTCAGCTAAACCCCAGATGGAGGTTTCAGGGGGAAGACTTTCAGTCCACTAGCATCAAATAGAATGTACACCAACGCCTGCTCATTGTGAGCAGCACCACGGCCCGGCAGCATTTTCACGCTCTTCACTGCAGACAGAGAGATCAAGTAGGCCAGATGTTCCGATCAGCTGCTGAAATCAAATCTTGAGGCTCCTGTCAGTGTAATTGTTGAGAAAGAAGATTAGATGGAGAGTCTCTTCAGTGTCAGTACCATGCTGCTTACTGACTGTACTGGTTCAGATCATCAGGACTCAACATCGTGCATGTCAATTAGCTTAGTGATCAGCTGCTTACTTACAGTGACTGAGTAAAGTGGCCCTGCTAATGATAGAGGTACAGTCTATATACAGCACTTTAAATGTCAGTGTTTGGCTGGGATCTTACTTCTATATCCATGTACCTGGATCCAGGATTGTGACATATCCATCCAGTCAAAGTTTTAGTCAACACAGATAGAGCAGGCTGGGCTTCCAGGAACAGTATGAAGATATATCAGATACCAGATGAAGAAATATGTCAATCTTTGGCTTTCTCTCAGTTGGATTATAGCATAGATGCATGGGTTTCTCAATGCTGATGGCATGGATTCTAACTGTGACACAGGAAGATGACATCTCACCCACAGAAATTGTCAGTCAGGTTTCAATCCAGACGTAGAGCAACGTTGAACCAACATTTCAGAATATCAGCAACAGAAAATTGCAAACCCGTTGTTTCTATTCACTGCTTCTATTTGAATATTGCTTCATAATTAAACTGCTGCAGAAGAACAAGGTACAACAAGATGATGTCATGTAAAGAGCTCCCGTCAAGCCCCAGTGGAAAACATGAGGTTTCATGTGCTCATCTGAGGAAGGTCACGATCTCTGATGTCTGTTTTTATACGCAACTGAAACTAGAAAAAAGGATCCATGGATCCAAGGATTCCATGAAAGCACTAAAGTTGTTGAGTTCTCCCTGCAGTCGCTCTTTGGTCTTGGACATGAAGCAGTTGGCTATAGACATTAAAGTTTTCAAAATTCATAGCATCAAGGCAACAAGCAGAAATATGCCCTTAGACTTTGTGTTGGGTTCAGGTCTAAACAGGTAGCTGTATTCATCATGATGAGCTGGGTTGGGTCTTAAAGGATAGTTCCAGGTTTTATTACAAGGTGTCTCTTGTGTTTGAGGCTGTATAACGGTAACATTGTTCTCATTAACTTTATTGCTTGAAGAGGGCAACATCACTGAAATAGTATTTCCACCAAATAATAACAAAAATGATCTCTTGACACTTAGATACAGAGCAGGTCTAGACCGTACTATTTATAATATTATTTATAGACCCAAAAATTCCCACCAGGAGCAGGCACTTCACGATGGTGGCGAGGAAAACCTTTTAACAGGCAGAAACCTTGAGCAGAACTGAGCCCATTTACAATCCTAGTGAACAGAAATATTAACTAAATTGTTTTCTTTAAAACTTCCTTCACATTGTACACAGCACCAGATACTGTACACAATATAGTGAGTGAGTGTGCTGGATCCTGAGGACTCTGACAGCCTCAGATGTTTCAGTTGGTTCAGATTTGTTTTGTTTGTGTGCCTCACTGCTGGATGTTGAAATGATGAGGGCCAAATATATTTTAGTTCATACTCACAAAGTGCAATGACTAAAAGGGTTTCTTGAAATCAAATCAGGCCGATGGATAGAGAATGGATTAGTATGTCACATGGGTGTATTGGTTGGTTTCTGAGGCTCTGTGGCTGCACTTTGCTTGATGGGAGTTATGTTTGTTGTATTTTATATTTACCCTGCAGCATTAACCTACTTCTCATCCATACAGTGTTCATACTTTGTTGCTTACAGTAGGTTTTGTTTTCTCTTTGGGAAGAAGACAAATGCAGTTCATCTGTCAGTTAATCTGTGTAAACAAACCTGGGATTCAGATGAGACATCTATTTGAAAGGTTTGTGTGTCACAACAGGTTTTACATTGTGAGTGGAATCAGTTTCTAGACCACAACTAAAATAAGAGAAAAAATAAATCAGAGATAAATAATAATTAATTGCAAATGAATAAATGACCAATGACAATTTTAAAGCAATCTCAATCAACAAACCGCACCTGTGATGTTTTAATGCAGGCTATAATAAATAGTCTCCTTTTTATTTAGCTGATTTGAGTGTGCCTGAAAGAGCACACTATATACTATTCACTGTGCTTATTATTAGTGTGGATGCCCAGAGGGGCAGAAGACGGTAGACAATGTAACCAAGAAAAGGAGTTTATTTACAAAATAAAGAAGAAAACGAGTCAACTCAGGACGGCTCCCCCAAAACACAGGGAGCCGAATCACCAGTTTCTTACGTCCTCCTGAACCAGATCACACACACAGACAACCACCTGGTCTCTGCCACACAGGCCAACCGCAGGATGAGAGAGAGAGAGCGCCGGCTCCACCTCCTATATATGCCCCGCCCGCTTGAGTGGCCACAGGTAAACCAGATCATTCATCAACACACAAGGAAAAAGGGGCAGAACCTAGAGTGGAGGAGGAGAGGAGAAAAAAGGAAGAACACCAACAATAACACAGGCCAGCGGTCGTAACACGGTCGCAGTGATAACACTGCTGAAGCTGTCATTTTTATAGTTTTGGGGTCAGACACAAAGATTCACCAGCAACACGCATCTCCTGCCCAATCTACTCCCATGTTAATTTGAGAAGAGAAATTTCCAAAAGGAGCAAGGAGCACCTGTTCTTTCTCCAACTCCGAGGCCAAAGTTTATACAATTTTCGCCTGAAAATCGGCAAGGAAATTGTCCACGAGACGTGCGTGTGCGCACCTGTGCCTAATTACTCTGGCCTGCAGCTGACCCTGGTTGCTTGGCAACCTCAAGCCTGCCTTTGACTAACTTTATTGAAGTCTCTGTATGATATCAATGACTGTCAAGACTACATTTTTAATGTCGGCCTTTTTATCCTTCTCTCTCGCAGACACAAACACAGACACATAGATAGAGAGACAGACAGACACACACACACCACACACAGACAGGACAGACACACAAGCACACACACAGACAAGACAAACACACATGCACACACACACACACACACACACAGACAGGACAGACACACACAGACAGACAGGACAAGCACACATGCACGCACACACACACAACAAAAGTCTTTCAAAATAAGAGTCCCTTTAAAATAAAAGACTTTGTTAAACTCTCTCATTAACAGACACAAGACCACACGAGCATGCACAAACAAACAAACACACACACACACACACAC
Source organism: Miichthys miiuy (assembly GCA_036365135.1). Taxonomy (NCBI): domain Eukaryota; kingdom Metazoa; phylum Chordata; class Actinopteri; family Sciaenidae; genus Miichthys; species Miichthys miiuy. The sequence continues at coordinate 2,070,139 of CM071605.1, forward strand.
ACACACACACACACAAACACAAGACAAAAGTCTTTCAAAATAAGAGTCCCTTCAAAATAAGAGCCCATTAAAAAGGCAATGATGACACAGTTTGTTGTATTAATACTGAATTTGCTGAGCAGTGTCAATAATAATGTATGGGGCGACGGGGCCAGAGTCAGGCACACTCAAAATTTCTTTAGAAATGTTTCTAGTTTTAGACTAACATCTAATATCTTGCAGTGATGCAAGCTAACGTGACCAGTGGATGGATGGATTTTTGCAAAACTTAAAGTCAGTGTAAAGGCAATTCTGAGATTTATTTCAAAATACATTAAACATGTTGGAAAATAGTTACTGAAAACATGTGAAAAGACTTTGAACGATATATTACTGAAATGTGGAGTTAGAGGTTCAGTTCCACAGTTTTCAGTCCAGAATTTTGTGGGCGGGCCTTAAAGGGTGGCTCAATGACACGCTGAGGCCACCCTGAGCAGAGAGATAGAAATGAATTCAGCTCGCTCAGAGTGTTTCAAAGTTAGTCATATCATTTTCTGAACTCATCTGACACGTTTCAGTCGCTTCAAAATGGCTGCTTGACTGCTCCCATGAGTCATCTCCTCCAGAGGACAAACCCCAACAGTCCTGGAGCTGAGAATTCATTTTTTTACCTGATTTGACACCTAATTTCATAAACAAATTTTTTTAATCATTCAAATTTGTCTGGGTTGTTAATAACACTTTCTTCTTTGGTCTGACAAACTCAGAACACATTTATTCTGACTTTACATGGACTAAATTTAACATAACGTTCATCATGGTCAGGATACTTTCAGTTGGCTAAGGGTGTGCATGTCTAATATAGGCTGTCAATCATCAAGCCAGCTAAATATGTCAGGGCTGTTTTAGCACAAACCTAAAAAAAAAAACATATCTTAAAATATTCAGAAGGGATGCAGTCATCCAAGTTTTGTTAGATATGTTTTACTGTGGGAATGAAATAGGAAGGAGTCGATGCTAAATGAGTAGCTTCTGAAGTATCGATCCTGCAGTATTGATCCGCCTGTCCCTCTTCAGACCCAGCTGTTAGAAGATGGCCGTATATTTTTAAGTGAATTACCCACAAACTCTTACCACTGTCTTTCTTAAGTACTCGCAATCTTCCAAAACACCTGCAGACTGTGAGCGCAGTATTTCCCGCGATTGAACATTTTCCTCTCTAAAATCATTTTGTGTCTCTTTATCTGAGTGTCTGTTTCATTCAGTCACTCAGACGTTTGGACCAGCGTTTGCCTGATTCACTGTCTTTTATGTGTGACTGTTTTTCAAAGGGTTCTCCACATCACAGACATCTAAGACTGTAGTTGTTCAGGAAATAAATCAAACAGGGGAGGAGAAGCACGTTTCATGAAGAGTGGTGTTGACTGATAGCTTTAACAGTAAAGGAACATGAAGGAGCGCGCAAGAGTGATAATATTTAGTCTGATCAGTTCTCCAACATCTCTCCTCGTCCTGTCCTGGCTGCATAACAATTCTGACGGAGGTGGATGTGAAGTGTATTTATGGTCTCTGGAGGAAAGGCATGCGTGGTGACTAATGGTGTGCATTGTTAAGATGTGTCTTTTATGTCCAGCACTGTCAGACCTAAATTCAAGAAGGCAGCAGTGTGGAGGCGTCAACTGAGTAAACATGAGATAAATTGCACATCCAGTTTTTTCTCTTAAATGGACTCAAGAGGCTTCAGCGAGGCTTGGCCATCTGCACTACTTAATTGAACTCCCTACAACCATGGACATAATTAAATCATCGTTTTTAAGAGAAAGTTATTATTATTCCTTATCCTTGATTCTTGAAACTTGCTGTTTGGTCGATTCAGGTCAGTTCTTTCTTTTGTGTATGTGAAGCACAAGTTTATGAATATTTAATGCTATAGTTCAACTGGTTATACTGAAATACTGATCATTCTATAAATATTAGATTACTATTATTATTAGAATAAGACAAAATCATTGTCTTTCTCTGTTAAGACATGACATTATTATTATGTTATTATCTGTCACTATAACTATTACTGTCAATATATTCTTTTTCTTTGCACTAGAAATTGCGTCACTCATTATTAATATTAATACTCAACCTCTTCAAATATGCCGTATCCCTTTTGAAGTCATAATTACAGGCTGATCGTGTTGCTTTAAAACGTCTCATTTGTCTAATTTGAGAACATTTTGTAATGCTTCATTTTATGGGTATATGATTGCCTTAATAATGCAATACTGCTTTTTTTTAATAAAATGATTTTTAGTCCCTGGAGGCCACTTTCACATTCCATTCTTTTAAGGGCACTTTCACACCATAAACAGACCAGTGTTCGTCAGATAGTCCTCGTTTTGTGAAAACTCATCTGAACAAGTGAACTCTGGTCCGCCTGACGTGGGTCTTGGTCTTGCAAGTGAACCTAGTGTGGTTTGCTTACAGTGAACCGGACTACCCACCAAAGATCAGAAAGCCAAACAAGGAGCCAGGTTTTCTTCTTCCTGGTGCTTTTTTCCTACTCAGTGCCAGTCCTACCTGTTTTGGGCAATACCACCCTCAAATGAGCAGCTGTTGTAACTGCATGACGTTGTCCAAGCGGTTTGGTCCGCTTTCAAAAGTGCAGTGTGAAAGTGAACCAAACCAAATGAAGGTGTGACATTTTTTGGCATTCCCCACCCACATGGCCAGATCACAAATCTGATCCTCAGTTTCGGAAATGTACCTGAACTTTTTTAGTAACTTACAACACCAGAAGGCAACACCAGGCTGTAGGTACCCTTCTGGACACCGCCGTCTGGCGTAACGTTTTCATGTGCTGTTGAAGTCAGGTGTTGTAGCATAAAGACTAAAAAAGTCCATATATGGGGGCATATATGTTGGGGTGGATGGATGGAGCGTTCCATCATTTTCTGGCATTTCTGAGAATCATGGCCTCAGACTTGGTGCAAACTGCGTCAGTGTCTGCTGAAGGTCGCGGCGTGATTAAGCCAACAGAACCAAACAGAACCACATCATCTGCATAAAGCAATTCTGAGTTTCCCAAATCGGACAATCTCCTCACCCCGGCTGCACCATAAATATGAAAAGGCAACCTTGGGGAAGTCCAACACCTACTGAAAACATTATTTGACTTTGTGCTGAGAATGTACTATAGACACAGCTCATTATTACAATATGGGTTATATATGCAAATAAACAATGTTTAATTTCCCTCCATGTTGCCTGCACCCAGAGCTTCCTGCTCAATTACCTCATGCAATCATGGCTCCAGGGTTGTTGTTTGAACTGCAGTTTGTACTTTCACATTTTCTGTATGTCTGCTTCCTCTGTCATTCAGAGAAGAACTTTCGCTGATGCTTTGAAGATATAAGACAAGAACGTAGGTTTGCATATGAACAGTGAGGACATGTCCCCATGTTTTGGTTGTCAATATTTAAACAAACTCGAGAAGAGCGCTGAGGTGTTTGAGCATCTCATAATGACAACCCACACAGTACCTCTCTCTCAGACTAGAGTAGCTGGAAGGCAAAGCTGAAGCTTTTTCCATATTTAATCACAGACTGCACTATGAGCTGTGAGCTGCAGATATGTCATATGAAATGAGATGAAAATAGGTCCCAGCATGTAAACGGTAGTCACCATAGCAGAGAGTGAAGGGAATGCAAATTAAAGAGAGGAAGAGCCTTTCAAAGACTCTCTCCCTCACAGTTCGTATTTCCTGCACTGTGCCACCGGCTACATGATTATGAAAATACGGTACATTTTTGATGGTGGCCAATTTCAGCTCTGCTCAGTTCTGTTCAGTCTGACAAAATGCTCCTTTAAGTCTGTCAGATGATCATTAGGGCAGCAGAGGCAGCCCTCTGGAGGCATTTGATGTTTCAGAAAGAATAAAATGTTCATCAAGTATTGATACTGAGAACAAATAAGTCTGGCTTCATCTTTAACAGATCGCTCTGCTAATTTCCAAGCAGCTGGGAAGCTTTTAACGTTTTTTTTTCTTCAGGATAATACATAGTCCAAAAGCACTACAGTAGATTTAATAGTCAATTCAAAAGTCAAGAAATACTATAAAAACTACTCTAGTGACTCTAGTGATTGTTAGGGTTAGGTTAGGCTTGTGTTGATAGGGTTAGGAGTAGGCTTAGGGTTAATGTGCTGTACATGTGTTGGTATTGTATATGTTTGAACTTTGGACTGCTAGTTGTTTCCCCTGCTTTCAGTCTTTTTGTTAAACTAAGCTAATCACATGCTTACTCCTGAGACCTGTATCACAAAGCAAGCTGTCAAACACTAATTACCTCCTCACAGCTGGTTATCAACTGGCTCAGTATACTCTGAGCTTTTAAATTTGGCTTGGAGTGTGTTCATATAAGACCTGAGATGAAACAGTGAAACATGTCTGTTTGGTGCTATATATTTTGTTATATCATAACAGGTATAGAAGGTGATTGAGTCAAAATCAGCCAAGTCGTGAGTGAATGGCAACTTAGTTTTCTCTTATTGAAATGTTGCAATTTCCTGAGTTATACAAAACTATAATGTCAGTGTCAGCTGCAGTGTTGGTGCAGTGAAAGATCTCTCTGTTAGAAGTCATATTTAAAACCCAATGCTTTGAATGATTTACAGAACACAACAATCTGTATCAGTCATCCACTGGGAGTACACAAAACCTACAGAAACAGTTCCATTCCATATTGTTTGTAAGTAAGTCCCCATGTTAAAATGTCCAACTTCACAGCAGAAATAAACATGTTTACAGCCTGGTACAAAAAACTGTTTTGGTCTCTATAGCTAATTTCCCCATTCAAGACAACTGTACTGAGGGTGAAGTTTTATACAATTTACCTGTTCAAATTATATTAAGGCTTAAAGTTATGCAGGATTAAAGCGTGGACGCTTTGATTGACAGGCGGGTGCAATTACAGGTGGCTTGAGATTGATATCTGTCTGACCGTCTCACATTTTCACCACACCACATTTAACTGTGAGGCAAAACCACAATCGATGTTGTTACTGACCAAAACCAAATAATGATCAGATATGTATATATGTGACAGATATTGTAGTACGTGTTTTAAATGTCTCCTCATCTGTAATGAGGAAAATGAAACTGTTCAAAATGGGAAAAAGGACATTGATTTATGCCAACAAATAACATGGAACTCCTAATTTGTTTGTCCTAAGGTGGTGGATTCTGTCCTGCAATCACACTTTTATGGGGAGAGGGGGATGGTGAGCGGAGGATGCAATCAGATGCAGCAGGAGGATAAAGATGGGGGTTTACTCTGCTGGAGAGAAGAAAGACAGAGAAGAATGACGTGATAGAGAGATAGTGAAAGAAAAACAACAATGGGATAATGCAGCATTCAGACTGAAACTCTTGGCTGTGTGTTGATTGTGGCATTTTGCTGAGCTTGAAATGCAACATCAAGGTTCCAGATATCAACACTGCACAGACGACTTGTTGTAGTGTTTCCATTAGCGCTTACATGTCAAGAAGGAATGGAGCAAGCTTCACTTCCCTCTCGCAGCTTGTCGTCTGATCTCTATTTTTATTTAGTGCTTTCTTTTTTCTCTCCAATGTTTTTCTTTTTCGGCCTTGTTTTGTACTATGCTGTTGTAGGCAAACTGGATAAATTTTCAGTCACAGTTTAGAATAATGTGATGGCCACTTAGGTTTCGTGGATAACCACCCTCTGGATATGCACATGAACAAGACATATAGAACCTGGTGGCACATCAGGAAACAGTCTCATTTTAAGGTAGCCTACTGTTCCAGATGACTAGATCAGAATATATGGCTCATTTTTACAGGCAATATGAATGAATGGGTTTTTCCTTCAGCGTGGAGGACTTGTTGGTTAAGATGAAATCTGAATTAGAATTTAGAATGAATGAAGAATGAAAGGAAGTAATTGGGCGCTAACCAACACAAATTGTCTTGGTGGCACGGCTTGAGGCAGAGACATGTTCACGCAAACTAAAAATCTGCCAAACAGAGACAAAAAGCTGGCCCTATCCTCAGGCTTCATGTCTCCACTTCATAAATGGAGACAGAAAACTGGAGAAAAGCAGAGACAGAGACATTTTTGGTATGGACTGAGATCAGTTTGAGATGTCACATAAATACTCACAGGCAGTAGTCGAGTTGTAAAATGAAACCAGGGGAGATGGTGAAATTTTTCATTTATGTGACAGATTTTCCAGCGGGGGGTCTGGGGGGTTCCTGCATTCTAGTCAATTTTAGGGTGACTTGCTAGACATGGCAAATCCTAAATCCCATCTGAATCATAGCTTGCATTCTCAGTTGCATGGCCTGCACAAGACAATACTATTTATCGGAAAGAAACAATAACCACTTAACTATGGACATCTAGAGATTATTATATAAACAACAATGGCAAAATTGAAAGACAAATGACTTCATACTTCATCACTACTACAGCACAGGCACTCGACAATGGCATATTGTTTGCACATAATAATTAATTTGTTTTCAAAAAAAGACCAATTAGCAGATTAGCCTTCAGGAATTTGCGATGTTTTTAGAAGAGGGATGATTTTGACCATTTTTTCCCCCAGGGGGGGATGCCAACCCCCCCCTCAACTCGAGTACTGCTCACAGGGTTAGAAGGTATGTTGCTAGTTAGATACAGCTAACAACTTTACATTCAGTATACATTTTGTCTGAATGCTGTTTTACAGGGGATAACTCCACTCAAGAGCTGCAATGTCTACAACATTCAAGCTAATATTTAAGCTCACAATATTAAACCCATGAAACATTAAGCAAAATACTATTGTCGTTCGTATTTTTATGTGTTTCTTTTAAAAATGGTCACATAGGAGGGACGCGTACCTCTATGCATTACAGCTAGCGTTATGTGCTAGTGTCAACTTCTTCTTTATTATTCTTAGAGCCTTAAAATCTGTGTAAAGGCAATTCCTCACATTTTAACAAACAGCAGTTCCAACAAATGGGTACCTTCAAGGGTTCAAATCAAATCAAAATCAAATCAAATTTTATTTGTATAGCCCAAAGTCACAAAATACATTTGCCACGGAGGGTTTTACAATCTGTAACAGGGAGTGACACCCTCTGTCCTTAGACCCTCGGTTCGAGTGAGGAAAAACTTGCCCACAAAAAACCCTTTTAACAGGGAAAAAAGGTGGAAGAAACCTCAGGAAGAGCCACAGAGGAGGGATCCCTCTCCCAGGACGGACAGATGTGCAATAGATGTCACGTGTACAGAACAAATCAACACAAACAAGCCTACAGTGTGGTCCATGATGCGTGTAACAACTAAATATTTTTGAAAAGACAATTCTGAGATTTTTTTCAAAATACATTAAATATGTTGGAAAATAGTTGCTGAAAACATGTGAAAAGACAACAATATATTACTGAAATGTAGATTTAGAGGTTAAAAGAGTTTTTCACCAGTTTTCAGTCCAGGATTTTGTGGGCGGTCCTTAAAGGGTGGCTCGATGACACGCTGAGGCCACCCTGAGCATACCCCTGCACCTCTAGCAGAGAGAGAGAGATTAATTCATCTCGCTCAGACTGTTTCAAAGTTAGTCATGTCATTTTCACTCATCTGACATGTTTCAGTCGCTTCAAAATGGCTGCTTAACTGCTGATGCGAGTGGGCGTGGCTTCAGCACATTCAGAGGACACGCCCCCACAGTCCTGGAGCTGAGAATTCATTTTTACCTGATTTTGACAACTGATGTCATAAACTTGTCGATATTTTTAATCATTCAAATTTGGCTGGGTGGTTAATAACACTTTCTTCTTTGGTCTGACAAACTCAGAACACATATTTATTCTGACTTTACACGGACCGACTTTACAAGGAGCATCAATTAGATTTAGATGTTTTTGTACAGTGGAATATTTGACCAGAGGATGGAACTAGACCCAAAACCCCTTAGTCGTTAAAACTTCATGAATCATCCTGGGGAATGTTTCTATGACGTTTCCAGTAGTTCTAAATTACCCAGCTCTGGAGCCTCTTACACCAGCTGTTTACCTGTCAACACGCATACTACTAATTACAGATAACGATGAGCTTCCCCATTATTATGAGACTTTTTTATGTAAATAAACTCAGATGTTCGTATTTGATAAGCTGTTTGGGACTATGATTCATTTACAGAGTAGATATTTTCTTTTAAAAAAACATCAAAGTCATTTTTTATTTATTTTAAATCTTATTTTACTACAGCTTTTATATCCATAAATGCGAATGGTCAAAAAGAAAACGTTCACCAGTTCAAGAGAAGATGAAACATTGATTAGAAGCAACTACATGGACAGGCAAGTCAGGAAGCCATCAGTTCTGTACTGTTATATCGAGCAGTGTTTCATGTATTGCCCGACTTCTTAAACTGGTGTATTTTGTAGTCTGCTGTGACTTCCTGTTTACATAGATGCCTTTGATTCGACAGCAGATGTCTCCGACTGCATTAATGGCTCCACGCATTATTTTAGTCTTTACCAGCTAACACATAACTTCAAGGGGAAGGCTGGTGTTATTCTAGATTTATTCTTGTTGTTTTTTATTCTAGATTCTAGATTGATTGTCCGTGAGTTAATTCTCAATAATTCAATAATTTGGGGATGGTTTAGTAATAGCTGATGTAAACCCTGGACTGAAGTGAACAGACTGATGGACTCACTAGCAGATTGCTTTCATCCTGAGTGTCCTCCACTAATGGAACAACAATTCAAAGGCTTCAGGGCTTTCATGTATTCAGCCTGTGGATATCTTTTGTATGTGTGCTTCAATTTCTGAGAAATATATTCACAAAAACATGTTATTGTCATTGCAGTGTGGAAATACAGCAGTAGCTTTGATTGTATATTAATGTAAAGAATAGGATATCCATAATTTTCTCCATACTTTATTTCTCTCTCTCAAACACACACACACACACACACACAAATGTCTGATGTATTCCTTCCACCAAGCAGCACTAATGCAACTTCAAAAGGATGACTGCCTGTCATTAAAGCTGGCAGAAGGGAAAGGGCGGTTGGAGTGGAGCCAGCAGCCCGTCAAGGAGTAGCAGACTAATTAAGACTTCGGACCCATCCATCCTCATCCATCATTGATGTTTCTGGAGGGGTACAGTTTATACAGCAGATATGCAGTTGTTACTTCTGGACTGCTCGTACAGGCAGACTTTGTGTATGTTCTGTCTCTGTACTGACATGATGTTTGAATGCATGGATGAAGTGGCGGTGACCCACACAGCTCCATCAAAACCAATCTGGCAATTTCAGTCTCACCTTTTGATGATTGATCATTTCTTTAGCTGAACTACCAATACAGACAGAGCCAGCTGTTGGAGTGCTACTTCCAGGAGTTGGAGCAGAAAGGGTCTGTGGTTATGTTTTACAAAAGAATAAAAATGAGTTGGCTCAATTGATTGGCTTTTGCCATGTTAGTGTGTGTGTCAGAGGACATTTTCTTAAAACTGAAAGTGTCTCAACCTCCTCACATTGCACCAAGCAACCTTTGATCCATCCTTGAGTAGTGCTGGGTGGCACAGCAACTTTATTTCCTAATTAACATCTTGTTTTTTTGTCTCCAGTGTTGGAAGCTGCATATGTGAATGGGGGCAAGTAGTTTGATCTAACATGCTATAGACTGTAATGACTTAATTACTGTATACATTTAAATATATCAGTTAATGATTCAAAAACCTTGCACAGTGCAAGGAAATGTAAGATGACAGCAGCAATCATCTAGAACAACAGTTGTCTTTTTAAAAGGAGAACTTAACTCTTCAGCTGCTCCTCTCAGGCTGAAGTGTCCTCCTGTTCTCATGGGACATCATAAGGATGAGCTAGCTTCATGCATGCTCATCAGGTTTTACTTTCCAAGATTATTACACACTCCAACCCTGAGCTAGTCAGAGCATGGTCAGTGTGCTACACTCTCTATAGTACTGTGTTAGCTTTCATTTAGCAGGGCATATGATCAAAAGACCAGCTTAGACCATCGGAGACCAGGCTAGACTATCAAAGACAGGTCTAGAATCTTAAATAGCCTGCTTAGGTCAACAAAGACCATGCTCTGTATGATGTTACTGTGCTGTTTTAACCTGCCAAGGGACTACAGATGCAAATTAGTTCGCAAAGTATGGGTACGATAAGATATAGTGCTTCAAACGGTAACTGTACATGGTCCATTTTAAATATTTAAAAATAAATAAATAAATAATAACAGATAAATAAAACAAAAAGGGGAGCAGATAATGAATGTTAGAATTCATTATCTAGACAGATATTTCATTCTGGACCAGTACTATCAAGAAAGTACGGCTGATAGCAACTTGTTCAAAAGTTATCAGCCAAATTGAATAATTTAATCTTTTGCAACACTATGCTCAGCATCCAGACTTAATGTTCAGCATCCACGGGGAGGAAAGAGCAAAGTTGAATTGGTCTGGAAGTTAGGCAACTTCCCAGTAAATTCAAAAGGAACTTTGGGCTTTAGGAAGACAAACACTGAACACTAGGCAAATTAGTTATTCTATGCATGGACATTTATTTTGGCACATCAGACATTTATTTTGCACTAACATTTTGGATTTGTGGAATCATGCCAACAGGAAAATAAACATGGCTCGTTGACAAATTTGCAAAGCTATTCTTATGATCTTTTGTACATTTTATAACTTTGTTACACAGAGTGACAAAGTGGAATGAGGCGAGAGAGATGAAGAACAAAATGTATCAAAAGTCCCCAAGTCAGTTGCAAACCAGGGATGCTGTAGTTCATAGTAGGCAGTCTAACTACTCTACTCTAACTACTGCCACCAGGGTGCCTTGGCAATAATGTTCGTGATTCAAACAAGACTAGTTTGTATCTGACTCCATTTGCTTACAGCTGTTCCAAATGGCCACACTGGAAGGCAAAGGTTAACACAGAGGACCGCATGGTAGAGGGAACAGCCACATGGCTGTGTAAAGTGGGCGTCATTGATCCAAAACTTGTTTGACGCTGGCACCTTTGGCTATCTGTATGGGAGTTTTAGACACTGTTAGACATAAGAACCTTTTAAAGCTTCCTGAGGACTGAAGCTGTAGAAAGCATGTCTTTTCAACATCAATGTTCTGGCTTATGTTGCATGACGACATCTTTTTGCTCGTTTTAACTGGATGGTTTTGGTTAATTTGATGATGACCACACCTATAACATTTTTCTGTCATGCAGGGATCGTAGTAAAATCCAGCCATTCATCTGTGGCATCACGTTACCCAAGCACAATGCTAAATAGATGCATGTGACCGTAATTTGTAGTGGAGTAGCACCAAGGTGATGCTATGCTAAAAAGCTATGACTATCAAGTGTACCAGCCATATGTGGTCAACAGTCATGGCGATTCTGCTGAGTAGATGTTAACAGAGCAGCAGAGAGCATAGAGGAGGCATTCAGTGAAATGCTTCAGGGTGAGAGGGGAACTGACATGTCAGCAGTTACAACAGATAAGACCTTCTCTGATTCTAATTGGACACCATGTGTCGGACGTAATTTGGATGTAGCCTTTCACAAAGGTCTGGATGTTAACTGGATGTGCTCAGACTGCCAAGCTACTGTCTGCGCCTGTCAGCTATCAGTCTTGTCATCTATTAACATCCGCTCATCAGCACCATGAGATGATGAGACAGCATGATTGGATCATCTCTTATCTGCAAATCATGTGCTATGATGTAATCGACTGCTTTCAAAAGTGTGTGTGTTCTGTTAGCGGACAATAAAAATCTTCTCTATGAATACACTACTGCAGCTCTGAAAAACTACAAGAGCCTTCCAGGGAGATTCAGTGAGGCTGTAACTGGCATATATCATTATGCATAATATTGAAATGCCCTTAGTTCTCCCACTGCTGTGTGCAGCAGTTCTTTTCTGCTATCTAAAATTGCACTGGAGTGAGAAACATCAATATGCAGGGTTAGGGTGACTGTTAAATGGTCACTTTACTGTGTTAGGTTTTGAATTATGACTCTTCAGTCCACAATTATTAGTTTTCCTCAGTTTCAAATTGTTATTTAATACTTTTCTCAAATGTTTGCAACCAGTGAGAGGAATGATGGAAAAGAGCACGCCACCCAACTCGGATCACCTCAGATCTCTGTATTTCTATAAAAGTGCTGGGCAGCTGCCACTGACCTGCCATGGCAGTTGCTGGAGTCTGGGGCAGTTACTGCCACGGCAACTGCTGCTGTAATGGGCATCTGTTTTTATTTGTTATTTTATTTGCATTTATTTAATTAATCTCTCAACGTCTGTCTCAATGTGGGGCATGAGTGAGATACCTTTAGTTTATGAAGTTAGTAGTTAACAGCAACAGGTTAACAGGTTGTGGGTGTCATTCTGCAGCTGCAACTGTTGCTGGAAAGGAAATACACAGCCAGCTACTAATACACTACTATTATGCAGCTGCAGGTCAGTAGCAGCCTCAGAAGTGCCACTACTAGCTGCGCTGCCAGCCCTTGCTGCAGCGATCATTGAGCAGCTAACACCTAGCAGTTGCTAGAAACAGACCGCAACCAGACCAGGAGATCTTGTGAAATATCGAGATTGATCTTAAATAGTAGTCAATTCTGATTTCAGGACTGAACATTTCCTCATGTTCAGGTTCTGCAGCATTATCATGTTTAAGTTGCATTATAATTTAGTTATACATTACAATTGTTTTATATATATTGAAGCAGCATTGCCATTGTATCAACATCTGCACTGTGTAGTCAACAAGTAGCTATAATTCATCGTCATGGCAACAATATTTATTTTCAGTGACACTCAGAGCTGCATACAATAATAAATGATACATCAAATAAATAAGAAAAAGTCAAAGTAAATCTGACATTCAACTGAGAGGAATGATAAAAGCACACCACCCAACTATCACCTAGATCTCTGTAATAATAACAAGTTAATGGCTGACTTGGCATCAGCCTTCCTCCGTTTAGCACACACCATGGGACATTGACTCACAGTTTGACCTCTTTTCTCTCTCTTGTCTCATCACCCTGCCTGTGATTGGCTGACATTCTTGCCCTCACCTTGACCAATCTCAGTCCTCATGCCTAAACCCAACCAACTCAAACCCACAAATGTTCTGGCCAATCAGACAAAGGTAGGATATCCCTTTCGCTGAGTAGCGGTGCAGAAACACTGTCAGAAAAGAGTCGCCGGTCAAAATGTAATCTCCACCAAAACTGAATAAAACTCAATGATATGTCGTTTCTGGCTCTGGGTCCAGACAGGACAGAGAATGGGTACGGACCCGGACCGTGGTCCGCCTATTACTGACCTCTGATCTATAGCAAATCAATGAAGTCAATAATAAAGGCCTAGTGAGAAGGATTTTCCATGACAGACTGAGCTTCACGGGTATGTTCAGTTGTTTTGGCTGATCAGCTCTGTGCTCATGCCGTATCAAATCAAAATCAAATCAAATCAAATTTTATTTGTATAGCCCAAAGTCACAAAGTACATTTGCCTCGGAGGGCTTTACAATCTGTACAGGGAGTGACACCCTCTGTCCTTAGACCCTCGGTTCGAGTGAGGAAAAACTTGCCCACAAAAAACCCTTTTAACAGGGAAAAAAGGTGGAAGAAACCTCAGGAAGAGCCACAGAGGAGGGATCCCTCTCCCAGGACGGACAGACGTGCAATAGATGTCACGTGTACAGAACAAATCAACACAAACATATTGTACAATTACAATGAATGATGAAATGACAATGAATTACAATGAATGATAAAATGACCACAGTAGCAGATATGGTAGCAATAATGACAGTAATAATATATGTAGTGGACGTTGCGCAGGATCACAGCAGCAGCCACGATCCATGAGAACCTGCTGGACGACAGAGCACAAAAACTCCGGGGAAGTTCGGTTAGTAGCATGCATTAATGAGACATGTATGTCCACTGATGGTGAGAGAGAAAGAGGGAGGGAGGGAGAGAGGGAGAGGGAGAGGGGGGGGAGTCCCCCGGCAGTCTAGTCCTATGGCAGCATAACTAAGGGATGACCTGAGCCAGCCCTAACTATAAGCTTTATCAAAAAGGAAAGTCTTAAGTCTACTCTTAAAAGTGTTGACCGTGTCTGCCTCCCGAACCCGGAATGGTAGTTTGTTCCACAGAAGAGGAGCCTGATAGCTGAAAGCTCTGGCTCCCAATCTACTTTTGGAGACTATAGGAACCACAAGGAACCCAGCATCCTGAGAGCGCAGTGTTCTAGAGGGGTAGTAAGGTACTATGAGCTCTTTTAGATATGATGGTGCCTGACCATGAAGAGCTTTGTAAGTAAGGAGAAGAATTTTAAATTCTATTCTAGATTTAACAGGTAGCCAATGCAAGGAAGCCAAAATGGGAGAGATGTGATCTCTGATCTTGGTTCCTGTCAGAACACGTGCAGCAGCATTCTGAATTAACTGCAAAGTCCTAAGAGACTTATTGGAGCAACCTGATAACAAAGAGTTACAATAGTCCAGCCTAGAAGTAACAAATGCGTGGACTAGTTTTTCTGCATCCACTTGAGATACAATGCGTCTGATTTTGGCGATGTTACGTAAGTGGAAGAATGCAGTCCTCGAAATTTGTTTTATGTGGACATTAAAGGACAAGTCCTGATCAAAACAACTCCAAGATTCTTTACGGTGGAGCTGGAGGCCAGGGTGATCCGTCTAGAGTAACTAAGTCTCTAGAAAGAGAGTTTCTGAGGTGTTTCGGTCCAATTACAAGAACTTCAGTTTTGTCTGAATTTAACAATAGGTACTCATTATCAGTGTCACTATAATGAGTAGTTTCAGATTCATGTCAAGATTGAAAGCCCTGATTTATCCATCTGTGTAATAATAACATCTGAAAGCCAAAGAAATGCCTCGAGTTGGTGAAGGTTTGCCATTCAATGTGACTGGACCCAAAATGAATGGATACAGTGCTGTACTGTTTAAATCTTTGTACAACCATCACTCTGTCTTATGTCTTAATAGGTGCAACAAATCTAACAGTTACAGTCAGGTGTGCACATCCACACAGTCCCTAGAGGACGTCCAACCTCTTAAGTAAGACAAATCAGCTGTGTGGGTTGACCATTTGTATCCGGGGGTATTTGCCCTGGATTCCTGTTCCTCTCAATTTTCACTCATAGAGTCAGTATTGCTGCATACAGTCTGTATGGCAGTACGACTGAGTATACACGCATATGGAGTAAATCATTTTCAGATCATTTAAAGAAATATCTTCAGGCATATGAATTCCTCCTGCAGTGGTGTGTCAGGAAAACTGACTCACTTGTACATGTATCTGTCAAAGGCAAACGAAGTGACAGTTTTGTTTTTTTGTTTTCTCACAGGCTTTCATAATTGGGGTCACAGAAATGGGAGGAAGATGCATCCTGAAGGAAAGCTTCAGCAGGAACCCTGTGATTTCTCTGCACTCTGCAACGGCGTAAGAATCTATCGACGAGATGAGTGCAGGAGCCAAAAAACACGACCTTTAAGTAGACACTCAACATGATTTTACCTGCCAGAATGCCTGTTTCAATCAACAGACGGAGTGTTTTGTAAGTGTCCAAGTGATCTTACCCTGCTTTTGACCAGGACTCTGCAACAGATGGGCACTAAGATGTATGTTTACTCATGAATGAAAATGGATGGCAAATGATTATTTTTCTATAGCTTAGAGGAAGAGATTGTCTGGATGGAACAATTAGAAATCATTGACAAGCAAAGACACAAGACACCCAGGAGATTGAAGGACACATGGAGTGGAGAGGAGAGATCTTTTTTGGATGACAGTAATTAAGAACATATATAATATGCTTTTGTAATATGAACACAATTTTCTTTGGATTGTCGTGTAGTCCAAAAAGACAACAGAGAGTTGAAACAGATGTTTCAGCCTCTGAAGCTAAAGAAATCTCATTGAGGGTTTATTTCAACACACATTCCTGAGATTCAATATCTATATTCTAAGATAAATGAGTCTTACTACAGAACTCGCGGAACCCTTCATGACAGAGCAAAATGTAACAATTGATTAGTTAGCATTTAAAAGACTGTAGCTCAAGTGAAGTCATACAGTTTACATTACCAAGACCAAGTTAGGTTTTCCTTCATCTTTTTATAGCTCCATTGGCTAGCATCAGTCAAACTTTAAGATCGCACCACATATTGACTAAAGTGACCATGGATTTCAATGGGAGCCAGGACTATGGGTCATATCCAACAGGGCTGCCCTATAACACAAGCATGGACTATGACGACTACTACCAGGAGCCCGACGCCAGTAAAATCATCATCCCGTCCATCTATGCTCTTGTCTGCTGTGTAGGTCTTATTGGCAATGCTATGGTCATCTATGTCATTCTGAAATATGCCAAAATGAAAACGGCCACTAACATCTACATTCTCAATTTAGCAATCGCTGATGAGTTGTTCATGTTAAGTGTTCCTTTTCTGGCCACATCAGCTGCTGTTCGTCATTGGCCCTTTGGGTCACTGATGTGTAGGTTGGTGCTGAGTGTTGATGGTATCAATATGTTTACATCAATCTTCTGCCTGACTGTGCTTAGTGTGGACCGTTATGTAGCAGTGGTCCACCCGATCAAGGCTGCCCGCTACCGCAGACCAACTGTAGCCAAAGTAGTCAATGTGTGTGTATGGGGGCTGTCACTCATAGTCATCCTGCCCATCATTATCTTTGCAGACACTGTCCCTGCACAGGACGGTGGCATGGATTGTAACTTTTTATGGCCTGAAGCAGCATGGTCAGAAGCATTCGTGGTCTATACCTTCCTTTTGGGGTTTCTGCTGCCTGTCGGAGCTATCTGCCTGTGCTACTGTCTAATGGTGGCCAGGATGCGAGCAGTGGGGCTAAAAGCAGGCTGGCTTCAACGACGGCGCTCAGAGAAGAAGATCACCCGCATGGTGCTGCTAGTTGTGGCAGTGTTTGTTCTCTGCTGGATGCCTTTCTACATCGTCCAGCTGGTCAGCGTTTTCCACCGTCCCCCAGACCCCATGGTCACTCAACTTTTTGTCATCCTCAGCTATGCCAACAGTGGTGCCAATCCCATCCTGTATGGCTTTGTGTCCGACAATTTCCGACGCTCATTTCAGCGCATTGTGTGTTTCCGGTGGCTGGAGTCTGGGCTGGATGCGGAGCAGGTGGATTACTGCGCTGTAGCTTTGAAGAGACAAGCAACATGTAACCCTCTGGATTTTCCCAAGGACTGTATGGCTTCTGATATGGTTTTTCGCAATGGGACATATACCTCCCGTACAACCACAGTGTAACATTCAACCAGAGCAGGACCTGACATGATGGAGGAACCACAATCTATATATTTTTCAACCTTATGGTGGCACAGACATTAATATTTAATTTGGATTGATATACATAAAAACAACAAAAAAAACAATGGTTTGAACTGTCATCCTTTTAATGTAATGATATTCCCTTTAGTGCACAAGTGTGTCATGTAAAAACTTCCTTGACAAACTTAATTAACTTAACTTGTCATGGATCATGAGGATTTTGGGACATGTGCCACCAAGTTGGGGAAACCCTGAGAAAAAGTTGATGGATGAGCAGCAAATGTACAGTACAACAGTAAGTCCAGCTGGCGGACATGTTGGGAGAAAAACTGACAATGAAAAGATGTATATAACTGTAAAGATCCCAGTAGTTTTCAAGTGGACAAGGCTGAACGTACGCACAAAATGGTTATGTTCTATATGAATTCTGGGATGTGACCAGTCCTAGACATAAAGAGCTGTTAAGGAACACAAGAAGGCAAGGAGCTATACGCACAATGTGAAATATCATGTTCATTTGTCAGAATGTAATTGTTTATCACATACATTCAAGCAAAACATTCAATGGTACCCTTAAAATCACCAAATTCTGCAGTTCACACATGTCTTAACAAATGAAACTGAAATTAATAATAACACAAATAATTAGAAAAAAAAAAAATAACACAAAATATTTTAAATTCTCAAATAACACTGAGGGCAGAGGAAGAATTACCTGTATTACGCTGGCTCACATGGTAAAGTCTGAAACTCAACACTGCTTATCAAAACTGCAGATTTTCAAATTAAAAGCCTGCACTACTACTGCCAACACACCATTACATTATTTCAGTTAATCATTTTAAATGTACACACTGGTCTTTAAAAAACAACAACTTTTGGATAGTTTGATTTGTATTTTCTGTACACAATTAGTACTATTTTTAAATTTACAAAAGCTTTAAATGAAAAGAACGTTGTGTAGAACTTAGTGGTAGTAACCCTTTTGTTTCATCCTCCTTCCTGGTGTGAAGAGGAAACTACACATGAAGAATGCAGAAGTCCGTACCTAGAGCCAGTGTTTAGTTTGTCCATCCTGGGCTACTTTAGAAACATATTCAACTCAGTGGAAGAGGACCTGGAGTGTCTAAAAGTCTGATTCTAACATGTTTGTGATCATGATTTTTATTTTCAGGTGATTAAACACCAATGGAATAAGACTTATGAATTATATATTCTATTTCTACCATATTCTGTAAATAGAGTCCCCTTAATCTGATACAATGGACCTTTAATGAACGGTGTTGGTTTCTTTGAAGTCATTTTGTTTATAATTGTTATGGCTCTCTTTTGAAGTATCATAATTTATATGATGTAATGTTTTGACCAAACATAAGCTGTGAGCTGGGAGGACATTTGGAATTTAAGGGTGCTATTGGGCATTATATAAAATCAGATATATAAATATCTTATTTATTTGTACTGTCTTTATAATAGCACTGTTTCAAACGTTTAAATGTAATTGATCTAGTCTATCTTATATGTAGTTGTTCTGTGGATTTGTCCAACACAAAGTTTGAATTGTTGATGAATTGATATTTCTGGGGAAACTATCAGCAAGCTTGATTGTATGCTAGTATTTTACTTTTCAGTACCACATCATAATTATTTAATAAAAAACACACAGGGTGTGGTGTGTAGGGTTATTACATCCCTGGATATTACCCAGATGAGAGAAAAGTTCAGTTGTTAATGTGTGTCATTTTCTCCAGGCTTTCAAATGATGTTAAATTATCTCTGTGTGGGTTTCTGTATTTGCTGTATCTATGTTTGATTATTTGTTGGTAGATCTGTTTAAAGTTGAGGTTTGTCTTTGCAAATCGAGCCAAGCTGTTCTGCTTCACTTGCACGACGTGGCTCATGACACGGAACAGCTGAAAAAAAAAAATTATGTATATGTTGAGTTCATGTTTCTAAATTACAAAGGCTCACAAAATGATTCTTTTCACTTGTAGTTTCTGTTTTTATACAGAGAAAGAAATGACAGCAAGTGCCCCATGATGACGTGTTATGTTCAATGACAGCGGTGATACTGTTGGAACTGTTGCATGGGTGTCACACTCATCACTGATCTTCAAAAATAAAAATGAATGGACATTTATTTCAAGAAGACAGAGTGATAACTTCTGCAGCATCCCTCAGGAATCGGGTTTGGTTTAAAAGGTGAAATTTTTACAGACATAAAACATAAAAGGATCTGCTTTGACTCCTGTTTGTGTCACGGGAGCAAAGCATATAACATGCACGTGGAAATAACACAAAGAGTGAGTTTTGTAAAATACTAAAAATACTGCAACTTTGGAAGAAATACACTTGATTTGACCGAGACTGCTGCAACCCCAGAGACATTTATATGTGCAACAGCAAATATGTTTCAAAAACATGTAGTGCCACCCAACATGTTCAACATCAACATAATAAGGAAACACAGTTATTCAGTTTTTCAGTGTGTCAAGTCACATAATGTGGACACAACATATTAGCTAAATGTTGACTGAACATCATTGATCTGTAAACATCTGCCCTTGCAAGACAATATCTGCTCCAGTATGCTAATGTAGGCATTCATAGGACTGGGTTAAGATTAAGAATTATAGAATTATAGATTAAGAAGAAAAAGAGTCCACACTAGTAGCATTGAAAGGTAAATGCTAATGTCAGCATTTAAAAAAATGTGACCACTTTATCCTGGAGAGGGCTCGAATGTGTGCAGCAAATTTTATGATAATCAAATCAACAGCTGTTGATACATTTCACTCAAAAACACAAATGTAAACTTCATGGTGGTGACGCATGAAAAGTCAGGGACCAGCGAAGGATTCATCGTTTGGCAACGGACTTGATAGCTGTTGAGGTATTCAAGTCTGAGCTAAAGTGGCATACGGACTGGGAGACTAAGAGGACCTTTTAGCCATGACATGGTAAAAGGTCAAAAGTGATATAGTCATGACACACATGCCAGTTTGAAGAGGTGGAACAATTTCACTGACCAATAATTGCCTTAAAATACTTAAATATATGTCCTCATGAGCCCACTGTCTAATAATCCATCTATGACTGACACTATGAAATAATGCAAACAAAATGATGAAAATGTTACACATTGTTGCACGTATGTATGTAATCTACAACTGACTTTCAATGTGCCTGCAACAGAATGTGTCCTTTCTATCGAACAGCCATCTGTCCAGAGTTGTAGTTCCCTGATGGGGTTGTAGGGGTGACAGAACTCTATGTGCACTCTATGGAACAGGGTAATTCACAGGCATTCATAAAACACAATGGGTAATGGAAAGGAAATTGTATGATGCTACTGAACAAGACAGGACGTCAGGCTGAAATGACGTGGGGTTCAGAGAAGATGGAGTCAAGTTTCCTCTGGAGGTCATAAATCCTGCACATTCTCTGTTTCAGCACTTTTCCTTCAACAGGCAGTGGAATGGAGGAATGCTGTTCTTGACAGGCCCACACTGCACCCCACTGTACCCATGCTGCTGTCTTAATGCAATAATATAAGCATTTTTTTCTTGTATGGAAAGAGTATAGTAATAGTCCATCCATCAATTCCCTGCTTATCCCTGCTCCAGTATTGCCGGGGGCTGCATCCCAGCATGCATTAGGTGTTGACAGGGTACAATTTGGACAACTCAGCAGTCTATCACAGTGGTGACACGCTCACATCACACCTACGGACAAACCAATCCTAATGCCAAACAAGAAGATTGATACTGGAGAAATCTGCATCAAGTTTCATCCTGTGCTCACATTTTAAAAATCTGCACACGGATACTATAGTATAGTTAATAATATATTGTTGTGGTATGGTTGAGATTAGGCGACTAAACCCCAAAGGATTAGAGGAAGGTTAAGGTTTGGAAAGTACCATAGTTACATGGTTGTGGTTAAGGTGCCATTATTTGCAGGTAAGTGCAGGTATGCTATGATCCCATCTACAAACATACATCTACAAACAATCCATGCTGGACTTTCTGCACCACTACATAGAGAGCACACTACCTTCTGCATTGACATGAACAACAAAACATGTAAATTGAGAGGTTGAAAATCATCCATTATAAATGTAAAAGTATAAAGTTTCAATTTCTACTTGCAACCGCTGGAGATGATGCTGATTTGTCTTAGTGGATGCCATAATTTCACTACCTCCATACCAGTGTGGACTGGAGTCCCTAAATACAGGGCATACAAGGTCATTCAAAATGTTTCACCATCACTTAATCACAGGAAATACATCCTGAATGCATGTGGACAGAAGTCATGACTAACAGTGACTGTAGCTCTTTGATTGACTGTAGCCTTGTTCTCTGCAGGATACAGTAGTTCCACAACACTCAGAAATGGTTGTTTAGTTCTGAATATGTGCCAAGAGGAACACACCTCATGTCGACACGGGAAAAGAACCCGTCAAGATAAATGACATAAATGAACATGAATAGAACAGAACGTTTCTCTGGCACCTAAATGATGTAGTATCTTTGAAGAACATTAACACACTGATTACGGCAGCAGTACAAAGCCCGGGATACAAATGTGCAGCCAGAGCTTAGCCATATAAAGTGAATGATGCCTGTTGGCCTTTGAAAGCTTGTGCAAACATAATGTGCGCTAACCTTTTCGTGGGCTGAATGAGTCTGTTCTTGTAGGTCATTAAAAAGGAACGTTGAAGTTGAGATCATTTCCAAACACACAACAAACAGTGTTATTACTAACAACACCTAAAATCAGCCTCATCCACCTACAGTAGATTCAGGCTTGCATTTGTCATTCAACTCAAATGTGATATTATGGGACGGATCAGTTTACTGTTAAAAAAAACATGAACGTGAGCGGCACTGACTGCACATGTTTATCTCTGCTGTAAAGTTGTTTTAACATGGGGCCTTATGGAAAATTAGTCATTTATAACCCTAAAACAGGCAGGAGTGGAAAATAAGTTGCAAAAAATTATTTAACATTATCACTCATGTCTTTAGGCCCTTTCTTATGTGCTTCAGCACTGGTGTCACTTTGCAGAGCCAATCTTGGGTTGGGTCTGATGTCTGATTGTCTTGAAAGTGGATGAATCGTGAGAGGCATTTAAGCCTTTTTACTGACATCACATTGGCTATTTTGGCATAACGTGTGTCTTCTGCCCAATAATCATCCATAGATGGCATTCTCACCACTCCCATGATTAGCTTAATGCCAACAAATGACTTGATCTCATCCACAGTGGTGTTAATGCTGGCTCCAATTAATTGACAGCTGTAGAGATGATTTGTTTGTTCAGCAATATGTTGGAACAGATCATCATCAAAAAATTGGGCAAAGTAGCTACGTGGAGAAGACAGCTCATCAGGTGCGCTGAATTCACATCACCAAATTTCTACCCCTAATCTGGCAACGCATCTCAGGGGATACATACATTTCAAAAGCTGCTAAAATATTTTTTCTTCATCAGAATGTTAAGACAAATGTCCTAATTAATTTTAAGAATTTATATTGTTGTTTTATTGAAAATAAGTATGACTAATATGATTACTTACCCCCAAGTAAGCAGGTTCTCCACCACTGGCGGCCATGATGTTTTATGATCAGGTTGATGAAACGATGAAAGATGGCCTGAACCAAATCATGTGATCTAGATACTAATACCAGACAAGACTTTTGATAAATGCTAACTTGATTAATGAAAACCTCCCAGAACACCCCCTACAGGATGTTAAAGAGTGTGTATCTACTGGTGCACGTTGCCTGTTTAAGAAGCCACTCTCAAGTGGATATTCAAGAAACTGTAAAACACTATAATATTTAATGGCAAAAACTTCATCAAATATGACATTCATATTGTATTTTTAAAAAAATATATAAATTCCAGTTCACATCTGGGCAGGGTGAGTCACAGCTAGAGAGGGGTCAAGGGTCTATTTCTGCATGTATTTATTAAATGTATAATTTACGGAATTTTTTTCTTTAATACAAAAGATGATTTAACTTTCAACCCCTGGGAGTAGATTCCAGTCAACTCTGGTTAAAATATTTTTACGCTGAACTCTTAACTTGCAACTTATTCGCTTAAATTAAACTTTATTGTGAGAAACGACAATGGAATGCCTTTTCTGAAGTCACAGATACTACAGTGGTAAATAAAGGCATAGAAGCAGCATGAATGACTCTGTTAAATAAGGGTGAATTTGAGTTTACACCGCTCTGAGTGTGTCATTTGCTTTCAAGACTGAAACGAGAAGATCAGTATCTGTCTCATACAGTGGCTGTGACGTCCACTTTAGTGATGGGAATTCCGTCTCTTTTTAGTGAGCCGGATCATTTGGCTCAGCTCGCCAAGAAGAGCCGGCTCTTTCTGCTCCCAAACGGCTCTTCATTTTACCACTTATACCTTTCATAATTCAGCCAAATTGTTTTGTTTTGACTTGTGATTTGTATTTCAACACATATATCACTTCAATTTCAATAGGTTGCTGTAGCCAATTGCATTTACAGTTGTAAAATCCCTTGTAACTCTCTGAAACCACCCAATGATTGCACTAGCTTGCTCGAAGAACCACTCTGCTACACAAAGCAGATAGAAACGAGAAGGGCTGGAAATCACTTGCTATCATTTTAGCCAATTCTTCATCAATTCTGTTCTATCTTGCTGGGGTTACTGTCTTTGACATAAATTGGCTTATAGAGCTCTGTGTTGTTGTTTGTTGTCGTGCACCTGATGCATGGGGGGTAGTAGCAGCAGCAGCAGGTGGAGTAGTGGCACTGGCAGAAGCAGGCATGCTAGCCTGCCTTTTTCTTCCAACTGAACTGCTGGATGCACAGTTCTCATGTCTGTGTAGGTTGTTTGTGGACCCTGCTCGATATGAGAGCTTGACTTTACAAATTCTGCATTCTGCCTTCATGTTTTCATGTTGAACTGTCAAAATGCATCCAAATACTACTTCTTTTTCTGTTGTCACTCATCTTTGCACTGCACTCCTCTCTTGTCTTCACTCCTTTTTCCTTCAGAGCGTCTCCCTCCTCTTGTCTCCTGTCACCGTCTCAGTGCTGCTACCCCCGCCCCTCCCTGCTTGGTGGTATGATCCTCCACCCACTTTTAGATTAGCAGGCAGGCGATCCAGGCAGGATTATACCAGCTGACTTTCAGTGAGTGGTGGGGTACACCCTGGGCAGGTCGCCAGTTCATCACAAACAGAGTGATGAATTTAGAGTCACCAATTAACCTGTTAAGTCAAGAGAGAACCCACGCAGACACGGGGAGAACATGCAAACTCCACACAGAAAAGCCCCAGCTGAGGTTCAAACCAGGAACCTCCTTGCTGTGAGGCGACAGTGCTAACTGTGCCACCACATTTGTTTTTTTTAAAACAGTCCTTCCTGTAAAAGATAATTGCTTTGTATCGTGAATAATGACATGTAAGCTTTTATACTTAGAATATTCAGCTGACCCAACAACAGGCCAAAAACGTACAATACTGCTTGGTGGTATGATCCTTGTCAATCCTCACGATTGGTTGCACAGCATGCACGTGACACCCATAACCAATGCCCGCAGCGCCCACAGGTACTTTTCCTAAAGAGAAAAGTAAAAAAAAGAAAAAAAAAGAATGGCTTGCGGACGGATGGGAGCCGGCTCCCAACGTTCACTTAAAAGAGCCGGCTCTTTGAACTGGCTTGTTCACGACCGACACATCACTAGTCCACTTGAGGCTGGCTACAGAACGAGTCAACCTCCATAAGTCCCCATGTTAAAATGTCCAACCTCACAGCACAAATAAACATGTTTACAGCCTGGTACAAAAAACAGTTTTGGCCTCTATAGCTAATTTCCACGTTCATGACAACTGTACTGAGGGTGAATTTATATACAACTCACCTGTTCAAATTATATTAAGGCTTAAAGTTATGCAGGATTAAGAGCGTGGACGCTTTGACAGGTGGCTTGTTTGAGCAACCAGGCTTCATTCAGCTCACCTCAACTCCACTAACAATCAGTCGCTTTGTCCACTTTTAGATTAGCAGGCAGGCGATCCAGGCAGGATTATACCAGCTGACTTTCAGTGAGTGGTGGGGTACACGCTGGGCAGGTCGCCAGTTCATCACAAACAACCATTCACACTCGCATACACAACTACAGCCAATTTAGAGTCACCAATTAACCTGTTAAGTCAAGAGAGAACCCACGCAGACACGGGGAGAACATGCAAACTCCACACAGAAAAGCCCCAGCTGAGGTTCAAACCAGGAACCTCCTTGCTGTGAGGCGACAGTGCTAACTGTGCCACCACATTTGTTTTTTAAAACAGTCCTTCCTGTAAAAGATAATTGCTTTGTATCGTGAATAATGACATGTAAGCTTTTATACTTACTTTTATAATATTCAGCTGACCCAACAACAGGCCAAAGCGTACAAGTAATGTCTGCTGCTTGAATTTAGGATGTAAGGATTGTTATGAAATCAATATGAGCCACAGAAGAGCTGCATTTTACAATAAATACTGACCCACAGACGAGTGAGACAGATATACAATATGCAGCAGGAGTGAAATATTCCATATTATTTCGTCAATCCACTCATGAAAATCAGACAACTATGTCAGGCCTTCACTATCCTAAGAAGAAAAAAATCAGCTTGCAACAGTGTATCCATTTGCCCAAAACATATTCACATATTCACCTTAATACTACTGTAAACCTGTCAACCCCAGATCCCGGAGAGTGCAGAGAACCATAGAGCTCTCTGATTGTCAAAAAATAGTTCCAACATAATCCCCCTGAAACTAGTTTTCACTTTTGGATTTGTGTGCAAATGTAAGAATCAATCTTCTCATCTCACTCTCAGAAAGAAAGCAGGTGGAATGATTGAAATTCTTTTCATATTGTTTGCACATTCTTAGAACGGTGCGCTCTGGTATGAGTGTTTCTCCAGACGGTAAACACTTGAACAGATATGATCACTTGTCTGATGCTGAGAAAAGCTTAACGTCCAAACAGTCTGAATATCACTGCACGAGTAAAACAATAAAAAGTCAATTCTAAAAAAAAAACAGATCAATCCCTTCAACAGTTGCAGAGAGACATGTAATGATGGGCTGGGAACATGCAATCCCATGAATGAGCAATGACCCCATCTTCCCCCCTCAGCAGCACAGGAATAATCGCGCCATTATCCCACCCAAGCAAACACAAACGTCAAAGAAGACAGAGTGATATTGTTGAGGCCGTCTATATGGAGTACACTGGATGATGAGGTGTAGTCTACCACAGTGGATAACCATGCAAACCACCAGAGACTCATCTCCCGAGGTACAGATCAGTCAGCAGAAAGCTCCTCAGACAGACTCCTGAGTTACTGCTGTGCTTTTATGCAGTCACAGTTTTAATGAGGTGTTTAACCCTCAGCACACAGAATAAACATTTCTAAAAAAAAAAAGAACTGCAGCCTCTAACAATGGCTCATGAAAAGATCTGCACCTTTAAAAGCACAACAAGACTAACAATAAATGTGTTTTTAAATGTCTACTGGAAACGCTTCAGAATCACATCGTCTGGTCTTCAGCAGCCACATCCATCATTGTTTAGAGTTATTATTGTAGAGTTAACAAGCATTAATGTGTTTTTGCAGCTCATTTGGATTGTAACAGATGATTTTGTGGCAGAGCATGAGTCTGACAAGCCTTTGGGTGCACAGCATGAACAGGAGAGGGCTTGAGGGGGGCTTCAGTGTTCAGAACTAGATTGTCTGAAGTCCGTTTGAGAGGAATTCCAGTGTCCATTAGCAGAGTACTGAAGCCCAGAGTGCTAAGCCTGTCAGTCAGATTGTGTTGCCCACTGAGCTGGAACCAACACACGGCATTCTTATGTTCTTATTTCAAGATGTGCGAGGGGATGGCAGTGGAGTTATACTCTGTAAACTTTAATGTAAACTTGTGAGGGGTCCAGGCTGGCTGGGATGTTGTCTTTGATCGGCTGGAGAACCAGTTCATCAGAACCTTTTTAGAGTAGGAAGAGTCATTCACTGAAGAAAGTGATGGGATACGGTCGAAAGCTCCAGAAGTACACCTTGTGTTTGGAATATTTAAGCACATGTTCCAAACAAAAATCAAAGACAGACTAACAAGAGCTTGAGTCTTTATATTTTTCAACATGTTTCACATGTTCCAGCGCATCACGTAATGAGACTTCACAGCAGGTATCCACCATTTTCCCTTTTACCGCTGTCTCATAATAAAAGAATGTACTGCCCTCTGACGCAGTCAGTAAAATGCAGAATTTATGTCATCAGCCACATTGTTAAAGTTCTTCATGGTTCTGTTTTTACAAAATAAAGTGAAACTAACTGTGCTTCATTTAAATCAGCATTAAGAGAGAATGCATCCAGCTGCAAGCGTAATTCTCAGGAAGAAGCACTCGTGTTTCAGCTCAGTTGGCAGTTAGTGACGGATAAGAGAAATCCTCCTGTGGCTGGAAAATATGCTTTTTGTATGAGCCAACAGGCTGCAGCTTATCACAAATTTTGTGCTTGTTATGTGAAATACCCCATCAGGCTGCAACAGAGATGAGGATCAGATTCTCTTACAAAGACAGTGCAGCTTTTTGCTCATTCCACCAAATGAAATCTTTCTGTTGGGTTTAAAAACAGGCTGCGGTCGAATAGTCAGAGGAAGGTTCCTCACTGAGTGAAATGACCTGAAGTATTAACGTAGCTGCTATGATAAGAGCTGTTCGAATTCTCTAACTGTTAAGGAAAAGAGCTTGAGTGGTTCCCTTATTATCTCCTTTAGCATAGGATACACTGGACCATCCTTTAGGAAAGGAAAGGAGGTAACGTTGTCCCAAAATGCCATCCCGGCAGGGACAAAAGATCGACACAACCAGGCATAGAAAAAATGTAAAAACTGCAGCAGAGAGAGCGTGTGACAGATGTGTTGACGTGATGTAAAAACTTTGATCATGAAGTGTGTTCTGTTGTTGACTGTGGAGCTGCGTTCACACACAGAGTAAAAACTGTTTGTAACTGTGACATCCAGCGTCCTGCAGATGCTTTGCCATAACTTGCTAATATGTTTCTGTATGAGTGGACAGGAGGGTGAGCGACCATACCAGCGTAACAAACACTTCAGTTGACTTCTGTGACAGGTGGACAATATTCATTTATTATTTGAATTCTGACGTTGATAATGAAGTCACATTTTTCACCGGGTTGTCCACGTTTATATTTCCTGCATTAAAAACACAGTAAGAACATACAGGGTATATCTAATAAGTATCTCAGATGAAGCGTTTTGTAGTCCATCTTCTGGACTTTGTAGTTTTACCACAGGTCACATCAATAACATTCACTGTCGCACCATGATGTAGTCTAGTGTAAGTGCAGTCAGATTCTCTCATGTAAATGGTAAACTGACTGTACTCCTTTATAGTCTTCCAACCACTCAGAGCGCTTTTACACTACATATCTCATTCACCCATTCACACACATTCATTGTAAATTGGTAGGCAGATTCTCACAATGACAGTCCTACAGTAACATGGTGGTGTTTTTAGCAGGTATGGTGTTTACCATTTTCAATGTGTCTTCAACATGTAGGATGTCAAAGATGGCTGCCCCTGCCCCACGACTGCAGTTCAACAAGTTGAAAGAAGTGCACTTCTCACCTTCACAGGGAATTCTAAGGTAGATCCAAGACCTCTATATTGGGACCACTACCTATTTGATTTGATCCAAATCTGTATACATTACAGATACATTTGATATAATATTAAATACTATCTGTTCTGTCATTTCAGAGGGTCAGGTCTCACAGTGGTGCCTGAAACATGTGAGTTTTGTTGAATTTCTTCAATCGAGTACATCAGTCTGATCCTAAGCAGGCCAAAGTCATTTTGGTGGAGCAACAGAGTGGTGATAACAGTGGCACAGCAGGTGGAAAAAGCATTACTAGTAGCAGTGACGCTACTATGTAGTAAAGACATAACCAGCACAAGAAAAGACGATGACGGGAACCTGGAATAAGAAGAGAGGATGAAGGAGGTGAAGAGGACACAAATGAGGAGACTGGAGACATTTGGACAAAAGCTCTTTTCTAAGCAAACAAAGCTCTTATCCCTGGCTTACAAGAAAGGTCTCAGCTGTGCAAAAATCAGGTCACTGGGTCCAGTGAAAGTCTGTGCAAGTGAAGTCCATGAAACTGGCTAAAGACTGCATCTCATGCTCAGTTACATCCTTTGTGACAGACCTTAGAAAACAACAGATGGCTTTAAGAAAAAGGTTTTGAGCATGGGAGGAGTAAGGCACATATAGCAGCATCAAATACAATGAACAAGGCAAAGGAGGAGAAATACAGGGATAAGAAACCAATCCGACCAAGTGCAAACTGCTGCAAGGGTTTTCTGTAGAGCTTATAGGGAGGCCACAGGCCAGCTTACAGCTTTGAGCTTGAAGAAGACTGCCAGTGACTGAATGGTGTGAACCTGAAGAGGCTTCTCAACAAGACAACAGTACTAATCAGGACTGTAAAACTCAACAGACTACAATAGATGGTACTCTACCCTGCCTAAAAGATATTTATATCTTCTTCTTCTCTTTTTATAAGTCACTTTGGATAAATGTATACCAGATGTGACAAGAATCAGGCTAGGAGAATCATTACAGACTGTGATATGAGCTGCTGGTCATCTCACACAGTGGAGAGTGTTTTCTTCCTCTGCTGGTCTGTAGCTTTGTTGTCCTTGATGTCTGCTGCTTCACCTTGTTCTTATGAACCTCAGTATAAGGATTCTTTGATTCCAGTAACTTTTTAGGTACGAGAACTGTTTTCGTCATCCAGAGGACAACAAGAGGACAGTGATGATCACAGATGATGATTGTTTTTATACTTTTCTTTGTTAAATAAGATTTGTTTCAGGTGATCACCTCATCAGAATGGCTGCAGAGTTAATCTGATCAGTGTTCTTACAATTTGACACAGTGCTCTGAACAGAATCTTGGAGCACTTGTGCAGGAAGCCTGATGATTACTGTGGTTTCACTGTTTTCTGTGGTTGTTACATGTGCTACACACAGTTTGAGATGAGCCGTGCCTTCGTCATCAAAAGCCAGGAGCATAAAATGAACACAGCATAAATAATTTGTACATCATGGTCTTAAAGTGTGCTGTAAACACTGCAAATGCCATTATTTCCAGCGCTCAACCATGCAAATGGTGTGTGAATGCATTAGTCTTTCAGAGCACAGCCTTGAACATGTTCTGTTCCGTACAGTAAGAGAAAACATGCCATGACTACAGCTACAGCAGTGTCACCTTATTTATAACCCTGATGCATCACCTCCCAGTTTCAGCTCTATTCCATTCAGACCTCGATAATCAGGTCAAGTATCTTCTTATCGAAGGGGGGATGACCATCAGCAGCAGAAGTGTGTTGTGAGGTTCAACGAACAGCTGAAAACCTTTTCTTTCTTTTTGAACAAAGTCTTAAGTCCTATTTTGATGCTTTTTGTTGTCATTTTCTCTCTCTGTGTCTTTTTGTGGTCAACTAGCAGCTCTTTGTCCTTTTTCTCTACCTCTGCAGGGTCATTTGGTGTCCCTTCATGGTCATTTTGCATCGCCTTCTGGTTGTTTTACATCTCTTCATGTTTTTCAGCTCTTTATGGTCATTTAGTGTGTCTTAAGCAGGTTGAAGAGTACAACATGACGTGATTCTTATCAAGCACTACTCTCAATCAATCAAACATGGCTCACGTCTGTTTCACATGAAGGTGAAATGAACTAGTTTGTAATACGTGTTGTCTAGCCACATCTTGAGACAAAACTGCCTTGAAAGCGGACAGACTGGTGCTTATTTTCACTGTACGAGCAGGAATAACTGTGCAAACCTTTAGACACTCTCTCCTTGACGGAATTCATGGGGTTACACTAAATTAAAAATTAAAACAAAAGAAAGAGAAGTTCAAACGTCATACTTTCTCAGCTGCACACAAGTGGCCCATCATTATGTAAAGTGAACATGATTGTCAGATTATCTGTTTCTGAAAGTTAGAAAAGTTGTCAGATCAGGAAAACGTGAGAGAGAGCTGAAGTATGGCTGAATTACTTCAGTGGTTTTCTCTGGACTCTGTTTCAGGGACTTTAGTCCATGAATTGATATGAGTGCCAGTGAGACTTTTGTGCCCCAAGAAATGAATTGCTTCATTGCTTTGAGAGGTACAGACAAGTTTGACATGCTGACATCTCCCTATTGGAACAAATGTCTCAGGCTAAATTTGTTTAAAGGGTACTAAAGTGGCACCAACCCACCAGCCAACCTACTACATGAGGAGATTGTTAACCAATTTGCTTAATCAAATTCAATTCAGTGCAAATATTCATTGTTGCTGATTATCAATTGTTATTTTTTTCATTGTTACTAGCAATCACATTATCCTCCAATCATGTGTCAGTAGGTGACTGTAATTCTGTAATGCTACAGTGCGGCAATCTGGTCTGTTCTTCAGCCAATGTAAATGGACTTCGCAGACACATTCACACAGCTGGTAGAGACTGCCATCATGCAAGAAAAAACACACACTCACACACACTGATGGCACAGCCATCATGTCGCCAAAGGACACTTTGACCACAACCATTCAGTTTTATATCACAGTAGTGTCAAGACCACAATATATAAAAAAGTCCTCCAATAATATTAAAACCAGCTCACTGCAGATCATAACAGATCATTTGACAGCAGCCATGTGGAACATCACAGAGTGGAACTCAAACTGCAGATACCCGGAATTCTGAGCTTATCATAAATCCTATGTAAAGGTATGTTAGGTCAGGGCCAGAGAATGGTGTCATCTGTTGGAAGACCAAGTAGATAAATATTTTTTTTACTCATATACTGTAGCTTAGAGGGGCTTTATATAAGATCCTGAGGATGCGTGGTCAATTGAACCATTTTTAAATTTACAGTGGAAACCCGTAAAAAAACAGATAAATGCAGTGATGTATATTTCTGCTTTTGTTATTGATAACAACTTATACCATACTCCATGATGAATGTTCATGATTTTGAAATTGACTGGCACGTCTAGAGGGTTAAAGGCAATAATCGGTAGTCCTGCTCTCCCCAAAGTCTATTATTGCCTCATGAACGTCTGCTGACACACCTCGATGAACTCCTTGTCCCATTAGCTGAATGGCATGACCCGTTGTTTTTATCCATTAACACTGAACATGACAATTATTTGGAATAATCAGTCATAAAGGCTTTTTTCTTTCTCCATTGACTGAAGGTATTCAATGACAGCCTTTCTGGTTAAACAAAGACTGTTTTCGTTGACTGATCAATTGACATTAAATGAGTAATGATTGAGGTTCCTAACATGGTTTCAAAATGTGCTTATTTAAACAGCACCATTTTTCTCAACAAAAACCTCTTTGTCTTTCTCTCTGTCTCAATTAACTCTATTCACTCTTTGAGATTAGAATGAATGGAATGAACTTGAATGCCAACGTGAGCTGCTGATGCAAAACTCAGCAGCTTTTGTCTGTTTACCAAAAGAGCAGAGACTGATGGTAATTTAAAGTGCTTCATCAGGCTAAAGAAGACAAAAGCACGTCCCTGAGGCAGGCTCAAGGAAACACACAGAAGTGTTCTCCATGTGGAGGAAGAGGAGAGAGTGATCAGAGTAACATTCAATCCTGACTGTGAAGGAAGCTCAAAGAAACGAAGAGTGTGTGGGGAAAAGAAACACACGATACACAGATATGAATATAAAAACAGAGAGCTCTTTAGTATGATTTAAGATACAATGAGTCAGAAAAATATGAATGTTCAGATAAAGTCCAATGCCATGAGTGTCAGAATACTAACTGTTTGGTGCAAGAAGGTGAAAATCTCTGAAAATAGAACACAGTGTCTTATATAACTGTTACCTTGGCAAACAAACATGTCCTCTAAATATGACATTCATATCTGACTGTAACACAAGATAACACAAATAAAAGAAATGTAATGTGGCATAAAGAAACATCTTAATGAACTTAATTCTCATTCATTTACCTACAAATATAATGCAATGAAGCTATTATGAACAGGATTTCGCTTTCTTTGAGATATTTGCTTCACTGAGCCTAACCCTGGCTATCCTGAAGAACTAGTACCACAAATATGGTTGTCACCTGGCTTACTTAAAGTCTGTGTGAAGGCAATTCTTTCAGAATACATTCAATATGTTAGAAAATAGTTGCTGAAAACATGAAAAGACTCTGAACAATATATTACTGAAATGTGGAGTTTAGAGGTTCAAACTGTTTTTCACCAGTTTTCAGTCCAGGATTTTGTGGGCGGTCCTCAAAGGGTGGCTCGATGACACGCTGAGGCCACCCTGAGCATACCCCTGCACCCCTAGCAGAGAGATAGAGATGAATTCATCTCGCTCAGAGTGTTTCAAAGTTAGTCATGTCATTTTCTGAACTCATCTGACACGTTTCACTCACTTCAAAATGGCTGCTTGACTGCTGATGCAAGTGGGCGTGGTTTCAGCACATTCAAAGGACACGCCCCCACAGTCCTGGAGCTGAGAATTCATTTTTACCTGATTTTGGTCTGACAAACTCCACAAACACAGAACACATATTCATTCTTACTTTACATGGACTCTAACTCAGGTGTGGAGTGGCGCTGAGTTGGCATTCAGCTGCAGGAGAGCAAGAGCAGCGTGGATGGCTCAGGGGAGCAGTACCAGGTGACTCATTGTCTGATCACTCTGTCCTTTTTAATGCAGTAGCACACTGGACCTCGAGGGACGGACACACAAAGTTGTTTGTTGTACCTGGCTGATGATGACGATGATGATGATGAAAGGAAAAGAATCATTTATTTTGTGTGTGTCGTGACTGTGCTGTGAACCTATGGTGGCAGTGAGACCTGCTACATCTGGGTTTTCCACTTCAGCTACGAGTGACATCATCAGAATCATGAATGAAGCTTTTAATATGGAAAGAGACAATTGCAGGAAAAATTTAAACTATATAATTACGTAACTAGAAGAGCAAAAGAACCTGCAGAAACACTAAAAATGACATATTATTCAAGGTAAGATTAAAGTAAGACAAATTAGAACAGATTTATAATATACTGTATTCATACAGCATTGTTGTCTGAAACAGCATCTACTGACCTCGACAAATATTTATCTTTATTGTCTCTTTAGGTTCAGTTGAATTGAACCGTTCAGCATTGGTGCATAGGTTACCAGAATTTTATTTCCTCATGTGGCTGCATAGTGCTGATCTTGCATCATCAGCATCATTCTGGTGTCTGACAGTACGTTATCTGAGCTTAATTCAGGTTTTCTGTTACATGGAGGTGTCTCACTTTTAACAGAGGTGGGTCACCAAAACTTGAAGCGCCCTGTAGACAATTGGAGTTCCATATTCAACACAACGCTATTAAACCCCAACTCTAACTTCCTCCACTACACAACCACAAGAGGTCACACATTGGTCTGTTATATCTGAGCTGTGCCGTCTTTTCTGCTGAAGACAGAATGTATAATAATTCTTGTGTGGGAAGGACAGACATTTCGCTACTGTGAGTTTTACAATAAGTGGTCCAGCTATGACTCATTATACTTACTCAACAAATGCATTCCCATTGCTACTTGTTGCATTTTCAGGAAAATAATTCAATTTCAAGTGATTATAAAAACATTTTAGCAGCACAGGATGTTTTACTGCCATCTGTCATTTCCATTTGAATTGCAAATGGAGCCAGAAACAGAAAGAGACAGTAGACAAAGTGGATCTCTACACCTTCTCTCCTCCCCTCTCTGTTGTATTTCTTGTCATCTGTGGTTGGGAACAAAGCAGTGAAGTCTGAGAGAAGAGGATAGTTCTGGATCTAAACCCCTCACATCTGGTTTTAATGTCTCCCCTCCTGGGCTGTCTGCCCCTCTGTTGTCATTTGGCCAAGGATTGATTGCAGCTCCAGTCCTGTGGTGCATAGGAGAGTTGAGGACGGACGAGTACACACCACATTTTATCTCACAAATGTTTAGATCACATCTTCAGGTGGCTTAAGACATTTAAAAAAATCAATGCTGCACAGGAAATATGTTGGATTTTCAGTGACAGCTATATAAGATGAGTTCATTGTAATCTGACCCAGTCCAGGTCTTGGGTCTACATTTTCTTGGTCACCTCAAGTTCAGGTCTGTGCTAAATGATCATTAGACTGGACAGGACCTTACAGGACCTGAGTAAGAGGTTGATGAGTAAGAAAAACACAAAAGACTGATCTGAATGTGAGGTCATGTGACCGTGACTTTCAGAGCATTTCAGTCAGGAGACAGACACTGGTCAAGAGTGACTAAAAATTGAGTCAATTGCAACATTAGTTTAAAGAAAATTTAAACCCCTGGTGCTCAACCATGCCTCTTTTTGACAAGACCTTCAAAAGATAAGCAAGTCTCTGTAACATTTTCATTTTTCATGACAAAATGAGCAACAAACCAAGCTCAGGAAAGAACATTAGTCCATACTTAATGTGATCTCTTCTGATCTGGACTCCTATAGAGGACTATATTAAAATGATAAAATAAACTTGAAAATAAAATTCCATAATCACATTATAATTTCAAATTCAATAGACCAAATTGCATTTTCACATACCTGTATGTCATCCTTTGTGCCTCCGCAAAGAAATGACATTGGTATAACAATGACAATGACAATGACAATGACAATGGAATGTCCTGTTTCATCAGGACTGTGTGGGTGTGGTTTGATCTGGCAAACCAATCATTGATAGTTGATGTGATGTGTGAACACAACACACCAGTGCATGAATGTCGCCAGAGTTAAAACTTGAGTGTACTAAGAAATACAGAGATTTAGCTGATGGTGAAAGGTTTCATCAGCATTCAGTGAATTTGTTTGACATGGACTTGAACGTAACGGATGTTCATTACTGCTGCATTGAATCAACATTGAATCAATGTTGATTCAGTGTTGATTCAATGTTGCCTTTATCACTAACTATTCAACCTCAACCAAAATGATGATTCTGATGGAATTTCGACATTGAATCAATGTTGCCATGCTATCTGGGAAGACACAGATTGAGAAAATGGGTTTGACATTTAGATGTTTTCCTCTGCTCCCAACCCTTATGCTAAGCTAGGCTAACCACTTCCTGACTCCAGCTCTATAGTTAACAAACAGGCTTCAGACTGATGTCAATCTGAACCTGTCACTCTCAAAGAAAACCATTAGAGGTTTTTGCAATTTGTGATGAATGTACCATTGGAATACTGCCAGTAATTCTCACTGACACACTAAAAAGGTATAAGCACTGTACCCAGTATTCATTTTAAATGATTGTAGTCATTATTCCTTAAGATAACATGTAGTATACCTTTCTTCACCTCAAGGCTGGATTACAAACGAAGCACACTGGATAACGACCAAGGTCCCTGAGTTCAGGTAGGATTTAAATGCATATTACTAGTAAGTGTATAAGACTGGCAGGAACATGGTGGTGGTGGGGCGTGATAGGGACTTTGCAGGTTAATCCAGGCACAGTTCACCTGCTACACTCTACCTACTAAATTTTAATGAGATGTGGGAAAGTCTGTTGCCAGTAAAGACAGAAATCCAAGTAAGTAACAGAGCAGTTATCAAACTTGACTTGAATCTTCTTGAAGTGAAAAGTTAATTCAAAATGTTTGATGGATAACATGATGAAAAAGAAGACTAAAACTGATGGAGTGCTTTCTTTGCTTGATGCTGTCCAAAAAGAGCCGGGACAATGAAAAACAAAAACTGCAGGGCACCAGTTTTACACCTACAGTTAGACACAACAAGAAACAGACAATTCATATCTGAACTGGCTTTTTTAACATTTTCTTATGCATATGAAATAAGCATAAAATGCATTACAGAACTGCACATTCTTTCTGCTCATCATTTCCATCCATTTAGGATGTAAAAACAAGAATATAGTAGAGAGGCCACAACAGAGGCTGTTTGTGTGTATTGGCTACTAACTGGAAATTTACTAAATAATAATAATAAATAATATAATAAACAATTTTATACCATGAATGTATTTCTCTGCAAACCTGTACTTGCATTTAAAAGCATTTAAAAGGGGTTTCATAAAATGTTATGTAATTATTTGTATAATAAACTGCTGTATGTGAGAAGTTTCCTGCTAATAAATATGAATTTATGAAGGTTACATATGGAGTAACACAAGATTCAGTGCTGGGGCCCAAATCGTTTTTTTAAATATACTGTATTAATAGAGAAG
Organism: Miichthys miiuy; assembly: GCA_036365135.1. NCBI lineage: Eukaryota > Metazoa > Chordata > Actinopteri > Sciaenidae > Miichthys > Miichthys miiuy. Next base: position 2,107,848 of record CM071605.1, read on the forward strand.
TGTTCAGTTACTTGCTAACAACATGAGTCGGCCCACTGTTTTGGTACAGTGTTGACATTCATGATCCTCAGAGGATGAATCCTAATGACTGGTGGCACAAGATGAAAAGCCAGGAGATCAAAGTTTTGACTTCATTTTCTATCATTAAGTCAATATCATAATGTTTCATTTGTTCAATACTTTGGTCTTTGAACAAATACCTGTGTCGGCCTCCACTGTACTTTGTATATTGTGCTAGTTTTCTGGCAAACAGTATGTTCACATGAAATAACATGAAGAAAAATAATCACTGGGCTCTCCAGTAATCGTTCCGGACAGGACAAAGCCAAGAGAGAATGGCTAAAGCCTTCCCAGGGGGGATTTGGAGAGTTGAAGAGGAGGTGCATAGGGAGAGACATTAGGCATGCATGCTGTGTGAGGTGAACTCAAGTTAGACTCCTACTTGGAGTCATAACTTAGTCAAATCCAAACACACAGACATGAAACATGAAACCTATTGATAACATCCACACCTTCCAAGGATATCATGATTTCCAGAATTCTGAATTCACTGTGTTCAACGCAAAACTCATATTTGTGCAATAAGGAATGTCAAGAGGGAAGGCCCAAATACGGATGCAACAGGAGGCAGAACTTCAGCAGTGAAAAAATAATTTATTAACACAAAACAAAAGACTTACAGTGTGGTGAGGCAGGCAAGGCTCAAAAAGACCAATTTAAAAGGCAAGGTCCAGAAAGGCTAAGATCCAAAACAGAAGAATAAAACACAGGGCTGAAAGCTGGCACATGGCACAAAGATCAAATAAATCAAATCAAATTTTATTTGTATAGCCCAAAGTCACAAAGTACATTTGCCTCGGAGGGCTTTACAATCTGTACAGGGAGTGACACCCTCTGTCCTTAGACCCTCGGTTCGAGTGAGGAAAAACCTGCCCACAAAAACCCCAAAAGGTGGAAGAAACCTCAGGAAGAGCCACAGAGAGAGACACACAGATGCACAGCAGCAGCAAATCAACTAACTATAAACTGTAATGGAGATATGGTAGCAATAATGACAATAATAATATATGTAGTGGACGTCGTGCAGGACCACAGCAGCAGCCACGATCCATGAGAACCTGCTGGACGAGAGAGCACAGAAACTCCGGGGAAGAAGTTTAGTTAGTAACATGCATTAACATGCATTAATGAGACATGTATGTTTACAGATGGTGGTGGTTATGGTGATGGAGGGAGAGAGAGAGAGAAAGAGCGAGAGAGAGAGAGTTTTCAGTAAAGGGTGATGTGACTGCATCTTCAACCAATACCGTGTCTGACTAGGCATAACCCTGAAAGAGACAGACAGAGACAGAGACAGAGAGGGGGTGACCTGAGCCAGGAAGGAAAGTCTTAAGTCTACTCTTAAAGGTGTTGACCGTGTCCGCCTCCCGAACCCAGAATGGTAGTTTGTTCCACAGAAGAGGAGCTTGATAGCTGAAAGCTCTGGCTCCCAATCTACTTTTGGAAACTATAGGAACCACAAGGAACCCAGCATTCTGAGAGCGCAGTGTTCTAGAGGGTATGAACTGACCAACCAAGAAACACATGGACTAAACAATGCAGGAAACTATCCAGGGTGGAAAAGACAATCAAAGACAGGAAGTAAGGTTACAGATGCGGGGGAGGGGAGAATTACAAAATGAAACAGGAAAAACAAACAAAGATCCCTGCTGAAGTGGAAAGTGGAAGCTGAAAAGATGGAAGAGCTAACGGTGCTAACCAGGCTACACAGGGAGTATCGAGAGTGTAGCATTACAGAGATGTGGTTGAATGAATGCACTTCAGACTCACTGGTAACTCTGAATTTTGCTGCAGTGATTGGTGTGAGTTCTGTGTGAGAATCTACAGTATCTGGCAGGGGTTTGTCTTTGTAGCAGACCAGGTCAGTGTCACCATCCACAAGCATTTCATGGAGCACTGAGGGATGTGTGGATGGATGAATGGGTAGGGGCGTGGGGGTAGGGTGATGACTGTAACAAAAACCCTGGCAGAGGATGAAAGCCTCCATTCCCTGAAAACCATGACCCAAACATCTGTGCTTGTACTTAAATTCAGATAAATCCACAATGTGTATCATGTCTCAGTTGAGCCAGGAAGGTATGGGTGTGTTAAAAACATCCATCTATTAGTGGGATGAAGCAAGCAAGGACAAGGTCCTGTACTACAAAGCAAGTTCAGCATACTCACACGATGCTCACACGATAATGGTGATCAACTTGGTTTCCCATCTCAGCAATGAATGAGGGGCAGTGACCAATCACAAACATGGATAAGTGCAGAACAACAGCACATTCTAGAAATGAAGAGCAAACTATAATTAAATAAATAAATGAGGGAAATGTGAAGACGTTAAAGACATAACTCATGCTGAAAGCGACACAGCTGCAGCTACCAAAGGCCAGCTGGCAAAAAATGCTGACCGTGTGAAAATTAATAGTTTATAAAATCACTGCAACATGATTAGTGCACAAGTAGATCTGACTATAATTAGATTTGTGTATTCCAATCAGAATTTGTAACTTAGATGTATTCTTATACTAACAGCTGCAGCCCTGTGTGTCAGCTATGACACTGAAAACTGTGCATTGAATAAGTGGTAGGTTAACTTCTCGTCACTTCAGAAATCATATTCATTTATTTAACACTCTTAAATATTTTCTTAAATTATTAAATGTTCCAAATATTGTTCTAAATGAACATAATACAGTATATCCATGACATTAATATACTCAAATGGAAAAGAAATGTACTGAAAACTCACAATTACCTGTAGGGAGACATGACCTTTTTGAAACAAAGTCAACTTAAAGTTTTAATGTACAAATTCATATTAAACATAATTTGATTACAAATTTATATTCATGCTCATTTAACATAAAAGGGTTCAGTTGTGTGAAACAGACTTTGGAACTGAAACTGTAGCCTCATAGTGTTTTATATCTTAGAAGTAGAGCAAGTACAAAGTTTCACACAGTCTGCTGTAGGATGACAAGTTAAGTCCCTGAGCAGAATCTTTATCTCTCGTAACCTGCCAACTTGTGGCCAATGAACGTGCTGCTCAGATGCGGCTTTGATCTGAGTATAATGTGGAGTGAAACTGGAGGGCATATTTTCTCATGTTGGTCATTTCACTGCTTTTTTTAAATAGAACTCCAGCTACACAACATCTGCATAATATTCATCTTACACAAATGTTTGTCTGACAGGCAAACAAATCAAATGATACAGTATTACCTTTGTTTGAAAGTACCATGCTCATAAAGTGTTTTAAAGCCAACACCTCAATGGACTCCTGTAATCTATTCAGCAGTCTTTCCACAAAATATATTGCACCAATATATTAGAGTAATGAATGAGCCAGGAGAGCATAATGAAATGAATAAATGTGAATATTTTCAGTTTACAAATGTCAGCATGCTAATTTATTTCAATTTAAGCAGCTGAGAAGTGGAAATGTGATAGAGCAGCTGGTGGACTATGGACTTTTGTACTTTTAGCGATGCTTTCTGGAAAGAACACCAACATATGAGTATAAGGTAACATTCAAAGCTGAGCAGACACATGACACATGATAACAGAAAATGTCAACAGATACGACTTCAGATGAAATGACATCATGTCATCTGAAGCTGGATGACACAGATCTGTTTGCAGAGTTGGGAAAAACTGGGAGAAAACACGAGCACATGGTGTTCTCATGGTGTCCAGTCTGAAATATTATTGGATGTATTGTTGTACATTTGATACTCACATTCATGCCCCCTCTGGATGAATTGTATTGACTTTGGTGACAGTCTGACTTTGCACGTGGTGACACCATTAGTGGTCACAATTTTAATTTCACTTTAATTTCACTTGTGTTGAGGTGTGGAGCGTGGACTGGTAGCTGGAGGGCTGCCAGTTCACCTCCTTACTTCCAATCTTTCTCTAATGCAAGTGTTTTAGATGGCTAATTAAACATATGCATAGAATACTGTAGTTACCAAGTGTAGATATTGTAGAAATTTTATACGATTTTACCGAGCGGTGTAAGTTGTCTGTCATTAGCATTAATGTGGCTAAAACTGAAGAAATGGTGATAGATTTTAGAAAGATTCCCCCTGACCTCCCTTTTACCATCATAGATGATCAAGCTGTCGATGTCGTGGAACAATACAAATACCTCAGCATTATCACTGATGATAAACTGATCTTCGAGCCACATGTTGACGCTGTGTATACATAGCATGAGACTAGAACACTAAAAAGAGCACAGTCAGTCCTGGCCAACCCGCTGAACAGCTGCTTCATGTTGTTGCAGTCAGGCCGCAAATTTAGCCTCTAAATGTAAAACTAACAGACACAAAAACTCCTCTGTGGCAGCTGCTATAGGCCTTTTTAATAACGGAAAGTGAAGTGTGGAAATGTTTATGTTGGATGTATTTATTGTATTTTTACTGGTTGTTGTTAATCATTCATATTTATGTTTTTTGTCCTGCTGCTGCACCACAAATTGTCCCTCGGGGATAATAAAGATCCTTGAACTAAATACAAATACAAAATTTAAACTCTGTATGAAATATAAACACTGTCATCGAAAGTAATGCAGGGTTTTTCAGCATTGTCCTATATCATGGTCCTTCCTTGGACTCTGGAATGCTTAAGTTATTTATAAAGCTGCTCAGACTGTGTACAGTGATTATTTATGCCGATGACCTAGACGTGTAGACGTGTGAGTTTGCAAGTAAGAATTTACTTAAAGAAAAGAAATAGGTAGTTTTTAAAGAAAGTTTTATTACCGTGTATCTACAGTATAGAACTAAAAACTGTATTTGTACAGAAGTCAGCCCCGTAACTGGAACCTGTGCTGTGTGTGATGTTGTCGACCACCTGTGAATTTTGTTCTTACCAACACTTTGCTAACGTCTTTTTATCTGCAAATTTAAAACAGGTGGAAACACACTTAGTGACTGATGCTGCAAGATACAATCTGCAGTTTTACAATCAACTCTAGTATGTAGGTGTGTGTGTGTGTGTGTGTGTGTGTGTGTGTGTGTCTGAACCATCTGCATACAATAAAACCTGTTGACTTAAAAGGGGTTATTTTACATATGATTGAGTCTAATAGTAAAGACATGAGGTGCATGACCAGGTGCTTGTTCTAAACTCATAAATTAAGCTTTATCCTTGTGCATTCCAATTGTGTGCACAGTCCACCCATTACAATGTTTCTGCTGCGCTCCTTTTGGAATATATTGTATCTGCCTCATTTGTGGGTCTGTGTGTGTTTAAAAGTAGAAGCAGAGGAGTGAATGTGATACGTCCATGTCCTTGAAGACCAAATACAGAGTAGTTAAAGATCAAAGAATGAGTGAGTGGATCAGCCAGCATGTGGAGAATTATATCAACTAATGATGTGACTTGACTGTAATTCCATGATATGGTGCAGTTACAAATCATATAACACAAAACATACTTGGGTGGTGGAGTGATGGAGGTGGCGTGATGATGGGGATATGTGTTTTCAAATGATTCCATTTTGACTGAAGCCTCATGTTGTGTTTTTAGAAAAGAAATCAGCAGGTCAAGGAGGCTGTAAGGTGAGCTGTGAAGAGAGAAAGCTATTTATCCAAACACTCTTCTGTGCGTCAGTGTGAGCTGATGAAATATTGTTCCCCAGCCTGTCAGGGGTGATTACATCACCTACATGACAAGCACACGAGTGCATCATATCTTACTCCATTAGAGGGAATATAGCAGAAAGACATAGTATCATCAGTGAGAGGTTATCGATTCTGTGGGTACACTGTGAAGGAAATGAAACTGCTCATCAGTTTTGGGAGCTAACCATTCATACATTCATCTGATCAGTGGATGACCCGCTCTTTCTCCTGAGCCACAGCTAAAGGTGGCTAGCACCTCTGACTACATGTGTCAATTTATGACATAACATGATCTCATGACATTTTTCATATAGAGCAGTTCTAGGGTGTACTCTTTACAGAGACTCGACAATTACCACCATGAGCAGACACTTGGTGACAATGACAAGGCAGAAGCAGAACTCGGGTCAGGTTTACCCATGTCGTGCCCTGCATTCTAGTGGTTTGCGGGGCCAAAAGCCATTGATTGGGGCAGCCTACAGGAGATGGACAATATTAGTTACAGTCTGTGAAGACTGTGAAAGACAGCTGAAGGAAATCTTGGATTAAGGAGATGTGATTTCCTGCATTCAAGTGGATTTTGGGGTGGTATGCTAAAAATGTGTAATACTTTATTCTGATTTTATGTTTATCTGATCATGACTTGTAGGGCCTTCTAAACTTGAGCTAAATATTCATCAACCAGAAAACCACTGTTGTGCCTATGAGTGTACTGTATGTACCACAATATCGCCTTATTAAATTATAGACTTTTGTTTAAGATTTGACCAAGGTATTCATTGACAATCAGTGGTATTCAACCAATTCTTCACTCAAACTTAATCCATTTAATTATTTAATTAATGAATGTATTCGTAAGAGCACTCAGATTTATGTTTAACAAAGAAATGACACAAGAATAGTTAGGGAGAAATGCTTCACTATTGAAAGCCCACAAACAAAACAAATACTGAGCTTACACATCAGCCTTTGAAGCAAAACATCATAAATCAATGGATTATAAGAACATGAAAATAACAATGACAGGCTAGGAATTGTGGGCAATGTTGTACTTTACTGTGGCCTTCTTGGAGGCCTTGATGACCTCAGTGGGGGGCTCCCATCTGAAACAGGGTTCCAGGTTGGCCATCTTTGTAACCATTATCGAGGACAGGGTGCCATCTAATGCCAGGCTATTTCTAGTTTTTGTCTTGTTAAGACCGATGGCTGAAAACACCCTCTCCTTTACTCTTCTCAGAAAGGAGAATATTTTTATTTTCTTCAGCGATTGATGTTCCAGTGCGTGGTTGCTTCTCCTCCTCCGACTAGCGCCTACTCGGGACAGGAAATGCAGGAAACAGTAATCCACTGAACAGTGGCCACTTGCGCTTATCAGCGCCACCTACCCTCGCAGAGTTAAAAAAACAAACAAACGCGTCTCTGCCCAGAGATTGGATTTTTTGGGGAGGCGTAAGAAATTGGATGTGTGGCGTGAGAGCGTGTGAAGGCAGGCAAAAACGTGTGTCACACGGCGAAAGCGTGTGAGCTGGCAGCTCTGTATATTGTACATAGTTTCATGGTTTCTCATCATCAGGGTCACGGTGGGGCTGGAGCCAAGTCAAGTCGCCAGCTTATCACAGGGCACAATGAACTATTCACACTCACATTCACACCTGCGGACAATTTTGAGTCACCAATGGACCTGTTATGGTTCATGTCTTTGGACTGTGGGAGGAAGCCGGAGTACCCGGAGAGAACCCACGCAGACACGGGGAGAACATGCAAACTCCACACAGAAAGAACCAGCCGAGGTTCAAACCAGGAACCTTCTTGCTGTGAGGCGACACTACTAACCATTAAACATTAAAACATCAAATGTTCCTGACTAAATTACAAAAAGAACCTACATATAGGAAACATTATTGAAAATGTGATGATAGCTGAGTTTCAGTTAATAACCTTTTTTCTTCAAACTGATTTCAATCAGAACATCTCAGAAAGAAAGAGAACATCCGTTTAATTATTTCTGAGCTCATCACTTCATCTATAAACACTGACAAATGACAAATGATTTTGTCTCCTAATGCACAAAGAATAGTCTTTCTTCATAGTCCATTTGTTATATATATATATATATATATATATATATATATATATATATATATATATATATATATATATATATATGTAATGAACTATTTCAATTTCCAGTGCTTCGTTTTAATAAACAGCAGCCTCTGTAACTCAGTGTGAGAGGACTCTTGATTTACTGTTATAATAGGATAATATGAGAACACAATGTAGAGTGGTCTCCAAAGAAAACCTGGCTGTCTGCAGCATCATTGTTACCGTACAGACAGACAGGTTCATCCACGTGTTGGGCAGGTAGGGCATCATTCAGCATATTCCACATGAAATAACCCAGTTTAAAAATAAGCCCATGTTTTTCTCAGCCGTCTGGGAACATTGAAAAGCTCTCAGCATTCCAGCATGTTACCAAACATAACTACAGCCCACATGATTCAACTTTAACTTGAACGCAGTTCTAATTTCAGCTGCCACCCACATCAAATACAAATACACTTTGGGTGGTTATCGCCTACAATAATCTCTAAAGCCTGACTGTAATTCTATTGAACGTTAAAAGTTTCTTCTTTTCATCTTTTTAGGGACTTGGGTTGGGTTCATTTTGGTAATATTGCCTTTGTTTACAGGTTCAGAATGTCCAGGCAGTAGTTCAGCTGAGGCTGATGGGAATGTCATCAGTTCTGCTGTTATTTGGTCATAAATCAAAGAATTGGACAAATTGAAATTTACATTTACATTTAGTCATTTAGCTGACGCTTTTATCCAAAGCGACTCACAGAGAAGGGAACCAGTCATGGTACAGTGTGATAGGAAAGTGTTAGTGCAGCAGTAAGTGCTGTGACAATTCATAAAGGGGTAGATTTATCATGTCCAGTTGTTGGTAGTGTTGGAGAGGAGGTCCTCTCTGAAGAGCTGGAGGTCTTCAGGAGTTAAAGAGGGACGCCCCTGATCTGGTAGGAACTGGTAGGACGTTCCACCAACGGGAACAACAGACGAGAAGAGTTTGGATTGCCTTGAGTGAACTGTGGCAGAGTCAGGCGTCGTTCATTGGAGGAGCACAATGGTCGTGAGGTAACATATACCTGCATAAGGGCGTTCAGGTAGGTAGGTGCAGAACCAGAGACTACTTTGTAGCAGTGTTGTAGTCAAGACCACCTAAACCGAGACCAAGTCGAGACCAAGACCACAGTGTATCGAGACCAAGACAGGACCAAGACTTTGAGGGGTCGAGACTGAGGCAAGACCAAGACCGAGGCAGGGCGAGACCGAGTCAAGACCAAGACCAGACCAGTGTCCCACACTGCATGACACACTTATGATAAAATGTGGAACATGCAAACCATAAGCACCCCTCAAATAGATCTGTAAGTAATCCACATTCCCATAAAAACACCCACAGAAAACAAATGAAGATTCCTGTTAATTCACCTCTTTTGTTGACACTGCAGAGATGAATTTCATGTGTGGGAATTTTTCTTTGTTTTCTATGAGCAAACAAATACAAACACTAAGGAGCTGAAATCAACTTAACCCTCTTTATTTAACACTGTATTGAATGATTTACCATCCACCTACACAGTACATTTTTTTATGCAAGCAGTTTCAAAAATGATGACATCATATGCCAAACCAGAACAAACTGCAGTGCCAAAACATTCACATTCCATGCTCACAACAAATGATAAACACATGACGTGGACATTGTGAAAGACCACAAAAACGTGGACTTTAAAGTAGAGTTTGGTTGCATTTTAGAAACATCAGAGACTGCAACATTCTGTGACCTAAACGTGCATGATGGGGTCTCATTATGATGCCCCCTCTACTAAAATACTACTCTCCACTGGTGCCAAAGAGGCAGGGACTGACAGCACCTTCAGTTCCAACGGTGATGGTTTTTGGCCCAGAAGATGAGTGCATTGTCAGTGTCAGAGTCATTATGGCATCAAAGTATTTGCTTATCTGTGTTATAACACTTGAATTCTGGGCTGAGTTGCGCTTCTTGTGAGCCTTGTAGCGGGACAGAAGGCGTGGACATTTGACTGGTGGCGAATCACTGGATGAATCCACATTCATGGCCCCAGAGTCAGTTGCATCTTCTTCACTGTCAATCAAGTTCTCCACTTCTGACAACAAAGTGTCTGAAAAACACAAACAAATACACAATGACAGGATTAGATTTAAAGAGATGTGATGTCTGGATGATTCTATGAACTGTTAGGTTTGACATCAAGGTGCTATTGTAGTAAATGTAACTCTTGGGCTGCTTTTTTAAACGTACTTGGGGCAGTAAAGTACATGTATGGCAAGCAAAAAGAATAGGCAGTTCAGTAGACCGGGAGTTTTGCAAAATTATTCTGACAAAAATAAAACAGATTAAATTAAAACCATAATTCAACTTTGACTATGTAAGGACTTTTAAGGCCTACTATTTCTAAAATTCACTGGATAATACTAACCTGTCAGTGTCCTCTTCAGCTCATCTCTGAACTTCTTCACTGATGTTGCATCTCCTCCATTTGTAATGTCCAGATCCACCCAGCTTAGGCCAAACAGTGGATCCAGCATGGTAGTCAAGAAGTACACATTGTGGTTAAAAGGTTCATCTGTTCCGCTCTCTTTGGCCATGTTTGCTTTTGTAAAGATTCCAGAGAATCTTTTCAGCAGAGACTGCCGAAGGGCTCTGATTAATGGCCGGCACTGCATCCAGGGTCTCTTCCAGCATGTGAACTTTGAAAGCGCATTTCATATTGGCAGCATTGTCTGTGATGATATGATAGCTTATCTTCTGGTGGATAGCCAGTGTTATGGTAAGAAAATTGACTGGTTTGGCCATATTGTACCATGTCAACCATATTGTTGTGTAACTATTTGAAAGCTATTTGAAAACTATTTGGTTGCCTTAATGCCCTTGCTGTATATGATCCACACATTTTTGTTCTAATACAGTACACAGATTTTACATACAGTTATGAAGTTTTGATACTTTTACTTTCTGTACATCTTACACCATTATTTTTAAGATTGCTATTTGATATAATTGTTCATATCACCAGATATCTTACGGATTCTTTCGCCCTGAATTTTAGGTTCCTGGAGTACAAGGCAGGACAACACACAGATGTCATGCAGCCATCTATTGCATCTTCTGCACCGAAAGTGCAGGTCTACAGCTGCAGGTTTGCATTCACCAAGGCAACAAGCCATCGGTGAAGCCATCATCCAAGATTTGGTAATTGGGTGTTGCCTGCTTCTGTCACTTGTAGAAAATAAACATTTTAAAAACTTTCTTGAGATAATGGACAGTAAGTACACACCAATCTCTAGAAGAACAATTTCTGAAAACGGATACCAGAGTTGGTAAGGAAGGTCAAGGAAACTGTTTTGAAGAAGCTGGAGACCCGGTCGTCTGTGTCATTAACAACAGATCTCTGGTCTGATCGCAGGCTTCGCTCTTTTCTTGGAGTGACTGCCCATGTGTGCTCTGAATCAAAGGATTCCTATGCAGTTGAATCCTACCTGTTGGACTGTAGGCGTTTTACTGGTAGACATAGTGCAGAACGAATTGCTTCTGCTTTTGAGGAGATAACAGAGGAAAATTAATGGTGTAAGATGTACAGAAAGTAAAAGTATCAAAACTTCATAAATGTATGTAAAATCTGTGTACTGTATTAGAACAAAAATGTGTGGATCATATACAGCAAGGGCATTAAGGCAACCAAATAGTTTTCAAATAGCTTTCAAATAGTTACACAACGATATGGTTGATATGGTACAATATGGCCAAACCAGTCAATTTTCTTACCATAACACTGAAATAATAATCATCTTTAATGTGAATAGACTTCGATGGAAAAGGGATAAAAGGTACAGATGTGTATTTTTCTAAACACCCATCTAACACACAGTGTGAGAAAACTTGAGTGATTGAGTGAGCCAGAGAGAGTAGCTTACAACACTTAAACACACATAAGCTCTAGTCAGTCCCTCCAGTTTTTCGCGATTTTGCGATCGCGTGGTTTACCGCGTAATCAGCATATTTTCACACCACCTGTTTGACACACACACACACACACACACACCACGCACGCGCTGCCATTTTCACACACCGATGTGGGAACGAGTTAGTGATGGCGACTACTAACAAGTCCCACCTGCCGTCATATATATCGGCAAATGACCGAGCAAAACAATGTCCGGTAATTTTACATGCTAGCGGAGGAAAACTATTTTGTAGCCCGTGTAACAAAGTGCTCGACCATCGCTGAAAGTCAACTATAGAATACCACTTACAAGGCCAGAAGCACATGAAGGCAGAGGAGAGTTGGCGGACTAGAAGACAAAGACAGATGACCATGACAGAAGTGGAAAGCAGAACAACGGTGGCAGCAGCCGGACGTGTAAAGGTAAGATACAACGTTATTCTAGTCATATAAGGTCTAGGTTTGAGGTTATGGTAGCTATTTGCAAACGTAGCTCTTGAAATGGGATGTGTTTGTGTTTGTGCGTTTTGGCATGCATGGCATAAATAAATAAATAAAACTGCCTGTTCGGGATTGTGAGCTATTTTTGTACTACATTTGCCAAAGATCTGATTTAATGTAAAATAACTGGAATGAATGTCAGATGATTGAAGCAGTCACTTGTCTGGTGAAGTGGACTAAAGTCACTAAAAATTTTGTATTTTTGCAGACTTGTGAAGACTGGGTCCGCATGTGCACCGCACTCAATATTCCACTATCAAAGACGGACCATCCCCTGGTGAGACTTCCTGTCAGAGAAAGTAATAAATGGAGGGAGCATTCTAAGGTCTCACCAGCTGCAAGAAAAGTACCTGGGAGATCTTTATGCAAGGCCGAATTAAAGAAAAAGGTATTTGGGAAACCTGTCGCAGTCATAGGCTGCTTGTGTGTTATGTCTCATTGTCCCAGTATTAATAATCATAATCATAATCATCCATCAATTCCATAGGCCCTGGCTGCTCCCAATACTCAGACAATAATAAAGAAACAAGTGAAATTTACATCAGTTATATTTGTTTAATCTCATCACATCCTTTTGTCTTTTTTTTCCTTTTACTCCTTCAGGTTTGTGGCCGTAGTGCCCCATTGTCACTGGAAAAACTTCATGAAGTATTCGAAGATCCTGTCCAAGTCCAGTGTCTACAGGTCCGGTTGAGAATCGTTTCAGACAAGTGCAAGGTGATGTTGCAAATGTTGGATGTTTTCCAAAGCAGATGCCCCGTCACAACGAAGGTGTTTGATTACCTTGAAGACTTGCGGTGAACCTAGCAGCAAACAAAGAGCTCCGTGAAGAAGAAGTTTGTGCTAAGTACTTCACTCAATTTCCCTTGCCTGGGGAACAAAAATCAAAAGTTCTCAGGCAGGTTGAAGAAGCATTCGGCGCTGCTGAAGAAAAGGCGACTAAATACATGTCCAACGGACAACCTGGCATTCAGTTTTTGAAACAGGTCAGGGTCTTCCAACCAAAACCTTGATGTGTTTTGGCTTGCCCTGCAAGAAAGGCTCCTGAGCATGAGCCATTTGGCTTTGAAGTACATGAATGCTGTGTCAAATTCAGCTGATGCCGAGCGCAGCAATAGCATATACAAACTCTCCAGCAGGAGGCGGTCAACATTATGTAGCAACCTGAAGGCTCTAGTTTTCCTTTACCACAACCAGAGAATTCAGTGTGGTCTTTTTGAGTCAGATTTTTTTTGTGACTTTCCCTTTCAGAAAATGTGTTCATGTTTCTTCATTCTTAATATGTTCGTGTTGATCCTTTCACAATGGCCAGCTATGGCCCTACAAACTTTAATTTGGGCTGCCCCTCTGAAGAGCTCATGCATGATACCAGGTGTGTGCCTGTGTGTGTGTGTGTTTGTGAGTTTGTGTCAGATTTTCTCCAGTGGTCAGTTGTTTACCCCTGTCTTGGGCAATTTTAAGAATGTTGGGTGAGAGTATCAGTTTGTATTTAAAAGTTGTCTTTCTTGTGAAGGCCCTGCGGGCCTTAGTTTGCCCACCTCTGTCCTACACACTCTCAGGTCCTCGGTTCAGTTCCTGCAATGTTGTTTCACTGTGTTTTGAAGTAGTTGAATGGGCCTGCTTCTGTTTTTAAAAAATGGGGCCTCGTACAGATTATATCACTTGTGCATTGTGCATATGGGTGACTGCTAACCATTTTGATTGTTTGTTTTGGTTAATTATCTCATCTCACTCAGTACTAGGGTAAATGCGTTTTTACACTGTTAAGATTCTTACAGAAAATAAAAAGGAAACAGTGTTTCTCAATCTGTCTGCCTTGTTTTTGTCTTATTAAGCCTGTTTAGACTTTTTGATGCGGTTTAAAAGTAAAGAAAACAACAAAAAGGGGCGCAAAATTCTTCGCAAAAAAAGAGAAAATGCCGCCGCAAAATCAGTCATTTTGATCGCAAAAATCACAAAAAAAAATCGTGAAATCCTGGCGGGACTGTCTAGTGTTTGACTACATAAAGTTATATATTTGTTTGTGTATTCAACCACAAAATTAGCACTCTTAAAGTATGTGATGTATGCTTATAGCCAGCATATTAAATTTAATTAAAGCATATTTAATGTGTAACTTCTTCAGAGAAGTGGAGCATTAATGTTACTCCGTCTCCACTCTGGAGACTGCTGACTCTATCTCTCTCACCCAGGAGAGGGAGCGTGGCGTGTATCGTTTACGTCAGAGTGGACGTTGATGTAACATATACACATTAGCTACATAGCTTTACATCACCTGTCTTGTCATTTTTTTATCACAAGAAAAAACGCAACGTAGGAATAAGACACATGGCCTGACTCCTCACTCTCACACAAAGGTAATGCAGTGAGGTAATGTGCCAATATGCTTGCGCGCCTAGCTAGGGGGTAAATAACAGGCAAGCAAATGAAACCGGTGTCCTGAAGCATACAGTATACACATGGTTAGCAAACGTGTTTAGCTAGTATTCACTAAATCTGACATCTCACAGCCTCTTCTCCTGTCACTCACATGCACTTTTGTGGGGCGTGTGAAAGGTGGCGGGGGGTGACAGCCAACAGTTACAAAAATTTTATAAATTTGATAAATGGATGGATGGATGGATGTAAGCTTTATTTGTCATTGTAGCAGTACAAGTACAGTACAACGAAATTGCAACACCAGTCTGTCCATACATATAATACATATAATATGACAAGGGGGGGGTAGACAGGACAGGGTCTGGTAGCCAAAGGTGAAGAAAAAAAAGAAGGGATACAATATGAGGGCAGGGGAGGAGAAAAAAAGAACAGCCCCCAGACTATGCTCCTTTCAGAAATACACTCTGGGAGCAGGACAAAAACACCTCAGCAATTATAGCACATATTCAGTACACTCAACAACACACATCACTTGCAGCCAGGGGAGGGTGGTGGGGGGTTTGAGGAAGCCCAGCGCAGTCAGGCAGCCATCCCGGTCCTGCAGCCGTTGTCGGCGCTGGTCATAGACCCGCCTGGTCAGGCTGGGGGAACAAAGCGGTGAAGGCGGGGGGATGGGGGTGGGGCAATGAAAGCGTATCTGTATATGTGTGCATGTATGCGTAGGCCTGGAGACGTGCCCCGCCCTGCACCATAATCATGGAGTCTCAGTCCGCAAAGATGTTATGGCGATGGCATGGCAGTTGCTGTGGAGACAACCTTAATCAGGGTCATGGCAGAACAGTCAACAAGTGTCAGTGGGAGGTGGGGGAGGGGGACATAAGAGCGTCTCACTGCAGTGATCTTCCTGGGGAGTTGTTATTCCAGCAGCGGCCTTGGCCAAGGCCCTGCAGGTGCAGGGGGAGGTCAAGATAAGATTGGAATTTGTTTGGTCTTGGGGCGAGTAGCTCCATTCTTTTCGCTACGGGCCATCTCAGCCAGAATGGTCTCCTAAACGATCCACTTGCCTTTGCAAAACTGTCAGCTTCTCCATGATGTTGCCCATATCCTGGTTGTTCTTGATGTTATCCATCGATCCTGTAATGATGACCATGTTCCGGTTCATAGTCTCTGTGTTGGCTTCCATATTACGATTCAAAACTGTGATGTTATCCATATTCCGGTTCAAGGTCTCATTCAGATTCCCGACAGCTCTGCTCAGTGCTTCAATCATCAGTTTTATGGGGCACAGCTGCCAACGTTTTCTGCATTCCTCGATGAACCAGGGCAATGCCCGATCCAATCAGCAAAACACCTGTCATCAACGTTCCGAATAGGTAGATATCTTCACCGTCCTCCACAGAAAGAGCCGCCAGACACACGACCCGCCACTTCTCCCACGCGTCCATCGAGTAGCCAGCTGCGAACGTTCCGGCAGGACATTCAGGTTCCCCCAAACCCGAGCTTCTCGTTGAGAAGATGGTGTCAATTGCATTTAGAGACCAGTTGATCAAATCCATGATGCTTTGATTGATTTGGAGAGCAGTGCAGAAAGAGTCTCTACAAAAGTATAGGACTGAAGACTAGACAGAGACAAGAGGAGCAAAGCAGGCAAGGCAAGGGGAGGAGAGGAGAGGAAGAAAAATGCGACCACCTTCGTTGAGAGCGTTTGAGTCAAGTTATTGGTTGTACTCGGGGCAATACGATTTACGCAAAATCACAGTAATAATATTAACAAGTTAATCCAAAATACACAGGCAATTTATTCATATCCCCACAGTTGTGGTCTTGACCGGTCTTGAAATAAAATCCTGAGTCTGCTTTGAGACAAGACCGAGTAAAAATGCAGTCGATTCCGAGACGAGACAGAGACCTTCAAAAAGTGGTCTCGAGACCAAGACCGATCTTGAGTACTACAAGACTACTTTGTAGCGGGCTGCTACAGGTAGCCAGTGGAGCTTGATGAGCAGCGGGGTAACGTGACCTTCTGGGTTGGTTATAGACCAGGCATGCCGCCTCGTTCTGGATCATCTGAAAGACTTTCACTGTGCAGGCTGGGAGGCCCGTTAGGAGGACGGTACAGTAATCGAGTCCTGTGTCTTTGCTGTGGCATCTATTAAAAATAGACCAGCTACTGTATGTCAAGCAGTGCAAAGAGGGTTTAGCTAGCTGGAATTCAGACAAAGAATTGGCATAAAGAATTCAGTAATTATTCTCCAAGGAGCAGAGCTGAGAGCTGCTACTGGAAACGTGCCACAGTGCTTCTGGTGGAATCACAGTCATTGTCTAGAATTTCACCTCAAGGTCCATTTACTAAATATTTAGGAGCTTTTGATTATATTAATTGGTCCTCATGAACAAATGTAGATGTTCAAGTTTCATGTAAACAACCATATTGCTTGTATGCATTTTCACTCACATGGAATTGAAGTATTAGTGTTTGTATTTGGTGTTTAGCCAGGCATGGAAACATGGAGCTCCACACAACAGCTGGGGAGTGATGATAATGCACCCTTGTGGAACGTAGACTCAGAGCCTTCATGTGGATGCTGGGTGGAGGTAGAGGCTTTGAAATGCATTATGAACAGGAACAGCAGTTAGCAACAAGCCTTCAGCTGAGTCATGTGTATATGCGTATCATACGCGGCAGTGTGTATGACAGCTCATGAATATAGAGATTAATATTTTAAACAGCCTTAATAATGAATTGAATTGCCTGAAAACGCCACCCTGGGAATTTGACCCAGAGATTTCTTAAATGGACTGATCACAAAAGGAAAGCACTCAGGTCCGTTTCACAAGGGAGGACAGAGACAGTGGCTCGAGAATACAAAATATGACAAATTACTTTTCTTTTTAAAACTCTGGCACTAAAATCGCTCACTCTGGAGATAAAAAGGAGCCAACCAGGGCTGAGAAAAACTGTGACAAATGGGTCCAAAAACAACGGGGATCCCAGGGACACCACACGTGAAGCAAACAAGAAAAAGTCAAACACAAAAGAAAACCAAACGAGTACAAATACAATATAAAAGGGGACACCGCCACCGGGACACCAATCCACCACCGTAGACTCAGCACCTGGATGGGGAGGACCAGAGAGCAACAGATTAGGAATGAAAAGAATTAAACAATTATACTTAATCACAGAGAAAGAAATCCAAATTTAATCTACCAAAAATCTATAATAATGAAACACAACAAATTAACCAAAACCTATATAATCACAAATGAAATGCAACCAAGAATAACCAAATAAACATAAAACAAAATAACCCTACTTATGGGTGCAACAAAACCAATGGCTACAAAGAAAACCAAAAGAAAACAAACAGGAACAAACAAAACACAACTGAACAAAAGTTCCACACTGTTCTCTCACACACGCACACACACAGACACACTTTAAGACGTGGCTGAGTCACAGTCTCGCCCAAGCAGCACTACCACTTAGCCAGCCGGCAAACAGTCAGGAGCCAAGCTCCCGTTCTCGGCAAGGCAAAGCAAAGGTAGTGGAAGCAAAGCAATCGGTATGAAAGAAAGGCAAAGCAGTCCCCGAAAGGCAAAGCAGCAGTGGTTCATTAACTGGCGCTGCACTGCGCGCTGCTGTGCTGTGCTGCTATACGGCAGTCTTTAGCCCTACAATAACAAACACAGGATGAGCAACTTACAAATGGCTGGAGGAGGAAGCTGAGGCCATCGCGCTACATACCGGTCAGGTAGTCCCGGACAACACAGCGTGGAGTGTAGGACGCGTGGAAGCAACGCACCGGCGATGAACAGTGAGCAGCAACCAGCGAGCGGTGAGCGGCGTGCAGCCAAAACACCCAAGCGGACCTCTATAAAACAAAAACAACAATGTGCGAGAACTACAGCCGCTGTCAACAGCCTACCTACCACCGCACGGAAAGGGAAGTGACGGACGCTAGGACGTGACGCAACCCTAACCTCAGCCAAGCAAGAGGGAGACAGATGGGCCTTTATGCGGCTTTCTCCCCCCGTGATTGGCTGAGACTGCGACACAGGTGAACGTCCCCAGGACCAATGAGTCTACACATGCCAACTGCTCATCAGTTTGAGAAGTTAACCATTCATACACATTCACACACCGATGGTTCAGCCTTCAGGAGCAATTTGGGGTTCAGTATCTTGCCCAAGGACATGCAGACTGGAGGGGATCGAACAACTGATCACCTGATTAGTGGACGACCCGCTCTACCTCCAAGCCACAGCCGCCCATATTACTGACACAGGAGGATACGGTGCACCTGCTGTGGACTGTGTGTGTGTTTCCATGTCTCTCAGTGCAACGGTGTGGCTCATTAATGTGTTTTTAATAGATTTGAGACAACAATGGAGCTCTAAGAGGAATAATATGTATCACCTTTTGGTACCTGCACAGCACTTGTTAGTCGGCTCACTGCATTGTTAGTTTGGATTTTCGAATTGGATTTGTAAAAGGCTTTTCCCTTCTTCTTTCCATGTGGTTGTGAGTGCAGTAAATCCTGTCAAATCTGTGGGATTATCACAATAAATTCTCATGAAGCAAGACACCTGACTGTAGAGGCACAGCTGCACACATGTCCTGTATGTGACTAAATTAACGAAACCTTCTTAATGAATTCAGTGATGCTTTCTCAGATCTTGCCTCAGGTCAGGGTTAGAGACCAGCTCTGTGTCCAGCATTTCACCACAGGCTGAACATGTGCTGTGTATCACAGAGTTTCCATGCAGGGACAATATATGTGCACCGAGAGACAACAACCATTATGGACAGGAAGGCAGCAGTCAAAGGTTTCAGTTTCTGACTGTGTTCTCTTCACAGTCTGACTGAAGCTGTCGGCGTGGTTTAGGCAGGGAGGCGATGCATGTGTCATTCTGGAATGAAGCTCAGGCCTCATGGGAAAACTTAAATATCTCTATCTAAACACACACACACACACACACAGTTTAACATTGCTGCAACACCATGTTTTCCCAATTAAGAGGACTATGAGAAGAAATGCACTGACAGTACAGTGTAACCCGAGCTCTCCTCCCTCTAACAACACGTCTTTCTTCATCTTCTCTTTGTCCCATTCTTCTTCTTATTCCTACATTTCTTTGTTTTTAAAACAGCATGTCCTCCAAGCCAAACCACAAAATATGTTGTTTCTCAACGGCCTCTCCAAACAACACTGTGTTTTTGGTGCCCCTGATGGCTGGACTCAGTTAACATTCAGTCAGGTTTAGGCAATGCTGTCTTAAAAAGCTTCATTAAAAGCAACAGAAATTTCTTTGAATGAAACATCTTTATTTCATTTTGATACTTAAGACACATTCAGGGATTTGGTATAACATTATGTAGAAACTGATATTGTTGTGACTAACGCCTCCAGTTTCAGACTGCAATCCCACTGTGGTAAATATGTTCAGCTGTACTCGAGTATTTGTTCTGATTACATTACTTCTGATCAAAAACTAGCGAGTCAACAACTTTGCTAACAGCCAAACATCAACAAGGTCACCAACAGCAGACATAGCAGCCAGCTAATATTACTGACTAGTCCAACAGCAGTCAGCCCAGCTCGGCGTCTGTCTTTCAGCCTTTTATTTCACCAAGCTCTCACCAACCACTAAAAGTCAGTCCCACATTTACTCTTGTTTGCGCACTCGCTCCTTTTCTTTTCTTAGCTTACTTGGTCATCCTCTTCGGTCTCTTCACCTCTGCCAGGAGGCCAAAAATCGCCCAGTTTAATATGCAACACAAATTTACACATGTGTAATAAGGGGTCCTCCTCAGTCTCTATCATGTTGAAGACCCCCGCTCGAGCTAACGCTGTGGTAACCTGAGCAGATGGCAGGTTCCAGTCAGGTGAGGTTCAGATGATAAAAAGCTGCTCCACTGGAGGCTGTGAGTATTTTTTGTTGGGGCCTTTTTTTGCCTGTTTCATTAACATTTTTGGTAATTAACACCAGCTTTGTACATGGACTCCTGCCCAATTAGCTGCTTCCCGTTGCAGACATGTATGGCTGCTGAGCTATAAACTTATAAAGAGTGCTTTTAAGGGCCCAGTTTAGTACTAACAGAACATAACAGCGTGAACGAGCAATATAGTCAGCTTACTACTGAACTGAAGACAATCAGAAGCATCACCAAAGACCATTATGATAATGTGATCACTCACTCATTGCAGCAATGTCAAGTGGCAAGCAGATCAATACCTATCAACATGTCCAGTTCTCAGTATTGGTACTCGTGTCAGGAGGATCGATACCAGCAAGCATGCATCTGTCAAACACTCTTCTTCATGCTCACGCTTGCTGCTTTTATGTGCATCTACCACTGTGATAACCTTAGTTCACACAGGAACCATTTTGTTATTTACCATAAAATATTTCCTCAAAATGAATGGTAAATAATTACCATTAATAACTTCCTAACCAAAACCACTCACAGTTTCTGCCTCACCATCGCCACCTCCACCCTGTCTCCATCCCCTCACAGTCGCAACCTCGGAGTCATCTTTGACAATAACCTCTTCTCCTGACTCCACCACCTAGGACCAAGCACCGAACTCACAGATGACAGAGCCTTCTTCTCTGTAGCTGCCCCCTCCCTCTGGAACTCTGGAACCCCAAACACATCCGTGACTTCCAACATTCAAATCTCCGACAAAAACACAGCTTTTTAAAATAGATTTTACTGTTTTTTTGCAAAGTATTCAGAAAAGCACTTGCAAATAAATGTATTACCATTGAAAACTTTTTTATATTTTAACTATTTATAGATCCATGATACTCAAAGACACTTTACAGGAGTGAAAATCTTCCAACAACTCAATGGAAATGCACTATATTGCCAAAAGTATTCGCTCACCTGCCTTGACTCGCATATGAACTTAAGTGACATCCCATTCTTAATCCGTAGGGTTTAATATGAAGTTGGTCAACCCTTTGCAGCTATAACAGCTTTTGGCAATATAGTCTATATAATAACAGTCAACATTAATCACAGCAAAAGCAGATTGAAAAGGTGAGTTTTGAGTAGAGCTTTGAATGTAGGCAGGTTAGTGCAGTCTTTGACAGCTATGTAGAAGACTGCTGCCCCAGGTGCTCGGTCCTGAGAGGTGGATACAGGAGGGTGGAGTGTGGTGGTGAAGCAGGTCACTGAGATAGCAGGGGCCTGGATATAGAGGGCTTTTTGAGTAGAGAGAAAGACTTTGTGGGACAGGGAGCCAGTGGAGTTTGTGGAGGACAGGGTAGATGTGGTCACAGAGTTCTGGATATATTGGAGTTTATTTAGCGCTTTGAATGATGTGCTGTGTAAAATGCTGTTGCAGGCGTTGATTTTGGGTGTGCTCATGGTTTCAGCAGCAGAGAAGAGAAGGAGAGTGAGTTAGGAGGAGCTGGTTGAGCTGAAGGAGGAGTTAATGATTTCTATGAAGTGATTTCTGGGAGACTTTAATGAGATGAGATGGGATGGGATCCAGGACACAAGTGGAGCTTCATTCCTGCCATGAAGTTGGACAGCTCCACTGGGGACACAGGGGACTTGTGTTGTAACATGCACTTGATTAAATCATTAGCTATTTAGTGGTGATAAATGACTTGTAATGGAATCCTAAGTAGCCTATTAATGACACATTTATCTTGTAAATCATGACACGTTTATACATTAGCTGATTTTAAACTGGGTACTGGTGATTCTGGAATTATTTAGCATTAACTTGACTGCACCAGGCCAGATTGGATGAACCATCTGTCTGTCTCAGGTGAACCAATCGGAGCAACAAACCACATAACATACATCAATTCTAAATTCACCTGAGTTTGTTTGGTGTCATTCTTTTCTTTTCTTTCAGTAAAGAAATATTCTCCAGTTCTGATGTAACTGAGGCTAGCAGCATCTACGCTAACTTCTTCACCATTGTTGTTTTCAAGCAAACAGTCACTTCCTACACGTCTTCACACACACCAGTGTTGCAGCTGCCAGTAGGTCCTCATAGGGCGCTGATTGGTCTGAACCACTGTGGTTCGGATTATTTTAGAGCTGCACAGATATAAACAGTAGTGACCACTGCTGCCATGTTACATAAAGGTTGTCACCTCAGACTTGAGCACGGCCTGTCTGTCCACCGTGTGAATCTTTTTTTAATCTGTCCATAGGTGTGATTGTATTTGAGAGTGTGTGAACCATGTGACAGACTGCTGACAAGTCTTAACCAGCCAACACCATGCAGCACTGAAGAGGATAAGCAGGAGAAGAAAATGGATGAATGAATTTCTAGTCACAAAAGGACAAGTTGATATACTTCTAGGTCATTCAGCCTCTCAGAGCAGCCTGATGGAGGCGCCATTTTAAGATATTGAAAGACACAGCTCCATTTAGCACCTCCCTGTTCAGCCTCCAGAAGGTGGAAGAACCACAACAGAGCCCTCATGGACAGAGGACCCAACAGCAGCTACTGCAGACAAGGGTGTCAGATGTGAGTTTGGCCCTTCAAAGTGCCCTCTGTGGCTTTGGTGGTATCCTGAGCTGCTCACTCACACAGCACCATAACCTTGTCAAGTGCCATATGCATGTGAAATAAAGAAAAACACCAGAAAAGATAAATGGCAGAAAAGTGCACATCATTATTGCAGAAGACAGCAGCATGCCAACAGTGTGCATCTTCCAAGGACACTGTCATCCCTTCACCCGTCAAAGACAGAAGAGTGCTGGCAAGATTTAGACCTTCACAGGCGCAGAGAAGAACACGTGCAGGATTTTAGGACCTCCAGAGGAAACTTGGCTCCGTCTTTTCTGGATCCCAGATGGCTGTCGTTTCATTCTGACCTCCTGTCTTGTTCACACAGCGGCATCATAAATTTCACGCATTGTGTTTTATAAATGCCCATGAATTTTTACCGAGCCATACAGCACACATATTTCCCCTTTCACTCTTCACACCCTTTTGTTGAGTTCTGTCATTACATTCCATTCTAAGCACATCAGCCATATATCACACCAAGTCAAACGGAAGGGTCGACGATACAGCGTGAAGGGTTAGGCCTGTGACTGAATGAATCTGTGATGTGCTTCAGATGTGCAATTACTATGAGGGGCCATTAGGGACATTATTCAGAATTTTCCCCTCACATACACATATGAAACTAAATGCATTCACATAGTATACTGAATAGCTCTCATACAATATAGTGAACTTCAGTATATTGCGTGAGAACATTTCTAATAATTCTGAATAATGTCCCTAATGGCCCCTCATAATTACTACTCGTCCAAATCCTAACTCAGTAAATGCTCTCATCCAAGATCTGTTTGAGAGGAGAACTTTGAAGAAACTACAGGTGAAAGAACTGGACCCAGGTCAACCTGAAAAATCAAGGCTTCTCTCATATGTGGTACATATTTGGAACAACAGGGACAGATCCAGCATGGACAGTTACAGGAGTTATGGATATGAAGAAGCTGCCTGAGAATGTCAGGAAAGATGAGAATAACAGGACACATGTGGATTATATTGTAGTGCTAGCCAAGAGCTAAGAAGAGTGAACGTCGTTATGCAGCTGGATGACAGCCACAGGATGACAGTGGGGAAACACAATGAGGAGGTGGATAAAAACAAATTTTATATTAAACTAATTGTTTGGCGTTTTGTGCTGAGTCCTGAGTACAACCCTGCACAACCCCATCGGTGCAGTCAGTGCTGAAGGAGTACGATCTGGATGTAGTAGAGGAAGTAAAGAGTGCTGAGTGATTTTATTGCAGACAAGACAACTGACGTTTTCACACCACCAGCTGATGCTTATACTACCCTACATTGACACAGGAGTGCTACAGTGTTTTATCAGAGGCTAAGACGCCTCAGCTTCTTTAATGAATAACCAGGTATCAAGCAGATGTAGTTAAATTTTTAGATTGCAAGATGCACAGAATTAACCTGTTTTGCAGAATTTAGTGTTCATAATTGGTATTTTGTGCAGTATTAATGTTTGTAGATGTGTTTCTTACCATCTCTACACCTCTGAACACTCCAGGACTCTTCTGTCTATTGAATAGTAAAAACTTAACACCAGTATTCCTGACTGACCCCGCTTTAGTCAGCTGAAAAAAGGTTGGTTATTCTCAGGTTGTTATTTACTGCATTATTTCATGTTGTAAAAAACTGCAAAGTAGTAACATGTTTTTGATCATACTGGGATGTTTGCTAAAATTGTTATGTGACACAGCCTTACCTAGAGAATGAATTTCCCACCAGCTGCCACTGGTCATGGATCAGTTATGCCGACATGATTTCTCAAAAGCCAAATTGGCCAATGAGTCAATCCTGTGCACGATGTGTGTTCTGCCTGGATCAAATCCAATCAAATCAAATATTATTTGTATAGCCCAAAGTCACAAGGTACATTTGCCTCTGAGGGCTTTACAATCTGTACAGGGAGTGACACCCTCTGTCCTTAGACCCTCGGTTCGAGTGAGGAAAAACTTGCCCACAAAAAACCCTTTTAACAGGGAAAAAAGGTGGAAGAAACCTCAGGAAGAGCCACAGAGGAGGGATCCCTCTCCCAGGACGGACAGACGTGCAATAGATGTCACGTGTACAGAACAAATCAACAGAGACATATTGTACAATTACAATGAATGATAAAATGACAATGAATTACAATGAATGATAAAATGATTACAGTAGCAGTGGAACCTATGATAGAGATAGAGAGACACAGATGCACAGCAGCAGTAAATCATTAACTAACTATAAACTGTAATGGAGATATGGTAGCAATAATGACAGTAATAATATATGTAGTGGACGTCGTGCAGGACCACAGCAGCAGCCACGATCCATGAGAACCTGCTGGACGAGAGAGCACAGAAACTCTGGGGAAGAAGTTTAGTTAGTAACATGCATTAACATGCATTAATGAGACATGTATGTTTACAGATGGTGGTGGTAATGGTGATGGAGGGAGAGAGAGAGAGAGAGAGAGAGAGAGAGAGAGAGAGAGAGAGTTTTCAGTAAAGGGAGATGTGACTGTATCTTCAACCAATACCATGCCTGACTAGGCATAACCCTGAAAGAGACAGAGACAGACAAAGAGAGAGAGAGAGAGAAAGAGAGAGAGAGAGAGAGAGAGAGAGAGAGAGGGAGGGAGGGAGGGGGAGTCCCCCGGCAGTCTAGTCCTATGGCAGCATAACTAAGGGATGACCTGAGCCAGCCCTAACTATAAGCTCTATCAAAAAGGAAAGTCATAAGTCTACTCTTAAAGTGTTGACCCTGTTTGCCTCCCGAACCCAGAATGGTAGTTTGTTCCACAGAAAAGGAACTTGATAGCTGAAAGCACTGGCTCCCAATCTACCTTTGGAAACTATAGGAACCACAAGGAACCCAGCATTCTGAGAGCGCAGTGTTCTAGATGGGTAGTATGAGCTCTTTTAGATATGATGGTGCCTGACCATGAAGAGCTTTGTATGTAAGGAGAAGAATTTTAAATTCTATTCTAGATTTAAAAGGTAGCCAGTGCAAGGAAGCCAAAATGGGAGGGATGGGATCTCTGATCTTGGTTTCCGTAAGAACATGTGCAGCAGCTTTCTGAATTAGCTGCAAAGTCCTAAGAAACTTATTGGAGAAGCCTGATAACAATGAGTTACAATAGTCCAGCCTAGAAGGAACAAATGCGTGGACTAGTTTTTCTGCATCCGCTTGAGACACAATGCGTCTGATTTTGGCGATGTTACGTAAGTGGAAGAATGCAGTCCTCGAAATTTGTTTTATGTGGACATTAAAGGACAAATCCTGATCAAAAACAACTCCAAGATTCTTTACAGTGGAGCTGGAGGCCAGGGTGATCCCGTCTAAAGTAACTAAGTCTCTAGAAAGAGAGTTTCTGAGGTGTTTGGGTCCAATTACAAGAACTTCAGTTTTGTCTGAATTTAACATCAGAAAACTGTAGGTCATCCAACTTTTTATATCCTTAAGGCATGCTTGGAGTTTAGTTAACTGATTGGTTTCATCAGGCTTCATCGATAAATATAATTGGGTGTCGTCTGCATAACAATGAAAATTGATTGAGTGATTCCTAATAATGTTCCCTAGAGGAAGCATATATAAACTGAATAGAAGTGGTCCTAGTACAGAACCTTGTGGGACTCCGTGACAAACTTTGATATGCATGGAGGATTCATTATTGACATGAACAAACTGAGATTGATCTAAGAAATATGACTTAAACCAGCTTAGGGTGGTTCCAGTCTCTGTAAGAGAATTTGATGGTCAATGGTGTCAAATGCGGCACTAAGATCTAACAGGACAAGTACAGAGATGAGTCCTTTGTCTGATGCCATTAGGAGGTCAATTGTAACTTTGACTAGTGCGGTCTCTGTGCTATGATGCACTCTAAATCCTGACTGAAAATCCTCAAATAAACTGTTCTTATGGAGAAAGTCACACAGCTGACTAGCTACAGCTTTCTCAAGTATCTTAGAGAGAAAGGGAAGGTTTGATATTGGTCTGTAATTGGCGAAAACCTCTGAATCTAGAGTTTTTAAGAAGAGGTTTAATTACAGCTACTTTAAAGGACTGTGGTACATATCCTGATATTAAAGACAGATTAATCATATCTAATAAAGAAGGGCTAACTAGAGGTAAAACATCCTTGAGCAGCCTGCTTGGGATGGGGTCTAAGAGACAGATTGACGGCTTAGATGAAGAAATTATTAAAGTTATTTGATGAAGGTCGATGAGAGAAAAATAGTCTAAATACATATCAAGTTTTACAGCTGTTTCCAAACTTGCTGTATCAGAATGCAGATCAGTGCCTGTTGAGGGCAAGAGGTGATGGATTTTGTTTCTAATAGTTATAATTTTATCATTAAAGAAGCTCATGAAGTCATTACTAGTTAGACCTAAAGGAATAGATGGCTCAATAGAGCTGTGGTTCTCTGTTAGCCTGGCTACAGTGCTGAAGAGAAACCTGGGGTTGTTCTTATTTTCCTCTATTAATGAAGAGTAATAGGCTGCTCTGGCATTACGGAGAGCCATCCTGTATGTTTTAAGACTATCTTGCCAGACTAAACGAGATTCTTCCAGTTTAGTGGCACGCCATTTGCATTCAGATTTATGTGTCTCTTGCTTTAAGTTAAGAGTCTGCTGGCTATACCATGGTGCTAACCTCACTGGATGTGAAGTGAATTGTCAGTAGGATTGTCTATAAAGCCAATGGGAAGACACGGGGTGAGAATCATGGATGGTAGGGAGTGCCTTGAAAGGAGTGTCTTTACCTTTTGTAATGTGAAAGATCTGAGCAAAATGTGTGGGCAGGAAATCATTTTCACAGATTCGATCAAATTGTTCTAGGTCTGACTGTCTCTAGAGAAACACAGTGATGAGGAAGCCTCCACTCAAACCTTCCTCACCTGCACAGGTGGAAGATCACTGATCACTTTGCTGATTTAAACCGCTTCGTTAAGTTTAGTTTAAAGATTTGTCACTGACTTAGTTTTTCCATTTAATCAGTTTAAAATGCATGTTTCACTCACACTGAGCTCCTCATGATGATAGACAGACGCTCCTCAAGTGGTAACCATGGAAACAGCTTCTGTGCACTACTGCATCTCTGCAGTACAACTGTATTTTCTTTATGATGGCAATGTATATTATGTTGATTATTATCATTACTATACTATACAGTTCTATTATAATTATCGTTTGAAATTTTTCCTTGGCAATGTGTCACCAAGTGGTTGCTCATGGTTAGAATTGTTGAGTCTAAATAATAACATGAATTGTGAAATGATGAAATGACATCAGTAGTTTAAGCTAGTTTAAGCCTAGCTTAGATGAAAACGTTTCTCGGTATCCAGTCTTAGTCTGTCATGTGGATGTTCTCCTGTTCGTGTCCTGATGATTGTTTAATGTTTAGTTACTGAGCGGCACATAGAAAAAAAGTTCATGACATGAACTTGGTGTGGGTGGGTGCGTGAGACGAGCGCGATCGTGACAGTTTCACGGGATCGCGCCTGTTTGTCACTCCGCCTGTCAGACTGTCCGTGCGTTCATACCTGCTTGCTTGTCCACCCACTCCCCATCTGAGAAGACCATTAGGCTGTACAAAACTAGCCTCTGCTAGCCCTGCACATAAAGAAAACATCTCTGCAGCCTAATTATTATCAGTTATGATTGATACTTCTGTGGCTTTTTAAAAGCTTTTGATGTGGATGCAATGTACTATGAATCACAGCTGAAAAATGTGAGGAGCTATGCTGCTAAAAGCTACTGATTCAGTCACTGCGAGTGGTGATTCAGTGAGGTCGGCTCAGTTAGTTAGTTTTATTATGTACTGAACAGAGATGAGGGGCCGAGTCCACGCTCTTTCAGAAACATGGTGTCACAGTGCTAATAATCATGGTTGGCAGGCTAAAGAATTCAGTTTGATCTGATGATAGAACAGGCTCTGCTGGACTCCAAATCAAAAAAAAAAAAAAAAAGTAGAGAGATAAACAATGTAAGTACCAATAAAGTTATTTGTTTTACGGAGAGCAAAAATAAACTCAAGGACGCTGGATGAGTCACTGGAAAATGTTCTTTTAACTCAGTGACTCCTTGAAATGAGAAACCAAACAGACCAAGTGTTGTTCCTTTGGTAACCACTTCAGACTCCATTTCTTTGTTCAGTGCACATCCTGCCCCAGTGAAAGCATTTGACCAAAGTAATGAATATATAAAGCAACATATTCCAGTAACAGACATGATGAAACTATTTTAAAAAGCAGCTCTCTTATTGCTCCTCTTGTTCTGAGGTAAGAGGAAACTGTGGAGCGGACTGCTCGTCCTTTGTGTCGGACAGTTTGTGCAGGCTGATGACTGACAGACTGATGGAGATTCAGCCCCAGAACACATTGCTGTCTCTGCTCAGTGGCACTCCGTCTGCTGGAGTTTATGCTTGTCTTTAAAATCCTGGTTGACCTCCTTTTCACAGTTACGAGCTACATGAGCTGCAATATAGTCAAGGCTTGTCATGACAACATTACTAGTATCTCCTAATGACCTCCCACAGTCAAAAGACGTGTAGTTAACAGGTGAATTGGTGACTCTTGATTGCCCATAGTTGTGAATGTGAATGGTTGATTGGCCCTGTGATGAACTGTTGACTTGTCCAGGGTGTACCCCGCCTCTCGCCAAGTCAGCTGGGATAGGCTCCAGCTCCACCGTGACCCTGATGAGGAGTTACAGATCAGAATCAGAATCAGTATCAGAAATACTTTAATAATCCCAGGGGGAAATTATTTTTGTTACAATACTCCAGTTTAAGTTAAACAAGTTGTACAACATTTGTATACTCTGTTTCAAGAGGAATAAAATATATATATTTTTTGCACATAATCAGAAAATATTAGCATATAATGTTAAAGCCTGATAAACTTCCTCTTCAGTGGCAGTGAACACAACACCGGCCCGTCGATGAGGACTGCTTCTACGTTACTGTCCCTGCTACACTGAGCTGCAGTCACTCAGTGTTCCCTTACTGTCCACATCACACACTCACTCCTCTGTTGAAGGTTTTAAATTTGCATGAAGAGGGGGATCCATCAGGATATGAGGGTGTATTTAACCTTCAAGAGGGACTAATAAATGTAATGCATGTTAGAATATGCATGTCTTTAAATACCTTGTTGTCCTCCTTTTCACAGATAATACACAAAATAGTGGTCACTAGTCGAGGGTTCTCATGACAACTAGCATTTCATAGCATTTCATACAGAATGCACCATTCTCTAACAGCAGCAGCAGGCTGATGTCTCTGTATCAGGTAATAGTACTGTCATCTAATAATTCAAACCATTTCTTTAGTTATTTTATGCCTCTCTGGTGTGTGTACAATTTAAGTTGGTAAAACACTGTTTTATAATAACACAATATAGATAATAAAAATAATATATACTTTTTTGCTTTATTCTAAATGCTTAGAAAGGAAGAAGTCTGTTTACACTGAAAAGCAGTAGCTCTACTGTTCATGCAGTACAGGACAGGCATTATTGGGGGTGTGAAGCAGGAATAGGTGTACAGAGCTGGCAGAGCCATTCTTTTTAATGATGGAGCTAAGCGGCCATTAGCAGCTGCCATTTGTAACTGTGTGTTTGAAAAAGTGCAATATAAATAAATGTATTATATTATTCTACTTAAAGCTGCACTCACTGATTGGTTTTTTAGTTTTTCTTCACTTTAGTTTTTTTAGCTACTTAAAGGCAGCAGCACGGTCGACACAAAGACACAAAACAACATTATCATTCATTCGGACTCGTATTTGTGTCCACCTGATGAATGGATTCACTCTCTTAATAGCTTTTTTGTTTTTGAGAACAATGGCTTCACCATGTTCACCAGCCGTCTCTAACTGTGTCTGTCTGCTGCTGTTGATGCTGGGCAGTCAGTGTACACTGGCTTTATCAGAGCATTCTCACTGAAAACAGATGCTTGTGGCGAACAGCATCAATGAAAGAATTTCTTTTTTGCTAACCCTCTACTTCACTTTACTTTAACCCTCTGCTTAGTATTTTGCTTTGACGGCCGCTCAAGCACCACTGGTCTGCATTTTCAGAGCTCAGCAGACTCCTGAGATTCTGACAGCAGCTGCTCATGGCTGCTCAGGTCCAATGCTAGCTCTGTTAGCTCTGTGTGGCTGTTTCTGCTGCACTGAGCACTGTTGCCAAGTCTTTTCCTATAAATGTAGCAAGCACTAAGCTAGCTAACTAGCTGCAAAAGTCACTAAAAGCGACAGATGATGCTATACTCTAATTTGCATATTAATGATGTCATAATGTGACTTACTGGTTTTCAGTTGCAGTTTGAGAGAGATCACTTTCACTCATATAAAAAGGTAGATACAGAAATATTAATATAATAATAATCACCACTACAAAGGGAGATAGATGATCAAACCTGCATCAACTACATCAACTACTGCTGCCTGTGAGCACGGAGCAAGACAAGAGAGGACTGATGAATAAACTAATAGTTATTTCTGGCCTTTTCCCTGATGGCTTTCTCAGGAAAGTCACCAAATTTGTTGTTAACAAACTTTTGAAATAAAGTCGATAAGAGAGTTTAACAGTGATAATGGCCAGTCTGTCATCCTCTGGTGTCGAGGCCTGTGGCTGTCTGCTGCATTTTTGACTTATTTTTTATTTGAAAGAAGGGAGGGAGGGAGCTGGAAAATTTCAGTGTATAGTTACACTTTAAAGAGAGCCGTGGTGGGGAATATCAAAATTCCTCAAAGGAAAAACTGCTGCAGTGAATGGGACATTGTGTCTAACCCCACATCAAAGTTTCACTCCACACAACCACACACAACCACAGTGTTCTACACAACCGCACACAACCACAGTGTTCTACACAACCGCACACAACCACAGTGTTCTACACAATAACGCACAACCGCACACAACCACAGTGTTCTACACAACCACACACAACCACAGTGTTCTACACAACCGCACACAACCACAGTGTTCTACACAACCACACACAACCACAGTGTCTGCACAACCACACACAACCACAGTGTTCTACACAACCATGCACAACCGCACACAACCACAGTGTTCTGCACAACCACACACAACTACAGTGTTCTACACAACCATGCACAACCACAGTTTTCTACACAACCACACACAACCACAGTGTTCTGCACAACCACACACAACCACAGTGTTCTACACATCCAACAAGAGGAGAAGAAACTGCAGTGAAACTCTTTTTACAGTACTTTCTTTACTTTCTTACAGTTTCTTTACTCGAATAAAACCAAATATGCACCCTGTAAACATTAGATACAGACTTGGTCTAAGGCACTCACACACTTTAATCAGATCATCAGAATGCAGAAGGCTTTTTCTTTCCCTGTTTTCTTTTTTATGTGTCAGTTTTAGCAACGTTGTCTCTTCATTTCTATTAAGTCTAAGGTATATAGGTTTGATACTTATATTAAAATTGTGACATGTTTTTTTTTTATTTATAAAAGTTAATTTTTTTTCAAATGGTCAGAGCTGCCACACAGTTATTGCATAATTGCAGGTTGTAATAATACATTTGTGTTTGGCAATCATACGTTCATGCATCTTATATCCTCATGACACAAACATACCTTCTGCATCTGACGCCCTCACTTTAACCTTTGGCACCTTTCTTGTTCAGTCTCTGTTGAACACATTTCTGACTATACTGCAGCTCCAGGAATGTCTAATGAGGAAAACTGATGCTCCTGCTTCTCAAAAACAAAGTGTTCCTGTGCTACTGCTCAGTCCTTTATCCTCACGAAGCAGGCTCTGTGAAAAGATTAATCGCACCTCTAATGGTTCTGAAAACTAATCAAATGCTTGCATGAGTAATTATCGATCTTTCTACAATTATGTGTACAAAACCGCAATCTTTTTGTCCCCCTGACTATTGAGTGTCCTCAGTCTCTGACTCCTTTGTTCCTCTCAATACCTTTTCTGATTTTTGATGGACTCCCCTCTGCCTCCACATTAAAGTGGTTGAGAGCAAAAAGTCCATAATTTGTCAGACAGTGTGTTTGAACCTCCAGTGTGTGTGTGTGTGTGCTGTGTTAAACCGCTATAAGATTAACAGACAGACCTTTTTTTCTCTGATAGAAAAGAGGTCTTTGGGGGATAATTATTTTGGGAGTACTAGAGTCACATGTTAACTAGAAAATTGCACTACCGGGGTGTTGTTTAGCTCAGTTGGTAGAGCAACCGCCCCATTCCGACCTGTGGCTCTTTCCCGCATGTCATTCCCTGTCTCTCTCTCCCCACATTCCTGTCTTCAGCTCTCTATCGAAAATAAAGCTTGAAAAGGCCAAAACAAATCTTTAAAAAAAAAGAAAAGAAAAGTGCACTACCATACTACAATATAGCCAACCATGAATGTAACACTGAAATAACATACAATACAGTACCCATACACAAACAGCCCTCATGTCAAGAGATTGGTTTATACTTTACAGCAGGGGTCGGCAAATAAGTTTGGACCCGGGACAATTATTTTTCTAACAATTCCACTGGGGCCATGACCATGCTTTCCTACTGGAAAAAAAAAGGGTTTCTCTTTTTTCTATTATATTAAAAATAAACGTTATTTAACTTTAAAATGCATTTAATTTAATTTAAAACATGAATTTGCTTCTATGTGCTGTTATTACGCCCACTGCTGCATCTCCTGGCGTCTGTCATGAAACAGGCAACCTGCCGTAACTAATGTATACAGCAGCGCAGATCTGTTTCCCCATGCCGCTGATGTGCATTCACATTTTTTAATTAGGCTATTTGATATTTGAGCTGACCTTGTTTGGTTTTGTTTTTTTTTATTTAATGAAACATATTTGTTCACGTTGTCCGGTGCAAGAGGGACACAGGACACTTTTATTGTCCACAGGTTACAGTGCACGCACGTGCCAATTAGCGTTCCAACCTGTGCGTCAAGTAAAGAGGCTGCAAGGATGTTCTGGCTGCTGTTTTGTCACGTTACTTATCAGCTACTTTTCAATAAATGTTGTGAAATCTGTGGAATTGTTGTATTTTTGACAGAAAACATGAGGTTAGGTAAAAGATATATTAAAAAATATATATATTTTAAAATAAATCAACGTCATCTAGCGGGCCAGATATAATTGATGGTGGGCCAGTTTTGGCCTGCGGGCCACTAATTGCCAACCCCTGCTTTACAGGTTTTCCTTTTTGGAGCAGGTGACAGTATAAAATATAAAATATTCACCAATGACAGAACCCATATGGTTTCTGACATACAGCTAATTATAATGTGCTATGTCATATGTCAGTGGCCGTCACCATAAACTAGGTTCTGCTCGAGGTCCCTCTTAAAGGAAGTCTTTCCTTGTCACTGTCACCTAGTGCATGTTCATGGTCTGAAGTGTTGGATCTCTGCATGAAATTAGAAGCAGAGTACGGTCTAGACCTGCTCTAATGTCATGAGATAACTTCTGTTATGATTTGGCACTTTATAAATAAAATTGAATTGAATAAATACAGGACTCTGAGCAGACATCTGGTACCTACATAATAGTCAGGATGGTGGCTGGAGGATGACAAAAATGGGGATTTATTTATTTTTTTAATGTATCAAGTCTAGCTTTAAAGGATAATGAAATATTACGGAATTCATCTTTAGATGCTCTGGTTGGTGAGAACATTTTGGTTTTTGACACACCTTGAACCTTGTTTTTAGCTAATCGCAGGAAATTCCTTTTGCTATGTAAATGGTCTTACAGTATATGGACTTATATAGTGCCTATCAGTGACCCTCTGAGTACTAGAGGACCTGAGCCACGGTCAACCGTTGTCATGAACATCACAAATTGGTGAATATTTTGGCCTTTCTAACCAGTTAAGACGAGTCAGCAGTCAATGGTGGGATAAATTAGAGCAGCCATTAAAGTAATTATTTCAGAAATGTACATTAGAGAGACATATACAGTGTATGGACACATTTACATGTCAGATCTCTGTTAAAAGTATATTAAAGGCTCTTGGTGAACCCACACAGAGGTCTATAAAGTGCGAGCCTGACCCAACTTACACTTTATGCATGTTGGGCGGAGCAGATGTCTATCTGATCTTACATAAGTATGAACACTTCCAAGACAGATCGGAATCAGATTGTTCAAACCACCTCTGGAGGACGTTTAAGACATATTCTAGCCAGATGTTGAAAAGATGTAGATACATCTGTGTCTCCAGGATGCATAAGTAGTCTTCAGTCCTCCCTCACTGTAACTACGTCAGTAAGCAGTGTGGAAATATGTTTTTAATGCACTGCTTTCTGTCTCAGTAAAAGATGAGGACAAACTGCTCCAGCAAGTTCCACACATATGATCAAATACCACACCGAGCTGCTAGCGTTTATCTGATCTCTGTTGCACCATCCAAGTATTCACAGTATGCTGCATTCTGACAGAACTGACAGTGTGAATGCAGTAAGTATGTGAATTAAGACACGGGCCATGTGAGAACAGGACTCCAGGAAAAACTTCCAGCAAAGTATCCCACAGACTGTGCTTTTCACACTTCAGGAAAAAAAGACAGCATACTAAACAGCGAGCTTTGGAGGTGTTTGTAGGGGTATTTTTAAACTTCAGACAGAGGCAGGTTAGCTGCCCCCCCGCTTCCAGTCTTATGCTAAGCTAGGCAAACCACACACTGACTTCTGCTCTGTACTTAGTCACGCACAGACTATTTGTATGTTGAATTCTTCCCTATAAGATAAACTGTTTACTTTTCTCATCCTTCCTTTTCTCAGTTTTCGGATTTATTTATTTATTTTCAATCTGAACCCGAGTTCACTAACCCCCCCCCACATCTAACATCTGCCAGGCTTTCACACTTGTTTACTGGTTTGCAGATACATGCTATGTTATTACCTCCATCATCAAAGTGTAGAGGTTTACCGCAGTTGCTAAGAAACACATTTGGCAGCTCTCCTCGAATACACAGAGCAAATGAGTCTGGTATGCAATACTATTTTCTCCTGCATCAAGTTTCTGCACAAACATCATTTTATATCTTCACACTGAACCTCTGTTACTCATACGTGTAGGAATCCAAGAAGAATGCTACTAATGATGCCACCATGACATGCACACTTGATTTCTTACAGTGAGTGTATTGATTGTGTTTTGACCTTACATGAACTGTTCACGTAGCTTGAGTTCACACTGTCAAATTTTTAGGTGAACTTCTCCAGATTTAGAACACACACACACAGTGCGAAAGGGAGATTGTTTGTAGCTGCATTGAATCGATGACTATGAAAAGGTCATCTATACTGTCAACCTCAGAGAATCATCTCTAAATTTGCACTTCCACTGAGTTTTATCACCACCATTTTGGTTTTCTGGCCCATATAAGGGTTATTTGAGCAACCAGGCTCTATTCAGCCCAACTCAGCTTCACCCACAATCCACCTCTTTACCTCTCTTTTGGATTCAGCAGGAGCTGGCGGAGGCAGGACTGCCAAGATGGAAATTACCACACTGAGCTTCACAACAGCTCTTCAGAAACCTGTTGATGACATCATGGACACTTCCATCATGCACTTCCATATACAGTCTGTTTGGAGTGGGTTGAATCACAAGGCAGATGCAAATTATCTTTCACATGTGGTCTCTCTCTCCCTCTCTCTCTCTCTCACCATCTGTAAACATACATGTCTCATTAATGCATGTTAATGCATGTTACTAACTAAACTTCTTCCCTGGAGTTTCTGTGTTCTCTCGTCCAGCAGGTTCTCATGGATCATGGCTACTGCTGTGGTCCTGCATGACGTCCACTACATATATTATTACTGTCATTATTGTTACCATATCTCCATTACAGTTTATAGTTAGTTAATGATTTGCTGCTGCTGTGCATCTGTGTGTCTCTATCTCTATCACAGGTTCCACTGCTACTGTAATCATTTTATCATTCATTGTAATTCATTGTCATTTTATCATTCATTGTAATTGTACAATATGTTTGTGTTGACTTGTTCTGTACACGTGACATCTATTGCACGTCTGTCCGTCCTGGGAGAGGGATCCCTCCTCTGTGGCTCTTCCTGAGGTTTCTTCCACTTTTTATGATATGGCGCTATATAAATAAAATTCAATTCAATTCAATTCAATTCAATTCAATTGAACCCCTCCTCATTTTTACTTCACACAGACTCAGCCTCTCTGGACTGCTCTTTTTAGACCCAATCATGTTACTAACCTGTTGACAGTTAACCTCATTAATTGTTATGTTCCACCAGGAGGTTGGTTTTTTTAGCATTTCACAAATACAGTAAGAGTGAAAACAGCAGGATTGGAGAGATGTGGCTGGCTGAGGAGAGGAGGAAGGAGTCCGGGTGGAGGTTTGGCAGAAGGAAGGGATGAGCGCTTGGTGGATGGCGGGATGGGCAGACAGGCAGATGATCCTGAGACAGAGAACATAGAAGTAAGTC
The DNA here is from genome assembly GCA_036365135.1 of Miichthys miiuy. Lineage (NCBI taxonomy): Eukaryota > Metazoa > Chordata > Actinopteri > Sciaenidae > Miichthys > Miichthys miiuy. The sequence continues at coordinate 2,145,477 of CM071605.1, forward strand.
TCACAGGAAAATAACTAAATCGATGCAAAAATGAATAGCTTCATAGGAAGAGGCATACGTAAGATAGGCTAAGCGTACGTGGTACATGGAGATCTGTCAGTCTGTCCAGAGCTCTTGTAGACAGATGTGATGATTAGACAGCAGACAGGTGTGCTGATTGCAGATGATTGGCAGGTGTGTAAGTGCAGAGCCAGAAAGCACAAACACAGACAGGAGGAAACAGGAAACACAGCAGGGGGAGAGGAAAAGGATATAAACTGCGAGGCCTGTCCTTGGCCATGACATTTGTACTAAAGATCCAGAACTGGATTGCTTGTTTAAAGGAGGGAGAAACACAGGCATGGCTGATGAACTGCTGTCAATATCAGTAGCCTCTAACCACATCTGAGTGCACACGGCTCATTACAGCACAGCTTATTATAAATTAATAATAAACTAATAAATTAACGGCGTCTGGTTAGGATGGAGATAAGCCCACATGTTGCAGTGGTACATATTTTTTATTTTTAGTCCATGAGAGCACATCACTGATTGCCATTATGTCCACAGAGGCCGCTGGGCCTCTGACAAACAATAAGCTTAATGAGGAAATGTAAGTCTTTGGCCCTAAGGGCTGAAAAAAGAGAATGCATTGTAATAACCAGTGGGACCTCAATTTTGTACATCTGGACATTCAAAGTCAGTTCAACCGTTAAACCTCAGGATTAATTGTAATAACTTTGACTCTCATGACCTTTCATCTTGTGCATCAACACAATCAAATTCAAATCCAAAGAGTCTCAAAAATATCTTTAAAAGCATGTTGTAGATGTGTGTAACTTATGTTTCAAAATGTTTCACTAAATGTTTCAAATCCCACATCCCAGCTAAATAGCAAGTGCAGAGCTCACAGTGGGTGGTCAGAGTTTGGAGCACTTCCAAGTCAGCCCACATTTACCTGTTTGGAAAGACTTGGAGTCTGAGCAGCCATTCAAACAAACAAACAAACAAACAAGGAAGCTGTCTGCACTGTATTTTCTCAGCTGTATGTTATCCTAATGACTCCATGAGTCCTAGCAGTCATAAAGACTTTAACCCTTAGATGCATAAGTGTGTCAAATATGATCCGGTGAGGTTGTTTTCTTGTAATATTTAGTAAATAATAATAAGTAATAGTTTGTAAATAAAAGTTGTTATCATTTCATATTCCAAAAACATGTTATTGATAACATGCCATTTAAATCTTTAGCTTAGCTTTTATACATTTTACAAAATTGTAGATTTTGTATTATTACCCCAAGCTTCCATAGTGGGTCAAAAATGACCCACATTCATTTCCTATGAAACTTCATGGGAACCTTTGATTCTTATTAACTGTAACTAATATTTTGTGGACTACCCAGACTATATCGTAAGTGTCAACCCTTAAGATTATTATTAAGATGATTTTACACAGCAAGATCTGATACATGTAAATATTATCTTTATCTTTCACCTGCGTGTGTGTGTGTGCATTTATTTATATAGCCACATACTGATCAATGATTTACTTGTGATTCAAAAAAACATTGTCCTCCTTTTATGTTTCCTCATCCAAGGTTTCATGGCTGCTAGGTATGTACACTGTTGTCCATAAAGTTGGAATCATTTTGTTTTCAGACACATCCCCTTTTTATTCCTGTTTATACACATCAGGTTCATTGTGATTTAATTTTCATTGTGATATGTTTGGAAGAGATTGATCAATAAAGTTTGGAGAAGATAGACTTTATCTATCGAGAATAAATCACATTGTCACAATCATTTCATGAAAAGAGGTCAAAAACATTTTATTCCAACTTTATGGGCAACAGTGTGTGTATGTATGTATGCATGTATGCATGTATATATGTATGTGTATATGTATGTATATGTATGTATGTATGTATGTATGTATGTATGTATGTATATATGTATGTGTGCAATGCACAGACAGAAACAGGTAGTTTGTCACAACTGAATACAGTGAGTAGGCAACTAGGCAAGAAAAGAGAGAGGAACTGTCTGGACAGTTACACATGCATATAATCAAAGAGTGTAGGTCCAGTCACTCGTGCATAAGGGATAACAATGAAGTGCCTCTCTTGAGGTTTTTCATTTGTTGTGATCATAATGTATGAGCTAACACAAAGGATACTGCTTTATAATATCTAAGGTCTTGTTTGAATAACATTATTTCTATCAGTTGTGATAATATTGTACTCACCAGCACTTGCCGACATGTTGGAATGCAGTGACATCAACGGTTAAGTTAGACGGGTCAAGAAACATAAAAAGTCAATCAGACGAGTTGAAAATGAGTTTATGAGGTAAAAACACACATCACATTCACGTGAGATGTTATTAATAACCCTGCACTGCAGAGAAAAGCTGTGTTTGTCACTTTAGTTAGAAATCATACTGAAAAAGTCAATAATAATCTGCCATGCCCAAGGCCGGCTCAAAAATGATCTGTAAGACCTGAAAAAACAGATTTTTTCATGTGTTGTCTTAAAATGTGAAAAGATTTCAGTTTATACAGTTAGTGCAATATTATCAGCTCATTCAGGAACATAACAAAAAGTGAGGTCTGCAAAGCAACCACTCAAGTGAACCAGATAATTCATTATGTGCAGCTGAATAATAAGCAGGCTGTACTGGGATAAGTCAGCAGTCAGTAGTGAAGTGTGGGTGTTGGGTGCTATGAAACTTTAGGTGCTAACTTAAACTATGTGTAACATGCACCAAAACTAAACTAAACCAAAGTGAGTGCATGCGAGGCTGCAATCAATCACTGAATGAGGTGGGAGTGGCCAAACCATCAGGAATACCTGAAAAAGTCTGAAGGCCTGGAGCTGTCACAACACACAAACTGATTCATTTACCACAAAGTAACTGACGCTCAGTGCCCTTGTGAGGTAGCACAGGGGGTCAAAGCTAAAGCAGGAAGTGGCTCTTTAAGCTGAAGATGGACTGTTTGATTCAACTTTAGTTAGGCTAACCTCAGGATGTGTTTACCTGTTGATCTGCATGTGTTTATTCCCCCTTCTGACTTCTTTCGTGATGTCACCATTTTCCCAGATCTTAGCAAACAACTTGTTAAGCACACTGTTATTATTATTGACATGAATGATAGGGGGAAACACCAAAAAGACCCAATACAAATTGGAATCGTACTTTGCATAATATACATCAGCTGGACTGACATCATAATATTTCTAGAGACTGTTTCAGAGGGGGTTAGCAAAGAATGAACACGGCTCAGTTCACTGGTGACTGGATTGTGTCTCTGTACTGAGAGCTGTAAAAGAGATGACAATGTTGAAAATAGGTCAGTGGGGGACAGAGAGAGAGAAGAAAGAGAGTGAGACCCCCTCTGAGAGTCACTCGCAGAGCCAAAACCTGGTTTTGATCAGTGCATTCCATTAGTCAGTACAATCACAATGCTTCTTTACTGCCAGTAGGAACTGTGCTCAAGTATCCTGTTGTATTTTCCATAAAAACTCTTTCTATAAACAAAGGGCACTCTGGGATAATGGTCATTTTTGAAATTACAGTATCCTTATTGTCACACACCCACATTCATTCCTCCACCTTTCTGAGGAAGTGACTCAAAGTACCTCCTGGCTTTTAAATTCATGGCTGGGACTCTAAAAAGATGAGTGACAAGAATAGAAAAACACTCACAAAACCCCTTTTCATATGTTTGACAAAAAAATGAACTTGAGGTCTTTCAATCCATTTCATGATCTTCCTAAGTAGATGGTAATTCCCGACTATGGAGCTATCTCCATGACAGTTCAAACTTCACCCGTTGTTCACCCGACATCAATAAACTTCACACTCAACCCTTGTCATAGTTTTTAATTCACAATTTCTTAACATGTAACAGAAAAAAGCATCATATTTTTTATTTTTTTTATTTCACAGTCTATCAATAAAATAAAGATCAATAAATTCCATGTGTAAATTTGAAATGGCACTTGAATTAAACGTGTTTGAACTTGTAAGTGCCTTTATTTTGTATTTGTTTTTATTTGGAATAGAAAATTCACACACCCTATTCAATGAGCACTTCTCCAAAAAAGTCAATATAGCCTTTTTCTCATGTGTTATTTTTATCTGAGATCTCAAGGATATGATTGTCTTTAGTTGTGCAAGCAACTGCAAGGTATCTCCCTGACAGCCTCCCTCAGCTGGAAGTGAGCCAACATTTCTGGGCTGGATCAAGACAAAACCTTCTGGTACGAATGAAATAGGCTTACGATGGGTGACTGATGGCTATTTCATGAACAAGGTCAAGGCTAATGTTAACAACCAACCTCTACCACAATTCCTGTGCAGTGTGAACATCTGCACTTTGACCTCTTTTCAGAAAAGGTCAAGGAAAGGAGAAGTGCTCTGAAATTGAACATGAGGGGAGGGAGCATCCCATGTGCCGACAGACATTCCTCTGCATATCAGGTTTATGGGTTCCATAAAAAGGTTATGTCATTGAATTATTAAAAGGCGTGTTTTTTAATGTCTGATGACAAGTATGAAACAAACATAAATACAAAAGAATCACTATATACAAAACAGTTTTGGTCACTTATTAATTAACAATTCAACTTCAACACAGTGATTTTCAAATGATTGTTTTCCCAGCATTATCATGTGACTGCAGAATGTCTTTTCTCTTGAAGGGATATTTGCTTACAGTCTGCTTTCACCCACTGTTGACACAGTTGACAGTAATAATTATCTACAGTGATATGCTATTGAAATAAACTGAGCCTGAGGATTTTTGCGATGAAGAAACCTTAAAGTAAAGTTTTGCTACCTCACTAAGGAAGAATGCGTTTGCCGTCAGTACACTGATATGCACGGCTTTTTGCAGGATCTGGCTCCAGCTGTGAAATGCTGAAATTAATAAATGACTACACACATGATTCTCAGATATTAGCAGATTTTTTGACATTACTAATGAAGACGGTAATATTTTATAATTATGTAACTTAGTGCAACCATAAAGCAATTTGATCTTGTGCTGTGTGGTCAGTGTATCAAAAACATCAAAGAAAAAACAGTCAGTGGTTTTCAGCATTCTTTCCCCTCCTCTATCGATTATTATTTAACAGTAATATCCAAATGTGTTCAAAGAGTGGGCAGTTCCACAGTCAAAGAGGGTAAAACATTTAGCATGTCCCTTACCAGGTCCATTATTCACTCCTGCTTACCTCTGAAGCATAGTCTGTTTATTTAAATGTCAGTTTCTCTCCTCTCTGCTTAAACATGGGTCTTGACCCCCGCTGAGGGGTTAGGAGCTCCCTGTTTATCGTGAGCCCCAGAGATCCAGTGGTAGCAGTCAGTGGCATTCTTGTTTCGTGGCTGAACAGCACACCGTGTGCAGTAGACAATTCCCAGCGCCACCATCACCACAATGAAGATGCAGATGGGCACAAGGAGACCCACAAGGAGCCAGGTGCTACTCTGCTTCTGACCCCTATCTTCCTTGACAGGATCCAGGATGTCACCACCCTCTCCTGCCTTGCTTGGGGGTGACTGGGAAGGAATCGGCTGGGTGGGAACAGCTGATTCCTGGGAGTGTATGATCTCCACATAGTCTTTTTCCTCCCCCCTAAACTCCTCCTCTGGGAACCTAGAGTTTTCCCCATGGGGATATTCTTCTCCCTCATTGCTGTAACTGGAATCTGTAGGCATGTTGTGGTCTATGACTGAATCTTCTGGATTTCCTGGTTTCTGACTGGAAGTGGTGTGCCCTGCCCACCAATTCCAAGCTCCCTCAGAGATTGTAGAAGTGGAAAGGAAGGGGAGAGCTGTGGTGGTCTCCTCATCATCATCTTCGTACCAGTCTGTTGTAGTACTAGTACTTGTGGTGGGAGGAGGTGTGGTGTATGTCGTGATTAACAAAACTTCCAGCTCAGACTGAGACCTGTCAGCTTCTACATTGTCTCCGTCTCCTTCATCTTCCTCTGCCACCTGTGTAGGAGGGTGTACTGGCTGTACTAAATCAAATTCCTCCTGAGGGGCACTGGTGACCCAAATGACATCAGAATTCAAAACTCTGGGTGGGTCAGTGAGCCAGTCCAAAGGTTGGTCCTCCTCTGGAGGCCAATCAGTGTGGCTCTGCTGTAGAGTCCATTCATAGTCTGGTTCCCATACAGGTCCAGGCTGGTGGGTGACCCAAGGAAAAGAAGGAGTGACAGCAGATTGGTCATCTCCTTCCCCTCTCTTGTGACATGAGTACTGATCAGACATGAGTTCATAGCCTTCTTCGCAGTAGCACTCAAATCCACCCTCATAATTCACACACATCTGCTCACAGGTACCAGGGATCTGGCACTCATCAGTGTCTTGGCATCGCTTGGGGTCCTCAGGCACTGGGGAAAAACCCAGATGGCAGTGGCAGATATGAGAGCCTGGAGTGTTCTCACAGGCATGTTCACATGGGTCATTCATACACTCATCTATATCCTCACACTCACCTAAATAATCCAGCTCGTAACCTGCCCGACATTGACATTCAAATGTTCCCGGAGTGTTCACACAAATTTGTTCGCAAGGACTTTGGAGGCACTCATCTATATCCATGCAGCTACGTTCATCCTGTGCAAGCAGGTATCCTTCTGGGCAGGCACAACGGTACCCATCCAAAAGGGGAACACACTCAAACTCACAGGGTACCCCTTGACAAACATCAGGCAGCTCACAGCTCTGCCCATCATCTCCTAGTTGATACCCACTGGCACACTCACAGTAGAAGTGGACGCCGGCTGGCCTGCAGAAATGCTCACACCCACCGTTGTTCTGGTCACACCAGTTATGTGATACAGGGGGATTAGAGCAAAGGGGAGAGTCTCTTGACCACCCCACTGAGCCGTCTTCCTTCAGCATACACAACACTGACTGTTCCTCCTTGGTGTTGCCAGGGCAGGGCACAGTAGCAACAGATCCAAAGGGTACATGGGTTAACAGTGTGCTTAGAAGATTAAACGGTGTGGTGTAGAGGGCATTGCCTGCCCCTTCACTCCACAAGGCAGAACACATTCCTTTATAGACATAATGGCAAAGATATCCATCTACAGGGACTGAGCAGGAACCATCCAGCCATTTGAAGTTATCATTCTGCTCTTCAGTGTTATAGCCCATAACCACACAGCGTGGACCCATACACGTGTTAGGTGACTCCTCTCTCTGCCAGTTGGTATACTCTGTATCCTGGTCACCAGTAGTCCAAAAGAAACCCCGCAATGGGCGTGCAGTGGTACACTGGCGAGGCTGGCGCTGCAGGCCAATCCATACCTGGACATCGGTGCGTGAGTGGCGCAAATCGAGAGTGGCAAAGAGACTGGCAATACTGGCGGCATCTTCCTTGCGTTTAATGGTAGCTAGATTTCCACCTTTTTCCTTGCAGGCCTTCCATGAATCCAAGAAGGTCTTGCGTTGGAAGTAGACCACAAAGCAGCCATCAGCATTGCATAGTGCATCCCTCTCTCTCAGGTCCTGACCAACGACTGAGGAAACTCCAAAGAGCAAAGCCAGCAGGGAGGTTAAGAGAAGAGCAGCACCACTGCTTACCAGGGAGCCCATTATTTTTTAGAACTGAATATATCTCTCCACCTGTCTCTCAACCTGGCCACTACTCTTTTATCTCCCTGCCTTTGAAAGTTTCTGTCACCCGTGGCTTTTTCTCTTGGCCTGCTTTTGTTGTCTATCTGAACTTTTGTCCCTTCATCTGAGACCTGATTTTTTCTGCCTGCCTGTGCTCTTCACTCTACCCGTGCCTAAACAGATCTGTGCTGGAGTTGAGCGCATGCAGATTGTCCCAAGATTTCAGAGAGCAGAGAGGGAGGGGAGAACAGGGAACGGTCTAGAGGGAGGGAGATATGGAAAGGAGGAGGGTGTGCAGAAGAGGAGAGAGACTTTTGGAGAAGGGGGGGGTGCAGCAAACTGCATTTCTTTCTGTTTCAGAGCATGTCATATGGTTTTCATAAGCTGCATTCATGGACATAGTTTGGTACTTAGCCATTTACACACACACACACACACACACACATTTGTGTGTGTGTGTCAAAATATGGTACTTTGAAAAAAAAAGTTTTCTCATGAATGAATAATTGCTTGATCTTTCCGCCAACCAGTTATCTTCTTTTTCCTCTTGTTGAGCCTTAAACCTCTCCACTTCCCTCCGTGAATCATTTCTCTCTTTTTATTCAGGTCGAGTGAGACAAGCAGATTCTTAACATGCATACCAATACTTTTAAACTTTTGACAGAGTGTGTTTTGCCTGCTACATGTAAATTCCATACAGAGTGATAGGGGCTTTTCCAACAGAAACAAAGTCCATTCAGTTTGTTGATGATGTTTTATGTATTTCAGTGTCTTTGTGTGATGAGTTTGTTGATGACAAAAAAAAAAATCTCAAGTATGATATGAAAAGGCACCAAGCTTGAACTTCAGCCTGGTACAGTACAGTACAGATTATTTCTACACATCTGGCACTGTGCACTAACAACACAACAATAGGCCAGAAAGAAGATACCAGTTCCTGTGCAAACGTTCTGCCACTACATTAAAAACAACAATGCTTTTCTCCATGCTAATAACTCTCAGATTGAGATGGGGAAGTAGGGAAAGTAGTTGAGGTCGCTGGTGTAGAGGAAGGGGCCTCTGGGTTTACTATGAAAACAAAGCCAGGCCGGTGAATTGGAGACTTATGTTTCTTAATGGGGGATGTTGGAAGGAAAGAGGGTATATATGTGTGTGTCTGGGAGAGGAGTTTGAGGAATGGGGGATGTGGAATAAGGGGCGGCAGTAGCAGGAGTCCTGTGAGTCTGTAATAAATCCAGCTGACTGTTGTTTGTGAGTCGACACTGTACAGTATATGTACATCACTGTTGGAGTGGTGTAAAAAAAAAAAAAAAGAAGGTACATGAAGCTACAGTACAGGCCTGTGAGATCTATGTGAAACTTTGAAGTGGTTATCCACGATTTCCTAATATTATAATCTGTAACGGACAGTTTCAAAAAGTACAGAACACTGACACATGGCAGATTCATAATCCTGTTTACTTGATCTTTGATTAGATATTTTGATTAGGACTTACTGTACAAGAGGCAGATGAAAAAGAGCAGCAGAGTCCAATATAGCCTGATTTTAGTTCCTAGTATGGATAACTCTAAAAACGCTTGATCCTATTGGTTATGTTTTTTTGTCAGACTTACTTGCCCGATAAATGTGTTCAAGTACAATGCCCATAAATGTAGCACAGGCTTTCTATTATACATTTATTGAGATACTCAAATAAAGTCATAGTTATTTTCTCAGACATGACAAAGCTCCTCCAACTATTCATTAGTCTAAATGAAGCCTACTGCAGTTCCTCAAACGTCCACTTGAGGCTGGTTCCACAAGTGAGTCAGTCTCCATAAGTCCCCATGTTAAAATGTCCATCACAGCAGAAATAAACATGTTTACAGCCTGGTACAAAAAACAGTTTTGGTCTCTATAATGACAACTGTACTGAGGGTGAATTTTCTTTATAGAACTCACCTGTTTACATTATATTAAGGCTTAAAGTTATGCAGAATTAAGAGCGTGACCGCTTTGATTGACAGGTGGGTGCTGTCACAGGTTGTCTGAGCAACTGGCTGTCATTCACCCCACCTCAGCTCCACTCACGCTCCACTGCCACCGATTATGTAATGCTCCTCATGTACAATCAGGTGGAGTCTTATAAATATGATGTTGTTCATGTTCATGTATTTGCCTAAATACATGTTATGAATTCATGCTATGAACAAAAGATTAGGAAGAGGATGACAAAAATAAACACAACGTGTATTGCGGAGATATTTTTGTTAATGTTGGTAACCACCACCATAATACAATACTACAATCTTGATGTGACACAAATGCAACATTAAAAATGTTTCCATCAAAAATTTGTATTAATAAATCAACCTACACTTCCAGTCTCATTACTGGTAGGACCAATGCAATCAAGTATTGGAGTGGCCCACCAGACAAGTTTATTGTTATTTAAATACTACTTCGATGAAATTGCTGCAATCAGCAATTTCACTAGTGGGGCCGGAGAAAATCTGAAATGAAATACCTGCTGTTACCAATAACAAACCATCGTGACTGCTGACCTCCTGAGATAGAGAACCCAAGAGTCTAAAACAGAGGAAGCTATCATGGTTTATTTTTATTTTTTTTATATTACCATGCTCTGCTAGAGCAGCTGTGCTCCACAAAAGAGACATGTTCAGACAGTTATGAGTCAAGAGGTATCAGTAAAAATAAATCAACAAACAAATTCCAGTTTGCGCTCAAACTAGAGCCTAGCTTTAGTGACCGACCAACACTTTCAATTCAATTCAATTATATTTATATGGCGCCAAATCATAACGGAATTATCTCATGACACTTTCCATACAGAGCAGGTCTAGACTGTACTCTTTATAATATTATTTACAGAGACCAACAATTCCACCATGAGCAAGCACTTGGCGACAGTGGCAAGGAAAACTACAATAGTTTGCCTGTTAACCTTCTGAGGATGTGCAGAGGCACTTTGCTGTGCCATTCCCTGGTGTCAGTGGGATTTTAACAATTTCAGTATGACATGGAATGAAATGTTCTAGATGACTAATGACCTTGGGGAATGGTTATGGTTGTCACAACACAGGTGATACAGATAAGTATGTGAATTTATGCATATATATGTCTCCTTTTTCTAGTACTGCTTCACCTTGAAAAATTAAATTTAAATTATGCTCACACACACACACACAGATACACACACACACACACACACACACACACCTCTCCTTTGTCCCCGTCTCAGCTTGGTGAAATTCAAACCAGGAGTGACTCGGGCCACACTCAGACCAGGCAAGCTCCCTTGGCTGGCCTGTTTTCATGACAGCCTGACGTTTTGAGGTTAACTGGTGTTTAATGATCATGACCAGCCTTTCACACACACACACTAAAAACACTTTAACAAGTCCCTGCACGCCTGTCTACCAGCATCCATCATTGATCCAGTGCTGGGGCAGAAAACATAAATACCACATGTGGGTCGCTATCACAACATTGGAGCTACGCTGCCATGAATAATATGTGGGTAGAGGTGCATGACAGTCTGCCAGCTTTATTAGGTTATCTGTACAGATAGAGCTTTCATTTAGGCACATGCACACAGTGACCTCTTGATAATGTGTCTCCAGCACATGAACAACATTGGCCTTTCAGAGGTCAGGTTGCCACTCGATTAGCTGAATATGGACGTAAAGGGACTGATACAGCTTGAGTTTTGCTTATGCTGTTTAGGTTATCATTTCTATATTCCATAAAAGTAGTAAGTATGACCACATTTCACAATTTTGGAATTGATGTGATGCTATTATGCTGATTATTATTACTGGAGAAGGTTTATTTATTAAGTACATGTAAAAGATAATTTTAAGGGACTATGAAACATTACAAAATATCCATCTAACTGTGACAGAGAAGATAAAAGCAACTTTATAGTTATAGCCTCCATATGTGAAAAAATGTATCAGAGGGTAGTGTGTTCATGAAAAATAGCAAGCTAATCATTGCCTTTGTATACTCTGAAAAGAATGTGCTTTATCTTCTTCTAATTACGTTAATTGCTTTATGTTTTTGAAATTGCTTGTAACACATGACCTTGTCCCGCTCAGCTGTGGAGGTTTGTGTCACAAAGTAACAGCAAGGTTAAAGAAACTACAAAAGACTCTTTACCAGTTATGCAACAGTCTCCATTTATTACTGATGCCTCTATATGACCTACATGATCAAAAGGGACCATCAGTGAGAAGACTGCTTCTTTCGATGCAGTTCTATAGTTCTTCATGCCTGTACTCGGGTCCCTGCAGAATCAGACAAACCGGACCAGAGGAGCCTGTGTTTACATTTTCCCAGGCAAAGTTTGTCAGTGAGTGGTATAACCAGTTAAAAGGAAGCAGTTCAGAGGAGACTCTTCTGTGGAGAGTTTCATTTTTGGCATTATGTTTTGTGGTTATGACTGATACTGGGCAGGATCAGCAAAGAGAAGAAAAAAGAAAAGAATTCACCTTTCAACAAAAAAAAGCTCAAAACTAAACTCAAACAAAATGACTACTTACAATAGAAAGAGTGAATCTTTTGTAGGCGTAGATGTAACCTCAGTGTATTAATGGCTCTAAAACAAGTTTACTTTGTTTGTTTTGGTTTGTTACATATTTGGACTTGTCTCTAATCTTTAACAATTATTCAGATCAAAACATGTGAGATGGTTTTAGGGGAAATGTCTCTTTGATTGAAGTGATGACAATTGACAATTATGACAGTTACATAGATCTATGAAATGTGACAAGGGGCTCAAATTAGACGCCTAAAGAGTGTAACTAATTAAAAAGATTGAGAACTGCTGGTTTAATTTAATTTAATTTATTTAAATGTATAGAATAACTTCACTTTTAATATAACTGTATGGAAAGATAAAATAGTTTAAGTAAGCAGTAATTAGGCCTGCGATACTTCACCCTGAATGTAGTGCAGTATAAAGCAGTATAAAATCATGCTTCAGTAAAGCACTTGATGGATGGAAAATAGTTAGTTACAAACAAAATAATAATAATAAAAAAAAAAATAGCTTCCTACTGTGGATGAAAGCCTCAGAACAAGCTTGTAGCTGAGCGTAGCTGAGCTTTTTGTCATATTGTATTAAAATACATGTTGCAGACATAATCCTTTTGCTTTGAGACAAAGGAACCCTATGCTCTACAAATGAAAGATAAGACGTCTGGGATCTCTTTGATTAAACTGTAATGACACTGATACTGCTGAATAGTTCACTCACTCATCTTGATTGTTAACTGGGCCTTTAACTTTTGTATGCTTATTCCTGAACATTAGAATTCTCATTTGATCCACATACGTTCCAATCATTCTTAGTGCAGCTTTATTTATACAGGAAGTCTCATTTAGATGAAGATCTCTTTTGCAGCACAGACCTGAGATCAGATTACATATACACAAGGTCACAGGAAGACGAGTCAGTCAGTCAGTCAGTCAGACAAAACAATCAACACACACCTAATAAAACAATCACAGTTTATGCGTTATGAACATATCAGTGATGAAGTCCATCACAGGAAAAGTGACTTCAGCTTCATGTTTTATCTTAAATTATAACATCTAGAGTAAATTATAATGTTTCAATAATGCTTGATGACTACACACTAAACACATGATGCTTTCTGGTTCTGCATCCACAGTGATCAAATATTATAGATGTGACTTATAATTATAAGTTCTTGTGGATGCTCTTACTGATTATAAACTAAAGGTTGACTCATGGTCATGAAATATGCTACAGTGAACTACAGATGTTAGTAGATGTATTTTTGACTACTGGACACCAGCTACATACTTTACAAACATACAATCATGAGATTAATATCCAAAAATCAAATGGACCCTGTTCACATCAGATGTTTCCACTTGTCATAATAGAAAACATGCAGTTGTTACTATACTATGAGCCAACGCGGACAATGAAACTGAAGCAGCGAAATAGAATTGCAGTATCATTTTTTTATGAACATTTCATATTGCATTATTCTGTTGCAGAGGCTTATATAACAACTTTCAAGTCTCTCATTTTCATGTTGTGCTGAAACGAAATGTTCAGAAAATGGTCAGCAGTATTTTAAAGTAAACAGGATTGTAATTAATGGGCTAAAACTTGCTAAAGCACCAGTTTGTCGGTTTTAATTAGTTGAATAGTTTTTTAAAGCTGTGTTAGCATAGCTGCAAAGTACATTAGCAGTAACAGAAGCTGCTATTTTGCAGCACTTACTGTAGCCATGATTGGTGATTTGATTTGGACATATAATTTATCAAATTTCACAGCTGGCAAGCACTGGACTGAGCTGTTTTTTCACCTTGAAGCCAACACTGGTTAGCAGAGAGGTAACTGGGTTCACACTTCACTAAAGGCTGATAAATTAATAGTTGCTGCCTCTGGGCTTCGGTGGTGTTTCATGACTGTGCAGACAGAGCAGTAAATAATCAGGGTGGAGCTGCTGTTCATGTGGGCACCTCCAAAGTGTATTTCACTCGTGTTGAGTGTCTGAGGTTGAGGCTTTAGAATTCCCAGCAGTTTCTCTGCATGAAGTATCTCCACAGGCTGATATTAACATTAACACAGAGCTGTCAGGACAGCCTCACTTATCAGCTCTCATGACAGCCAAACTGAGAGCTGAAGACAAAGTGCGTTAACTAACTGCAAACAAAGCTGGTCTCTGCATAGAACAATGTGAATGTGAAACTGCATCATTTAATCTTTTACTTAAAATTCCATTCATTTCACCATCAATAATGATGTCATTCAAATGGTGCTTGCAGGGCTGATTAATAATAATTATCTGCATTTATCCAAAGTGCTTTATAATTTTGCCTCTCAGTCAATCCCAACTCTAATACCTTAAACTGGCAATGAATAGAGCAGTAAAGATTTTAAATTATGTGGACATTAAAACAAATGTCATGTACCTTACATATATTTTGGCAGCCATGGGAAAGTCACAACACTACTTAAAGTAACAGTGTGTGACCTAAATACATAAAGAGATTTTAAATCATGTTGATGCTACACTGACCTGTAATCAGATGAATGTTGTCCCCATCATTTGTTTGTCTGTTCTCACACTATGTAACTTTGCTTACAAGAAGTACGTAACACTTTACGGCGAAACTGGTAAACTGGATCATATTTTATGGAGAAAATGTTTTCTGGTTTTCCCTCTGATGTCCTGTCCTATTAGCTGGCTGCTATGACTGCTGTTGTTCACCTTGTTGATGTTTGACTGTTAGCAAAGTTGTCGACTCGCTAGTTTTTGTCCTAACAAGGTCAGAACAAATACCCGAGTACAGCTGGGTGCTCAAGTTGCATCTGTGATCAGACTTCATAATCGGACTGTGCACTCTGTTATTGTATGTTCTTCACTGCACACCGAGTGTTGTTCTGCTCTATGAGCACTTCAGATCCTTATAATAGTAGATAGATCATTAAAGCTGGGCTCTAAGGCTGGTATGTTTCCCATCCACTGGAAGAGAGACGTTCAGGGCACTATGAACATTTAGATTCCAATCAGAACCCTCTGGAATTTTAATAGTTTCCCATGCTGAAGTCAGTATTCCTAATCAGCCATGTTGGCATGTCAGGAGCACATATCCTACTGTGACTGTGTATACCCATTAAATAATGTTCAGGTGCAGTAGAAATGTTTGAGGAAACATAAGGCTGCACATATTTGTGTTTGTTCCATGAAGATGAATTTGAAGTGGACTCAGGAGTCTTCTGGATGTTATTTCATCCCCAGCTTTGGCTCCTTTTCCTTCCTTTGGCTTTTTTAAATATTATCTTTATAATTCTGAGACTCTGGGTTATAGAGGTTGGGGTAATTTTCTACCTCAAAGCTCCACTGTGACAGGTACAAGAAGACAGAAGCAGACATCCTATAACCTGATAAGACAGTACAGAGAGAGAGAGTAGTTGATTTCAAAGTGTTTCAGAAAGGTGGGTGTCTATATTTGCTCTGTTTGAAAGCACTATATAATAGAATATGTAGTACAGCAGGAAGGCACATTAAAGTACTTTGAACAAACAGAAGGAAAAAACATCACTGAGACTTTTGGGTACAAACAAATACATTATGACTCACGAGACTTTCCATATAGAGCAGGACTCAATGATTCACACCATGAGCAAGCACTTCAGTAATACAAAGTGAGATGGATCAGTCAACAAACTTTCTTCAGTATTGTAACAGTAACTGTTTTAAAGGAGCAGTTTGTAGGATTTAGTGTCATCCAGCTGTGTAGTTGCAGATTACAACCCTCTCATTTCATCATATCCTTCCTGGTGTGAAAGATGGTGGGTGCAAAACTTGTGAAAAACACTAGAGCCACTGTTTGGTTTGTCCATTCTGGGCTACCGTAGAAACATAGCGAGACTTTAAAGTCTGTGTAAAGGCAATTCTGAGATTTCTTTCAAAATACATTAAATATGTTGGAAAATAGTTGCTGAAAACATGTGAAAAGAGTTTGAACGATATATTACTGAAATGTGGAGTTAGAGGTTCAAACTGTTTTTCACCAGTTTTCAGTCCAGGATTTTGTGGGCGGTCCTCAAAGGGTGGCTCGATGACACGCTGAGGCCACCCTGAGCATACCCCTGCACCCCTAGCAGAGAGATAGAGATGAATTTATCTCGCTCAGACTGTTTCAAAGTTAGTCATGTCATTTTCTGAACTCATCTGACATGTTTCAGTCGGGTCAAAATGGTTGCTTGACTGCTCCCGTGGCTTCAGCATGTTCAGTGGACACGCCCCCACAGTCCTGGAGCTAAGAATTCATTTTTACCTGATTTTGACACCTAATTTCACAAACGTGTTGATATTAATTTAATCATTCAAATTTGGCTGGGTGGTTAATAACACTTTCTTCTTTGGTCTGACAAACTCAGAACACATATTTATTCTTTCTTTACATGGACTTTAAGGATTTTTGGAAAACGTAATTTTTATGATATATATAAATCACCTTCACCTTGGATATCTCACATTTTACTCCAACTAAGTCTAAACAAACGTGGCAGGAGCGGACTGGCTTGTCCTCTGTCTCTGTCTTCCAGCTGTTCTGCCTCACTGGTTAGTGTACCATATCTGCCTTCAATAATCTGCTGGACTTAATGTATATCATTTAGGCGGGGCAACATAAACATTTTTATGGAACTATTTAAAACAACAGAGGCTTTGAAGGCTATTTAGACTGTATGTGTTTAGCATGCCATGTGTCCAGAGGGAGTGTATGTGATCATGAGCTGATTTTCTGCTTCCCTTCCCATCCCTCCTCTTCATCACCTCCTGCTCCCACGATAAGAGCCAGGTTTGATCTAGTGGCTGTGTGAGTGTGCAGTATAACACCAGTGCCGATGCTTAACTGTGGATAGTGTCTAACAACACCTAGCCTCGTATCACTGCTGTCATGGTGGGACACAATCAGCTGTCGCTGAAGCTCTCGGGCCTTATTCAAGCCTTCATCCTGTTATGAACTAATAGTCAGTTCAGTCCCACAGAGCAGTGACAGTTTCCATTACAGAGTTAATGCTCGAATGAAACGTGCTGGAAGAATGGAAAGGGTTATGTCATGTACAACAGCACACATAATTATACTGGTGTACTTAGGACAGGCTTTTTCTGACGAATCTAAACAGACGGTTTATCTATGTCAGGACTGAAATATGTCACAAGATTGTGTACAGACATTAAAAAGGGGTCCCCAGAGGATGAATCCTAATAACTTTAGAGAGAAAGTGAGTGTGCAAACTGTGATGGATGTTTACGACGTACAGCTTAGATAATTAATTTTAGACTTTTTCTATTCCAAAATGATGGCTAACATCTGGCTAGCATTCCTTGACCGCCTGACCTTTTTAGTGATTGATGTCACTGTATTCCCATATCTCAATAATGAATTTGATGATCACATTGTAGTTGTTTCTGAGTGTAAAACACTTAAACTGAAACATAAATGTATCACCATTCATCAGTCATCATCAATCATTGGCATCATTTTGTGTTTTAAGTTTAGTTGTTTGTGTTTCATGCTAAAAGAGCCCTTCTCTATATGACCTCATGTATGAACATTGTTTTATCATGACGTATAGCTGAGCAGCTGCCTGAAAACACAAATTACCTTTCCTATACTATGATAAGACACCAGCACTGCATCCACTAATCTGCTCAAACACCCTCAAAAACAATTCTTCTTTACTTTGGATGCCAAACATCCAAAAATCATGGAGCTAATCTTGTTGGAGCTTCAGCCACTTCACTACAGAGGACGAGAGATCAAAGTCAGCTTTTCTAAGCCTCTGCTGCCTCCTCCTCACTCTGCCTTCGCCAAAACATCCAAGGAACGTTTTCCACGAAGCACTAGGCCCAGATCCACTCTGCAGGGAAACACTATTAACCCTCGATGCAATTACACCTGGACACACTGCGCAGCAGTGTGGCTTCACAGTGTCGCAATTTTGATTCAATGTCAGACAATGACAGATTCTGACAGCACTGAGCCAGTATAGACACACACATACGAACAGTTCCATCTGTATCTGAAGCCAAGGTCTAACTATACTTTACTGAAACAACACAGGAATTTAACATGCTGCTCACAGAACATTTAGCAATCTGTGTGTGTGTGTGTGTGTTTGTAAATGTTCTGCTTGGAAAGAGATCTGACCCAACTGGCCATATTCAGCATTAACTAGGCATTAAGGGCTTAGGCCTGGCTGAGGATCTAAAACCCAAAGTTTAAAGTTTAAGTTTAGATTCAGGACAAGACTGTGTTTTAGCCATGCTAATGTATATTATTATGGCTTTGTTTTTGTGAGTGTTAAAACTGTAACTGTCTAGCATCATCATAGTAGCGTTGTTATCACCAGAATGCTAGATTGTCTTAAATCTAAACCTAAAAAAATGTATCTCAAAGCACTACTGAGCTACAGGCCTGCATGGTTGTAGTTTTGTTTTATACATTTTTGCTGCATAATTAGGAAGTGTTTAGGTATTTAACTGGAAAAGACTGATGAAACATGATATGAAGCACAAACAGCTGGACCATCAGGATGCCAGGACTCCCACAGACTTTGTAATTAACCCCTTAATTCCACACGGCGCGGCTCTGAGACTTTGTGGCCACGATGTTGTTGATTCGCTCTGCACTGCTTGACAGCAGTTCCAGTCGCAGCATCCATTCAGCAGAGTGCCACTTCTGGGTTGCTTCTGAAATATGCTGTGGTACTGCTGGTGAAATCACAATCACTGACTAGAAACGACAAGATCAGCTTTAGCAGCCACGTCGCAGCTGGAACACATCGCAGCTGTGCACAGTGGAGTTTAGACGTGTCACGACTTAATGCTGACAGTATTTGAGACATTCAAACCAATGACCAACTCCACATCTGCAAGTCGTTATTTACAAATATGTTCATGTTTATTTTGTTTCTTGTCTCATATTGTGTGTTTTGGTTACAGTTACCATATACTGCCCCAAGCGAGAGAGTTCAAGTATCTTGGGGTCTTGTTGTCGGACCGTTGTGGGTAAGAGGGAGCTATTCTCTCTAGCTAGCTAGCTTTTCCAGTCAATCTAAGTTCCAACCCTCACCTATGGTCACGAGCTTTGGGTAGTGACCGAAAGAATGAGATCACGGATACAAGCGGCTGAAATGAAGTTCCTCCGCTGGGTGGCTGGGATCAGCCTTAGGGATAGGGGCAGAAGCTCGGACATCTGGGGGGAGCTTGGAGTAGAGCCGCTGCTCCTTCTCATCGAAAGGAGCCAGCTGAGGTGGTTCAGGCATCTGATTAGGATGCCCCTGGGCGCCCCTTTGGAGGTGTTCCAGGCACATTCAACTGGGAAGAGACCCCGGGGCAGACCCAAAAGCCACTGGAGGGACCATATAGCTCATCTAGCCTGGGAACACCTTGGGATCCCCAGGAGGAACTGGACTGTGTTGCTGGGGAGAAGAGCATCTGGAGTGCGCTGCTAAACCTGCTGCCACTGTGACCCGACCCCAGATAAGTGGAAGAGAATGGATGGATGGATGGTCACACTTTGTCAGTAGATGTTTAAATTATATTCAGTATAGTATGTGACAGTTCATGGACATACCCTAAATCCGAAAATACACTGCATGCGGAACGGCTGTGCTCCGGAACGACATCGTACTCCACCGTCCGCCAACTCACACATAATCCATTTGTGATGCACACTGGTGCGGCTCCGCCAAACACCGAGCGTCGCGAGAATGCACGAGATCTCGCGAATTCACGCATAATCACGCGATATTGCCGGCTGTAGTCTCTTTGACTCCTGCAATGGCATTCCACACCGCATTTTTTTTTTTTGCTGGTGTCCTTATAAAAAGGATGTGAGGTGTCATAAATTATAGGTTGATTTTGGACCTCCAGAATCAACTTCTCCTCATCCATAGTGTCGACGGGGTGAAAAGACGCCTGAAAACCTCTGACCTGCTGACTTCAGGTCGGCCCCGCCCATTATGACGTGTTCTTGTAATGAAACTGGATCCGCAGTGAACACAGAGTATTTTATTTTGAAAATCAACTGGGGTTTTATTTTGTATTTTGTAGCGATTTCCCCGCACAATCTGCTCTGTGCTGAATTTATGCACCATGCTCCAGCGTCCGTGAAAAATAGAAGCTCTGCGTATGTGTTGCGGATGGCTGCTGGTCGCTGCAGTCGTTCCGGAGCCACGACGCAGCGGGACCGGAGACTGTGTGAGCTGACACATTGACTAAAATTGAAGCGTATCTCCGAACAGCTCGCCACGGCGCGGAGCCGTCCAGAGTCGTTCGCATGCAGTGTATTTTAGGGGTAAGCGTGTTCTGTCACTTCCGGTTATCAGTGTTACTGCCACGGTGCTCTCTGCTCTGCTCACTTAAACAGATTTTCGTATATTTTTCACATCAGCGATTATCTACATATCTCTACACTATCCTTAGACTTGTTCTGTTTGTGCACGAACACGTCTCCATGGCATCCATCCCACTTTGGATGGAGCAGCTCTCATATCTAGAAATATGGCCAAGTTTATTAGTCGACCAAAACCGTGACAACCCAGAGTTGAGACCAGGAAGCAGAGCTTACACGCTTCTCTGCGCCTCCATTAGAGCAGCTGCCCACCCAGTCCTTTAGTATAGAGACTGTGTCTGTCCCCCGTCCACCTACATTATTTAAAGATAAATCAAACAGAAGAGGAGTTCATCATAAAAACTTAATAAAAATTAAATCAACATCTCCAACAGTCCAAAATAAGACAATTAAATGTGGACTCCTGAATATCAGGTCCTTGTCATCTAAAGCTGTTTTAGTCAATGAATTAATATCTGATTATGATAGTGATTTATATTGTCTCACTGAAACCTGGCTGCAGGAGGATGAATATGTTAGCTTAAATGAATCCACTCCTCCAGTCATTGTAATACTCATATTCCTCAAAGTACCGGTCGAGGTGGTGGAGTTGGAGCCATATTTGACTCAAGTCTATTAATAAATCCTAAACCTAAACTAAATTATAATTCATCTGAAAATCTTGTTCTTAGTCTCACTCTCCCAAGCTGGAAAACATTACAGCCAATTTTATTTGTTACAGTATATCAAGCTCCTGGTCCTTACTCTGAATTTTTATCTTAATTTGCAGAATTTGCATCAGGCTTGATCCTTAAAACAGATAAAGTAATTATTGTAGGTGATTTTAATATTCATGTGGACAACTACAATGAAAGTCTTAGTACTGCAGTGTAAATAAATTGACTCATTGTCTGAACCACACTCTTGATCTTGTTCTCTCATATGGCATCGAAATTGATCATCTAATAGTCTTTCCACAGAATCCTCTTCTATCTGACCATTTTTAATAACCTTTGAGTTCATATTACTGGACCATAAGCCTTTTGCAAAACTCCTACAGCAGATGTTTATCTGATAATGCTGTAGCCAAATTTAAGGAAGTGTTGAATTCAATGCCATGTCTCAATGCAGCAGAGGACTTGTCTGCTTTTTAGCCCCTCACAAATAGATCATCTTGTTGATAGTACTACAGGCTCATTATACTCTGTTGCACCTCTAGATAATTAAACAGGAGGTTAGCACCATGGTATAGCCAGCAGACTCATAACTTACATCGAACACAAATGGTGTGCCACGCCACTCTAGATCCAGAGGTTTTAGCCAATTACAGACCGATATCAAACCTTCCCTTTCCTTTCTCTATAGGATACTTGAGAAAGCTGTAGCTAATCAGCTATGTGACTTTCTCCATAAGAACAGTTTGAGGAGGATTTGAGGATTTTCAGTCAGGATTTAGAGTGCATCACAGCACAGAGACCGCACTAGTCAAAGTTACAAATGACCTCCTAATGGCATCAGACAAAGGACTCATCTCTGTACTTGTCCTATTAGATCTTAGTGCCGCATTTGACACCATTGACCATCAAATTCTCTTACAGAGACTGGAACATCAAATTGGCATCAAAGGAACCGACCTAAGCTGGTTTAAGTCGTATTTCTTAGATCGATCTCAGTTTGTTCACGTCAATGATGAATCCTCCATGCATACCAAAGTTTGTCACGTCCCACAAGGTTCTGTACTAGGACCACTTCTATTCAGTTTATATATGCTTCCTCTACGGAATATTATTAGTAATCACTCCATTAATTTTCATTGTTATGCTGACGACACCCAATTATATTTATCGATCAAGCCTGATGAAAACTTAACTAAACTCCAAGCATGCCTTAAGGATATAAAAAGTTGGATGACCTACAATTTTCTGATGTTAAATTCAGACAAAACTGAAGTTCTTGTAATTGGACCCAAACAAACTCTCTTTCTTGAGACTTAGTTACTTCAGACGGGATCACCCTGGCCTCCACCTCCACTGTAAAGAATCTTGGAGTTGTTTTTGACCAGGATTTGTCCTTTAACGTCCACATAAACCAAATTTCGAGGACTGCATTCTTCCACTTACGTAACATCACCAAAATCAGACGCATCGTGTCTCAAGCGGATGCAGAAAAACTAGTCCACGCATTTGTTACTTCTAGGCTGGACTATTGTAACTCATTGTTATCAGGCTGCTCCAATAAGTTTCTTAGGACTTTGCAGCTAATTCAGAATGCTGCTGCACGTGTTCTGACAGGAACCAAGATCAGAGATCACATCTCTCCCATTTTGGCTTCCTTGCACTGGCTACCTGTTAAATCTAGAACAGAATTTAAAATTCTTCTCCTTACATACAAAGCTCTTCATGGTCAGGCACCATCATATCTAAAGGAGCTCATAGTACCTTACTACCCCTCGTCTGTCTCTGTCTGTCTCTCTCAGGGTTATGCCTAGTCAGGCAAGGTATTGGTTGAAGATGCAGTCACATCTCCCTTTGCTGAAAACTGTCTTTTTCTCTCTCTCTTTGATTTTATTTTATTTTATTAAATAAAGATTTTTTGCTGATATTTCTTGCAGTTGCAAAACAAACCCCTTCCTTGCCCTAACAGGGGATTTGCAAAAGCCAGAGAATGTCTTCAAAGTTTTGTATAATAGTCGGAGGTGAAGCTGCTATCAAAACCTGAAGCAGGCAGACTAATAAAGCTGGGCAGGGAAAAGAGTGTGAGAATGAATACATTTGAATAATATTTCTGCTCTGCAGCTTCAGAGGCTTAGTGTAAAAAGCCCTTTGGTAGAAGTCACAGATTCATCACCAATCCAAAACAACATCTGTCGCTGCTCTTTTCCCATTCATTTGCTATGATAGTAAAACCATAGAAGAAGAGCTTAGAGAAAAGGAGGACACTGTGAACTGCAGGAGAAAGAAAGGGTACAATCTTTTTAATTCATTTCAGACATTAGTGTCATCATATTTTCAGTCACACACACTGTGTGACTTTATGCAACCATTACTTTAAGCAATTACTTTATCTGACTGCTGTTAGTTGAGCAATAAGTTGGATTCATACTCAGTTTTATCCGACCTGCTAACGTTAACTGCTAACATCAACGATAGCACTCACAGTGTTACCGTCTCATCCCGACCCATAGGGATGTAAAAACTCACTAAATTAAACATCTCTTCCTCTTTTATGTTTTTATGGCAAAAAAGGAAGTGATGTACTCTTCATATTGGCTCTCAGGGATCTAGGATTCCCAGGAGTGCTGACTGTGGTTAGACCTTCTTAGCCAGCCTCCCAGCAGCAGGAGTTCAGACGGATTTGCCGGCTCCTCCCTCAGCTCCATTCCAACTTCCTTCCTCTTTGCCCAAATTTGAATTTTCTAGTTCCTATAACTGCTAAAAAAAGTGAAGCCAAATCTCAAAGCGCTCAACAATTTGGTGATGTGTCAGACGTCAGAGCCTCTTTACAGCCTGTGATCCTTATATTTGATGTTTATTCAGCAATCTATTTGAGAAGATTTGTAGCTTCATAACAGCTACACTTTTAATAGCACAACAGAGTTTTATTGGTTTTCATCACTTTGTATAACTGCATGAGTGTCATCTTCAATCTTCTGAGAAATCCGTGTATCTGCAATGTGACATAACAGATTCTTTATTCACAGCTGATGAAGCAGTGAAAAGGCAGACACACTTCAGGGCGGCTCCTCCAGTCTGCATGTGGAAGGGCAAGATACTGAACCCTGAAGGTCACTTGCATCATGTGTGAATGTGTATGAATGGTTAGCTCCTCAAACTGATGAGCAGTTGGCACCTTGCATGGCAGCCAATGCCATCAGTGTATGAATGTGTGTGAATGAGTGAATGAGATATGTAGTGTAAAAGTGATTTGAGTGGTCAGAAGACTAGAAAGGCGCTATATGAGTACAGTCCATTTACCATTTATTTCATGTAGAGAGGCTCAACATGAACATGATCAGGGTTCATGGACCACAATCCTTAGCATCTATGAGTATTATCTATAATTTTTAACTGCTCATGAATACTGATGCCTCTATACGACCAGCATGAGCAGTGAGAATAGTGACTAGGGGAGAATTTATATTCTCTGTCAGTCTCTACCTGAACAGCTTAATGCAACTGAAACTATGCCCTTCATTTATGTTTGTGAAGCTTCTTTACATAACTATAGTTGCTAGCTTTGGATTAGCTTTTAACATATATAATAGTTAAGTGTCAGGTTTGGCATTATAGTGATTATTATTATTATTATTATTATTATTATTATTGTGATGGTCACCATGTTATTGTTTTTTTGGAGCCAGGTGTGACCATATCTGAATGACAGCATGGAGCAGGTACTATGAGTTGTCGTGCACTTGGTTTTGATTCATTTTATTTTTCAAGCAAGAAAAAATGTTTCTGAATACAGTAACAGAATTTAAACAGCACAACCTAATAATATAATTATTATTATTTTAAGTTTTAGGACAGACTCACTTGTCAATCATAAAGTAACCGCGCCATAAAGCGTACCCTGCTTTATTGCTGATTTTATTCTTTAAATGGGACCACAATTTTACAACATAAACATCACACTGCATGGCAGAATATCAGAGATTGAAACCATAAATTCATGAGGAAACTGTTTACTGAGGTAAGACATAAGACTCAACACAAGCCGGCCTTATTAATGTACCCATTAGACCTGCTGGCCATCAGAGAGAATGCAGGTTGAAGACACGTCCTCATTCACTTTACAGAGTCCTCTCATTATATACTGTCATTGTGTCATACATACTCATGCAAAGTCTTTTTAGTCTGTTTGTTGGCTTTTTCTAGCAGAAGTCTGCAGTGAGTTCAGAAGGAAATCCACCAAAACAACACCCAGAGAAATATCCAAAAATGTCCTAAATCAATTCAACCTGTGAGTTTTAAATGTGAGTGAAATCAGTTGATGAGTGCACCACAAAGGAGATAGCTGAAGGTAATAAATAAGTTCTGAGGAAAAGTACAGCAAATTACATAAAAGTTCCAGTGGTGGACGCCTAGATTTTTGTGGTTGTTTGATCTTATTGAAATATGTGCTCCAAGACCAGAACGAAGGGTAAGTTTTATTGATTTCTTCTAAGTTTACTTTTCATCCCTGGACATTACATCTATACATCCAACCACCTCGAATAAGATCATACGTGACGCAGCCTGAATCTAAATCACTCCACCTCTCTGGCTCTCTCTTCAGACCTGAGTATACCCATAAGACAAAGTCGTTGTCAGTGAAGCATTCACCTTCTCGCTCACACATAAGAGCGATATTTCACTTTGTGCCGTAGCCAAGGTTACCAGGCACACATGCACTCACACATGCCACTAAATATTCCATACACAGATCCGCCCTTCTATAGCCTTTCACTAAATGGAGCTCCGCCGTCACTCTAACTCATCGCCCCCCCAAGACACAGTCTGTGAATGTGACATTTGTTTTCGGAAATTGTTTGAATTACCTCGTATAAATAAATGTTGAAATAAAGTTCAGCTTATTGTAATAACAGACCTTGGACATGATGTATTCACTGAGTGTTTGCATGTGGAGTGTGTAGAAAAATCTTCCCTCTCAGCGTGTGCATCTGGCTTTGTAATCAGCTGGTGTGTTTGATCTGTGAACCAGATCGCTGCTCTTCATCTGTCTGTGGGGGGAGAAGGACACTCTCTCTCAGTACTCAGTATACATACTATATACTGTATGTACGATCAGTGCACTAACCTTACAAACTAATCACTTTTAGTTTAATTGATTATGTTATCTGAATGTCTAAAAAGTGTAAATGCATCCATGAAGAATTCAATCCAGTTGCCAAAACATCTCCGGAGGTAGTTTGAGACACATTCTAACCAGATGTTGAAATGCTGTAAATGCATCAGTCTCTCCAAGACACATAAGCAGTGTCTGATTTTCTTCATGTATGGTCTGTCTGCTCTGTCCTCGTGCTAAGAGTAGACAAAGTTACACTAAAATGTCACTGAAATGACCCGTTGTTGTCTCATTAAGACAAAAAAATGCTCCAACTATTTCTACAAATACAATCACAATGTAGATATAATGTAGTATTTACCTGATCTGTCATCAGTTCAAGCACTGAATGATCCATGTGTGTGAGAGAGCAGTGTCAGTGTCTTTCTCATAGTTCATAAATACGGGTGTTAGCATATGAGCAGCTAACAGACTGTTATTGTAGCCAAACTGATGAAGTACAGATGTTCTTCTTCTGGTATTTTTGGCAGTTGCCAAACAGCTTCAGGTGCGTTACCATCTCCTGCTAGAATGGAAGAGGGCCAACCCTGATTTACATGTAGCCGAGAAAACAACGACAGATTGTAGTCATTTGTGATCAGCTCAACAGACGCAGGTAAGTGTCTTAAATCTCATACAGAACACAAAAGACTGACAAGTGGAAACAGGGCCAATGACTTCATATAATTAGTTATTTGTTAGATAGATAATTACTTAATGAATGTTAATTCACAGTTACTTCATACATGATGGCATGTGCAACCAAACAAGACTGATCATCGTCTGACTGCTTTAAAGGCTGCTGCACCTCCAACGCTGAAATTTTAATGGCACCAGTAAAATCCATTCCTGAATGGGACGGGCAAACCACCAGTGGTTTGTGGGATTGCCAAACATCCCACAAACCACACAAACACACAGGATTTTATTTTCATACATGCATGTTTGAGAGTGTGGTTAGCATAATAGTGCTGCCCATATTCTCCAGCATGAATATGGGACCTACTTCTGTTTCATATCTTAAGGCCGATGGAGTGCAAATAATAACTGAAAACAATCCACCTAAAAACATTATGTTTAACATAATCTACTAGACACTCACTGTCAATTTTATCCCAGACTTTGGATATTTGTCAAAGTTATGTTAATCCAACAACACAGTCCGTTTTCTCTGTTCTAAGCAGCACCAGATCTCCAGGAGCAAGTACTTTGTGTCCTATTCTACAAAGCCAACAGGGAAAGCTGAAACAGAATATATAATACACTGAATATACGTCTCTATACACAACAAAGAGCCAAAAACTCTCCACTAAAACCTGACACTCCAGCAGATCCATTCCAACCATTTTCTACAACCACTTGTCTTTTGCAGGGAGGCTGGAGCCAATCTCAGCTCACAATGGCTAAGAGGCAGGGAACATCCCAGAAAGTGTCACCAGTTCATCACAGGGCTGACACATGAAGACAAACAACCATTCATGCTCACATAGAGGCACCAATTACTGTCATGTCTGTGGACTGTGGGAAGAAGCCGGAGCACCCGGAGAGAACCCATGCAGACACTGAAGCCTTATTCACACCGGGGACGTAAGCGCCGCAGGAATGGCTGCGCGCGGTCACCGGAGCTGATCGCTGCCACTCTAATCAATGAAATCAGTGAATTGACGCTGGGCAGAGGACAGAGCTAAACGCGGTGCAGCCGTTCCACGGCACTTACGTCCCCGGTGGGAATCCCCAGTGAGAGAACATGGAAACTCCACACAGAAAGGCCCGAGCAAGAGCTAACCACCCAACCACCAGGGCACCACTTTAACGGATGCCTTGTTGAAAATGAAGATCACAACATTCAACAAACCTTCAAACAATCAACACCTTAATATTTTTACACAACTTTCCAAGCGATGATAAATCTTGGTCAGGTTCTGAGAGAAGACTGTGCAAATCTAATCAGATCCTTTCTAAAGATTATTTTTTTTGCCTTTTCAAGCTTTATTTCATAGAGACAGCTGAAGAGTGACAGGAATGTGGGGAGAGGGAGATGGGGAATGACATGCGGGAAAGAGCCACAGGTCGGATTCAACACTGGGCTTCCGCAGCAAGGACTGAGCCGTACATGGGCGGCTGCTCTACCAACTGAGCTAAACACCGCCCTAATCATATCCTTTCTAAATGAATCCAGTTCCACTGAAAGTTCCAGTTTATTCATTCATGCTGAGTAGATTTGCTTGATTTCCACTAACAAGGGACACAACAAGGCAAATTCTCTGTTTGGGTCAACCGTTCATTTACAATGCTACTGTCCAAAGCTAAGTACAATCCAGGCCACAGTAGATTGAGAAGAATCCACTGAGAGAATTAAAACTGTCCTCCCAAGAAAAATGACAGCAGTTGTGATCATTTCAACAGTGATGTTCCAATGATAAATCTCTGTGGTGTGCACAGCCAGACAGGACCTGATCTTTCTGATATTACAGTATGGTGCAAAGCAATATGACAGATGCTTCATGCTCAGTGAATGTTAGTCGGTCATCAATCACAGTGCCCAGAGGTCTTGCAAGACTTCCTAGAGTGAGGAGGACCTGAGCTGGACTCTGGGTCATTGTGCTGAGCTGCACAAGCTCACGCTCTCTCTCTCTCTCTCTCTCTCACACACACACACACACACAGAGCACATTCCTCTTAAACTCTGAAACATCGGGGCTACATGCAGTTGCTCATGTGGCGTGTGGTCGTGGACGAACACACATCTTACCCCAGCTTGATATGTCATGAATATATTTTTTATATGACTGTTCCACAGTCACTTTCAGTCAGGTGATTATCATTAATGATTATCATAGGTTTGCTGTCCATTCAACTCCTTTGACGCTGCCAAATCTTTGACGTTCACTAAACAGCTGATCAGGGTTCTACAGAGAGTGCCAAAGAAAAAATCTGTCTGACATTCATTCTGCTAACTCCATCCACAGCAGTGTGTAGCTCTGCTTCTTCAAACTGGGGCGCACAGACCACCGACGACTGTAGTTCACCTAACCAAGGATGAGCACCTCATACAACCCCACTTAAAAATACCTGAACTATCCCTTTAAACTGTCACTGTCATGTTTACCCCCTCTCCTCCTTTACTAAATTTCTACACAACCACGTGGTCCAGGCAGCATTAAAAGAAGTTGGAAAAATGGGTCTGTTGAACTGAGAGGTGTAGACACTTTGCAGAGTAGAGTCTGTTCTTCAGACAGTGGGGCTGCAGTTGGTCCAGAGCAGGCTGAGTTACACAGGAGGTCATTAGGTCAACAAATCAAAAAGTACTTGGAGAGACTGTTATCTTTTCTGCTGGTGGGATTCACAATCCTGACTGGAACCAGTCAGATTCAAGAAATCAGACATCTGCCTAATGAATGAGGATTTGTGATTTAACCATTATTTCACTTGTGACCTGTGTCATGTATCAAAAATACTTCAGTTCGGGTGCCTCCTTCATTTTTCTGTTGTTGATTCAGTTGAAAAAATCCACTGAAACAAAATCTAGACTTTTATGAGTCACTCAAAGTTAACAGTGGACACCATGAGAAAATTTTCAACTAAGCTTCTTAAACTGGCTTCCCACCAGTCGACATGTATCTGGTCCTCGATTTGATTTACATAAATGGAAAATACACATGGACTAGCTGCTGCAGTGAGGAATATTCATGAGATTACGGTTGGGTCATTCTGACTCGCTGATATTCATCAATAAAAGGCTTCTATTGGCTGAAAACATTTGATATCAGTCTGATCCAGACGAAATGATCTGAACAGTGTCGCACCACATTAC
Organism: Miichthys miiuy; assembly: GCA_036365135.1. Classification (NCBI taxonomy): domain Eukaryota; kingdom Metazoa; phylum Chordata; class Actinopteri; family Sciaenidae; genus Miichthys; species Miichthys miiuy. The sequence goes on from CM071605.1 coordinate 2,175,626, forward strand.
CAACAAGTCCTTTCTCTCAAAGTTATGACAAGACTATAAGACTACAAGCCACTGATGACATATTTCTGTATCATGATGTAGTTGATTAGTGGCCGAGAGGATTCGAGCACATACATTTTTTTTTCTGTTGACAGGTAGAACTACGTTACATCAATCAATCAATCAATCAGACTTTATTTGTATAGCAGTTTTCATACAATAAATGTAACACAAAGTGCTTCACATAAAAACATAAAACATAAAAACAAGCAAACACCCTCCACCCATCCCCAGCCCTCCACCCCTGACCCTCCATCCCACCCATCCCATTATAAACAAAGCACAAACTGAGGAAGCGCCATCTCATCGTCGAGCAGTGAGGAAACACTGGAGGCAGGTTAGAAATTAATTAGATAATATAAATAAAAATAAATAAATAAATATAAATCTATAATAAATATAAAAAATAAAATAATAAGAATAGTAATAAAAAAGAAAAAAGAAAAGAAGAGAAGAAAACCATTAAAAATGTATAATGCTGCAATAGTAAAACTAATCTGTAAAAATGTGTAAATAGCTAGATAATATTTAAAAATAAGATTTAAAAATGGTTCAAGTAAACGCCTTAAGTCTTAAGTTTGCTCTTAAAAATATGAACAGTGAACAGTTTCTGATGCCCTCAGGTATATATATATATATATATATATATATATATATATATATATACACATACATATATATATATACATATATATTACAATGAATTGTAGGTCATTAAATCAGTCTGTACAAATCTGTAGAAAGTCCACTTGAGGCCCTTTGTGGACCAGATGAATTGTGGGTTTGGACAGCCCTCGGCACTCGCAGACTTCCTTGGAACGTGAAGTCTACAAGTCTGCACGACCGGGGAAGTCCGGACGTTTGGATTCAGCCTTCATGTACTTCAAACAATGGCGAGTGAAACTGAAACTCTCCTAAATCTGTCTTTTCTTTTCAGTCCCTTTTTTCCCACGCAGCCTGTGAAACAAAAAGATGAGGGGATACGAGGGGACCGACAAGAACACGTCATGCAGCGATGCAGCATCACACGTTTGTCTGTGTGTGTGTGTGTGTGTGTGTGTGTGTGTGTGTGTTTGAAGAGGGATTTTCAAACAGGATTATAAACTCTGTGGTCACCTCTCACTCTCATCACACAAACACCAACAGATTGATCACAGTTGTTGCAGTCTGCAAGGCCATGACGTGTAGTTTCTGGGAAGGTGCATGTCAGGTTACAACACAGGCTTGCCATAGACAGTGCTGATTTAGTGCAGAACTATAAATCAGGCTTTAGACTGTTGCTGAACATTCATCAGTAGTTCCAAGGGCCAGAACTTTAACTCGTACATAAGATGTATCAAGATCTCATGCTGATTGTCCCTGTAGTCTGGGTAGACGACTCAGGGTCATTATAATCAGTATTTTGCTTATTCCATCCAACCTTTCACGTAGCATATAAAGGGGCCACTAGCCACGGTTGGGCTTTGTCTTGTTTCAAATAGGATATCAGTCTGGTGTCTTCTGTTGCTGTGAAAGAGTTAAAAAATGTTTGAGAAAATATCCTAAAGATTTTATGATGGTGTCATCAGAGAACACAAGTTTCTAATAGGAAGTCTGTGTTACACACTGAGATATGGAGTTTGGAAGATATCAGTGTTTTCCCAGGAAGGGTCAAAGTAAAAGATTCTGTTGGTTGCAGTATGGTGACTGCTGGATCCATAGACTGTATGAAACATGGATGTAGTCTCCGTTACACTCACAGGTTTCTAAAGAGCTGTTGTGAAGCTCAGTGTGGTAGCTCTGATCCCCGCCTCCCAGCTCTAAAAATGAGCTTGCTCAAACAAGCCACCTGTAGCAGCACCCACACTCTTAATTCTGCATAACTTTAAGCCTTAATATCATTTGAACAGGTGAGTACTATTAAAATTCACCCTCAGTACAGTTGTCATGAACAGGGAAATTAGCTGTATTGAACATTTTAACATGGGGACTGACTCACTTCTGGAGCCAGCTTCAAGTGGCTGTTTGAGGAATGGCCATATTGGCTTTACTTTACAGTCAGTGAAGTTACAGCCTGGTTGGATCCAGTGCTTTTGAAGTTTGACCTCTACAAGGGACTAAAAGTCCGGACCATTATTTTTGGACCCGTCTATTCTGATTTCTCCAAAGATGGCGAGGCCGCCAGGCACTGCAGACAGCTCCAGCAATCTGCCACTTGTGGTTTGATCAGTCATGTTTGTCCAAATATACTGCTTGCTTTCATTATTAATGTCACTTTTCTGCCTGCTGTCTCACAGTGAGGTTTCCTTTGATTCAGCTGTCTAAGTGTCACATTCTGGAATGGCAGAAATAGTATCAATCAGCTGTGTTTAATTATGTATTTTGCAACCATGTTTTGGGAGAATTTCCTGCTTTGTGTCTTTCCATGTTTTCCAATTTTCCCCCATTTCCTGCATTTCCACATCTGATGATTAATGAACACAGCATGTCCAGGAAGTGTTAAAGAAATAAGAAAAAATTTGATATTTCAACATGTCTGTGTGTGTTTCCCAGCAAGGAAACGAGCTTGAATTGAGAGATGTAGACATTTTGGGGAGGAGGGGTTGTTTAGTAAGTTTTAGTAGAGTCTGTTCTTCAGACAGTGGGGCTTGCAGTTGGTCCAGAGCAGGCCTAAGTCACACAGGAGGTCATTAGGTCGGCACATCAAAAAGTAGTGGGAGTGACTCTTATCTTCTCTGCGGGTGGGATTTACAATCCTGACTGGAACCAGTCACATTTAAGAAACCAGACATCTGCCTAATGAACGAGGATTTAAGAATTTGCTGCTGACAGTGGATGTCATGATTTCTATAATAAACCTGTCAAGATGTTGTCTCTTATTTTACACATGACCTTTGTCACAAACACTTCAGCCCCGGTCCCTCCTGAGTCACTCAAAGTTAACACTGAACACCACGAGAAAATTCTCGACTTTGTGGTTGTCTGTCTCTGTTTGATTTACATAAATGGAAAATACACGTGGACTAGCTGCTGTCAGTGAGGAATATTCATGAGATTATGGTTGGGTCATTCTTACTCGTTGGCATTCATCAATAAAAGGCTTCTATTGGCTGAAAACATTTGATATCAGACTGATCCAGACGGAATAAACATCTGCTGTCTGATGTGTTGAAAAAACACTGAGCTGACTGCTGCACCGCATCACCACGGACTCCTTTCTCTTAGCCAACTCTTTGGTCCCTGACATGGTTTAGAAAAAATACTGCATTTGGATGAAATTTACTGTGGATGTTAGTAATTTAATTATTTTTGTAGTTTATTAGTAGAGGACAAAACTTCAACTTGTGTATATGTTATGGACTGCTCTGCTTGGACTCAAATAGAATGAGTTCTGAGTTTTCCATGATTGTGTTATTTTGTGATGACATTATGTGTGTGTCTGTGGGTGACCTGATTAAATTGAACACGCTTTTCACAGTTGTTGGAAATGAAATTCTTGTTCTCAGGCTCCTTTTAACAATGTTCATGCAATATGTATGAAAAGAAAAGTAAATCAGAAAAAGAGAATCTGAGACATGAAGCAGTGCAGGAGTTAAAGTTAAATTCAAGTGAAATTAAAAAATATAGAAAACAGAATGAAACAAAATAGAATGTTATATAAAATATACTTAGAGATCGAGCGTAGTAGTGATGAAAAACAAATGAACAGTAATGTAGACAGGTGGTGCAGAAATTAGTAAATGTGCAGACAGGTGACACATTAAAGGAAAAACCAACATGACGTGTGGTCGTCAGGTGCCACCAGAACAGCTTCAGAACTCCTTAACAATGACTCTACAAATCTCTGAAGACTCCTGGAGGGATGAACACCATCCTTCTGAAGCATATCCCTTCATTTTGTCAAGCAGAGGCTGTTCACCTCCTTCCTTCCTAGAGTTTTCCTGTTTTCCCTTCCTCTTGTGTGTAGGTGTGTGTAGGTGTGTGTTGCTAGGTGTGGCCTCTCATCTAATCTAATCATCTCACCACTTGCACCTCATATACCAAACAACCTCGGTTGCGTAAAACACCGGTTCCGTCTTTCAAACCACACCAGATTTTTAAGCCGTTTGATCCCAAATTTTTCCTGGACATGAAAATATCTAAATCATTAGTACCCCTTTGAAATAATCAACCATTAATTTTTAAAGATTTCTATGGAAATATAAGTGAAAATTGTGTATAAGGTGTTGTATCAACCATTTATTAAATTACCATATTTCTCCTATGCAGTCATAAAAATTATTCCATTCCAGTTAATAAAAAATGTGCAATTCTGTCACTGGTAGTCTCCAATATTGTCACTAGAATGCTCTATGACATTCTAGTGTAACTTTGATCTACATTAGCAAAAATACAGCTATACCAATATGAACACTGAGACAACCGATACATGTTTTCAAAATGGATTTTCAAAAAGCGGCTATTTTGAACCATTTAGAACTTAAATTTAAAACCTTAATTAGTATCTTTGGTAACACCTGTGTTTTCAAAATGGCTGCTGTAAAAAAAAGCGTCCATTTTGAAGCATTTATAGTATAACTTGGTCACCACCACTTCTTAGACCTGATGGAAACATGCTGGTCGTGAAGGTTGACACCACCCATGTGCTCAATGTATTGGGTGATGCATTTTGGTTGTGGGTGTAGAAGGCACGTAGCACCCATATCCTCTTTCTGTCATTTCACCAAGGAGTGCAAGTGAAGAAAAGAGGTTGTCATGAATGGTACCTGAGCTTGCTCTGTAAGACCAAGAATGACACTGGGTCCCTCACCCAACCCAGGCTCAGGGAGGAGAGTGTGGGGTCCAGCATATCACTCCACGTGATACATGTAACCACTGGAGGAGGCAAAGTTCCATAGCATGTACCCAAAACGGATTGGTTTACCAATCAGTCTCAGTCTGCCAGTCTCCTGCCACATCCAGCACTATTTTGTCTCCACATGTGCACTCTGGGATTCCAGGCACCACCAGCGCTGCACCACCCTGGACACCCCACCACTGATGATGGTGGTAGATCTCCCAAAAGTGTTCGACTGAGATATGATGATGGTAAAGGCCAAAATATGATTCACATCATTTTCATGTCTATGCTCTATTGATGGGGTCATCCTGGAAGACAGCCCTCCCATCATTTCATCAAATGTTTCATCACAGGATAAAGGTGATCAATGACAATGCAGACCATTCCCTTTATAATAACAGCATAACACATCCCCTCAGTGTAGGGGTTCAGCAATCAGGCCTGTAGTGTTCTCTTGTTTGCTAATCTGACCAGATCACTTTGTTCACGTGAGCTGAACTCTCAGATGTGCATTAATCTTTGTAATGAGAGCTTTATGCACATATACCTCTATGTCGTTGTGGAAAGACTGTTCTTCACAGTCTGATCACGTCCTGCATTAACATTCTCAGTCACCTGAGGAAGAGTTTCTGTTTTTTTTGTATATCACACAATGTTCTATAGCAGCACTGAAGCAGCACAGTCATCAAACATGTGCTGTTGACCACACTTCCAACCTGTATTACTAATGTCTTCCTCACATCTAAAAGCAGATTTAGTCACTTTAGTAACTGTACCCTATAGAAACACGGTTTGTGACATCAGCTGAGCTATAACTAAAGTTCCTGACATCCGTCTCTCCGTGATGAACCCTCTTTTAAACCCACTTACATCTTTTCCTCTTCTTGGTTTCTGCTGAATTTTTAGGCATCCCACTGTGCATGATCGGATGTTCATTGCTTAATTACTTAATTGGAGCATGCAGTGCACCTGTGTGGAAGCATCTGCACTCGTTAGGTTCGTTCATTTATTGATGCTGTTCCTTTAATTTGACACACTCTTTATATGTTCTATGAGAGCTGGTTATGGACAGGTTCTGGACAAACATTTAGGGCAAAGCTAAAATGAGCTTCAGGCAGTCTGAGGAAGACAAAGTGTGTATCTGGATTTCCCTCATGCTTGTTTAAGCTGCATGAGGACTGCAGGCTTGGTTCTTTATCACTTACTGTACAGTGAAAATGCTTTCCAATGCTCTGCATGAACAGGAGGAATGATCACCCACCAATAACTCTGAGTGTTGCACTGAGGTAGAAAAATGTGAACCTATATTATAAATGTAGTATATCATCTTAAATGCTTTATGAACTTTTAGTAATTAGTGGTTTAACCAACAAATTAAATTGCTTCAGTGTGTCAAGAGGAGGGGCCAAAGATTTTTTTTATATGGTGGTCAAACATTCCTTTAAACCATATTGTCATATATTTAACATATAAACCACATATACGTTGCTGTCCCTGTGAGAAGCAACCTCTGACCCAGATGATTTGACTCACATCGCTATCTATAAAGTCTTCTCTCTCTCGGTTTAGTGGGAAGAGTAATGGTGGAGTCAGCAGGTCAGATATGGAGGTTTACTTTAATGTATCATTGATAAAACCGAGGTCTTGGCTTCAGCTGGAGATAAGTGTTATCGGACATTTTCCCACAGTCCCCATACTGAGGTTTATTCTGAACCCTTTACAGCTCGATTACAGCTAAAGTCAGTCCTGCAGACATTTACATTCAGCGTCACACAGAGCAAGAAAAGAACCACAGACCACACACACCATTAGCTGTGAGAGAAGATGAATAGCCAGACTGCACAGCTACTTATAGCTCAGAGAAACAGCGAGCAGAGCTACTGCAGAGGCCACCTCCACTGTGTATTGTTTTTTCACAGTCCAATGGTGATGTGTGATTATGTTGCCGAAGGGCTGGTCAAGCCACACGGTCTCCTCATGGGAATGAGTGTGTGTGTTAGTGTGTGTATAAATGCAGAGAGTCAGTTAGGTGTCTGCCATGCTTCAGGCCTGGCTTTAGTCTGGCCAGCGGTGTGTTTAGACTACATAACCAGAAGTCTGTGAAGTGTGTTTTACTAGCTGAGTTTGATTTTAACAGCTTTGGCCATAATTTCTATCACTGTGACATCTGTGGTCTTGTTACAATTATTACTCTCACTGTCCATAAACGTCCTTTGTGTGCATCAGTTTCACGATACAGTTGACAATTCTACAGAGCATCATATGTCTGTCTTTCAAAAATAAATCAGTTTTATGATGTGACGATGATTAGTGTTGGACTTAAACCCCGACACAAACCCACTTGGTTCGGTTGAGGAAAATCTCATGGTTTGTGTTAAAATGAGTTCATGAATTCATAATTCATAATGGGGCAGTAAATGAAACAGCTGCTCTGTGAAGGCAGACTTCATTTGATGTTTTTGCCTTCATTTTCACTTCCAGAAGTGGTTTGATAGCAGAGACTTGTTGTGATGAGTGATGCATTCAGTAGCAGTTGCTAAGAGCCATTCATGTTTTTCACAATAACAAATGAAAGAAGCCAAGAGTTATTTCGAAGTCGACTGATTAATTGTTTGTCTCTGTAACCTGGGGAAACAGCCTATAAAGAGTACAGCCGCAAATGGAAAGACATCATCTACTTTGAATCTATGCATGATGACTGCAGCTATATATCTCCATGCTATGTCTTTCACTTTCTGAAGGCTCCCATGCATGGGGTCTGGTAATGTGGAATGTGCGATGGGATAGAGGAGCTGGAAGATGAAACAGAATCTTGGTCTACTGGAAATCACCAAAGGGGCCTGGTGGGTTCAGGGTGTGTGCAGACTCTTGGGGTGGGGCTCAGCCCAGGAGACTAAACTTGCACCAGGTCCTGGCCACGATAAGGAAAGCTCATCTAAAGGAGCACTGTACTCTATGCATTGTACAGCGCTGATAAGTGAAAGCTGAAGGCGAGCAGTTGGAACAAAACCATTTCCCACTGTTCTCTTTGGCCCAAAGTAAATAAGATTAAGGGCTGATAAACAGGCTTGGAAATTCTCTGATGAGGCTATTTACTGCCAACATTTATGTAGTTACTGCAGTGTTGACCTTAAATCAAGTGAACCAATGTACTGTACAGAAAAGATAACGTAATAAATAGTAAGTGGGTGTGAGTGAAGGAGGACATTTATTAAAAGAATATCTGCTTTTACATAAAAGTTCAACCCATTAACTTTATCAGCAAAAAAAAAAACAGAAAAAATAGCAGCCAAGAGCAGAAACAGAGAACCAGCATTCCTAAAGATAAAGTCCCAAATTAATAAGTGGCTGTGATTCTGATGATTCAGCCCTGTTATATATACTACCTGCTCTGGTTGGCTCTGGAGATCCTTAATCCTCTTCATTTGAGCTGTTTGTGTATGAAGATGAGATCATGTGGACTGGATGAAGAGTACGATCTAGACCTGCTCGGTGTGAAAAGTGTCACAAGATAACTTCTTCTGACTTCATTTAATTACTAAATTTGAGTTTGTTTCCTTAGTCCTCTCCCAACCCAGTACTCAGAAATGTCACATGACATGTTTCATAATCTAGAGGTTTGAAGAGGACTGATATTATTCTGACAGGATCAAGCCTGAGATCAACTAGCAGCTCTGTGAGGCTGTACTTGGCACCAGCCAACATGCTGATGTTTAGCAGGTAATATTTACAAGGTGGAACTGATGGAATGTCATTAGCTTTTCAAACTAAATATTAGACAAATGAAATCATGGTGCTAATTACCATTCACAGACTGACGCATTATTTTTTTAACAAAAAGTCAGAATTCATTCTTCAGGTACCTTGAACATCTGCAGCAAATCTCACATCAATCCACCCAGTAGCTTGTTTTTCTCAAAACCTAATATGTTCACCTCATGGTGGTACTATCCTGGGTATCGTGAATGTCTCAACCAACCACAGCAATCTGTCTGACAGACAAATATTTCAGTCTGGACCGAAAGACTGATGTTGTCATTCATCATTCACTACTGCCTAAAAACAGACTGATTGAGTCAGTGACGGGTCAAAACAAGCCCTAAGGCACTGGGACTGACGGCACTGAAGTAAAGGGCAATGAAATCACCAAGTGCAGACTTATGAAGGACAGGAACATCTATGTTCTTACAGCAACTAGAAGTGAAAGCAAGTTTCACTGTGATGCCAGATGACATTGAACTATTAGATCCCAGTGTTTACTTTGTGTAAAATATGGTCCCGTTTCATGCCACCTCCCAAAATTGCCTGAGATAGTGCTTGTGTTGTTATGTTAAATGGGTATATACTGTATAAAACTGTGTAAAGTGCCTCAGCAAACATGTTAAAAAATAGTTGAGCAGAGAACAAAAGTGAAGAGTTAAAAGCCTGACATGTGACAGAGGGTCTATCAGCCTCGGGTCAGGACTGTCGGGCTGTAGATGGCAGGGTCAGACAGAGTCTCCATGGTAATAATGGGCTGCAGGGTGAGGAGCTGGGGTCTGATTTAATTATGTAGCTCTGGGTTTGTCAAGCAGAAGCTAACCTGGCACACAGACAGCTTTCAACTGCAAATCTGCTGCCTTCAAAGACACACTTTGTATTTGACAGAGCAGAGCTGCTTTAGAATTCAACAGCAGTCTATGAATATCAGACTGAGAGGTGAGGAGGGACTCGCTTTGTTGTTCCAATATAAAGATACCCATCCATGCATATATTCTATCAGTCAGTCCATTTCCTTGCTGACAGGCCTGAAGAAGAAAACAAGTATTTTTTCATCCCAGACAAAAGCTATAGGTTCCCCTTGAGTCAGTCAGTAATAAGGTGCATCATTCTACCAAAACAGCCCCATGGTGAGTCAGTGAAATGTGTAAAGATTGTTTGTGTAACAACTTTGAGTCACTGTACAGAAGATTGGTGCCTCAGGAGCATCTTTCTTTTTGACCTTCTCTACTTCATCGTCTCTGAGACTCGTTCAGTTTCTTTCTCGTTGATTTGGTTTGCGTTGATGTGTTTGAGTTTGTCTCTGAACAGGGTGTCATTTGAGACAGCTTCCAATAAAGCATCAGAGTACTGTTCTTCTGTGGAATTCTCCATACCAGATGAATGATCGGACTGTGATTTCTTTGATTCATACTTCAAGCGATCTCTCTCTAAAGCAATAAAGAACTGGTTGCTCTGCAGTTCTCTCATAAACTCCTCAGTCGGCAGAAAGAGGCCGATGCGCTCCTCTTCCTTTTACTGTATGAGATAAGGCCTCTTACATCCATAATGGAACCATTTCTACAAACTGTTATTTAAAGTCCGTGTAAAGTCAAAATAAATTTGTGTTCTGAGTTTGTCAGACTAAAGAAGAAAGTGTTATTAACCACCCAGCCAAATTTGAATGATAAAAAATAACGACAAGTTTATGAAATCAGGTGTCAAAATCAGGTAAAAATGAATTCTCAGCTCCAGGACTGTGGGGGCGTGTCCACTGAACACGCCGAAGCCACGCCCACTTGGCGGAACATGCAAATTTTATGTTAATGATCACCACGTGATGTCACGCGGTCTCGTTTTAGGACCGCCCACAAAATCCTGAACTGAAAACTGGTGAAAAACTGTTTGAACCTCTAACTCCACATTTCAGTAATATATTGTTCAAAGTCTTTTCACGTGTTTTCAGCAACTATTTTCCAACATATTTATTGTGTTTTGAAAGAAAACATGGAATTGCCTTTACACGGACTTTAAAAAGTTCTTTGTGGACCCAACAGGTTCAGGAAAAGAATCTCTGGTACATTTTCAGAAAAAGACATAAAATAATATAAATAAAAATAATTGTGGTTCATGAATTATCAGTAGTACCTGATTTGTTACTGGATCCTCAGTATTTGGTGCACATTACTGTTAAGTGTTACCATATTAGTTAGTAATATCTTTATCCATGTCCTCAGCTTCAAGTCACTTTAGACTATTTAACCAAAACCAAACCCTGATCTTTTCCTCATCAACACCTAAACATAGCATTTTCATCATTCATCATAGTTGCCAGGAGTGAATGTTGTGGAGAAAACATTCTACAAACCATTATCCACATTATTAAAATTTTACAGAAGCTGTAAACAGTTTGCAGATGTTCCATTCAAATGTTCCATGATATATAAAGAAGAAGCTAATCCAGTTAGTTTCCTACAGTTGCTATTGTAAACCAGTTGTATATCCTCGGACATTAAACCTCACTCTAGTGACCTGGTGAAGCATGAAGTGCTGACAGACCTAAAAAACGTATCCATTTGAATGTTCTTGTTATTGAATGAATTTTGTCACCAACATTAATTCAAATTGAGTCGATGTGAGTCTTCTGCCCCTCCTCCTGAATGTTGACGGCAAAGTTTGAACTTTGATGTTGGTTCAGCCTTATAAGGCCAAAAGTGTCTTTTAGCACTGCAGCTTGATCCTGTTGTTGTGTGATGATTAAGAACCACATCCTCTCCTCTGCTTACAAAGTGATCCTGGGCTGCAAACAGCAATACAGTTATATTGGACACTACTGGCAGTGCAATATGAAAATGTATAACAAATAAAGACGCTACTGAAGTGAAGAATAATCTGTCTTTTGTTTGGAAGTATTAGCTTGTGTAAATCTATTATACATATTAGTATAATAAGGAGCAGTGGAGTGTCACACTGATAATTCACCACCACTAAAGTCGTAATTAGAGCTTCAGTTAAAAAAAGTCCACACATTTGTGTTCATAGCTAGCAAATGAATGATAGCACAACAAAACAGAGATGTGCTGCACGCCTTAGTGCTGTGCATGCTTTGTGAAACTGATGAAACTGTTTGGTTCATCTGCTTTGTGTGTCTGTTTGCATGTTTCTTCATTTGCAGTGTGTTATGCTTTCACAGACACTTTACTCTGTCTGCAGCTCTCAGCCTCACACCGCTGGTTTGTTGTTTCAACAATATTTCAATGTCGATATATCAGCTTACACAAAACGAACGTTGACTATTTTGAGAAGAAAGTAAGTATGAAATTTAATTTTTTTTTAGGCTTTAAATTGATATTGGAGAATGAAGATCACATTTCTGAAAGAGGCGCAATTTCATAATTTTAATTACTATTGTTCAAATGTTAAACCCTTTTGTCATAAACTATGACTTCATTCTAAAGAGTAATAAAGTCTCGTAAACTTAAATTTCTCTATGTATATTACTCTCACAAAGCAGGGTTGGCCAGACGTGAGGGGAATTTAGTGGCATCTTGTGTTGAGGTTGCAGATTGCAAACAACTGATTCAGCCCCTCGCTTCACCCTCCCCTTCCAAGCATGGAAAGGATCATGTTACCATGGTGGCCATGACACCCATGAAAAATCTAAAGTCAGTATTTGGTTTGTCTGTTCTGGACTGTACTGTGGAAACAATGAGGACTCTAGAAGAGGACCTGCAGCATCTGTAGATATAAAAGTCTCTTTCTGAAGTAACAGAAATATCATATTCTTAAATAGTAAATAGATATAAATCTGACACACTGGACCTTTAAAGGCCTTTCAGGCAGGGAAGTGGTAAGCTGTCCTCTCCTCATTTAAATAAAGGAGATTGGGGGATGTGGTTGCCACTCATGTGAACAAACAGATTTTCTCTGAGCTGTCTCAAACATTTCGCTTCCTCTCCCATAGGCTTTCTTTCCTTTATCCCATTTCCCTGCATTCTTAAGTCTTCATGAGACTCTGTTACCCGCGTCCTCTGATTCTCTGGAGAGCAACGTGAAGGTGCACTGGTTATTTATATGTACACTGTGTAATTCCATTCCTGTCAGCATCTGTTTGCACAATGTAATGAGAAAGTCAGTAAACAGATGCAGCCCATTACTGATAGGACTGGATGTGTTTGTCATGTGGTAATGGCTACAAAATAAAACAGTGACTTCAAGCAATCACAGGATTTTCTTGCAAACTAAAAAAGCTTTAATCTTCCTTTATCACCAGTCTTTGGGCTCCGTCCTACTAATCTAAAAATCACAGTGCTCTATTTTCACACTAGAAGATTTATATTCTTTCATTGGAATAAAGTGCGACTGCAGTGACAACGAGAGCCCAGAGTGTACTGAGCAGATGGAGTGAAATATAGAAACAATATGTATGTTAGTCTCCTGGTTGTAGCTCAGAGTGCACATGCAGGGTTTCTGCAGCGTTCATCGGGTAAAGACTTTGAAGACCTTTTTGAACACCACATAGAGACCATTGATCATACCAACCAAATCATGAAAGCATGATAGAAAAGCAGTATGAGGGATATCTCAGATAGCATGGCAACATTGATTCAGTGTTGAAATTCCATCAGAATCATCATTTTGGTTGAGGTTGAATATTCAAGGCTAGATAACATTGAATCAATGATTTTTCAGTGTTGAGAAGAGAATCGATGTTGATTCAGTGTTGGTCTGCTATCTGCGTAGGGACTAGAATGTATTATACTGTATCATTTGCATGACCAGTTCTGTAAGCACAACCACTATGTCTGTATTACAACTCACTTATCCCGCAGTGTAGCCAAATATAATGTGTTTCTCTTTACTTTGGCTTTTTCTTGACAGCTTTTTTTTTACCAGCGCGACCTGATTCATGTCTGAGAAAGTAGTCAAGACCTTTATTTGTGGAAATTGTAGAGACTGGGTGAATAAATGAATGATTCACTATTTCTGTGAACACTTGCAGAAAGCATCAACTTAGTCCTGAAATTCTGAAAGCAGTCAGTGCTGTGGTCTGACACAAATTGACTGAATATGTCTGTCTCCTTTCACCTTTTATGAAATATGTGCATGAACAAGCTTTGGTCTCCACATTTGTTCAGTACATGTACAAATTGTTACTTCCTGTGGAGCTTGGGAGGCAATCTGAGTCCTGCAAAAGAAAGGTGGACTCCATCAGCTCTCAGTCAGAGGTAAAATATAAAGGCAATGAATGGCTATAGCTGAAAGAACTAACAAAATCTTCACTTTGCAGGACTTTGCTCTTGTTTCTAACCTTGTGATAACATTTGGTCTCCAAGCATGGAAGTGCATGAACACACACATAAACACACACACACTTGAGAAGTTCTTCCACCCCTTTACACACAGTTTTAATCGACACAGTGTGGAAAGCCCCACAGTCAGTTGTTGGTTTGTTTTCCCAGTCAGTGGGAGATGTATTATTGATGTGATGAAGGAGGAGTGGTTTGGTGCTCAGTGGCGGAGTCAACCCGGTGGTCAAACTCACATATACACCAAGACTGAGCCCACATCAATTATACGTAATGCGGGCAAATGGATGGGCACGGAACAGTTCATAATATACGACCTACCTGCTGGTATGAACTAAGAGGTTACTGTCAGGAACAAAACAAAGCAGGGCTGTGCAATCAGTGCATGATTGGTTAGCTTAATGAGTGATGTCAGAATGCAGAACCTGCACTTTCACAGCAATAACAGCTCGAGTTTGTCTCGAACTGAAGGTTTGCAGAGCATAACTGGGAATAATATAGAATATAAATCCAGTCCCTTCTTCCTGTTCTAAAACACTGAAGGCAACACGGTTTGCTTCAGTTCAAAAAGTATTATACCCAAATGCCACAAGCAACCATGCGAAAACCAACGAGTAGACTTAAGACTTTCCTTTTTGATAGAGCTTATAGTTAGGGCTGGCTCAGGTCATCCCTTAGTTATGCTGCCATAGGACTAAACTGACTAAACCAACCCCCCCTCTCTCTCTCTCACTCTCTTTGAAAGCAAAGACAAAGTCCCGTATCCTCTCTGCCAATGTTGTTTAAGACACACAACAGTCTACAGTGACTAGGTAGCTGTCATGTGACAAATGAACAAAAGACCGATCTGTATGAAAAGGTTTGTGTGTACTGCTCGTCACACAGCCTGAGCTGCCTGTCACGTGACAAATGAATGAGAGGCTCAAACTTGAGGACGCACAACTGAATCGTGAACTAATCATTTCTGTTTGCTGTCCTGACTGAGCTTATGCAGCTGCCATGTGGCGAGGGAACGTACTGCATGAAAATGAAGGAATCACTCACTGAGAGTACTCATTACTCCCGAGTCATATAAAAGATTAGTTCAAACTGAACGATACATTCACGACCAACACACCGCTAGAGCTGAGAACACTGAGGCCTTCTACAAGAAGAGCCAGAGCAAAGTACTTCCTGCTGAGGCTTCAGTGTCTGCAACTGTATGCTGCACATGTTCTACCAGTCTGTCGAGAGACACTAACAAGCTCAGTAAGCTAGCTAGGAAAGCCGGTCAGTTATGGACGAGTTGCGGTGGACTCTCTAGTGATGGAGAGGAGGATGCAGTGCAAGTTGTATATCAAATTGGGAATAATCCCCACCTCTTCCATGACTGGCTGAAGATTCTTCTTATCGACCAGCATAAGACTCATACGCACAAGGTGTTCCACTGAGCAGCAGGCGATCATTAGCCACATTTTGGCAGCAGGACTTACCTTATACCTACATGCAAATAGCCATAGTGATGCATCACTGTCCATCAAGAGGGAGGCTGCAGCCAGTTGCCTTACAACCTATTTTTCTTTTGTTTTGTTGTTTGATTTTATGCTTTAAAGAAATATTGATATATTTTTTTTATTTTTCTGCTGCCTGTCCACAGCACTGCTTTGCTCTGCTTCTGTGCCGGGATTTCTGTTTACTTGACTGCTGTCTATAGTGATTAACTGACTATGGATAAGTGCCTCATATAACCCTACTTTATTTGAATACAGCTTCAGGTACATTTAGTACATGAAAGAAGATCCTATTTAAACATGTCCAATAGCAATTACAGAGCAGTCGGGTTAAATTATAGTAAGCCTCGTCTATAACAGGACAGACTATAATGAAAGAATGGGAATGATCAAAGCGGTCTGCCCACTCGATGTGCTAACAAAAGGTAATCACAACAAGATGTCTCACGCTTAACTTGAAGAAGGAGGAGATGTTACTTGATAAGCAACAGGAGGAAGTAATGTTGCTGCATCACCTCAAGGCCTGATCGATGATGATATGAACTGTAAACAACATCTTACATATTATCAGTGTATGAAGGTAATGTGGCAAACAGCAGACAGAGCAACATGATGGTTAGTTTGGATTGTTTGTGTCTAATGTGTCTTTAAGCTCTGGTTTGGTCTCCACCACCTCCGGAGATAAATATCTGTCTCTTCAGTTGCTATAGCAATAGGCTACTGAACATGTCAACAAAATGTACTTTAATTATCAAGGTCACAGTCGGCTACTCATAATTCAGAACAATGCCTCCTGAGAGTATTACTGGGAGTATATGTATATACATAGATACTGAATTATTATGACTGATATATTAATTTGGAAGCAGCATTTTACTGTTGTAGCTGGTCAGAGCAGAGGTAGTTTTTAATATTTCAGTGCATCAGGTTTAATGAGCTCTTTCGTATGTAAAATCTGTGCAGAAACTAAAGCTGTCAGATAGATGCAGTGGAGTAAATAGTGCAATATTTAGAAACTGCAGTAGTTTCAACATGAAGTGATAAACTGAAGGGATATGATTGTTTTTGATTAGTTTTTCAAGATGAGCCCCGTCAGTCTAACACTTTGATAAGAGCTTCGGAATATGACTTTATGTTGCTGGAAACACAAAGTGTTCAAACTTATGACAAACCGTCTGATGAAGTAAAACGGCCCAACAGGACAGATTCTGTCTGTCAAATGAATCCAGTGGACTTAAAAGTTCACCTGAGATAAATCTAAATTTAAATGAAAATCTGTGAACCCTAAAATATTGAACATTTGCAGAGAAGTTAGACTTTTGCACGGAAATTAAATATGTACAGGGAAATGAAAGAATTGTAGCAAAATGAAACATTTGCAGAGAAATTAAAAATGTTCAGAGAAATTAAACTATAAAAATGACATCTTTGCGTTAAATTACACCAAAAGTAGACAACTTCACTAAAAAGTGAACTCCTCATCAAATGACTCTATTTACTGAACCCAGTATAAACTTTCAAGCCCACCCTGCATCAGGCCACTTAGATGCAGTACACTGAATGAAGTGGGACCAAAGAGGTGAACGATGTCATAGGATTTTTTTTTTTTTGTTTGGACCTCACTGCTGTGTAGAAGCTACAGACAAATGTACAGCATGTCAGTGTGAAATGAAAGCTTCTATTACTTTGTGATTTAGGCTGATATAAAGATGATTTTATCCATAGATTTTTATTATAGAATAGAAATCTGCCAGCTCTGCTTCCACAAGCGGACAAATATTGTGTATTTTTGTAAGAATTTCCAGACACAACAAGAAGAAGTGAATGGAGGACAGATGGTCGAGCCACTTCAAAGAATCCAATCCAAGTCAGTCCTGATGGCCACAAAACAGGAAGTCTTCTCAGCATGACAATCTGACACATGAGGCGCTCGAATGAATTAACATACAAATGATCCGCAATGTTAATACAGTGCAGTTCAGACACAAAACCAGCAGACTGTCATTCAGTGAGCTCGGAGCTCTTCGAGTGACGGCGGGGTCAGGGGAACAGAAACTGGGCCAAAGACAGCCTGTACAACAACAATCTGCAGCCAGGATCTGAACCAGGAAACGACTTCTCTCGCTGCAGGACACTCACAGAATCCACAGACTTGTTTATCAGCCGTCAGCGTATGAATAATTGATAGAAGCAGACTGCCATCTGAGTTGATTTAGAGACAGACGGATGACCAGGCTTTCTAAATGTTGATTTAATTGCTTTTACAAAATTGTAGTGTCATTAAGCAAATGGAGACAAATGATTATGGTCTCTCTTGTCACCCATTACATCAATGGCCAGGCTGAAATTTACTAAGTCTCTCTCATTCCAGTCATTTACTTTAATAAAGCGTGTGTTGTGTGATGTATGATTGAAAGGCTATTAATCAGGTAATTCTATATGAGGTAACCTAAGGTGTGAATAGATTACAAGTCATGCACATGAGTAGAAAAGCTGTTTTTTTTACTAGTACTTATAACATTACTTCTTTACTGGAGTATATTTTTGAGACGTAATCTTGTTTTTATTTTGCCACATTTGCCATTTATACCTTCAATACACCTAATCATCTGCCCGATACAAAGCTCTACCTGTTCACCACAGCTGAACTGCTGTGGTGGTGTCACACAGATAGTTTTGGTGCTGCTGCCAGCCCAATCCAAAATAGAGCGCTTTTATTTTGAAACTTCTACACCACAGCGTCTTGCGCACAGGGGCTGTGTTGCTGCTCTAACCTGTTAACATGAGTGCTGAAAATAAAAAAATACATGCCCTTAATGCAACTTGATATCCTCTTACATTAGACCCTCTTTCCATTAAACATCTGTAGTCTGTGTAACAGCTGCCTTTTCAAACACATATTGGCAACATGTAAAGAGACAGGAACTTCATATGGCTAATGTTTATCTGTTGGTGGGATATGAGAATCAGCACCTCCACATCTGAGGCTCTGCCAGCAAACCGTGGAATTCTCCTCCAGGTTGGGAGTGACAGTATCTTGTTCACAAGTGACGGGAAAATGGGGCACAAGATGGGCAGGTGGATCGGTGCAGACTCAGCACTAATGTGGATGTTGTAGCAGACCTTTGTGACATTCCAACCCTCGCCTATGGTCATGAGGGTAGTGACAGAAAGAATGAGATTGCGGATACAAGCAGCTGAAAACTGCTTTAGAGCTAGGGCAAGGAGCTTGGAAATCCAGCGGGAGCTCGGAGCAGACCCGCTGCTCCTTAGGGTCAAGAGCATCTGATCAGAATGATCATAGGTTCCTTCCTTTGTGAGAATCTGGGTCAGACCCTGAACTCACTAGAGAAAGTGTCTGGCCTCAGAATCCTTCAGGAGGGGCTGAAATGTGCTGCTGGGGAGAAGGACGTCTGGAACACCCTGCAAAACCTGCTGCCACTATGACCCTAACCCTGGATAAGCAGAAAGAAATGTACGGATGGCTTTGGTCATTCAAAAGTGCTAGGGCGAAAGCTAGTGAGATATCTGCTGAGGCATATTTACTGATTTGTTTCCATATTTACACACTCATTTAGAGAATCTTTGTCACAATTAAACATTTGATGACACACAGATAAAATTCTACTTTCACGTTTGTAAATAGTTTGGCTACAATAATGGCTGCATGTTCACGTAAAAACATCTTCAGGTCTTTAAGCATCACAAACAACTAAACCTTTTTTTTTTCGGAAGGCTCTATATGGATGGTTGCTGTAGGTACCAAAATAGTGTTTCTGTTTTCTGTGTCTGTGCTCAGACTCTGGCAGAGCTCAGGAATTTAGTTAGTAGAGACTTTACAGCAATTTCTCTTCTCTGCTTTCATGTATCCAAAAACACATATGAAAGACCAAGCTGAAACCTTTTCAAATTGCACAAACACTTCTTTGCTTTAAAGCATCTATGGGAAATCTGTGTCTGTTTGCTTGAATGTTTGCAGTGCCTTTATATATATATATATATCATATATTATATCTCATATTCACTTCACATTCAGTCTGAACTCACATTTAGATTTCCAGAGATACCAAGTTTCTCTTTCAATACCAAGTGCTGAGCATTTCCAGCAAATAAATTCACTGTGAAGAGTGATGAAGATGAAGTTGGTCTGTTCTTGGAATTCATCAGCATATTTTACTTTAAAAGGACACTCCATCCATTCCCCACCAATTTCCCACACAAGCTGTTGTATAGACGAATCTGGGTTGTAGGCGGAAGTAGACAACCTGTGGTCACCTCACTGTGGTGTATGTGGAGGATTTCACTTTTTAAAAGCCTTTAAATGTAAAAGTGATTCTGATGAAAAATATGGCATTAAGATGAAAGCAAACAATCCAGTGAACAGACAGCAACTCACACAAGAAGTCTCTCTGGCATGAAATCGCTTTTTTTTTTTACATAAATCTCAGCGCCATGCTGGCTGAACTGATCAGGGGCCAAGCTTTGAGATTACAGGTGTCTAATAAAAAGTCTATAAATTCAAGACGGTCTAATGTAAGAAGCTATCAAGTTGCATTATGGGCAATGATCAAACCTTTTTGGACCATGACATATTAGGAAATAAGTCAGGATATGATTCTTCTGGGTCACGAGTCCTTGAACTTAAATAGTCTTTAGAATATTGTGTGTGATATTTTGTAGTAAGGCTATATATATATATATATATATATATATATATATATATATATATGTTGTACATGTATTCATATAACACTTGCATCACTCTGACTACATCTTTTAAATCTTTAAATCTTTATTTCTGACAGAGGACGCAGTCTTGGGAAAGGTTGGAAGGCTTGAAGTGTGTGTGCATGTGTGAGTGTGTGTGTGTGTGTGTGTGTGTGTGTGTGTGTGTGTGTGTGTGTGTGTGTGTGTGTGTGTGTGTGTGTGTTTTGTGGCAAAACTTCCAACAGGAAAATTACAGAGCAGAGACCAGCCGTTTCCAGCCACCCACAGAACACAACCACCACTACGCTCAGCCGTCAGCCTGACAACCACTAATCTAACCAGACTGTGCACAGCTCCAAACCAGAGCCTGTGATGAACACTGTATGAGAGCTCCAGGGGTTTAAAGGGGAGGTAAGGTAACGCACAGCCCAGGGAATGAGTCCTGGAGGTGAGCCAGCTCGGCTGTGTGAGAACTCTGGGACATGTTTACCATGCAGAAACCCCAGGGAGGTCCAGTCATTAAATCCCTCTTTAAATTGGCCAAAATGGGGTCTGCTTCTCCACCCCGCCTTCTACCCCAACAACAACTTCCCTTCAGATTGTTTCTGGGAGGCATTATTTGACTTAAGGCGTGATGACTGACAGCTGTGGAGCTGTAGGCTGGCTGTAATGACAGAGGCCACTATGACTCACAGTCCCAGTGACCTTCTGATCAGGCTGGTCGATGTTTTAAGCCCGTCTGGTGCTACATACACGAGGAAACTATTAGCCAAACTCACATGGTTAAGTAATTGGTGAGAACAATACTTTTTTCTCTCTCTTCCTTTTTTAATTAAACCTGTGTGTGTGTGTGTGTGTGTGTGTGTGTGTGTGTGTGTGTGTGTGTGTAATATACCATCATTCAGTCTTGTATTGTCTCTTTTGTCCCGACAGACAGAATCAGTCAGATACGTATGAAATTGTGACAAAACGTACCAAATCCCTGGCCCTGTGAGGTTTGAAACGTGTGTGTGTGTGTGTGTGTGTGTGTGTGTGTGTGTGTGTGTGTGTGTGTGTGTGTGTGTGTGTTGCTTCAAATACCACTGGGTCAAGGCTGCCTGCCCCCAAAGCATTCTCACGCTCCAACTGAGCTTTCCCCCAAAATACAACAGGAAGTAAGGGCTTAGACCATGAGGAGAGGGGTCGGGATGGAGTGGGTGGAGTAGGGGGGGCTGACTAAAACAGTGAGTAAGAAAACAAATGATTTGAAAGAACATACTAATCCAGTGCCATATATGTCTCTGTTATTGTATGTGTATCTCAGTCCATGTGGGAGCTGCCTTTTCTCACCACAGCTGTATTTTTAGCATTCTTCTGGCTCCAGCAGAGTTGCATCCAGAGTTCCATAAATACCAATAATAATACACAGTAACGCTGAAAATGAAACTCTAGCCTTAAACCTCAGAGACATTTTACATCTTCATCAGTACAAAGTGGCCAATAAAAACTTCTTGTAAAAGAGGAAACATACCTGGCAGCTGGCAGACCTCAGCATCACACAGTGTCTTTAAAACAGCTGCTCAAACTGTAAAATGCTACTATTAAACCAGGTGACCAAACTCATTTTAAAGAGGGCCAGATATGATAATACTGACATTTTAAAAACGTTACATATGAACTGTTCTGCAACACTGCTCAAACTGTTCTTTCACATCTGAAGTCAGATAACACAGAACAAATTGTATGGAATATGTTAAACTTGCAGTTGATATAAATCTTAATCTCATGTTCATTGTAAGCATGACTTATTATGAGCAATACAAAATTTGTTAACATTTAAAGGTCCTGTGTGTAGGATTTAGTTGCATCCAGTGGTGTAATCACTGCATTGCAATTTCCTAACATCACCCTAGCCCACCTAGTGTAAAAAAGAAACCACATTTGAAGGGCTATGTCTAGAGTCAGTATTTAGTTTGTCTGTTCTGGGCTACTGTAGAAACACAGTGTTTCAACATGGCGGCCTCCACTGTTGATATAAAAGTATAATCTTTAAGTAATAAAAATTTTTAAAAATCTTATTTTCAGGCGATTTTACATGCATGAAAACATAGTTATGAATACTACATTCCATGTCTGCTTTATTCTGAAAATAGAGGCCCCAAATCTTACACACTGGACCTTTAAGTTTAAAACGTATCACTGTTGCTCTTCTCTTTCACAAAATCATTGAGAAAGTAATATTTTGTGTCACATCTACAGGTACACACAGGTACTCCAGCAGTTATGTCCTTTAACCTTTAGTGCATTCAAATGCTTCATTATGTCAACCAAAAAAGCCAAATCTGCCAGTCATACAGTATCTGACAATCCTAGCAGGCCATAAATAATATATTCTAAAAATGAAGCTTTGGCCGCATGGAATTTGATTGGCCCCTGGCCAGACTTTGGCTGTGCCTGTATTAAACAAACACCATGCGACGTGATGTGTTCATGTTTTGACTTGTTTGTATTATAACTTTATCTTTTTGAACTTGCTCATGGCTAAAGTGGCCCAGTCACTTATGTTCCTATAGGAAACATGATTTACAGTACTGCAGGATTTCCAGTAAATAAATTCACTGTGAAGAGCGTGGGGTTGATCTCTTCTTAGAATTCATCAGTATATTTTACTGTAAAAGGACACTCCAGCAATTTTCCACACAAAGGTCAGTTTACTCATCATGAGTACAACTCAGCCTGTGAAAACTGTACGGACCACTGTCGGATTGTAGGCGGATGTAGACAAGCTGTCGTTACCGCAGGGATAACTCACTGTGTAACACTGCAATGTGTGTGAAGGATTTCAGCCATTCTAACAGGAACCTGTCGTATTTACAAGATGTAATGTCCATTAAAATGAAGGTTACTGAAGGTTAATGAATCTACAACACTCACAAAGACCACATTGCACAGGTGAGGTATGTTAATGTATGTTTAGATTGGATGGCATGTTGCTTCAGTGTCAAAGCAAGGAGGGTGGAGAGGTTTGGGTGGAGACCTGAGTTTGTGTCTCATCAGCAGCAGAAAGTTACAGGTTTTATCCATAGCCATGATCTCTCCCTGATCATAAGTAATCCTAACCACGGCTTAACCGTAACATATTGTGGAAATAAACCATTTAAAAAATGTTGACTGGTCACATTTTTGCAGCGTCATGCATTAACATTTTGTCTGGTAACACGGTTTGGTTACAGTTGTGGTTGTGATAATATAATTAAACTGTCAAAATTCTGCAGCTTTCTACATCCTCAGATCTCAGCGAGGCTGATTCAGCTAATTGTAAAGTTGCTCCAACTGGTCCTCAAACCACACTGTCACTGTGGTTCTCTAATTCTAAGAAGATGCAACATGTCAGCTGTGAAGGCAGGCATGTTTTTCACAACTGATTTATTACATCTAAAAATCTTCCCACAGCTTCAAGTCTCTGTGCTAAGCTAGGCTAAAATCACAATAAAGGAGCTACAGTCTTGTGTCCTGGACACACACAGATGAAACTGATTTTATCCGGCCTTGTCAAAGAAAGGCAAATGTGTTTTCAAAAATATCAGAGCGCTCTTTAAAAAGCTGCCATTTGAAGCTGCAGCCTCCCACATCGGCAGGATATGACCTCTAAACCTGTCGACAGACTCTTCTGTAGACTGAGAGAATGAAGAGCAGATGAAGGCAGCATTCCAAACTGAGTCAGCGCTTGAAATGTTAATAATAAGACTCCAGGATAGATTATTTGGCGCCTGTGTTCTGCATGCACATTTGATTAAAGGGAAGAGTAAGACCTCAAACTACAACTATCTGCATCTAAATGGACAGCCTTTGAAAGTGCAAATACCTCAAACGGTACATGGAGACACTTGTCTTCAAGTCTTCACCTTTAAAGTCATTTTTGTATAATATTCAGTTTACATTTGCAATAAAACTATTTCAACCTATTATCCACATTTACGTCAAATGGAGGTCAATAGCTGCCAATATTGAAATAATTTTAAATCTTTTTAAAATTTTTAATTTATTATATTTTCAAACCTGAAAATATGATAATTCATGACTTTCTTAACTATTTAAAAATAAATCTCCACTGACAAACAATGTGTAGTGTAGTCCCATGAAGACAAGAGCGATAAAGCTGAATGTGAAATGGACTTTTCATCTTTTCATTTGGTTCACCATAGAAAACTAAAACTAAAAATGTATTTGCAGTGATCATACATCTTCAGACATTCTTTTATTTTCAATAATTGTTTATCCTTATCAGAGTCGTGGGGTGAGAGATGGGCTACACCGGTTCATCACAGGGCTGACAGATAGAGGCAGACAATCACTCCCACTAACATTCACACTAACAGGCAGTTTATGGTCACCAATTAACCTAAACCAGTGGGGGCTTTGACCCAGAACCTTCTTGCTGTGTGAGGCGACAGTCCTAACCACTGCAGCACATTTGCAGACAGTCCCAAAGACTTTTGAATGTGCAAGCCTATGTACAAAAAAATAAACATGCAATCACCAAGTTTAGAATTCTGTTCAGAACTGTCCTGAAGTACACTTCCTTTGAGTCCAACAGTTGACATGACAACATGCTCTTTTATTTGGCCATGTCCTCATAAATGATTCGTATTCAGTTAGTAAGTGCTTCAGGGTTATGTAGCAACACGAAAATTTCTAACACAACTTTGAAAGCAGTATCACAGAAACATTATTCACCTTCACCATGGTTGCTTACTCTGGCCTGTACCCGCGTAGTCAAAACAAACCCTGAGATAATGGTGAAATTCTTCTATATGACATGAAAAAAGATATCAGCTCAGCTATATATTTGCTTTTCCAAACATAGCCTCCAAGCTAAATGAAATGATTGATCACCACTTCTACTTTGGCAGCCAGATCCAGCATTAGAGTCAGAGCTGTGCAATCACTGTGCCGCAACCTTAAATGGAAAAAAAAAAAAAGTTCATTTGATTAAAGATCCCTTCAATCGACCACATTCTCAGCGCCTCTGATCCGCTGGGGGACACATGGGACTCTGCAAGTCAAAGTCACCACCCATAAAATATGCAGGATATTTCATGAAGGAGGAGTACAAACAAAAACAAGAGCGAGCTAAGCTCTGGAGAGGATGACAGGCTGTGGTTTCACTGTTTCTCAGCTGTGTTTCTCATCCGGACGGAAGAGGAAGGCTGAGGGCAGGAGAGAATCTGTTTATAGAAGAGAGATAGAGAGGATGACAAAGAGCGGGAGGAAAAAGGCTGTCCTCTTCATCCCATAAGGAACTGACCTCACTTGCTCAGTAAGTCACTTTAGGGTAAAACTCCTCCACTTGCACAGCCTCCAGTAGTCATGTCTGGGCCTTTGCACACTCTATAAATAGCTGCTTATGCTCCGGCTGAGTGGGAACAAGCTGTACCCATCACCCCGAGGGGCAGAGATGAGAATGGGAACTACAAAATCCCATGGAGATCCCATCAGCAGCACTCGCAGCCTCTCTCTGAGGATCAACACAAACAGATGGTTTGTGTAACCCTCAGTAGGAAGTGTCTTTCAACACCCTCATGTGTTGAACTGTTGGTACTTCTGAAAGCAAAAGTAACTGACACAGGCTGGAGTCAGTAATGATGGAACATACCAGTCAACCCAGCTTCATTAATTCATGTTGCAATATACTGTATATGTGATGATATTAATAATAATTTATATATCACCTTTAAAAACAAAGTGCTTTGACAGACAGGCACAAACGGAAAGGAGCTGAGGCTGAACAGAGGCAGGACTAAATTAAGATTTAAGAACATGAAAGGGGAAAACAATAAAAGGGCACTGAAAGCAATAATATAATATAATAAATAACATAATTGTGGCGTTGCCTGATGCCACTGTGGATTCTTCAAGTACACGCAGAGATTTGTGGCAGTTTATCAGCTCGTTTATTACAGACAGACAGTACACATTCTCTGGAGTCGTTCACAGGCTTCTTCTCCTTTCGAGGTTCGTGCTGCCGACTCCACGTGCATCTGTCTCTGGTCCAACCTCACAGGTCCAGCACGCTACTGTGTTAAAAGGGGAGAGTAATTAGACAAGTGGATGCCGGTGTGCTAATCACTCTCACCTGGTGCTGCTCCCCTGAGCCCTCTCCACACCTCTCTCCTGCAGCTGATGCACCACGCCTCCACAATAATATAAATATATCATAACATCATGTAAAAGTGATTTAGAAGAGGTCAGTGATTCTGAGCCGCATCTATTGTTCCCAAGTTCAGGTCCTGATGGCAAAACCACGGTCACCTTTAGATTTACACTTGGAACAGACTGCTCATCAGGTGTCAACATCTCAGCCAGACTCAGACGTGCTTTAAAGGTGATCAGTAAAATACATCCATCCATTATCTGTATCCCAGCTTATCCTCATCCGGGGCAATCCCAGCTGACACTGGGTGAGACAAACAACCATTCACTCCTTCACAAGTCGCCAGTCTCAATCACATGGGCACAGAGACAAACAACCATTTACACTCACATTCACACCTACAGCCAATTAATTTTTTAATTGAATTTTAAAATGAACAGGAAGTGAAGTTCGTGGAGGAGAAGCCAGGATCAGGGTGATGTGATGTTGCCTGAGCTGCTGCGTTTCTGGACTAATTGGAGGGGAGAGAGTGAATTTAGTTTAATGCAGAGGAGGAAGTTACAGCAGTCTGGTCTGGATAAAATGCATGTTAATGCATGTTACTAACTAAACTTCTTCCTGGAGTTTCTGTGCTCTCTCGTCCAGCAGGTTCTCATGGATCGTGGCTGCTGCTGTGGTCCTGCATGACGTCCACTACATATATTATTACTGTCATTATTGTTACCATATCTCCATTACAGTTTATAGTTAGTTTATGATTTGCTGCTGCTGTGCATCTGTGTCTCTCTATCTCTATCACAGGTTCCACTGCTACTGTAATCATTTTATCATTCATTGTAATTCATTGTCATTTTATCAGTCATTGTAATTGTACAATATGTTTGTGTTGATTTGTTCTGTACACATGACATCTATTGCACGTGTGTCCGTCCTGGGAGAGGGATCCCTCCTCTGTGGCTCTTCCTGAGGTTTCTTCCACCTTTTTTCCCTGTTAAAAGGGTTTTTTGTGGGCAAGTTTTTCCTCACTCGAACCGAGGGTCTAAGGACAGAGGGTGTCACTCCCTGTACAGATTGTAAAGCCCTCCGAGGCAAATGTACTTTGTGACTTTGGGCTATACAAATAAAATTTGATTTGATTTGATTTGATTTGATTTGATTTGATTTGATTTGATAAAATGAGTGCATGAATGATGAAGGATTGGTTTTACTATGGAGACGGTTCTTTACTGAAGACTGGACAACATTTTGATCTGCGGTTCAAAACTGAGATCTGACTCATATTTCACCTACATTTCTGACAGCAGGCTTCACACAAGAGGAAAAGAGACCAATGCCACTCTGAATGGAACATTCTGAGATGGTATATAACAATATGTCTTATGTGATGCTGTCATATATAATCAGTACTAAATTGTTTGCATAATCAATGCCTGATTATGTTCAAACACTTTATATAACAAGCTGCAGTCACAAAGAGTCTGTGACAGCAGAATCCATGTGGTTCATGTCCAGGCTCTGGTCTCTCTGGTCTCTTATGCAACACTTTAAGTTAAGGTGGGAAAGATTGTGTTTTCAGTTCGAGTTAATAAAATACCTAAAGTCACGTCTGACTTTTTCTCTATTGAAACAAACCATCTTTGTCTAACCTTTAGCGCTGTTAGTGTCTGAACATGACAATAAAAATACACATAATGCTGTAGTCGTAGTAGGCATATGTTGTCAGTGAACATTTTACTGATACTTAATAAATGGTGTTACATTTCCCTCAAAATGAATATTCATTTCATGAGTTTGACTGAGTTTTTAAAGGCTCTGCTAACTCCCCACAGTGTGAGCCTGATCACTGCTGGAGATCCTCTGGCAGGTCCCTACAGATGCTTCCAGAATCTCAACATGTCACTAAAGGGCCTGCTGTCCACAGCTGCGCCTCCCTGCCTGCAGATCTCAGACCAATTCAGTATTCAGTCCTAAAATTTATTTTTATCTTTCTCTTAACTCGTGATATTTTGTCTTTAAATCACTTTGTGACTTTTTATTTTGAAGGCCACCTTGTTTGGTGCAGTTCAACCGAACCCTGATGCACTCACCTGTGGCCTTAAGAAGTCCCAGCAGAGGCTGAAACTTCCTGAAGGGCTTCAGTATGGAACTAAAGGTCTTGTGAACTTTGATGAGAGTGTTCTGGCAGGCTGCATCACTGTGTGCTTCAGCAGCCTGACTGGACAGAACTGTTAAGGCAGCAGCTAAATTGATCTCACATCACATCATGAAGGACAGCAGCCATCCTGCTTGTACACTCTTCTCACTCACACTCCATGTAAGAAACGTTGCAGAGCATCAAATCTCACACCAGCCGTCTCACTGACACTCACTGATTCTTTTTTCCACAGGCACTCAGGCTGCTGAACAGCTGATGCTCCCACATGCTCTGATCACTTTTTGTAAATAGTACGACAGTGATGTTACATGTGAGCGCACTGGGTATGTAGCTTGTACATTATGTGGGCTGTGAATGGAAGCTTTAAATGTTATGTTATGTTATGGATGGTTTCTTCTTATTTATGTACACAAACGATGAGGGACAGGGCACAAGCTTGACCTGAACTGAACTGCAGGTGCAGAAAATGTCAGGCGAGTTCAGTCTGTGAGCTGATGATCCTTGATTCTATATCCCGCAGCTCACCTCTGGGAGAAGGTAAAGGATATTTTGAATTTTATCAGACATGACAAGTATGATTTAGATTATGTATGACCTATCATGGCAGGCAGCTACAGGTACAAACCAGCTTAAAGGACCGCTGTGGAAGATTCAGTGGCAGTGTATTGACTGATTGCAACCCCCCTCGTCTCACTCTCAGGCTCATTCTAAAGCGGACCCAGAGCCAGAAACGACATATCATTGAGTTTTATTCAGTTTTGGCGGAGATTTCATTTTGACCGGCGACTCTTTTTTCTGACAGCATTTCTACACCGCTACTCTACATCCTCTCTGATTGGCAGATGTTGATACAGTGACAATGCTGCTTCAATATATATACAATAATTGTAATGTAGAACTAAATTATAATGCAACTTAAACATGATGACGCTGCGGACCTGAACATGAGCAAATCTTCTCTATCCAGACCTCCTGAAATCAGAATTGACTAGCCCTGATCTAAGGTGACAAAAACAACATTTTTTATTTTGCAGGTGATGTTTCATGAAAACATACTTGTGAATATTATATTCCATTTCTGTCTGTAAATGCCTATCTGAATGTGACACCCTGGACCTTTTTCGATCCAGCTCAAACAAGAAGGTCTGCTCTACAACAAAGCACCAAACCAGTTCTACAAAGCAGAATTAGCAAGGCAACATGTCGCTTTTCACCTAACAGTGCTTTGGAACAGGCCCAGGAGCCATCGCTGCCTTTTTGTTCACCATAACGGTTAATCTACTTTCATTAGCACGACTCATTTAGACTTAAATGCCTCAGCTTGCATAATCGCTGTGATGGATGACAGAGAGGAGGCCTTTTGAACGCAGAGAGCAAACCACAGCAGGATCTCAGGCGCTGATGGATCTCACAGAAACACTGAGCAGCTAATGAATGTGAATGTGTCTTGTTGCCTTGTCCTTAATGAAGTGAGGAGGTAGTGCCAGCTGTTTTCCTCAGCAGGCCAAGGTCCCAGCTGTTTACAACTGGAAGGACCATTAAAATTATATTCATCAACTGATTTGTTTTTGTGTGGGATTGCTAATTCGGGATCATGTCGTATGCCAGCTTCAGTTGTTTGTTGATGGCCGTGCGTCACATTCTGTTTTATTTGGAAAGGTACATTACACTTGTGCATCATTCCAATCCCACAAATACTGCAGCATGAACACACGCTCACCCATAATCCATAGGTGAGAATACATACTGTACAGTGTGCTGGATTAAGAGTGTGAGATATGCATACTCATATTCATATGTTAACTCTCTGGAGTGTGTATTTGTGAACAATAAAACAGATTAACAACAATATATTTTATTCTCAGAGACAAGAGAACCTCAAAGAGTTTCTCATTCCCTCACAACCAGCAGAAACATTTAGACAGAAACAGATGTGGAGCGGCCTCTCGCCTTGTTCTTTTCTACAGACCAATACAAGGTGATGTTATCTTAGCTGAGTTTACACTCATGAAATATTAACTATTCTCACACTTCTGCACTCCCTGCTCTGTGCAAAGTAGTGAATAACTTTAACCTTCAATCTGTATTTGGATCCCCATTAGCTTTCATGCCGTGGTTTTGTGTCGGCATATTGCTGTCTAAATTATAAATGTCATATCGTGACTTCACTCACAGGTTTCTAAAGAGCCATTGTGAAGCTCAGTGTGGTGGCTTTGGACGTCTCTTCATCAGAATCATCTTGGCAGTCTTGGCCACTAATCCAAAAATGGGCAAAGAGGTGGATTGTGGGTGGAGCTGAGGCAAGCTGAATGAAGCCTGGTTGCTTAAGCCACCTGCGATGGCACCCAGCTGTCAATCAAAGCGTCCACACTGTTCATTCTGCATGACTTTAAGCCTTAATATTTTAACAAGTGAAACGGGTGTAGTAAGAACTAGAAATAAATGAAAGTCACTTTTATTACACTTGGCAGGTAGATGAGAAATAGCACAGTTCAAAGCAACAGCTGAGGAAATAGTCTTTCTGGGCACGGGGAAAGTCTGGGGGCTCTGGCTGGGGAAAACCAGTCCGGCAAGCAGGTAAACAGGCAATGAAGCAGACGAACCAGAAATGAGCCGCCAGTAGCCGGGCCGTCACCAGCTGGCGGAATCCAGAGGGGCCAGAAGCTGAACTCGTGGTCGGGTACAGACAGGCAGGGTCAGTTTCCGGGATACAGCGAAACAGGTTAGTCAAAGGCAGGCAGAGTCGGCAACGAGAGATCAGTCCGGAGAAGAGTGCTGGAGAGTCTAGCGTGAACATGAAGAACAATCTGGCAGAGAGTGAGTGAGCAGGGAGGGCTTAAATACTGGCTTGATTGGTGATGGGAAGCAGGTGAGTCAAGCAGGTGAGGGGAGTTGGTCTGATGAGGAGGGCAGGTGAGTGGAGAGTGAATGGAAAAGTACTGAGAGGCAGGTGAGAGAGGAGCAGACTGTGACAACAGGTGAGTTGTATCTAAATTCACCCTATAGAGACTAAAACGTTTTTTGTACCAGGCTGTAAACATGTTTATTTCTGCTGTGAAGTTGGACATTTTAACATGGGGACTTATGGAGACTGACTCATTTCTGGAGCCAGCCTCAAGTGGACGTTTGAGGAACTGCAGTTATTGACACTTCCACACTGACTTCACTTCACAGCCAGAGAGGTTGCCACTTTGTCCAGATTGGGATATCTCAACAAGAGGTGACATTTTGTTTTGACATTCATTCACATTGATGAGCCTCTGACTTTTCATCTAGTGCTATCATCAGGGCCAAATTTTAATGTGTCCAATACTTATATTGGAACTAATGATGTTTTTTCCTCAGCCTTGGACTTTAGGTTTATGCTAACATAACTAAACTAAGATGGTGGACATGATTAACAACATGGTGTGAGGTCGAATAGTCAATTTTTCTGAGTGAAATTACCCAGAAGTATTACGGAGCCGCCATGATCACAGCTGCTTGAATTCTGTAATTGTTAAGGAAAGGAGCTTCAATGCTTCCTTTATTATCTCCTTTAGCATAGGATACACCGGACCATCCTTTAGGAAAGGAAAGGAGGTAATCAATTTATATTTTCTGCACGAAACAACACGGTCAGAGCGCACAGGGAGTATCTAGTAAGTATCTCAGATGAGCGTTTTGTAGTCCATCTTCTGGACATTGTAGTTTTACCCCAGATCACATCAATAACATTCACTGTCACACATGGCCATCTTCTCCTAACTCCTATTACGGACTATTTGACCGTACCCATGGAATTTAGCTCAGTATGGCACTGCCAGCATGGCTGTCTGTTCCCTGAAGTAAACCCTTTTTTTCTTTTCTGCTGACAAAATAAACAGCATAACCTTGGAAATTGTTTAGACAGCATTAATGTATCGAGAAAGACCAAAAGAAATGAGTTTGTAAGTACATGTAACATATTCAACCAGCAAGAATTTTATTTATATATGTTCAAAAGGGAAAAGCAGCAGCCTCTTCTGCCTCCTCTACCTTCAATTTCAGCCAAACAACAAGAGACAAGAGTCTGCTGCATGTTCAGCGTTCAGTCTCGCCCTCAGAAACACACAAACGATCTCCCCTTGAGGTCCATGTAATAGCTATTCTGGAGCCTTTAATCATGTCACATGATCTGAGAGTCAACTTTTCTGAAATCTGAACATCTCCAGTTTGATTCCATGACAACCGAGCAAGTACCACCTGCCGACGAAAATTCTGTAATATGACAGCTACCAAATAGGCTTTGAGGAGAGCTTGTATATACATATACATACATACATACATACATACATACATACATACATACATACATACAACAATTATTTTTCACAAGCTGAATGAAATGCGTTGTGTGTCTGACAGGACCTGAGGGAGTGAGGGTGGTGGAGGCAAATAAATCACCGTGAGGAGGCCATGCTGAGTCTGTTTTTATCTGCAACATAATACAGAGCAGATTGTGACCCCTGCCATCGCCTACGCAATCACATATCAGCTATATGAAGCTATACCAGATGTTTTTTATGACCACTTCTGGAGAAAATGCTGTTTTGAACAGATTTTTATGTGACAGAAAAGGACATTTGTAAGGTGGGGAAAACATGTTGCTGTCACAAACTGTGGGGTAAGAGGGGGCAAGTGCTCATCCTTTTGTATTCCCACTTTAAATGCAAATATCACGGTCTACTTTGTATGCATAAGGATGCTGCTGTTATGTTCACATGCTTTTTATCTTATTTTATCTTCCTGGACTGAATATCAGGACAGGTCATGAGGTGACGCCCCGGGCTGGGGGAAAGCCTGCCACTGTGAGGGAGGAGACAGGCGATGATGGAAGAGATGAAAGCGAAAGAGAAGATTCACAGTGAAGCACATAGATAAAGTTGAAAAGGAAGCTGTTAGAAGCACAAAAATAACTCTGTCCTTGTCATTTCATATGAAAAGTGATGTTTTGAGCTGAGCTACAAGTGGGGTTTGAATTTGAAGTGCTTTTTTCTGGTACCACTTTTTAATGATACACTCTATAAGGATTACCTAATGACTCTATTCATAATTAATTATCCATCTACCAGCAAAAACCAGAAAGAATAAGTATTTATTTTCAACAGGAAAATGACGAGTGTGTGAAGAAAGAGCTGCTTTATAAATCAGTGACTGTTTTGTGTTTCTTTAGTTAAGTCCTTAAACACCTTAAAGTCTTTGAACAGCCCATAAAATGAAGGAATGTTTGCTTGTAAAATCAACAGATGCTTCAGTCTGTTCAGAAATGCATTCTTAACTTCAGGCGAGGACAAACGAAGAGGGTTTTTCTGGACCTGGTCTCTGTGCTCAGCTGCAGTGCAGATAGGATCGTAACACAAAGTGGGAATTTGGTGCTAAACAGACTGTAACTCTGGAAGATAACCACTTCATTGGTTTTTTTACTCAATTAGATTAAGATTCATATCAGCTTGAGTACAAATTTAGAACTAAATGACTTTTCCAGATCACATCTGCCCAGATGTGAAATAAACATGAAACACTTTTTCTGGCAGTCTGCATGTTTCTTAGATTTGAATTCATGATTTGTGTCTGCATTTTCTGATATTTAGTTTGTCAGTTTATTTTTAAATCATCTAGCTTGATACAAGAATGTCTTCTTGGAAGAAATATTTATTGACCTCAATGTTTTAGGAGAAGTGGAAACTCCATAGGGTGCATGGTGGTGTAGTGATCAGCACTGCGTGGAGTGTGTATGTTCTCCCTATGTGTGCGTGGGTTCTCTAACTATATCACATTAAATAGTTCCTTGGTGGCGCGCTGGGATTATCAGCCTCATGTGTGACTGACTGAAAATGACAGACAACAACTGCCTTTCCTGTAATATTGACAGAGGTCAAAGGTGAACATGACAGGATGCTATGAGAGGACAGTGGGAAAATGTGGATGTCTCAAACAAAGTCCAGACAGGAAATCCTGTTTTTATTTGTTTGTTGTTCCTGACTGATGTTTACTGCACACTCAAGGTAAGGAAGGCAATGATAGTGGAGCAGTGGAAAGAATGGCCGACACAGACAGGTGACAAATGAAGGAATAAACCAACATGAAGTGTCTCAGTAAAGTGTTTGACCACCAGAACAGCTTCAGAGCATCTTTACATGGAGGACTGCATTCTTCCACTTATGTAACATTGCAAAGATCAGACACATCGTGTCTCAAGTGGATGCAGAAAAACTAGTCCACGCATTTGTTACTTCTAGGCTGGACTATTGTAACTCTTTGCTATCAGGTTGCTCCAATAAGTCTCTTAGGACTTTTCAGTTAATTCAGAATGCTGCTGCACGTGTTCTGACAGGAACCAAGATCAGAGATCACATCTCTCCCATTTTGGCTTCCTTGCATTGGCTATTAAATCTAGAATAGAATTTAAAATTCTTCTCCTTACTTACAAAGCTCTTCATGGTCAGGCACCATCATATCTAAAAGAGCTCATAGTACCTTACTACCCCTCTAGAACACTGCGCTCTCAGGATGCTGGGTTCCTTGTGGTTCCTATAGTTTCCAAAGTAGATTGGGAGCCAGAGCTTTCAGCTATCAGGCTCCTCTTCTGTGGAACAAACTACCATTCTGGGTTCGGGAGGCAGACACGGTCAACACTTGCAAGGACTGACCCTTCGCACATGGGGCAGCTGCTCTACCAACTGAGCTAAACACCGCCCCCACAGTCAACACTTTTAAGAGTAGACTTAAGACTTTCCTTTTTGATAGAGCTTATAGTTAGGGCTGGCTCAGGTCATCCCTTAGTTATGCTGCCATAGGACTAGACTGCCGGGGGACTTCTCATGATGCACTGAGCTCTTCTCTTCTTCTCTCTCTCTACATCTGTCCACACTCATGTCTCATTAATGCATGTTACTAACTTGACCCCTCTCATCAGGACAGAAATATTTCAGGATAATATGATCACAGGGAACAACTTAGCACTGATTCATAAAGACCTTTCCTTCTACCCAGGCAGCAAAATGCCCCAACAGCATAACAGATCCATGGGATCCCCTCACTGCAGGGTCCAGCATGCTGGACTGTAGTGTTCTCTTGGTTGTACTCGCCCACTTGTGGAGAAGGAGTAATCTGCGCAGACCTCTGTAGACCAGAGCTGATGATTTTTACACCACTGAACGTGTGTTCATCTTTCTAATGAGGTGTGTATGCACTGCAGCTCTTCTATTATACACCTCTGATGAAACCAGAATCAACTGCGCCCACTCAGCATTTTCATATGTCCCACAGAGCATCACTGGATGTTAATGACTTAATTGTACCATGCGGTGCACCTGTGAGGAAACATCTACATTCCTTCTCTCCACTCATTTATTCAGACACACACACACACAACACACATGTCGTGACCCCTGTGGTCAGTGGTTAACAGCAGGCGTGGTTTTAATAAAGAATTCCAGTGATAATCTGCCTTTTCCATCATTCTGTTAGTAAGATCTAATTTTATGCTGTACACGTCATGTGTCTATGAGCTGTGTGTAGTTTGTAATTGCAATATTGCAATACTTTGATAGGCTGAATCTCCAGTGTGACCTTATGCGGAGACATTTTTGAAAATCTCAGAGATTATCAGTTCGAGGACTTTCATTGTTAAGCTGCCATACTGTAAACAGAATGGTAAATGGTAAATGGACTGTACTTATACAGCGCCTTTCTAGTCTTCCGCCCACTCAAAGCTCTTTTACAGTACGTATCTCATTCAACCATTCACACACATTCATACACTGATGGCATTGGCTGCCATCCAAGGTGCCAACTGCTCATCAGTTTGAGGAGCTAACCATTCATACACATTCACACACCGATGGCACAGCCTTCAGGAGCAATTTGGGGTTCAGTATCTTGCCCAAGGACACTTCGACATACAGACTGGAGGGGATCGAACTGCTGATCTTCTGATTAGTGGATGACCCGCAAAGACAACAATCTGGAGTAAAACCCAAAGCAGAATCACACACACACACACGCACACACACACACGCACACACACACACACACACACACAGTGTTCCCAGGCTGCCATGCCGTGATATCAGTGATGACAGGTGGACAACATTGTGTTTCATAAAGATGGGCTCCCACGGATCTTCTCACAAGCTGTTGTGCTCTGCAACAGGCGAGCAGTGAAGCGTGATGAATGATAACCAGGAAAGATGAGACTGATGCTGCCGTGCTCTAAGAGATTCCATCTGTCTGCGGAAGTTACAGCGGCGGGCCTCCTCGTGCATCGCATCAGGATTCACTATGAATGGAAATGTGAGGTTTATACTATAGCTGCAATGTGTCAAAATGTTTTATTCTGCAGTTATTGGAAACTATTTATTTATTTATTGAAATAAATAAAACACTAAGATGGTTTCATCTTTACAGTTTCAGTTTTTGGTATGCGTACAGTCTGCACACTGCATGATACTGACATGAGTTGGCCTTAAACACTGAACCTTGCATGGAAAAGTGAGAAATATGAGTGGACAGAGTGACAAACTTTAAAGCATTTTACATGAAAGCATCATATAAAAACCATTTCAGTGATTGCAACAATTAACATAAATTTAACCAATCCCTGCAACCTTTATGCAAATTTGACCAATCATCAGAGATTATCACCAATCATATCAGTCCCTACAAAAACGCTGAGCCCTCTATTTGTTCTGCACAAGCAGGGGTAAACTCCTCTTCCACATAGTCATCACACAAGGTATATATATATATAACTGGAATATTCTTCTTTATGCATTTGCAATTTCATTGTAAAACTGCTAAAACATCTATAAAATAAGTTCCTGTGTTGGAGTACTAAGACAAAAACAGCACAAAATGTGCCTCTGTCTAGCAGATTGGTGCTGCATTCCCTCAAACAAACAAACAGCCTTAAATAAACCAAACTTTGAGCAGTTCAAACTTTAAACAGTTCAAACTCAAACTGCTCTGCACTTCAGTTTGCTGCTTCTTCTTCCTTCATGTAACAGCAGCAGTCCAAACCTGCAAACAGAGACAAGAGAAGAAGTCCAAGGTTTTGATCTGCTTCAGCAGGACAGCCAACAAGTCGTCCAGATGAAACCTGTAAGTGTCCTTCAGAACAGACAGAACAGACCTAAAGTTCTGAAACAGAATCCAGCGTTATGAAGAGACAGCGCTGGCTGTGGGGAAGCTTTGGTTAGGTTTAGACAGAGAACAGTGTAGGTAGGTTTCTGGTAACATCCTGACTCATTGTTAAGGTTACAATAATAAACACATGGTTATGGTTCAGGAATGATTGTGGTCATGCATGTGATGTTTTGTTAACCCATCCATCCACCACTCCTTACATAGACATTTCCTCCTTTGCTCATTGACCTGTTACTGATGTTATATATATAACATCAGTAACAGGTCAATGTCTGACAAACATTTACAGTTTAGAACCAAATAGAATTGGTTGAGATTAAATTGAAACTTGGAGACTATGAAAAAGCAAAACTAAGCTTATGACCTTAGTTTTGCTAGAATCAGAAGATTGTTGGTTTGATGCCCAGTCTGCATGTCGAAGTGTCCTTTAGGCAAGACACTGACCCCAAATTGTGTGAATGTGTTTGAAGGTGTGAAGGTGATTAGTTCCTTTCTGATGAGCAGTTGGCACCTTGGATGGCAGCAGCCTCTGCTGTTAGTATATGAATGGGTGAGGTCTAGTTGAAGTGTGTTGAGGTGATTATAGACTAAGTATTTAACATAATAATAATAATAATAATAATAATAATAATAATAATAATAATAATAATGATGATGATGATGATGATGATGATGATGATGATGATGATGATGATGATAATAATAATAATAATAATAATAATAATAATATATTCTTCATCAATATAAGTGCCATTAAATAGTAGCGTTATAGAAGTCATTAATGATGCAAATTAACTGATCATTTTATCTATATATTTTCAGGAAGAAGAGCAGAGGTCTCAGTCAGACCTGCCGATGTGGACACACCAGTGGAAGGCGTAAGCTTTTTCACAGTATCTATTGGTCAGATACTGTTGGTGTGGCAGCTATGGTACAGACATCTTTCTTTCTGTCTTTTCCATAGGACTCGGTTGAAGATCGCATTCTTCACGATTGCAAACATGCAGCAGAGTGGGTTGAGGCCAACAAACCACTGTTCTCTGCCTGATGTTCTGTGCATGGGGGAGGAGGAGCAGGCAGAGGCTGCTCTGCAATATGGGAGGTTGTGGAAAGAAGAAGTGGATGAGCATGAAAAGGAAGCAATCCTGGAGCCCTTCAAGTTCACATGTGGAAATTCTGCGAAGAAATAATGGACCAAAGAAATGATTTGGCCTATTGTGAATGTCACACAGATGAGTGAGTTTGTTGTGTTCGAGAATAAAGGGCTACAGAACATTTGATCATGTTGTGACTTGGTGTGTTTTTTATGTTTTTCTCATTGATCACTTAATAATTTGACTTGGATGATACTGTAGATATCAAGAGTTAGGGTAGTATTTAGTGGTACTTACGTAGGTGTTCCAGCAGCACAAGAACATAAATAGCATAGACATAGAAGCAAACATGAAATTTATGGTGGTTAAGAATAAAAATACAGAATAATACAACAGAAAAACTAATTGAAAAAAATATATAGAAAAAGAGCAGTGCACTAAAGTCAAAATTAAATGATAATAAAAAGGCAGCGAAGTACTCTGTAGTACACAATAAAATGTATAGGCCTATGACATCTTATGAGATGTTGGCTTATGAATATGAGTAATAGCTTAAGGAAATGTGTGCACTGACCAATGTTATTCCTGCCCTCCATTGTTTTCATTGATCAACTATTTGACCTCTTTTCAAGAGCCTCAGCTTTATAGTAGGCCACAAATAGACAACTGAGCCCGAGTCATATCACCCATTATGTTTTTCAGAATGACTGAGTTGTAAAATTATGCAGTGTAGTGTATATTAGTCTACATATATGGCAATCATTAATGAGAAGTGTTTTGAAAAAGACAAAGGCTAAGGCTTCAATTGTCCAAATCAAAACTTTATTTTTTTCTTTGAATTAATACAGAGTATGGATGGCTTTTTTTGGACAGAATAAATCAAAATGCCCACGTTGGGGCTCATGCACAACATAAAAGGAAAAGACGACAAACATGACAAACAAAACAAAAGTTTACTATATAAATAAAAACAATATATACTATAGACAAGGAATTGATAGATTTTATGTCATATTGTTTACCAATTAATGCATTTGTGAGGAAAACGATTCAACCAGAAGTGCATTCACAAATTTATTTTGAAATGTATCCGCTGCATTTCCTGTCCTGACAGTGGAGGTGGCCTGAGAGTGGAGCCTGTCGCAGTAGCGACCTCACAGTGGAGGTCTGCAGCCAG
Organism: Miichthys miiuy; assembly: GCA_036365135.1. Lineage (NCBI taxonomy): Eukaryota > Metazoa > Chordata > Actinopteri > Sciaenidae > Miichthys > Miichthys miiuy. The sequence continues at coordinate 2,215,455 of CM071605.1, forward strand.
GACCTTTTGTCACACTAGACCTTAACATAACGTTGTTTTTTGTAGATGCTTTTCATGATAACTGACTGAATTTGTTGTAGTAGTCTGTTACTCCAAACCTGCCTGTTTTTACCCTGCCGCTTTAATTAAACAGTGTTAAAAACAAGGCTCCGTAACACATCACTGAAACACAAATCCCTGCATGTCAAGCTCAGCGCACCATCCAGGCCAACTCTCAAGTGTCTGTGTAGGACACTCAGAGGCAGACAGCAGCATGTTCTCTTCCTGTTCCCATCAGCTACTGTTCTTCCATTTTATCTCTGACCAAAAGGAGACACCATGTCAGTGAACATGTGACTGACAAGTGGACGTGCTCACAGAAGAAGAGCTCCACACGGGCACACTGGGTCAAACAAGCAGGTTTGAATCACAAAAAATAAATCAAGGGAAAATCTGAACAAAAAGACTTGTGTCATGTCTCATTTGACTAAGATCACAGACTCTCGTTATGGCCTGATTATCTCTCGTAGTAAAAATAAATGGTGTACATGATGTTTCTCTTTTATCTAATCTTTCTAATAATACCAGCTGCAGGTAAAAACAGATTGTGTTTCTAAAACCTCCACAGATCACATATATAGCAATTCTAGTAATGACTGATGTCCTTCTATCTTTATTTATTAATAATTTTATGTTAATGTGTGATGTGTAATGTGTGACGGCAGGTGTCGTGGAGGAAAAATTGTTCCTAAATGACTTAATCCATGCAACTGAATGAATATTTTGTGTATGATTAACAGATTATTAAAAAAATATTTGATTTTAGTTGCTCTGATCAGCATTTTAATTAACAATGAATGAAGAGACTATGTGTCATTTCTCACAGTGATGTTATTTATTACTAACCACTGAGCCTTTTAGCATCTTTCAGCTCATTGTTTTGGTTTTATGGTTTTGGTTCAGACTCAGCAAGTATGATAACATAAGTTATGTTGGTCTGTGATGTCTTAAAAAACTAGCTATTATCTCAATGCTGCACTGGCAACTTGATGTGCTGCCCCAAGTGGTCATGAAACAATAAATGTTTAAGTTTAAAAGTTGAAGGGAGATCAAATAGGCAAAAGAAGAACAGCCTAAAGTAAAATTAAACAAAGTAAAGAATAAAAGTTGTAGACAAAAAAGTGTTATAAAAACGTGATATACATGTAGTTTTGTATATATTTTGGATGGATGTACATAGATCGTGTCTGTTTGTCTGCTAAACAACATTGTGTTATCAAATGGATCAAACATGTTGAAATATGTTAAATGTTAAGTGTCAAAGGTTATGTATGCCCTGTTAAGATTAAATTTAGAGTAAGTTTAGAGCACAAATCATTAATGAGTGTGGAAATGATTCATTTTTTATACAATTTATGAAACATTTTGTCAAACAGCAGTTTATGGCATCAATTAAACAAGGGTATACACATGTTCTATATACACATACCATGTCAGCTATGTGGGCTAAAAAGTTATTTCAGACCAATACACTGACTGTAATCCCTCGCCTTACCCTCTCTTCCTAACATGTAAAAGAAACTACAGCTACTGTAGAAACATGGCGGAGCAACATGGTGCACTCTGTGGAGGAGTACTCGCAGCATCTGTAGATATAAAAGGCTCATTCTAAGATAACAGAAAGATAACAGTTTTTATTTTCAGGTGATTATACATGAATGAAAACAGAGTTATGATATTATTTTCCATTTCTGCCATATTGTGTAAATGGAGCCCCCTAAGTCTGACACAATAGTCCCTGAACAGGTGAAGAGTACTTTGCTCTTACTGGTGGTGTACAACAGTAAATCAGTGCTGATGGGATCTCCGTTACTGTTTCACAGTGGTGCTTTGGTTTAGAAAACTTTACTTGGGGCGGCTGTGGCTCGGAGGTAGAGTGGGTCGTCCACTAATCAGAAGATCGGCGGTTCGATCCCCGGTTCGATCCCCTCCACCCCCTCTGCATGTCGAAGTGTCCTTGGGCAAGATACTGAACCCCAAATTGCTCCCGAAGGCTGCGCCATCGGTGTGTGAATGTTAGTTCCTCAAACTGATGAGCACTTGGCACCTTGCATGGCAGCCAATGCCATCAATGTGTGTGAATGAGACATGTAGTGTAAAAGCGCTTTGAGTGGTCGGAAGACTAGAAAGGTGTATATAAGTACAGTCCAGTGGATTACCATGCAAGGTTGATGAGGAAAGCCCTGTCTTCTGTGTTTATATGCTCAGTGCCTCCTGAGATCATTGGAATTGCATATTTTGGATAGTTCTCCAACTGTTTGACCTACCTTAGATCACAAGTTAGCAGCTCCAACAATGTGAGGCACAGGAATCCAGCAGAGGCACTTCCTGTTAAGAAGGAGAATCAATCCCAGCGGAAAGGGTCAAGGTCATCTTTGCTGCATACCGAAGCACAGATTCGCTAAATTAAGTTAGTCCATATAGCCTCTGTTCAGAGGGAACCCTGGGTGCTGCAGTCACAGGGGTGACAGGTCAGATCACACTTTCCAAACTACTTTGCAGTGTTATTCCAGGAGCACCTCCTGAGCTGTTTGCTTTCCTATGCAACTGGAGACCTCAGTCTACGAATATGACATGCATCTATGCAAGGAAAGGTCTACCATAACAAACCATTCACTGAGTGAACTCTCAGTTAATGAATTTCCATGGACGACTTTCAGACAAGGCCAGAACCATTGTAATGCATGTAGATAGTGACAACAGAAACTGCATTGTATTCCACTTGGAGCTACTCTACCACAGATTTCATCCGCCGTAAAGTTCAGGAAAATTTGTATGCTAATGTGGTACTTTTGGAAAATACTACCCCCCAAAGCAGAAACTTTTCGGAACTCATGTCACCAGTACTTAATTTAGACCCTGGTCCCTGAGGGGGGAAGATCCAGAGGTTACTAGCAAAGATGTTTTATGAGACTACAAGATACAACAATCGTTGCAAGGATATGAAATAGTATATACTTCCTAAGCGGCCATGTTCTCCTTAAACCTAATCTCCCAACCCCATCCAACATTTGGATGGATGAAAGTTAATTAAATTGTGCCAAAGTTTTAGTGTCGGAATATTCAGAAGATATGTGTCTTGGGAAAAATGAATCTTTTAATAATCTCTGCTCACATTCACTTCTCCTGTTAGGGAGTCAGACCTGGGACTAGTCTCTTAAAGGGGAGCAGCAGTAACTAAACACATGTGATACAGAAAATGATTCTCTTTCTAAACCATCTCTGAGCCTTGTCCATGGTGAAGCTTATCATTGGAAAAAGTCAGTGCAATAAATTGGAAAGAAGACTTCCAATAGAAGGCTGTATAGTAACATTTGGGCAGTATGTTTTAAATTAGCTGTCTTTCCAAGACTGAGATCTTGTCAATTTTATGTCTGTGTGTAAGCTACAGAGCCAAAGTCAGGTCATGGTTAGCTTAGCTTACCTTAAAGACTGGAGGTAGTGAGAAAGCTTGTGTGGCCCTAAAATGCAAAAGTAACACGATCAAAATGAACACTTTCTACATTTTTTGTGTAAGTATGTTAGTTTAGGGCCAGTTATGGGACAATTCCTTGATGGTTTATCCATCAGCTCGGCGTGGTGTCTCTGGCTGTAGCTAGATTCTGGTTTTGGTCTCTGGACGACACAATGTTACCAAACCTGTCAGCCTCACTGTGATGACAGAAATTGTTCCAGCACACAATCTCTTAAATTTCTGTTCATGCATGGTTAATAACGTGATAAAATGTGTTAATTATTGACCTGTAAAGGTGCTCACAGGCATATTATAAGAGTTTCAGTTCTTTATACTGTACCAAGCTAGGCTTCCATGAATTAAATCTTATTCTCATATTTGTACTACTTCCATGTTTTATATTGAAACAGAAGTAAACACAGTGTATACAGTTGATACATTTGAGTGTATTTCTGCTTCTAGTCCTTCTTTCTTGGCTGTCTTCTAGTCTGGTACTCGATACACAGAAATCAAATCAACATGGATCATTTCATATGACATCAGAAGACAATCCAAACTATGTGGTAGTTCCTAAAAGAGATAAATCAGATCCACATTCCCTGTCTGCCCTGCTGTTTCTTTTCCACACCCATAGCTCTTAAGCATTAACGCAGAAAAGGAATGAGGAGCCAGGCAGGCATTCCTTCAGCATAGTTTTCATCCTGCAGAGAGGAGTCATGGCTGTACACACACAAACAAGGGTCGTGTGAATCCTGTGTACCTTCTGCCCCTCTCAAATGAAACTGTGACCTATTCTCTCCCTTTCTTAGCGCTGACACACACATGCACATTCCTCCTGTCCCTTCCACTCTCCACATGCATGCTTCACAGTGTTCAGTATGTTCTACAGTGTCCTGGATGCAGGAATTATCAGCCTTATAGCAGACAGAATAACAACCCTGAGCCTGGCTTGCCATGAGATTGCACTGGTATGTAATCACATAGAGAGGGCTATACTCACATGTTAACCTGTGTGTATATATGTGTCTATACATGCACACACTGAGATGGTGAAAGAGAGGTATTGAGCAGAAGGGCACAGGTTAACCAAACTGTGCTTATAACCCACCAAGTGGTTGTTATCGCAGTGGTGTTTGGCTTGGTTTATTTACTGAAGCTCGTGGACCAGAATGACGCCATTGCCAGAGAGCCACATATGTTGTATGCAGTGGGAGAAGAGATAACATGAGGAGAGGACAGCTGGGGTGTTTCATTACAGAGAAAACACAGTGGAACAGAGATGCACCACAGATACAACACCTCTGTCAGTGTGTGCACAAGATTACCACCCACAGTATCTAATAATGACAGGTACAGGCTCATCAGGATGTTGACAAGTCTGTCCTACAGTAACCTTATTGGATTCTGTGGGTGGTAATCTTCTTCACACACTATTTATTGTCTGTCTGTGTCTGTGAGAACAATGGTCTGCTAAACTTACAACACATCATTCTGCAACATTCCAACACTTTACTGTTTGAAAACCGTGGATGCCGCGCCTTTAGGCTAAAGAGAGGACAGGGTCCATCCGACTTGTTATCAGTGTTCAGTCAAACATCTGTGATGGTGTAAGAGCCACTTAAGCCATATAGCTTTATTTGTTTATTTGCATGTGCTGTCAATTAGTCTTAGTGCGCATGGGCGCAGAGAAAAGGTTTGGTTAATTGGTTCTAGAATCTGAATATCTGAAGTTGTACTCAATGTACTTAATCTCTCAACCGCTGCCCCACACAGCAGCAGCGGTTGAGAGATTAATCAAGAAAACCTTGCAAATGAATGCAGAAATCACGTAATGGAAATGCTACTGCCAGCAAGTCTAATACAGCACTGATGACTGTTTTATAAAATAAAAACAAATGCCCATAACAGCAGCAGTTGCCGTGGCAGGGCAGTCGTAACTGCCCCAGACACCGCCAAGGCACAGGGGAGGGCAGCTGCCACGGCAGGTCAGTAGCAGCTGGGGTTGCCACCAGAAGTGCCACTACTAGCTGCCACTGCCACAAATTCAGCCAGCCCTTTCTCCAAAATTTAGCCAACTTTTTTCTGGGCATCCTGCTCATGTTTTAAAGAGGGACTGGGCCCCACCGGACTGGTCCATCTCTCAGGTTGGGTCCCCCTAGTGGCCTGGCGCACTTCCGTTTTGTGGAGTGAATTTGCAGTTGTTTTGGGGTTTTGTGTGTTTTTGGTATTTGCAGCATTTTTCTTTCGCATTTGTTTTGTCGGTTTGCATGTTTTTGCTTCTGCTTGGTTTCTGTGATTGCAGCATTTTTCTCTTGCAGCGTTTTTCTATTGCATTTGATTTATGTGTTTGTGTGTTTTTGGTTTTGCATCATTCCTGTGTTTGCAGCATTTGGCCATGTTTGCCCTTGTCGGCCACTGTACAAAGGAGGCTTGGATGGATATAAGTTTTTGACCATCGTCGTCGTCATCTTTTTTCACATGAAGGACAGGTTTAAGATGTGGAATTTTTGTAACATTATAAGTTGTTGATTTCTAAATTAATCATTCTTCAAGATAACCTTCTCTCTTCATGATTGCAGTGGGTTTTCGCAAGAGGAGTTAGGTTCATGTACACGTGTCAAAAATAAGATTACTCAGTTGAGTAGGTGGCCTTTGGTACATGGCCACTACAGATGGAGCAACATATGCTGCCAAGTAGACAACGTCTTTTTCAGTGACGGCTTTTCCCATTTAATCACCACATCTGTAGTAAAAGAGTCCAGATGCTAAACTAACCTGCCTACAGTTCAGACTTTTCACCTATTGAAAATGTATGACAAAGGAGACATTGAACTGTTGAGCAGCTGAAATCCTTCAGCACTTTGAAGACAAGACTTTGACAGCAAAGATTTGTCAGTTCACAGGAGTTTAAAGAAGAGCTGATGAACAGAATCAGGTCAAATCTCAGGTTTAGCAGATCTTGGTAGTAGTAGCAGACATTCAAACGAGAGCTTTGAACCTGAAATGGAGAAGGGTTCCATGTGAACAGCAGTTGATGTGGGTCAGTCAGTCCTAAGAGATGAACTGTAACATTAACATGACACACGTTCATGTGTCAATAATTTTGAACCAATAATAAAAACTTTAGGTCTACTCATGGGAATGTTTCTACTGTCTGGTTAGGTGTGCTTCCAATGACTCTACAATGACAGGTCAGTCAATCATTGAGTTGTTTTCTATGCAGATGATGTTGTACTTCTCATCCTGGTTCATTACCTTTTGTTTTCTTTAATATAATAGTTCATCTCTGCCTTTGCTTGGGGGAGCATTCCACTTATTTTACCTAAAGATCAGTTTACTCCCCGTGGGGAGGACTATTCAGCCTGTGAAAACAGTTGTATAATGTCTTCTGTATCTAAGAAAATAACTCAACACATGTCATAGTGATGTCATCATGTCTGTCTCAGCTCGGATGTGGTAACGACAGATTTATAAAAGAGCCTGTTACAAACAAAAAGATGGAAGTTTCAGAGTGCCAATGTCTTGGACATTTTCAGTGTTGGTAGGAGAGCCATAGTGGCAGTTATCTTCACCTTGCAATAGTCATCAGTGGTTTCATGACTGTGCAGTGTTCCTGAGGGAATTGACACTCCGTTCAGTGATAGCTTTAGTATCTAGTCGATTCCAGAGAGCGTTCAACTCTGAGATTGGAATGTTGATATGTGAGATAGGGCATCATGAATGGAGTTCCATGTTGTTGTTGTTGTTCTATAATGCACTCAGAGGCCACAGTAAAGTGGCTGGTCTTTTAGTCCAAAGACTTCCCAGTGGCCCAGACTGATTTGGTGTTCATTGTCAGCCACTCGCCAACGTCATTACTTGAAACCAGATTTAGTGTGTGTGATGCACATCTCAAGTGAGGGGGGAGATAAAACACTCCTTCTGGGTCGGTGGAGAGCACTTCTCCAACATCTGTGAATGTCACATCTTGATCCCCACATCTCCCTCCTCGTCAAAATCTGAAGCTGCAGGCTCACACATCTTGAAAGCCTTATTAACATTCGAGCCATTGTTTGTGACTAGCTGCAACACTGTATGTGTGTCGTCCTTTAATTCTTTTGCAGGCAGCTGCAGCATTCTCACAATGGAAACTGCTTGGGTTAATCCAGTGGATTAAAACTGGATTAAAGCTTGTATTGTGGCTAGTTTAAATGTCAGTGATAGAAGACACATACCCATCTTGGCATAACATTGGTTCATTTCCACCCTCAAAAGTTGTAAACCACACAGCCGTTCTTGTGCTATCTCCTATCGCCACAAACTCCAGCCAAAGTTTTAAACCCAGTGTTTAGTTTGTCCATTCTGAGCTACTGTAGAAACATGGCAGTTCAACATGGTAGACTCTGAAAGAGGCCCTGCAGCATCTGTAGATGTACAAGTCTCATTCTAAGGTAACAAAAACATGATTCTTATTTTCAGGTGTTTAACCACTGATGAAATCAGAGTTATGGTCTATTCTGTACATAGAGCCCTCTAAATCTGACACACTGGATCTGACCTTGCACGTACATAACTGTGTCTTTAAAATGGGCCAGTATATACAGTAACATCAGTCAAAGGGAAACAAGTAAAGCACAAAGTGTTCTCCATGGTAATGACAGCAGCTATATATCAGAAAGTATCTATAAAGGAAATGAAGATAGATAAAAGAAAAGAGATTTTAAGCAAGGCTAAAATACAGAGGTTCACATAGCAATGTGTTCATTAACATGGAAATTACAATAACCTTATATTGGTTATACTTTTTATTGTTGTCAGGAAGACACAGTCTGTTGAAATTTTATTCAATTATGTGCAAATGCATTTACAAAATGTCCCATAAATTATACAGTCAGACAGAAGCTCCTTCCAGATCATCCTGACATACTTTCTGATCCAATAAGCCTCCACACTAATCCACAAATGGACAAAATGGATCCAATCTTTCAAATGACACAACATCCCTTCAGAGAATATATGTATAATATATTGTAATAAGTACAATAAGATGAACATCTGCCCTTTCTGTTTAATGAAATGAAACTGGCAATCACTCTCATCCAAGTTTGACTCTGTTTGGTCTGTTGAGGCTCTCTTCAGGCCATTTTAATTACCTCCATTTTAAATTGACCTGTGATTGACGGTGAGTGATTGTGACAGAGGCAAGAAGAAGAAGACAGGAAGAGATGGAGATGGAGCTTAGAGACAGCTTAAAGACATGGATTAGTGTAGTGTAGGAAATTATGTTATTTACATAATTTATATATATATATATATATATATATATATTATCATATTCAATACTGTTTTCATGAGTGCATATTCACCTGAAAATAAGAATTGTGTTTTTGTTTCCTTGAATGAGTCTTTTATATCTACAGACACCAAAGGTTCTCTTCCACACAATCACACCATGATAAACCAACATGTTCAGTGAAGTCTGAGTGAAGTGAAGGTTTAGCATTCATCACTAGATGTATATATATATATCACTGTATAAAACATGGATGTAGTACCCATGACGTCCCCATGATGTGTAGTGGCTCTGATAGTCTCCATCCTGTCAGTCCTGCCTCTGCCGCCAACCGGCTAAACCAAAAGTGGATGAAGAGTGGTAGATCGTGGGTGGAGCTGAGGCAGGCTGAATGAAGCCTGGTTGCTCAAAGAAGACACATATAACAGCACCCACCTGTCAATCAAAGCGTCCACGCTGTTAATTCTGCATAACTTTAAGCCTTAATATAATCTGAACAGGTGAGTTGTATATAAATTCACCCTCAGTACAGTTGTCATGAACGGGGAAATTAGCTATAGAGACCAAAACTGTTTTTTGTACCAGGCTGTAAACATGTTTATTTCTGCTGTGAAGTTGGACATTTTAACACGGGGACTTATGGAGACTGACTCACTTCTGGAGCCAGCCTCAAGTGGACGATTGAGGAACTGCAGTTTTGTTCCTGTGTTGGATTTACTTCACAGCCAGAGAGGTTGCCGCTTGAAAAAAACATGTTAATTAGTGAGTGTTAGATGTGCTGGTAGGCAAATTTTGTTACATTTGGACAGAGCCAGGCTATCTGTTTTCACCTGTTTCCAGTATTTATGCTAAGCTAAGCTAACCAACTGCTGGCTGTATCTTAATATTTAATGCATAGACATGAGAGTGGTATCAATCTTCTCATCTAGCTCTCATCATGAAAGCAAATAAGCGTGTAGACATGTTTATTTCTGCTGTGAAGTTGGACATTTTAACATGGGCTGTTGCTTTCTCTTAGCAGTAAGAAACTACAGGGACATAAAAACAAAGAATCTAAGACTGAAGATGATGATGGACGATAGAAAGGATAATGGAGTGCAGCCGTTGTTCTTCAAGAGAACTTTACAGTATATTTCAATCTGGGTCTTATTCCCATAACTTAACCATTCTGACCTTTGCTCATGCTAACTTTCAGCAAGCAGTGGAAGCTGAGTAAAGCTTTCCATAGAAACTTAGAAAGAGTTTGACCAAAAGTAAACACATATAACACATACAACACACACACACACCAACTGGATTAGTTATTATAGCTAATGCAGACTAACTGTTAAAGTGAGTTGTTAGCCAGGGAGCTGCTGATTGGCTGATTTGTGTAAAATGTAAACATTTAAAACATTTAAAAAATAAATGAATGGAGTAGTTTTAATGGGGATTGCCTAAATAAACATTGATTTGCCAGAGTTTGCATTCCCCAAATTTCAGGTCAGGTTTTTCTTTAGGTTTTCAGTAGCACAGGTAGAGAACAGCACATCCTACAGACAAAATGAAAACAGCAAGATGCTCTATTACTCCGTTTCCTCTCAACTGTCCATCCCATATTTTCCTTTCTCGGAAAGAAAATGTGTAAGCCTTAAAAATACAGTAGGACTGAAGAAGATAAACTTGCACATCTGGAAGATGAGATATGACAAGAGCTGTGAAATTCAAGCCACATGACCAAAGCAGGCCTGTGTTAGAAGAGACAGGCTACAGCTGACAGCACCTTCAGATGCGGTGTGACTGACATTACTGGGTCAGTTTATCGACTTTATGACTTCTCTCTGTTTGTCACGCTACATTTTAACATGACAGAGAAACATATAAATAGTTTTATCGCAACGAGAAGTAACAACAACACTTTGCGTCACTAGGAGACAGTTGATTTATGCTTATGGTCCCTTTCCGCTTAAGAAAATGACTCAAGAGAGTCTTGAGGAATGAAGGGATGTTCCATTTGACTTTGACCTGGTGGTCATGGTGGCCAAAACGTGTACTTTTACTTACTTGCACATTCATGCTTTCCAGAGGGTGAACTCCATGACCTTTCCTCTACTGCTGCCCTTGGGACAAACTGTCAGCTCTGTACACCAAATAAAGTGTATTATAACTTCATTGGCAAAGAAGAGTCAGTGTTGAGCTGATCTTCCTGATGTATTGATGTCAACAATGGGCTGAATGACAGTATGTATGGTGATCCACATATTCCACTCTCATCAGCCAGGCAGCTGTTTTTATTGAAAAAGCATCAATGACAATTGCAATAGATGTAGACAGTCACCGGCTGACTTTGGCCACATGTTTTTGTCCTGCCCTCTACTATCGGAGTGCTGGGCAGCAATATTTGAAACAATTAGTAAAGTAACAGGCCAAACTATAGCGCTCGAGCCCCTTACTGCCCTCTTTGGAATTTCGACCTCCCTCAATGTGGCCACACCCACACGAAAAATCATTACATTTTCCACCTTCTAAAATGGTCTCACAATAAATGGATTCAGGAAGTTTTGCATTGCATTCCTTCCCTCCTGTTTGTAGCACTAAAAAAAAAAGAAAGAAAAAAAAAAGCGTGAACATAGTGGAGCATTTAGAAGCCGAAGAGCTGGAAATCAACACTAAAAGGAGACACAAACATGACTCAGAGTGAATGACAATGTGAACACATCACTTTAACCATAGATACTTCACAGAACGTTGTGTTAGCTTGAGTTACGCTGACCCCAAGTGTCCACAAAAATCATTAAAAAATGACAGCATAGTCTCAGCATTAGTATAATATTACATAGTATTGCATTATATTCTATTGATAACATCTGCACACATCTGGTTTCTGTGAGGAAATGTTTCCACACAGCCTCCCACTGGTGTCACAGGGAACAGAATTGTTCCTGCAGGTCATTGATTGAAAGCTTTGTTTTGCTGCTTCAGATCAGTATACTGGCACTGATGCTGAGGAGTGGCTTTCTTTGAACCAATGATAACTGGACTTTGCAATGTGAACACTCACTTTTGTTGTTGTTGTCAGGTCAATTCATATGTTGTACAGTAGCTTTAACTAACCAACTATCTTCGTGTTTTTTGGGAGATCTGGTCATCTGGACAAAAATACAGTTTACACACACAACCTGCTGCTGATCTGATCACAGTCTTCTGTGTACTTGTGTGGGATTTTCAACTAATCACTTGTATGGATTAGAACATGAATAATCAACATAATAATCAATGTAATATGCATATACTCAGACATTAAAGATGTTGTAAGATGTCAGAAATAATGGTGTCATGGAGCAGAGAGTGTGCTCTGCTTATTGAAGTATGCAAGGCCAGTGTGTAGAATACAGACACCATCTTTCATAAGTTCCTAGAAGAAAGTCAGGTTGACACCATTAAAATCGGAAAATGGCTGTATAAAGGTGGGAGTCAAATTATAGGCAGAGCTGGTTGGAGCACAGCTAAACTCCACACTGGGAGGAGAATGCAGCGTGAGGAGCAGCCAGTCAGTCCATGGATCACTCGGCTTGTTTGTACTCTGATCTTTTACAGTAAATTTATATTGCTTTGAACTCTATTGGACCCAAGTGTTTTATTAAAGAAGAATTAAGCAGTGTACTGTATGTGTGTGTGTGTGTGTGTGTGCCTGAGGACATCTGGCCCAGCTGAAGGTTTTCACCCTCCTCCTCTATGAACTGTCCTAACCTCATTGTTCTTTCCCTCTTCTTCTTTTAATCTCTGAGCCTCTCACCTCCTCGTACAGGTTTGTTCATTGTAGTTACAGATTATAATGGCTATGCAAAAAACACACATTCAGCATGTCAGGAAACTTGGTTATCTGCTGCCTTTCTGAGAGGACAGAGCCAAGCTAGCTGTTTCTCCCAGCTTCTAGTCTTTATGCTAAGCTAGGCTAAAAACATCCTGGTGCCTAAAAGAATACTCCACAAACGTAGCACATCACTCCTAAAGCAGTCAGATTCACAATAAACAGCACGCATTCTTCTTCCTTGTAAAACCTGAGGCCTGCATTACCCACAATGCAACTCCACCTCCAACAAGTTCAATCAGCAATTTGGGTGTTTCAAGCTAGTAGTAGTTAATGTAGCCTGTAGCCTCACACGGCTCCCTAAAGTCTTTCTACATGTTTGATGTGTGAACACACACATGAGACTGATACTGGAAACACTCATAGTAATGTTAGCAGCATGTGGTGGAGGCTGGCTGTACAGGTACACACACCTGTGTGTGTAAGATACCAAACATGGTTCCCTTTCATGAGTTAAAGATACAGTAAAGGTTTGAAGGCTGTGATTTCTGTCTTCATAATGCTTTTGATGTACCCTTCAAGGTTTGTAATTATTCATGTAGAATAGATGGATTTTTAATGTGTTGTTTAAGTCATGAATTCTTTTTAGCTTCTCTGTTTACCGTTCCTGTGATTGATTCTTTGGACACACACCACCGAATCATTGATCGAGATGACCAACAACTCATTCAAATGTCAGTTATTGATGACTGAATATTGATCTGTCAACTCTTCCTAAGTAAATATTAGTGATGTGTTGTTTAAATATGAATATGAACGTTTTTTTTTCTTTCCATCTGTAGCAACCAATAATGAAATAATGTCGAATAATGTAATACCTGCCAATGACGTAATAATTCTGGCCATTTTAAATGTAACTAGAAAAATTTCTAAAGAAATTTTGAGTGTGTCTGACTCTGGCCCCGTCGCCCCCAAACATTATTATTGACACTGCTCAGCAAATTCAGTATTAATACAACAAGCTGTGTCATCATTGCCTTTTTAAAGGGCTCTTATTTTGACTTTTGTCTTGTGTTTGTGTGTGTGTGTGTGTGTGTGCGTGCTTGTGTGGTCTTGTGTCTGTTAATGAGAGTTTTACAAAGTCCTTTATTTTGAAGGGACTCTTATTTTGAAAGACTTTTGTCTTGTCTGTGTGTGCGTGCATGTGTGCTTGTCCTGTGTGTGTGTATGTGTGTGTGTGTGTGTGCTTGTGTGTGCTCTTTCAGGCACACTCAATAAATAAATAAATACATTACTACCTTACCAGCTCCAGTTGTTACATTTTCATCTAACACTGAGCAAACACATGTAGGTCACATGACCACTGTTCTCTTCCTGAATTCTAGAACATTCCACTAAGTGATCTAACTACCATATACACTTCAGTGATGAATTAAATAATATTCCTCCATACATGAAATTATGAATTTACATATCTAAACAAATAAACAACATCCTAAATACATTTATACAACAAATAATTCTCAAATTGGCTCTTACCACCATAATAAAGGAGAGACAGTGCTGCATAGTACGCACCATTGATGAATGAATGACTATGCCAGCCACTCTATGTATTTTTGATGAGCAAACTGCACAAAAACTGCAAAATAATCTTTTATTTCCAGGAAATTCAGTCCTATTTATGTATTATTACATTATCGCTGCAGTTATTACATTTTCAAAGGATTTTTAATGTAATAACCAGCCAATAATGTACATTATTGGCTTTATTACATTTAAATTGGTTATTACCAAAGTAATTACGTTATTGGCAGGTATTACATTATTTGTTGCTACAGCATCATTTGACAAGAACTCTGCATCTCAGTGTAACACATTAAAACACATCACAATGAATAAAACAGGAGAAAAGAGGAAGAGAAAAATTAACCGTCAATATGTCCTGCAAACATCTGGACAGACAGACAAATAAGCAGCACAGACTCAGCGATGTATAAAATTACATTTATTTACAAATAGATATTTTGCAGAGTGATTCCAAAGTTCGGGTAAAAGATTGTCGTACTAAAACACGGTCCTGTATTCTCTAACTTGAATTGTACAACAAGTGTGACACAGTGAGCATAAAATACATGCACATATCTGTACACTCTGTTCCTGTCACCAAAATAGATCTGATTACAAAATATAGTGCTCAGTATAAACATCTGTGGAGCTCTGTCTCACCAGCTGACTCACTATTCAGATTTCACAAGTTCTGAAAATGCACATTGGAAATGATTCTTCCTCTGGTGTGTATTAAAATAAGGAGCTGCTAAAGCTTTGCAAAAATAGACTCTGCAGTCTCTGTTGATGCTGCTCTCTGCATAACATTACAGATGTGCAGGTTCTGCATCTTCAACAGCAAATGCTGATGTGTCACTGTTGGCTGAGGACACTGCTTGGGAAAAAATATGAAGTCTTTCTACAGCAGTAAGAGGCAAAACTACGTTTCACCCCGATTGTGTCTGAGGTTAAGCCGGTGACAGAAAAGCTCAGATCAGGCAGAGGCAAAAGAAAAAGCATCGAGTGACAGCCTGTTTGCAAATATCTGGACAGTTTCTGGGCTGTGTGCCGTGGAATAATGCAGGATCACACATCACTGTGAGGGGGGAGACCGTGATGTGTGCCTCTTATGACAGGAAAAGAATGGGACATTTCTAGCACCAGCAGCTAATATGAAGCTTGATTCAGTCTATAAAGTTAGAACAGTCTTCAATTTGTCAGGACTTCTTAGAGAAGAAATGTTTCTAAAAAGAACACAGATGTCAGTCTGACTGCCTTTCTTTTGGGATGAGGTCAATAAATACACATATTGGACGTTTCTAAATTGATCTTTGCTTATTAGTTTGATGTAGTTTCTTCTTTCTTTTTTTTAAAATTAAAGCCACTACGTGTAGCATACTTGGCACCCCCTAGTGGTGGTAGCAAAAATAAAGACCACACTATACCCACAAAAAATACTCCACAAAAATCAATTATAATAATAATTATTATTAAAATCAAGAAGTTCTCCTGGACGTAGCTGGTGGTGTGTGCAGCACCAACAATAAGACCTTTAATAATAATCCATCTGCAACAGGCTGATATCAGCCCATACATCAGCCTCCAGTTCTAATGTGCATGGCTCGTCCCTCTCCCAGCCTTCTCAGCTACTAGTATCCTGAACCACGTCACAGTTTAATGAACAGTCCACTACTGAGATTCATCAGCCTGCAGAAAAACTAACATTTAAATCCAGCTGCTGATTCAAGAATGACAAACACTTCAGCAGACGAGGGAGCACGTCCATGACAACTTAAACGTCTCTTTTCATTAAGCGGCTTGTAATTCTAATTCCATTAAAGTCCATAAAAATGTGAAAAATAAAGATGTGACCTGTTGTTGTTTATGCTGTCATGAGGAGATGTGCTGCATTATTCAGCTGGAATGAATGAATGAAATATTAGAGCACTATTCAGGAGGAGCAATTTCTAACGTCACTATTATATCTTCTATATAAATGCAGTTAGGATTGTATTTAAATAGAGAACACCGACCACCGTGGCATTACCATCAGTTACAAACACCACCAGGAAACTAGTGGCCAAAGTGTGAGACCAGGCGTCACTGGAACTCCACAAAGAAAAACACATGGCATCAGGACAACGTGGACGATAATATGGACTGTAAAATCTACACATAGTGGCTTTAAATAGGTTTGAAATCATCACTGAGCCTGTATTTTGACTCACTCACTGTGGTCCTGGGAGTTTAAAGAAACACAACATTAAAGGAACAGTGTGTAGGATTTAGTGGCATGATTGCAACCACCTTGCTTCACCCTCTCCTTCCTTGTAAGAAGGAGAAAGTATGGCGGCAAGAACCATGTGTAAAAGGTGACAGTAGAGTCAGTGTTTAATTTGTCCATTCTGGGCTACTGTAGAAACAGTGTGGTTCAAAATGGCGGACTCCATGGAAGAGGACCCGCTGTCTCATTGTAAGGTAACAAAAACATAAAGAATGTAATTTTCAGGAGATCTTACACTAATGAAAACAGAGTTAGAATATATTAATATTATAATAGAGCCTCCTAAATCTGACACACTGAACCTTTAAGTCACAAAAACCTTCCACGACTGAACATGCAGCTCTATAAAATGATGCACTGCCTTAATATGTGAATAGAATCCAATATTGAGGCAAGCTGTTACAGCTTAAGAGAACAAGGGAATCTATAGACGCAATGAAGGGCTGATGATTTACAGGCAGCGAGGGGAGAAGCTTGGAGAGAACGATGTGGGAGGCAGAAGGAACTAAAACATTGTAACAGTGAGAGTCTCACCACAGGGTTCCTCCTCTCTGCATCAATCTCCTCTATTGGGGCATAATTGTGTAGAAGCTAAAGGAAAAATAAGTTAGGGAGAATTGGTTTTCCAGTGACTGATGACTGATGTCAGAGAGGCTGGTAAACAGAATGGAGAAGACCTCAGTGAGCCCACAGCAGCTCTGCCTCCTACAAAGTGCTCTGCCGCCCTCTGCTGGCAGCTTCAGGTAGGCACAGTACAAACTGCCCTGTTCACTGCCTGCAGAGGGTTTGCAAACTTAAGAAAAGAAAAAAAAAATAGAGGATAATTTAACTGGCCAAAGTCATGAATATACATGCACAGCCCTGTTCAACAGATCTGATGCTGCTCTCGCTCGGTCAGATCAAACAGATCCAAAAACTTGCACACATAATAGGATTTATTGCTGAAGACCCAAGCAGCCCACTTCTTCTTCTTCTTCTTCACAGTATGAGTATAGCTTATAGTGTTTCTGACATTTTGAGTTCTTCCTGTCACACTCAAATCTCACCGACTGTGAGCTGTAAAACACTTTCACGAGTGGAGCAAGAGGTTAACTAGTCAATCAGCCCGCTGAAGAAATGATCTAGTTATCTGCAGTTCAGGCGTTTCGCAGCAAAGACGCCAGCTGGTCGAAGCAGAAATAACATTTTTCAAAGGAAACAGTCGCTGATGCACCCCTCAGAGAATGAGTATTACAAGAGGTCGACTGCAAACAAAATTAAATGTCACTCACGCGAGTCGTGGACATTATTTCTAGCTGCTTAGAGGACATAAAATCACACACTACATTGCAAAGGTCGGGTGAAGCGGAGTTGCACAAGGCCACGGCTCGAGCCGTCAAGTCCACAGTTCAACCATTTTATCTAAACCACGTATGTGGAAGTGAAACTGAAGATGAACCTCCAAGAATTATCTCACAGAGGGGACAGTGCAAGACTCAACATGTTAGAATAAATAATAAGAAAAATTTATTTCATTGTCTTCTCAGTAAACTAGGCAGTTGTCCATGTCACACCCCTGTGGAGTTTCCATGTAAACAAACAAAAGTGAGCTTTACACTATAGCCATGTTTCCATCCTAATGTATCACACACGTTAGCCAAACTTTGAGTCATTTGGCCAAAGAAAATGCAAATAAACGCTTGTTTTCATTCCCTCTCAATGTGAATATTAGGAGATGGTTCACAAGATTCTCAGTCGGTAGCCAATTCTCCAATCAGAAAGCAGAAGAAGACACGACAAGATGACGCAATTAAAAGAGCGCCAGTGGAACTTCAACCAGTAAAAAAAATGAGAATGTAAATGAGACGCATTAGGTTTATTAATGTGTGGAAGGTTCCATCAGATCTGTGTGGAGCCATCATGGGTCATGAGGAAGCAGCTGATCAGTCATGTGACTTGAGGGTTTGCTACATCACAACTTATTTGAAAAAAAAAAGTGTTTCTTCAACTAAGTGTAAAAACGTTTGTTTGAATTTTGCCGTTTTCTAATGCGACGCTTCAGAAACGCTTCTACAGTTTTATCACCGACACGTGCATTTCCTTTTCACCAAACATTTACACAGATGATTTTCTTGTTTTAATCTGCATTGCTATGCTTTTTGGCACCTCGCTGCCATTAACGGTCAATCAGTGGAATAGCATTGAACCTGTGAATTGGCCTGCATGTAGGGACACACTCAAAAGGACGTGGTCAGAAACTCTACGGCAAAACATGTGAGAAGTCATGAAAGGAAAAATTTTGGATTCAATATGAGTGAACAATGATCAATTCTACGACCTAAGTAAGGATTGGGCTGCTTGATTTTATTCTGATTTTCTTTAATCTGGCAGCCTTATTTCCAGATCCAAGACTGGTGCAATGAAGACAGCAACACAACAACACGTCTCTGCTTCTGTGCTTTCTGGTTTCATTTCGCAGTCTTTCACTGACAGCTGCAATAAAATGTAACGTATATAAAACCTGTCGCAGTGTCTGGGACACATCACAGCACCGTAATCTTAGTAGCACTCGAACAAAACCATTTGGCATGACATGACAAGTGTTTTTGCCTCAGATCACAGAAAATGTGTTTGATTGGTAGACTGTGTTTCCAATACAGAAACACGTTTTTGAAATAATTGGGCTAAAACCTGTCTGATTGCTCGTGTTACTGCCCAGTCAGACTCCCTTTAACCTCTCTCTGAGTATTAACTTGTCATTTTATTGATATTAAATCTGTGCACAGGTGTGATCGCAATGACTTTTCCTGACTCTGTATTGTGCAAATTCCAGCTTGCAGTGTTGTGTTGGAGCCTCTGTTAAGTCTTGCACTCCCCTCGATAAAAGACAACATATAACTAAAGCAAGAGAGTACGAGCAGTAGGTAATAACACCTTTGGTATACTGTGTAAGAGACAGCCTAAGAAATCATGAACCCAAATGTTAATAGTGAGAGACTGAGAGCTCCTGTTGGATAATAAGAATGGGGTATGAAACAAAGCCTGGATGACACTTCAGAAGCTCAAAGTAAAGATCAGCAACAGCTGAAGGTTAACAACATATAACAACCATCAGCTTTAAGACTAAAACATACTCTGCGGAAGGACACGATCACACAAACTCACATACAGACTCTCACACCTCTTTACTACAATCTACAATCATGGATGTATCATAGATGAGGATGGGTGACCCAAAGATGGCGCCTATTCAAGTCAATGCTGGCCTGGAGCATACAGCAAAAGAGGGTTCTAGCTTCCAGGGTAACTTCCTGATTATGTGACCCACTGAAGATGTGTGTTTCTCACACCTGCCCCACCCCAAGTTCACGCTCGGCCCATAGACTCGACATTGTGATGACAACAAATAAAATCTCGACTTGAGGAAGATTTATGAATACATGGATCAAAAATGTATAAAGAGTCCTGACTGACTTTGTCACAGTTTTACAGACATCTCAGGGAAATTTATGCTATACCACGAGTGGCCACTGAGTAAAATAAGCAAGAACTAGAGAACAAAATAGGGACTTCCCGACAGCGAGAAGAATAGCTGCTTGGTTTGACACTGGAGAAAGCTCATCATTAAAACAGTTGGTGTGACCTGATGCTTGACAAAGTTGTTGCAACATCAGGATGCTGCGTCACGTTTAACATCCACAAGGACATGAGGACACTACTCTAACCAGTTTGTTTGTGCCCTTACATAGATTATGTTTCAGCCATTATAAACCCCATCACCACCACCACCACCACCCTCCCCAAGCTATCCTATCATCGACCATCACCAAGAAAGCCACCAGCACTGACACATGCAGAGGTATATAAATAACCATTAATATATCATAGAAAACACTGACCGCTTCCAGCAGAACGCTCGCTTCTGTTCCAGCTGAAGTGACTCTTAAAAACATTCAAAACAACTCGAGGTGATGGAGATTCCTGCCACCATTAACAACGTATTTTTCCTATTTCAGCATCACGCTAACATTCCTGTACTCCAGTGCAGCTACAGCAGAATTATTTGCAATTGAACAGACAGAAGAGGCAAAGACGCCAACATCTCTATGAGCCTCTAAAGACCAGAATGCAGTGCAGCCATAAGACATGTTGAGTCACGGTCGTGACTCACTGTCATCGTCGGAAAACCCACTTTCCATGTCTCACTCAGGAGGAGCTCAAAGGTAATAAGGATAATTCTGAGTTTCTTTACAGCTTGGTTGACCGAACAGGGACAACACTCGCCGCTTTAAGATTCAACCGAACAAAACAAGTTTAAATTTAAATCTTAACACTGATGCAAAGTCCCAACTCGATCCAAACCCCTCAGCTTGATACTGAGATCTCCACAACTCAGGTCCCAGTGATTGATGTATAATGGAGTGTTCTTCTTTGTTTTCTCTGTCTGACTAATCTGAGGTTTGTTGAAAACCTGCATCTGTTTCCAGATGTTCCACAACTTTTTTTTTTATGATCACTGATAGATGGGACAAAAATAAGACCTGAGTTGTAAAAAAGCAGAATTATCCTTTAAAGGAGGCGGGCTGAGTGGAAAATGAGTACACCAAAAAGGTACATTATGACGCTTCATCACAAATTGATGAGATCTAACAGCGTAAGAGGATCTGAGGAGGAATCGTCCTTCAGTGTTGGAACTACGCTACAACCACGTGGCAGCGCGGCGGCGTGGTGGACAGTCTTCAGTCCACTCCCAGCAACATGAGACCCTGCCTGCTCAGAATGAGTCACTCTGTATAAGAGCATCAGCTGATTACATATGTCACGTCAATGCACTGACATATCACGGGTCCATAGACCATAGAAAATGGCTACAGATTTCCACACCTCTGCATGGCAACTTAGCCGACATGGCTGTTAGCACTGTGGGTCCAAACTGGACCTGACCTGAACTCTAACTTGGCAAAAAAAACAAAAAAAAAAACAAGAACACCCTCAACTGCTTCATCAGCGGAAGGTGACATGACAACAGCAGAGAAGTGTGAGAGAGCGAGGATCAGGAGAGGCAGAGGGAGCTCGGAGAGGAGGTGAGGGTGCAGACCGGTGTGGGGAGGCCGTAGAAGGAGGGGTCAGTGAATGGGAAGAGGAAGAGGAGGAAGAGGACGACCCCCAGCAGGTAGGAGGACAGGACTGTTATGCGGTGGGGGTGCTCCAACGCTGTGCTGATGGCAGGGAAACCCATGTAGTTACAGAAGGAGTGGCAGAGGACTGGACCCATCAGGTGACCTGCAACACAGAGGACGAGCAAGCGTTAACACTGGACTGACCAGTATACAGGAGAGAAGGATTCATGGCACTATCGTGTGCATGCGCGCATGATCTTTGACTCAATTTCACCACCCTTCAACTCTCCAGCTCCCCCCGCTGGAGGCTTTAACCTGCTGAGTGTCCATGGAAACTGACGTTAGCATGCAAAATCTATTAGCAGGCCAGAGGAGTGTAAAAATAAAAATAACTTAAAAATGGTTAAGAGGTTGTTATGGCTGCTGCTGTCTCCCCCCATATATCCCCGTGTGTGTGTGTGTGTGTGTGTGTGAGGTGTTGTTGTATGCAAATTCAGGTGTGTGATCGCCAGGCCCCAATTGGTCCCAGGTGAGGAGGCGTGGCCCACCTGACTCATCCCATCCTGGAAGCTCGGAGGTTCGGGATTGGAGCGGCACCTTCTCCTGAACCCGCCCAATCGGAGAGGCCCAATTGGCATCATCAAGATTATTTAAACCTGACGTTTTTGTGACTGTTGTTAACTCATGTTGTTCGTGGAGGTTTGCTATAGGGATTGGGCTTAGTTTAAGTTTACTGATCCACATACACACTTAGCGATATTTCTGTTAGAAACACTAGTTTTCGGGGTGCTGTTTTGATGTGTTTTTTGTTGTTAGAAATAAATATATAGTATATATGTAGAAATAGATTTCCCTTACAGTTTACCTCACCTCCTTTTGTTAAATCAATCTGAAATTTCATTGAATAAATATCTTTGTTTACGCCTTGAACATCTGGTTTTATGTTACTTCCTCTTGAGCCGTCGTAACAGATGTAGATGAAAGCTCCTCACCTGTTCTGATGAAGATGAAGGCGGTGTAGGCCCCAAACACTGCTGTGTAGGAGAACTGGAACACTGTTGTAGAGAAACACCATTCATCAGCTTCTTTCTCCTAACTGTACCTCCATCTGTGACTGTGACACTCGCACATCATTCGACACACCAGCTCTCACCTGCAGAGAGGAAGATCCCTGACAGCGTGCCCTGCCTGAACCTCAGCAGCTCGATCACATGATGGAAGTGAGCTGGAAGAGACACGGCAACATTGTTGAGGGATTTGATCAGGAAGCTTTCAGGACCGTGTCCTCACTGCTACTGGCTTCGAAATAAAACGGAAGGATGAAATAAAATCCAAAAATAGGAACATCAGACGACGTTCTTCTGAGGTGCAGCCTAACGCCTGGTTGGTTCACTGTTTAGTGGTACCAGATGCATCAACCCTGCTATCATTTACTGTAACATAATAATTTAACATTTCAGCTGTGAGTATAACCAAACTAAAGGTCTGACAGCACCCTGAACCGTACCTGTGATGGTTTTACAGAACTGTTCAAATTATGTTAGAGTGTGGCCGCTTTGATTGACAGGTGGAGGCTGTTACAGACAGCCAGTTTTTCTTAGGAAGGTTCCTCACTGAGTGAAATGACCTGAAGTATTAACGTAGCTGCTATGATAAGAGCTGTTCGAATTCTCTAACTGTTAGGGAAAAGAGTGTCAATGCTTCCTTTATTATCTCCTTTAGCATAGGATACACGGACCATCCTGTAGGAAAGGAAAGGAGGTAATGCCGTCCCACAATTCCTTGCGGCAGCGACAGAAAAATCGATGCACCTTTCGGTCATTCACAACCAGACATAAAAAAAACCCATCAATGTATTTAAACAGTGTGATGCAGACTGTAGCAGAGTGTGACAGCTTTGATTTTTTTTTGTAGTCCATCTTCTGGACTTTGTAGTTTTACCACAGATCACATCAATAACATTCACTGTCGCATCATGACGTAGTCTAGTGTAAGTGCAGTCAGATTCTGTACCGTACAGCACCTCTGCACACAGAGAGCCCTGACCTCTACCTCATGCAACATCTTTGGGATGATGTGACTGTACTGGACCTGATGAGGAGCTCATCAATAACCATCACACATGTGGGTGGAATGTTCAGCTATATACTTCAATATACTTTAATCAGATACATGTATTTTTGAACATGTAGTGCAGTGAGTATTATACTACTATATTATACTTTCACAAGTTTCTTTTATATTATTTAAATTGAGGTTTGAAAAAACACACCCAAAGATTCAAAACTGTACAGCAAGGATTGGACAAGCAAATCACAGTGACACTGCTAAAACTTTAGAGATAGAGGTCAGTTAAAACAGTAACTAACATGAACATTAGGAGCATACTTCAGTCCCTTCTTACATTTGAAGGTGGAAATAAAGGCAGAACTCACCGACTCCAAAGAAGAGGGGGCAGGTGAAGATGGCAGTGGAAGGACCAGCACAGGGCACCAACATGGGCAGCATGCAGGCCCTGAACACCAGCTCCTCTGTTAACGGTGCCACCACCTGATTCCTCAACCAGCGCATGTCGCTGAAACACAACATCCAGAACCACGGGTCTGCAGGGAGACAGAGATGGGAGGAGGAGGAGGACGAATGACGTGTTTTTGACTTGTGGTTGAAATGCAACACAAGCTGGAACCAAATCTGTCAAAAGCAAGATTTGGACTAAGATGAAATGGCACTGGTGTCATATAAAAACTCACCAAATGCCACGCGGATCCCGTCCATGAAGCTCCAGGGACAGTCCATAGCCAGCTGCATGAGGGGGCCCAGAAACAGGACCTGCAAGACAAGACAGGTTCTAACTTCAGACACAGGCCTGGATGTGACTGACAGCACAGTACTGTATCTCATCATTCTGTTCATTCAGGATGTATTCCTAAATATTTACTGTTGTCACACGACATCAAGATAACTGAGCACACATGTACATGCAGCAGGTACCCCTACAGTCTGCTCTGTTAAAGTGTTTCTTAACGCACAGTGTTAGCACTTACTGACACACACGCAGGTCTCACAGTAAGAACAGGAGCATTGGCTTCATGTAATCTCCGTAATATTCACTCCTGTGTGTAAAAGCATGATGGCACAGTAGCCTGGGGTCGATGTCTGATCAGTGTTGACGGCAAATGTGGCCAACTAAAGCAGTCATTTCCTCAGAGTGTGCTAGAATGACCAGGAACACTGCCCACTGAGCTGTGCCTGCAGTACCTACACTGTATATGTACCCTCACTGAGCAGTCTAAGATAGCTGTTAGGTGCTAATAAAGGTCAGCAAAGAGTGAAACAGTGGCTCTGCATCAGACTCTGGCATTATTCCACTCACAGTTAGGGTTGCAAAATTCTGGGAATTTTCCTAAGTTGAAAACTTTTCATGGAATTGACAGGAATAAACAGGAATTTACTAAACTGAAGGTTGGCTCTTATCAGGAACTTAAATATAGTTGTGGAAAATATACTTCAGCATAATCTAAAACCAGATTTCATGCAGGTCCACTTGAATACCTGCTATTCCTCAATCACATGCACATAGCACGCTGCTTACTGCAGGGCTATTGAGGCCACGCCCCTACCTGCACAGGTGATTTCTGTACCTGGACCACACTTTAGAGCCCAGAGCACACACAGACTATTAAAGACACACATTTGAGCTCAGTGGACTACATAATACTGTTCAATAAAATAATTCAAACTTGATAAAGTTCTACTGACAAATAAATCTGTTGAAATGTTTTTAATTGTTTTATTTTGCATGTCTGCTTATGACAAAACAAAATGTTTAGATTTATGTTTGGATATGATACAGTTTGTTAAAATTACCCTCAACTTACAGTTAATTCCCATAAATTTCCATAAGTTTAAGTTTCCGATTTGGATTTTTACAGTGTAACTTCCATGGAAAGTTTCTGAAATTTACCCTTTGCAACCCTACTCACAGTACAGCAAAAAAAGGTATACTCTGACAAAGAAACTCTATGAGGACCCTGAAGAATGAACTAGAGACTTTTAGAAAACTTTCCTGTCCTCTGATGGAAGATTAAACACACTGAGAGAAACAAATCAACAGTCTGAGATCATCTGCCATCATGAAAGTGATCACAGTGCAGGCAGATATAAGCGTGCGTCAGTGATTGCATCAGTAGTGAAATTAACACGGTTAGCATGGCTGTTGTAACTCAGTTAAACAAAATGCAACACTTGGACACTAAAAGCTCCACTTTAAACTCAAAGTGACACTTGGTGGCTTATAAACATGAGAAATAGCCAGCTTCAATCCAGACAATAAGTCATGATCATAAGCATGTAGAGGTTTGTTTCTTACCATGGTGAGCAGCAGAGGAAGGATGACGGCAGGAATGAGACCTTCAAACCGCATCCCCATGAGAGCGAGTAACGACGGGCCAGTCTTAGACACACAGACACACAACAAAGAAGTCAAAACCTACAATCAGTCTGATAACACAGAAGCTGCAGCATGAGCGCACACAGCCACATGAATATGTTCACATGTCAGAGTGACAGAGCGCTCTGTGCTTTCTCAGACGTGGACTCACCCTGACACCTGTGAATTCTCTCCACGCCCACACGAACAGAGGCGACAGGCCCGACACGATCAGTACGCTGGTGAAGCGCCTCTTTATCACAGTGGGGTGATCCCTGAGAGAGTGGAGACAATGATCACACCATCATCATCATCATCATCATCATCATCACCACCACAGAGGGACAAGAACACAACTAAAGCTGCAGCAGCTTGTCACTTCCACACACAATCGTTCCTCATTCATACAAGAATAGTACATTTATACATATCTTTATTTTATCTATATCATTCCACTTTTTACTTAAAACTTTGGTTTATTTTTATCTTCTATGTTTAGTTTTGTTATAACAATGTTACTACAATGTTATTACAACGCTCTTAATGATAAGCTGAGGTTTTCTCATCTAACACATTTCACTGTTCAGCTGACTTTTGTTAACTACAAACTAAAACTGAAATAAAAGGTTCTGTCATTTGATTTTAATGACACGCAATGTTTAGTTGGTTCATTAATGAGGTCATTTATTTTGATTCATCGTGTGTTACCTGGAGAATCTGTTGGCAGCTCAGCTAAACATGCAAACCTGTGAAAGCTTCGGTCAATTCAAGTGCCTCCGTGAGTTATGAATGGCAGTTGAATGGAATCATTCATAACATGTTAGAGTTGTTGAAAAGGGAAAATGGAGTCATTGTTTATTAATTTGACATTAAACTAGGCATCAAGTTACTGCTCAGTGATGCCGCTCTGCTAATGCTTCGTGAAAGGATTGGAGCATCGCTTCGAGCGCTTAATGACAAATTCCACTTCACTCCAGTTGTCTCCTCCGCTTCCTGAGGAAGACTCGCTCAGAGTTTTTACACCTTGCCGCATCACATTAAATCTGAGGTTCCACACAGACATGAGCGTGGGCACTTGACACAGGACTCAGGTTTAATCCTGATGAGATGATTCAGTGTTGACCCTGAACAGAACTGGTTCAAGATCCACACACTCCTGATGCACACTTCTTCTCTACTTCCTGTTTGGATTGCAGTCTTTGAACCTCCTTTACCTCTGCTGACTTCACTGTCACGTGTTAGTGCGTATGAAGTTATTAAAATATGAACAGCTCAACTCATTCTGCATTAAGGCCCTCACAGGTTAGTCCGGCCAGGCTGGAGCCAGGCTGAGGATGATCGGTGACTTTAAGAGTTTCAATACAGACCACAAATAAAATGTTATCATGTTATTATTATTATTATCATTATTAGTGTCAGATACAGTGTGAGGAGCACGTGCATCACTGGTCTCAGTAACATAAATCATGTTTGTAGTTTTACAGTGAGTGCATGGAGACATATGGATGATGAATGATAGAACCACGCAGTAAACAGCTCCATGCAGTGCTCACGGAGTGATGTATCACCCCTCACGTTCTCCGTCGCTCACCTCGGCAGGTCACTCCTCCACACGTACAGACTGCCGACATAAGAACAGGCCAGCAGCAGACAGGACAGCACCGACACCCAGCACAGACCGTCCGGAGGAACGAAGCCGCCATCGCTGAGCTTCGTCTGCTCCGTCAGAGAGTTCTCCGCCGCCATGACGACCGAACCGAACTGCTACTCCGCACCGGGACGGTGTCTAACGGGATGAACCGTCCACCAGCATGAGGTGTGAAACATCCACCAGGTGTGAAGGTGTGACGTTATCAAAGACCTGCTTTACTAATGTGAGCTAACGATGCTAGCCGGAGTGCTAGTTTCTGCGGCGCTGTATATCGACGTCATCATATGTCGCTGTTTTTTTTTCCCCTCCTCCTCCTCCTCCTCCCGCTTCTTCTTCTTCTTCGACGTTTCACTGCTGCTAGTATTCATACTGTCTCATTCGCGCCATCTTGTGGTCATTATATCCGTCATTGTTCTCGTCCTTTGTTCGGTTTGTTCCACGTCTGATAGTCTGCTTCACACTCTGCCTGCTCTTCTCTGGGCATGTCTGCTCAAACAGAGCATCACTTTGACATTAGAGTTCTCTAACTGTCTCTATCCTGCCCTGTCACTGTATGCTGATGTTATACTACGGCCTGTGCTGTTCTTGATTCACTCAAACATAAAGTAAATATGAGAACAATCTATTATTCACCAAATCACCAAACCACAGTGTTTCATGTCCTCACAGTCAGTGTGGCGAAGAAATGGAACATCTAGTGATGGAAAGTTCACTTCTTTTTAGGGAGTCAGATCATTTGAACAAACGGCTCTTCATTGTACCACTTATACTTTCTATAAATCAGCCAAACTTAGCGCTGTCTTGACTTATGATTTATATGTGTACACATATATCACTGAAATTATTCAATACATCCTTTGTACTGAACTATTGTCCTCTTCTGTGGAACAAACTACTATTCTGGGTTCGGGAGGCAGACACGGTCAACACTTTTAAGAGTAGACTTAAGACTTTCCTTTTTGATAGAGCTTATAGTTAGGGCTGGTTCAGGTCATCCCTTAGTTATGCTGCCATAGGACTAGACTGCTGGGGGACTCTCCCTCCCTGCTCTCTCTCTCTCTCTCTCTCTCTCTCTCTCACTCTGTCTGTCTCTGTCTGTGACAGACGTGACATCTATTGCACGTCTGTCCGTCCTGGGAGAGGGATCCCTCCTCTGTGGCTCTTCCTGAGGTTTCTTCCACCTTTTTCCCGTTAAAGGGGTTTTTTGTGGGCTATACAAATAAAATTTGATTTGATATTCAAAAGTAAAAATTACATTTTCAAATATCAATAAATTGCTGTAGCCAATTGTTTTCCCTTGTAACTCTCTGAAACCACCCAATGAATGCACTAACTTGCTTGTAGAACCACTCTGCTACACAAAGCAGATAGAAACACCTATAGAAACCTAAGCATAGAAATAAAAAAAAGGGGCAGCTATTGAAGCTCTTTGAACCGGCTTGTTCACGACCGACACATCACTAGTAACATCTAGACATAATTCTGCTGTGAGCTACATCCAATCTGATTTGTAATGAGTGTGTTTGTCTAATAAATAACTGTTTCTAATTTTATACTCAGATGTTCTTCTTTGAAAACCGTTTTGAAAAACAGCTTTCTTGTTTGTCTTCCTTTTATCACGTTTTGTATTGCAGATTATGGCTAGCTTTATGTTTTTCTATCCATATCTATCATATATAGTTAGTTAGTTAGTGGTTAGCAGTGCTGTTTATTAATTTATTATTTCCAATGTTTTGACAATCAGTATTGGAGAATGCCGTTTCCATGGTGAAGAAATTGAACCTCGACAGGGACATCAACTCTGTCATAGATATATGAACATGTGGTAATTCTTACAGACAGATTACAGACAAAATGAAAGCAAATAATCAAATGACTGAAGGCTGAATTCCATTTAGCTGCTTCAGTTTCAGTGTTGTGTTCACTGTCACACTGTCATGATTTCCTAGAACTCTTGAATAGAACAAAGCCGTCGTGCTTTTCTACCAAATGTTTGCTGTGAAAAGATTAAAAACACTAGAGAAGCCGTGTGTGTGTGTGTGTGTGTGTGTGTGTGTGTGTGTGTGTGTGTGTGTGTGTGTGTGTGTGTGTGTTGAAATGTATTCCATTAAACCTTCCTTGAGTGGACACATTCCCATCACACGGCGCAGTAAGGCTACAGAGTTACTTTGTGAGATAAAGAGTCAGTGTGTAAAGACTTGCTCTGTTTCTTACCATACCATGAACCGTACTGCGATGGTTGGAAAGCCACATTCAGCACAGGGTCCATTTAGTAGCTGCTCTGGAACTGTTGATTGTTTCACATGATCTTCATCCGCAGATGCATTTTGTCTGCTCGTCATGGATTTATTTCATCATGTTGGCTTAAATTTAAGTTTAAAAGTTTATTCTTCATCTTTGAAACACTTTTTCATGAGAATAAATTACATTTCAGTGTGAACACGTTTGTAACTGCTCCTCCTCCTCAGACGTTGATTTGTTACTTTGTAGTTATTTCAGTAAAATAATTAGTCTCTGAACATATGGCACCATCTTTACTGCTTACACCACAGAACAGTTCATGACTGATGGTAAAATGTCTAAAAGAACTCCAGACGTTTGTTTTTCTAGACACATTCCACAGAATTGACATCAGTCAGTTCAATTTTGATGGAAAAAGTTGTTGTCAATTAAGTTGACCAACAAAGCAACACACATCGAGCCGTACAGGCTCCTCTCCACAGGAGTGAGCTGACGAGCTGCTGTAAGATAACTGAACACACTCACGAGTTCACTGTAGGGTTTGTAGAAAAGTGATACGTTCACCAGATGGCGCCAGAGTAATAAATGTTCAGACCCAGTACAGGTTGTAGCATCCATTATGAATTATTATTATAAAAAGTCATTCACTATTCAAAAAGTGAGGACATGATGAAGCTTTGTTAGAGTTTGTTAACGGAGAAATTTCTGATCTTACCACCTGTGAAAACACACGTACAGAAAATACAGTATTCTGTTTTATTCAGACTGAGACAAGATACACACTCACACACACACACATACACACACATACACACACATACAAACACGTTGCTTCAGAGTTTGGTTGTCATGGTTTTCTGTTCCTTCATCATGACATGATAAAGAAGTTTATATTTTAAAACTTTTAAAACAAAAATGACAAGGTGCACAGTATTATTATTATATAATAATAATTATAATAAGGAGAATATTCCATTCAACATACAGTGCAGCTGAGGCTGATGGGTATTTGCTTCTTAATGGATTGGCTCCCTCTTGTCTATGTGACCTTTAATTCCCCACACCCCACTGTGTTCACTCAGGTCCTCAGACCAGTCACGGCTGGTCATCCCTCGGCTCGGCTCAGGGGTGAACGTGTCTCCTCAGTCAGTGGAAAACCTGCCCCATTACATCAGATCTGCCCCCCTCTACTGAGTCACACAGCTCAAGGTGCACCTCTTCTCTTTGGCTTTTGAGCATTCTACATTTCTACCACAAAACGGTTCTATAAATGTTTTGTAGTTTATCGTAGTAATTTTATCCTGCTGGTTATTTGCATGATTTTATTGTCTGCTTCGTTGACCTTTGACATGTGACCAAAGTAACAGAGTCAATGAAGTGCCGACCTGATGATGATCAGATGGAAAAGTCAGGGCCTCACAAGATATTACAGCTCATCCACAGGAGAACGTCTGAACCAGATGTTATGAAATATCAACGTCATGGAGGGAACACGTGAAAAATCTGAAGGATTCATCAGTGTCTGTACAAATGTCCATGGCAGTGTATCTGATGGACATGAAAGAGACTTCAATCAGGCCTGGCCACCATAACCTGCCAACCCAGATCATGATTCATATGTTAAACATTAGTAAATGATTTACTAACCAACATAAACCATTAGTTAGCTTTATAAACCATTTATGTGCTATTATAAGAAAGAAGTCCTTTTCATGCTTTGTAAATTAAGCTAAGAGGAGGAGGAGGAGGGTGTGGACTCTTCCAGTGAAGGAGAATAGGAGCTCTAAGTGATGTTTACACAGGATGAAAGGCACCAGATTTGGAGATCCAAATTTACCAGCATCACATGAAGGCAACACAATATTCATGTGACAAGATTTATTTATTTATTTATGAGAGAGAGAGAGAGAGAGAGAGAGAGAGAGAGAGAGAGAGAGACGTAGGCGTGACATCGGGCTGTCTGCTGTTATATCCGGGAGGAGTGAACGTGTCTCAGTCTCCGGTGTAACGTGAACGGAGGAGAGGCGATGCTACCGCTCCTGATGCTCTGTGCTTCTTTTTCTCCTCCGTCTATTTCTTCACTCCTGTTCTCCGTCTTTATGCTTCCCAGGCTGTGCGGGGACTGACAGAACCCAAACACACAGACACAGACACACACACACACACACACACACACGCACATACGCACGCACATTCACACCCAGAGGAGGAATTACGCACAGATCCGAGCCGGTCCCGGACCTCCATTGGCAAACATCAGCGGGTACGGCTCTGTTTATCTGCTTTCTCCATCACCTGTCTTTATTCCAGCAGCTCCATCCGCACAGGAGCAGATGGCAGGAGACGCCAGCTGGCCTTGTTGTCCGTTTCGCTGCTCTTCCAGGGATGTGATGGAGGTTAAAGTCACCTTTTTATTTGTGGATTGTTGACTTGATCACCTTTATTCAAGCTGACGTGAATCTGTGTGAGCTGAATTGATTGGTAAGTGATGTGAAACTGATGGAAGTGATGCAGGATGAGGCTGTGGATGGAGTTTTCTTACGGAGGCTGTGTGAGCCTTTTAATTATTTACTTCTACATCACTGCTGCTGTGTGTGTGTTTGTGCGTAAGGAGGGTGTGTGTCCTCCCTACATGTAGTGTGTGTTGTCTGTGCGGTGGAATCCCCTGTGTAGCTCCAAACCCTGCGTGCGCTTTAAATACGGCACAATGGGCTGTTTATGACGCCAAAAAGAAAGAGATTTAATGGTAAAAAAAAATAATTAATTAATACAAAACAGTAAGGAATGATAGATTTTGACGTGGATGCTGATTTTTCTGTTTCCTTTATTTTCACCGAAGCCTGTTTATGGCCCAATCCGCTGTTTACTACCTCATCATGTCTTAATAGAGAGAAGCACACAGCGTGGCCCTGGGAAAACGCAATCCGCTGCAATCCGCACAGACAGAGCAGGAATAATAAAAGCAGATAGAGGCCATGTTCATCATCCTTGACCAGAAATGAAGGCTTTCTGGCACATTAACAATTTCCTGTAATATTTCTCTCTGCTTCTAGATGCTTCCAGGAGCTTTGAGGAGGAAAGGCTTTGATGGGATGATTAGCTCAAAATGGCTCACAACACAAGAAGAAGTAGTAGCAGCAGTGTTGTGATGGTTATTCGTGATCCAACAGGACTGTAGTTTGCTGAGTAATGAGTCATATTTGAAGCTTGCTGGGTGATGACAGATTCAGGCCTTAAAATATAGATGCACAGCGGTGATGCTGCTGTGATTAGAACCAGGCTGTTGCTGGATGCACATATGTGAGGTCAGAATGTGTAACAACAGTTGATGGTTAATGGTTATGATGCAGTTTATGAATTCATCTTTTAATGTAGAGATGATCAATGTGATGAGGTGAATAAGATGCTGTGAATTATTGTGACAGATCTGTGGAAAAGTGCATTTATTTAGAATCTTACTCATTACTCTTACGCATTGAAGTTGCCACATTTTAAAGCAGCCTACACATGTGAGCGTAAAATAATAATAAATAACGAATCTTCCCCTTACGGATGAAAAAGTTGTTTCAGTCTGCAGTAAAACAAACGCACCATTCTTGAATTAAACACACTCAGCAGTTTTGTTGATACAGTCCGACTTGGTCTGGTATGACCGGTAGCACATGATAGCTAATGTTAGCTCGTGTTAGCAAACTTTAGATAAATGTTGCAGCGGAAGTGACTGAGTGAGTGTGCAGACTTTGACTCTTTACTGTAAGAACAGATAAGTTGAGTTTACTATAAAAAAAAAAATGAGGAAACTGGTTGCCCTAAAAATTAAGTAATGTGTGATGAAAACTTGAGTGAATTTGAGTTGTTGAGTTGCTTATTTTAAGTTCAGTACACTAAATACCAAGTTGATTTAACTTAAAATCATTTGTAATATCAATTGTTTTTGGTTTATTCCACTTAAAATTTAAAGCTGAATGCACTCATCTCCAAATTGATATAACTTAAAAATTGCTTTACCCAATTACTTCACCTATTATCTTTAAACCAGAAACTCTAAATTAAGGAAATAAAAAGTAAGCCACAAAAGTACATTATTTTACACCATGTTTTATTTTAACTTAGAGCAAGAGATTATTGTCACTTAATATTTTTAAACCACAATATTTGGTTGACACGTTTGAAATCAGAAAATCAGTGGCAATACTTGTTGACTCGTTCTGTTACGCCATAAAACTGCCAGGTAACTTTAAAAGTCCTCCTCAGCAAAAACAGTTCCATTCACAGGAAAGTGTTTCTCCAAATATAGTTTGTTTATTCTCGAGATTTAACAAACATATTAGAAATAATGACTTCCTTTTAAACCTACATTTTGGACTGTCTTCTTTGTTGAATGTTTCAGTGGAAGAATGTAAAACCATCAGTGGGAATACAAATCTAAAAAAAGCTCATAAAAACTTTCAGCATTGCTGTAAGTTAGTGATGGGAAGTTCGAGTCTTTATTGATTCTGATCACTGACTCTCGGACAGTAAATTGAACAAATCTTCATTCATTTTAAAAAAGGTCCAGTGTGTAGGATTTAGTTGCATAAAGTGATGTAATCACTGCACTGCAATTTCCTCACATCACCCTCGCCTACCTTGTGTAAAGGAGAAACAACATTTGAAAGGCCCTAACTAGAGTCACTATTTAGTTTGTCTGTTCTGGGCTACTGTAGAAACATGATGTTTCAATATGGCAGCCTCCCTGAAAGAGGACCCGCTCCCACTGTAGATATAAAAGGAGAATTTTTAAGTAACACAAAACAAAAAGATTCTTATTATCAGGTAATTATACATGCATGAAAACATAGTTATAAAGCTAAGTTAAACCAGTTAAAAGGCAATAGCATTAGCATCAGTAATAGTAGAGGCAGTAGTAATATTATTGATCATAGTATTTTTATCTTTAGCAGTAATATTGTAAGTAATAGTACTAGTGGCACTTCTACAGGTAGATGCTTTTATGATTGAGAGTCAGCTTCTAGAAAATTCTTGAAGCGGAGGAAGCTCTGATCAGTGGAACATGCAAAGGACATTCAAAACAGGAGCCATCAGAGACTGTCACCGTAAACTCAAAGGACTCCATGTCACCACCTCCTACTGTCCTACGTACTGTTCAACCCGTCCTGCTCTGCCGCTCCATCCGTTTGTTCTACATGCTCTGTCACAAACCGGGTCAAACTCATGCATGACCAGCATTGCTGCCGAGACTGTAGGTCTCCGCACAACCTCTCAGAGCTCAGCTGCAAGGCCATCGCACACATTGCAAATACAATAGCACACGATATCACGCACCTACTCAACCGCCTCTCTGGACAGGTACAGGTCTCTGTGGCCAAAGCCCGGTACCTGGAGACATAGCAGCCCCAAACAGGATGACTCACTGAGTCTTGTTTTCATGTTGCTCTGCCTGTCGCTGTCGTACTTCATGTATTTCTGTCTGTCTCTGCGATCATGTGTGTGTCTTCCATGTGATGTACAGTGCTGTGAAAAAGAATTACCCTCAGGGGTTATAAAGTCTAACTAACTGCCTAGCTATTCATAAAAAAGAAATTTGAACTATTAATAAGTAAGCCCAGTGTATGACCCTGCCAATAACCAGCTGTTACGCCCCAGTCTAGGGGTGCCTAGGGCATGACTAGAGTCCCAAGTAGCCAAGTTTTATATTTTGAATGAAAAGAAAATGATTTATTCACAAAACTGACAGAGATCAAACAACTATAACTAAGGTATCAACTTCAGGGTGGACCAAGGCCAAAACAACAACCAAAACAATTCTATCTGGAAAATAAATCACTTACCTCAGAAAACAAATGACAATAGACTTACCTCCCTAACTAACAAAACAGGAGAAAACAAGATCAACTCAAAATGGCAGTCCACCCCTACTATTCAAACAAAAACTACTTCCAATCTAGAACAAAGGACTTCACAAAAGGACGTGTGGCTGGTTGGGAGAGGAGGAGGATGAGAAAGTGCTGGTTGCCCACACGACGGCTGCCATCTTGGCTCCTTATATGTCAGGTGGTTCCCAGCTGCAGCCAATCACGGGCTAGGACCTGGAATCACTCCACCAATCATCTCCCGGGGATGGCACATCCCTATTTACATGTGAAATTGACAACAACAAAAAAACACAGGGCACACAAGCAAACACACAGCAGACTACAAAAATATGACCACAGTCATGACACAGCTAACAACACAGAGAGACGAAAAAGAACTAACTGCTAGTACACCCTGATCACATAACAGTCTATTAAGGTTTGTTAAATGAATGCATGATGATCACAATCTCCCAAACTGCAGCGTTAAATGAGATGTGTGTGTGTGTGTGTGTGTGTACAAGATGAGGTAACACAGCAGCAGCCCACCTGTCAGCTCTTACCCAACGGGTCAGAATGAGAGGAGGTGAAGCTGCAATAACAGGAAGTTTAAAATAACAAAAATAGTCGGAGCTGCAGGTGAATTGTTCTGAAGTGGTTCTGAAGTGGTGAAGTGAGCTCAGTTTAACACCCATTCTAATCTGAAGCTGATTCTCTTCGAAGGTTAAAACATTTTTCTGAGAGAAAAGGAGTTCTCCATTAAGGACTGCCTAAGTGCTAAGATTAGCAGTTAGCAGCGGTTGGACGTAGACGTGAATGAGGACACAGTGCTGCTGCTTACCTGCATTCTGGGTTCTACTAAAGATCTGATATAATGTAGAACCCATTTCCAACCTGACATCTGTTCACAGCGCGGCCTTTGCCTTTACACCTGCTGTGACGTTCATGTTATCTCGGTTCAGCCTGCGTCGTCACTGAATTTAAATATGCAAAATAGTTGGATTGATGGAGTCTCTGGTCAAGGGAGGAAAATGAGTGAAGGACTGCTGAAGGACTGCTAGGACTTGGAAAAGAGCCATGTGATATGAGATGTTACAATAGTAGCCAACTAAGCTAACATTACTTAAAGTTTCAAAGTGTAATCACACTGAGGTAAATATGTTCAGCTGTACTCGAGTATTTGTTCTGATTACATTACTTCTGATCAAAAACTAGCGAGTCGACAACTTTGCTAACAGTCAAACATCAACAAGGTCACCAACAGCAGACATAGCAGCAGCTAATATTACTGACTAGTCCAACAGCAGTCAGCCCAGCTCAGCGTCTGTCTTTCAGCCTTTTATTTCACCAAGCTCTCACCAACCACTAAAAGTCAGTCCCAGATTTACTCTTGTCCAGCGGTTTCTTGCTCGCTCCCTCTGTGCTCTGAGTTCACAGTCCGGGCAGCCCAGCTGACAAACTGTGCTAACACTAGCTAACAGCAGCTACAGTTGTCAGCTGTTTACTTCACTGTCCATCAGGAAACTCTGTAAATCACAGAGAGTTGAGGCCGGAGGACATCAGAGGAAAAACCAGACAACATTTTCTCCAAAAAATATGATCCAGTTTCACCAAAATCAGTCAAATAGTTGTGCCGTAAAGTGTTACGTACTTCTCCCGACCCGGAGCCCAAAGTTACATAGTGTGAGAACAGACGTACGAATGACAGACACCATTCACCTGATTACAGGTCAGGTCAATCAACAGGAGTTAAGTTGGACCGAACTCTGTGGTCAAACACTGTGACATTCAAGTCAAGAAACACCAGCAGGCAGAGGATCAGACAGGATGTAAACAAACCAGCAGCTTAGCCCAATGTTTTGGACAAAAACACAAAGGTGAAGAGTAAAATGATCAGACAAAATGTTTGTCACGAGGTTATGAGACAGGTTATGTCTGTAAACTTATTAACAGGCCTTTCTGTTTCAGGTCAGGCCTGCTGTGCTGTTGAGCACACAGTGTTCCTGTTAGCAACGTTTCAGGTGTGCTCACTTTCAGTTTGACCTCCAAATAAAGTGCTTCAGACAATCTGGACAAACTAAATTGTTTACAACCCGTCTGATTGTCTGACTGCTCGTGTTTTTTTTTGTCCACTCAGACTTGACAGCGATGTCACCGTGTTCCCAGATGTCAGCAACAAACTTGCTGAGTACAAAGTTCTAACTGATGGCAATGGACAATAAGAACAAATTGAAATGAATAATGGCATAAAACAAAACATGAGGCTAATATTTAAGACTGGCTCCATTAATTTTGTTCAACAGCACTGCCAAATGTCAACATTTATCCAGCTCACTTTGACTTCACTCAACAAGTTTGAGGATTTAGGATGGAGGCACAGTTAATCCTTACCTCCTGTGTCTTATGTTGTGGATCAAAAAATGCTGATTAATTTCTGTTCATCGGAATTACAAAGTGTGATGCTCTGTGAGACAGCTCATGAACTGTTGTCATACTTTCTGTGGCGAAGCAACAAGCATGATGTAACCATATGGTGTTAACGTACCTCATGCCATGGAGCTTGAAGCTGATCTTTGAGTTGTAACATCTCATTGGTATCACTCAGACACCCTGCCCCTCCATAGATATTAAATATCAGCACAGCATCTTAGTCCTGATGTGACCTTCAGAGAGCTCTGATGTGGGTGGCATGTTGGCTTTTTGTCAGCTGTTGACTTCTCTTTATATTGCAGTGACTAGTGCTTAATGAAGAGAGTACAGAACATGTCCACTGTCAGGGCCAGGCCTCTCTACAAACAGGGTCATGTAAACTGGCCTTCTTTGATATTCAAATAAACCTGACAGGTGTGTTATGTCTGTCTGTCTGTCTGTCTGAGCATGTCCTGTTCTCTTTCTATCTTTGCTCTTTTGCTTCATTTTCTATCGCCTTACTGCATCCCAGACAGCAGGGCTATTTAGGAGCAGACAGGACTGCAGGACACATACTCCATCACAGCAGAGCAGCAGCCACACACACATACACACACACATACACTAATATATCTCTGTTTCTAGCTGCATTGGTTTATATTCATGCAGAACAACTTGTGGATTATATAAGTTATGCATACTGCTAGCTCAGGGTGCCTGAGTGGCTTGACATGAGGTCGATATGATGCAGTTTGATTCGTTACATGATTTCACGCCCTTATAGTTGCATCTTGGGACATGCAGTACTTCTGTTTGATCATCGAGTGCCCAATTCACACAAAACACACAAGAGCGATTGATGCATGGAATGAAGTGCAGTGCTAACGGCTACAGACTACATCAGAATGTAAGCTGTCACAATATTCATCAGAATATTCATATTTATGCTATAATTCAAACTGATATTGTACACCTGTACACCTGTACGCCTACAAGTTCATTCACATGTTGCAATTTTTCTGTCACCATATTTCATAGATGTAGCTAGGTAGCAAGCTAGCCATGCAGGACGCTGTCCAAATTCTCATTCTATTCCTGCCAACAAAGCTCTGATTGGTCGACACCTTGACTCGTTGAAAGAAATCACAGATGTTTTCAGATTCAGAGGACTGGAAATAAAATCAACAGATAAACTGAAGTCAACATGTTTTTTTGAGAAATAAAACAAGCATGGAAATGGAATGGAACCGACGTGAGCAGGAAGAGAAAAGTGAGAGAAATGGAAGGAGTGCAGGCTGGATTTGGTGTCGGGGGAGGGTAATGTAGCCGTTCATAACACTGGCTTGTAGCACTTGTACAGTATGAAGTGTTACATAATGTGGAGCAGACATGCTCTCTGGCTCTGCCATGATTTCAAATACACGACCATACATGATCTGTGTATGACAGTTACATCTACCTTTATTGTTATTGTTTTATTCTCTTCAATCAGACCTCTCCCTCTCTGTATGACCCACCAAACAAAACACCATCTCAGCTCCACTGAGCGAGAATACGTGTGAGGAGAGAAGTGGAAAATCTTTCTTTAAACAGGTTGAAGAGGAAGAATGTGATGAGTTTTGTCATGAGGCCGTAATTCACTGCAGAGTTCATTTGTCAGTCGGAGTATATTTAGCTCTCTGTTCATTTGTTTCTGGAAGAGACAAATTTGACTCTTCCTTTCTTCCTCTCTTTCGTCTTTCTTTCTCTCCCACACACTCTACACACACTCGCCCTTCCTGCAGTAGGCGGTTAGAGAGAGTGAATGCTGGGAGTGAAGGAGAGGGAAGCCGAGAACGAGAAAAGAGGAGCACAAATGTCCCAGAAAAACAGGATGGAGGGGGAATGTTGAGCTATGATTGGATCATAGTATACACATTTTGCATGTGACTGTATATCTGCTAAAACAGTCCAGCCACCTGTGAAATCAGGATCAACAAGTGAAATACAAAAGTAGTCAACCAGTCTGACAGTGAAGTAACTGTGTTGATTGTACTTTTATTCAGTGTACATCACTGCATCATAATGACATCCAGCAGAAAGCAGAAAGACTTTTCACTTGTCACGTGGACTGATGAAAGAAAATGTTACAGGAGCTAGTGGAAGAGAAACACAGGAGATGATGTCAGCTTTTAATATGTCGAATCATTTTTCTGTTGCATCCACTTTGTTGTGCTGTGTCACACACTGATAGTCATAGTGAGTTGTGCTTGGTGATTTCCTGTGCAGTATCCTGCTGCACTGTCAAACATCAACGGCGATGTAGTGTTTAGTGATGCAGAGTAGGACATGTGCATTAGTTGATATTATTGTCATTATTTCGGTTTGTATAGTTTAATAAAAAATAGTTTGTCCACCAGAGCGCTTCAAGCCACATGATGCATGTCTCAAAGCTGCATGAATTCTTTATTCGTTGGCCACTTGAGGGCAGCTGAACAAACAAAAAACGCATTTAACATATTATCCGCTTACATTATAAAGCTGATATGGTGAACATGTTAGCAAACGTTTGCTTACTGAGCAACCTTATCGTTGATTTGTAGTTGTGTTGGTGAATTTTCGCTCTACTTTTAGCCTGTTTCTGTCTGTCAGATATCTTCAGCTGCTGAACATAGCGGAGCGTGAGCCTGAGGGTGACGAGAATATCATTAGTTTTAAAGGAATTTGGTGATTCCCTTATGTATGTGTAGAAAATGTTATGGTAATCCATTAAAGGAGAAGTGTGTAGGATTTAGTGGAATCTAGCAGTGTAGTTGCAACCCCCTCCACTCACCCTCTTGTTTCAGTGAGTGAAGGAAAAACTATGGTGGCGTTAAAAATGTGAAATCTAG
This sequence comes from Miichthys miiuy, assembly GCA_036365135.1. Classification (NCBI taxonomy): domain Eukaryota; kingdom Metazoa; phylum Chordata; class Actinopteri; family Sciaenidae; genus Miichthys; species Miichthys miiuy. The sequence goes on from CM071605.1 coordinate 2,256,396, forward strand.
AGCCAGTGTTTAGTTTGTCCGTTCTGGGCTACCGTAGAAGTGTCTGTAGATATAAAAAGCTCATTGTAATGAAACAAACAAACATAATGATTCTTATTTTCATGTGATTATATACTGATGAAAATTGAGTTATGAATATTATATTCTATTTCTGCCATATTGTGTAAATCTCTCTCTCCCCCTCTCTAAACTCAACCAGTTGCAGATATCCATCAGCCATGAGCGGGTTCTGCTCGAGGTTTCTGCCTATTAAAGGAAGTGGTTCCTTGCCAACGTCGACAAGTGATAACTTCTGTTATAATTTTGCACTATATAAACAAAACTGAACTGAATTGAACTAAATCTTACACACTGGACCTTTAAATAGTTGTGTTGTGTTTCAGTCTGGACCAAAATGGTGGACAGAGCAGCTGACAGACATTACAGAGCCATGCTGACAGTGTGGCAGCTAAAAATACTGATTAGAGTATAATTATTGACTACGTTAATAAACACATTTTATGTTTTAAAAACAGCCAGTGTGTGTGTGTGTGTGTGTGTGTGTGCGTGTGTGTGTGTGTGTGTGCGTGTGTGCGCAGGCTTTTGTTGCATTACTTTGTACTGATCTGCTGAGAGAGCTGCCGCACTGTGATGTGTGCTGCTGTGATACAGTGTGTGTTTTGTTGCGTGGTTTTTGCTCGTTCGGTTTCATGTGGTTTACGACGCCGTGTTATTTGCAGTGTGTAGTGTGTTGTGTAATAGTGTGTGATCCTGAGCACCATCAGCAGCAGCAGAAGCAACCGTTCCTACCACGGACCCTCCAGCCACTCCACTCTGCTCCTATGGACTGCATTCCCTTTATCTATTTCTCTTTATTATTCTCCTCCCTTTGTCTTCCTTTGTCAGACAGCTTTTCTTTGTTTCACACTCTCTCTCTCTCTCTCTCTCTCTCTCTCTCTCTCTCTCTCTCTCTCTCCACCCCCAGGATGTGGCTGTGGGTTGATTAGAAAATGCGTGGCACAGAACAGGCAATCCATCACCCTGCCAAAGCCGCCACTTCCGCGCATGCGCTCACTGACACATACACCCAAACATGCATACACACACACACACACACACACACACACACACACCCTCCGCCTTGTTCTCCTCTTCTTCGTTTCCCTCCTTTCTTCATCATCCACACAGATGCGGTCATGCTTTGGTGTGTGTGTTTTTCTTGTCCAACAGAGCAGCATCATCTCATGTGTGCCCCTCCTTTCATTTCTTTCCTTCACCTTTCCATGCCCTTCAAACCCACTCCTCCTCCTCCTCCTCCTCTTCCTCCTCCTCCTCCTCTGGGCTCCCACCTCCCACTCCTCCTTCTCGTCTACATCCACTCATCCCTCCCATGGCAGTCCTGCCTGTTTTGCTTTTATAGATTATCCTGATGGTAATTCAGCTCAGTGAGAGACTGAGAGAAGTACAAAGGAGGATGGAGGGATGTGTCACATGATCAGACAGGAGGTTCATTATTTCTGCAGTTTTGCAGTGGAGGTGTTTTTTAAAGCCAACCAATTATGATTAATTAATTATATAAAATATCCACTTCCTGATCAAAATACAATCACCTGAATAACATGTACACAACTAGTTTATAATCTGGAGAGTAATAATCCCAAAGTTGTTATTATTATCTAAACTTTCTGTTATTATTTTTGTTTTTTCCACCAAGATTCTGACAAACCACGGGTCTCTCATTGCTTCAGAGAAGAGGCTCGTCAGGTGCAAATTCTAAATACTTTGTTGTAATTGTAAAAACACTCTGCAACTGCATAAGTCATCTAAAATTGTCCGATGATCTTGAGGTTAAAGAAAGATAATTAAGGTATTAATCAATCAAAGTATTACAGTTTTGTACAAAGTAGAAACGTTTCCTTCCATAAAGAACGCTTGAAGGTAGGTCACATGACACGTCTAACTACATCGAGAGACAAAATGTTCATATTCTTTCTAAATGGTCAGATTTGAAGGCAGTAAGGATGCTATGTCTAAAGAATACTGAGGCCTTTAGTAGCACATGCAGTAAAATCTTAAGATAGATGTTGAATGTACCAAAATGCACCTTGTAGTGAACTCATCTTCATACACAGGCCTGTACCTTTGACTTTAGTAATCAGTAATCATTGGTGTTTGTCATATGGCCGAGTGGCTGGGAGGCGAATTGAGGAAAAACACTTAACAAGGTAGAGTGTTAAAAAAAAAAAAACACTTTCCTATATCAATACTCACAATCCAAATCCAACCAATCAACTCCAATAACCTCCAACTCTAAACTCCAGTTCTCAACAACTCTCAACCACCTCTTGTCATGATGTTCTCCTCAGGGTGGGAATCCCACTTTTGACAGTTTTTATTGATAAAAAAGAACCCTTAGTAATAAAACACCACTTGCAATTTTGTTCAGTAGCTTTCAGCCACATCCCATGGTCAAAGGCAACAATTCCATTGACTGATATAAATGAAAGCTGGACCTTGAATTAAGATCATTTTGTAAAGTACTATTGACAGTGTCAAGAATGAACTTTTAACTTTGTTCAATTAAATTATAAACCTTTTTCATCCAGTAACTCATCGTGGTCCTGAGAGGATGGGACATATTGTTTCAAAGAGATGCACCAATCCGATCAGCTGGATTGATATTTGAGGCCTCAATTACTACACCAACATGATCTCAGTGCGTTCAACACAGTGTACAAAAAAAACAAAGCTCCTGCATCAGATTAGAAGTTAGTCCTGGGAGAGAAAACATCAGAATGGTGACTTCCTATTTTTCCCAATACTGGCCAAACTGCAGTGTTATTGGGAAGATTAGTTTTGCCATTTTAATTTTAATATAAATCATTTTAATTTATTTATTTTACATAAAACAAGTGATATTTTTCAACAAAATCTCCCATGTCAGGATCTAGAGGAGTGTAAAATCCCCCAAATCAACACATGAAGCTCCTCTTTCTACCTGTTCCTCTTGCTCTTATTCTCTTCCCACTCCCTTCATTTGCTTCAGCCAGCCTCCCCTGAGTCCACTCTGCTTTCACCTCTGCATCACAAGCACCGCTCAATATCCAGCCAGGGCAATAGAGAGCCTGGGTAATGAAATGGCCTCTTGATACCTGAATCTGCCTTCTGCCATCCGTCATCTGATTATGAGAAGCTATTCTATTCATCAGGCTTCATCAGATGGCCAAAATACAGTCACATCTAATAATGACTGTGCACTTCACTCATTGGTGTTGTAGTTCACATGGTTTAGTTTGTGTGAATTATGATCTAAAAGGACTTTTCCTAAATGCTGACAGAGAAAAAATCAAACAGGAAGGAAGAGGAAAGCATCCAAACTTGGGATAGTAGTTTTAGTGTTGTTACGTTCACCCTCCTAGGGTGATTATCTAATCTGCTCAAAGGAGAACAAAGCTTGTAGGGCTTTGTCATGCTTTTGCACCGCTCGCTTTCCACCGTGTAGGTGGTCTCGCCCACTTTTGATTAATAATAGGCTTGAGCATTAAGAACTGGCTTAGAACCTGTGTGCAGAGACAGGGATTGAGCTTTGTTTGACTTGTGTAAAACGAATGTCAAAATATCCACAGAGTGACTCATTCTGTATGTGGTAGAAATTATCCCTCTCTTTTTAGCACAATATTCATATTCCCCTACTCTCTCACCAGTGAATTAAATTCTTGTCAATGACATTATATTGGTGTATTATGGATTTTCTGTTATAAGAGAATTGTACATTGAGTCCATTGTGTTTTAACACCAACCCAGATAGCATGGCAACATTGATTCAATGTTGGTCTTCTATCTGAGAAGCCATTTCTTTAACTTGCAGTCGAAGGCTCTGAAATGCCATCATAATGAAGCTCTTGTAGAAATAAAAGTGTGTAGTGCAGTGTAGTGAACCTGCTCCACCTCCCTGTTTGGTGGCTGTGGCTCAGGAAAAGGTTGCATGCCTCCTGGGCTTTGTAAGAATCTCGGATACAACAGTTTGTCAATTGAAGGCTATCTGGTTGTTAACTGTAAGAGCCTGTAAAGAGGACATGCTCTCTTGTTTCTAGGCTTTAATATCACTCACCAAAGTGTAATTCATCACCCTGTGTAAAATGACAACACAACACATGCATCATGAAGTATTAACAGGGTTCATAGTTACATATATCAGATTTCCAGCCTTTGTGGAAAAATCTGCACCACGTGTCCCCATCCAATCCTATTAGGATGGGCCGGCTGTTCTCTGAAGGCCGAGGTCAGCAAACACAAAGCACTTGAGTCACATAGAGAGGATGACAATTACCACAAGAGCCAACGTCACTGAGACTGAAGCTGACCGTCCATCTTGTGCTGCTGTAATAACACACATTCAGCCAATTACTCCTGAATTAGATTTGTTGGCTGCTGTGTGGGGTTTAGCATGGATGCACAGGTAAAGGGCTGTAAATGAGTGGCTGTCTATTGACCAACATATCAGCATGGCCACATTTGATCCAAAGCACACCTTTGGGACAGTTACCTCCATCATTGCAACCTCTGTGCACTCAACTGCCAAATAAAATTGAGGGTTGAATCGATGCTGTTAGCAGGCTTCTTAGCTTCTAATAGGTGAATGTGTAGCGCTGTATGGTTTGGATGTTTTAAAAGATAGCAGCTGGATTGTGTCTTTTTCAGGAAGACTAACAGACAGGGGAGACTTTCAGCCAATAAACATTCCAGTGTTAACTGGCAGTGCACGTCAGCACGGAGTACTGACTGACAGATAAGACTAGCAGATAGTAAACAACAGCCTGATGCCTCGTAAGGACATCACATTCATTGTTTGGCAGATCGCTCAAATAATAAAGATACAAGTTAGCAGCAAACACAAGGCTTCATGTGTCTGATGAAACATGTGGGTGATGTCATTATGACCTAATATGTCCACAGTCTATGGCTGTAATAAATGATGGTGCTGATTAGGGTTGCAAAGTTACAAGAAACTTTCCATGGGAAGTTAAGCTTGGGGATTTTGGGAAACTTCATGGGAATTATGGAAATTTATGGGAATTAACTGTAAATTGGGGGGTAATTTTTATACAAACTGTATCATATCCAAACATAAATCTAAACATTTTGTTTTGTCATAAGAAGACATGCAAAATAAAACAATTAAAAAACATTTCAACAGATTTATTTGTAAACAGAACTTTATCAAGTTTGAATTATTTTATTGAACAATATTATGTAGTCCACAAGCTCAAATGTGTGTCTTCAATAGTCTCTGTGTGCTCTGGGCTCTAAAGTGTGGTCCAGGTACAGAAATCACCTGTGTCTGTGACGCATCTTTTTTCTCTCATCTCTGTATCTTATGAAGTGAAATATAAAACTTGCAAATGTAGATATCGTAGGCTGTTTTTGGATGCTACATGTTAGCAGCATAAAGTATAATGTTTGCTCAGTGTTAGTGGGGTGGTCATCTAATTTGGACACAACACAACAAAACTTGGTGTACTTCCTCATGCATCATCCAGCTTTTATTGCATATTCTGTCACATTTAAAATGAGTTTTTCCATCAGTAACACAAGACTCTCTCTTTCTCTGAATCCCTATCCTACCCTCCCCAGCAGCGAGCCCCAGTTGTGGCCGGTGGGCATGGTTTTGGAGGGTAGCTCAGAGGCGCTGTGTCCCCCCCCATCTCTGGAGCTGCGCCCATCCTGCAACAAGAGCCAGCCCTCACCTCCTCTGGGCTCAAGCTCACAACCCCACGACGGAGTCTTCCCTGAGGACAAGGAGCCCGTCAAGTACGGCGAGCTCATCGTCTTAGGGTGAGATACTGAAGTGCCATCTCTGCTGATGTTCATTGTCTTTATATGTCTGTCTGTGGTTGAATATGAGCCTGTGTGACCTGTTGGTCTTCACTGGTCCACTCAGTTCCCTGTCCCTGAGACCTGACCCGGGACCCCACTCCATCCAAATTATATTCAGTCTGATTAGGTACGCTAGGGTTCTGTTGTATTGCTGTGGGTTTCAGATCTGTGTTCTCAAATTCCTTTTTTTAAAGAATTGTGTTTTAGTGCACTGACCTTCAGTGTCAGTGTGGGTTTTAAATTCAGGAAGAACTAGATGCACAAGAGCTTGTAATCTCACGCTGAAAATGGATGTCCTCACGTGTCCCCTTGGTTCTTAGAATCCAAGACCCAAGGTCTGAGTTAGATTCAGTCTGATCGGGTTGGGTAACATTCAAACGTAACCTACAGGAAGCATCAGCAGGCAAAGTTTGAGCAGCAAAATCATACAATGAACAGATGTACAGTATAATATTTTCAATTTACCTGCCATGACGATTGATTACTGATGACCCAAGGGGTTTGTCCACAACCAGTGACATGTACGGACTGTTGTGCCCTCATCAGTGTGCCATAGAGTAGAGGCCTTCATAGATCCTACAAGTTTAATTTTTGCTACATGATAGTAATGGAAAATATTCATAGAGAACTGAATAAGCCCGGCAGCAAGTATGGATGTTATGGAGTTTATCTGTTAACATAGAAGGAAAGTGAAGTTTGAATTTAAACAGAGGATCATATTTAGTTTCTCACTGATTAAAGGCTGAGGCAACTACCTGAGGGCTAGTTCCAGGTCTCAACCACATCGCTCTCATTTCATGCAAATGCCTGTTTTGTTTTGCCAGTGAACAAAGCAAACTCTGTAGTCTGATTTTGCAAAGTAATGGCTGAACATGCCGAGGAGGGAGAGAAAGGCATGAACATGCACTTCTGTGAAAGAGTGCATCACAGCTTCCATTCATGCCAGATTATGAGACGTCAGATTATGAGATGATTGGCCAGTTCAGATATGAGAGTAGTGTCCATATTTTTATTTATCTCTTGGAACAAAATGTTTTTAACTTCCAAAAATGTCAAACTATTCATTTAAAGGTGTCGTTTTTTATTTGTGAAATCTTCAACATAAATGTAAAGTTTAGTCTAACAAGACCAAATGACATACAACATTAATGAGTTTATGAGTTATTGGTGGGCATATTTTTGATATATTTTGATTTATATAAATTTACCACCCTAAGTAAGATACTGCATCAAAATATGGTACTTGTAACATTGTCAGTACACAAACGTCCCTCTAGTGGGTCGTGGGGGAATCTCTAATATCATTTTAAAAAATAAAATGATTGAAATGAGTTTTGCATTTCCTGTAATATTTTGTTTCAGCATCAGCCTGCTATGTACTCACATTCATACATGCTGCATGCACACATCCATGATCAGAGCTAAAATGACGGGGCGAAAGTAAGTGGAGGTAAAATGCAAAAAAAATTGAATCCAAATGGGAAATGAAGAAGATGAAGAAGAGTGTGGAACAGGAATCCTCCCTTAAACCAGTTCTGTACAGTAATAATAATAAGTAATAGGGTCATAGTGCACTGTGTGCTAAATCAACTGCTGTCTTCAAATTCAGACGTAGAGTGGGTTTTCCCAGCTTCTTAGAAGACTATTAATATTCTGCACCTATAGTCTTTAGGTACATGTAACAGTTCAGCTTCAGAGTTCTTCTGTTATAACACAGATGCCATTCACACACACTAAACCACAGTGGTAAATTTAAACCTTTAAACCAGGTAACCTGCCACCAACATTTTACAACATCCATCCAATTATGGCTTCAATGTAGCCAGATGAACATGACTGGGGAGAGAGTGTGGGTCATTATAAGTGCAGCTTAATATGGAATAATCTTGGCTGACAATACTCAATAACTCACCCAGAAATAAATCCAAGGATATTATATTTATTATATGTATTAATCTGGGTTTTGGAAAGTATAATCCACAGAATCGGGCCTTGTTGACCCAAATGATAGACTCGGATTTAGACAATTGGTTATATACAGGATGGTCCTAATCAACCTTCAGAAAGCATTACATTCAGTAAATCAGCAGTTTTATGCAGTATATTACAGGCTATTGGATTTAATAATCTAACAGTTACTTGGTTTGAATCTTGGCTAAGTAAGAAGTCAGCATATATTTAGCGTGTAGATGTTAATGGTACATTATCATAATTCAGAAATATCATTTGGTGTTCCACAGGATCAATCTTAGAACCCTTCTCCTTTCTAGCTGATAAGTTAGATGATCTAAATAACTATAGCTAGCATCGTTTCATTGACCATTTATGAGGCTATCTTATCATGATGCTAGCTTACCCCCAATTACTAAATTACCTCCAATTTCCAATTAATTCCCATTAATTCCCATTAATACCAAATTTCCATAATTCCATAATTCCAGCTTAACTTCCCATGGAAAGTTTCTGGAAATTTACCAAAAAATTGCCAACCCTTGGCAACCCTAGTCTTTTTATTCCTGTTTATACACATCAGGTTAATTTTGGTTTCATATTCACTGTGATATGTTTGGAAGAGATTGATCAATAAAGTTTGGAGAAGATACACTTTATCTATCAAGAATAAATCACATTGTCACAATCATTTCATGAGAAGAGGTAAAAATATTTTATTCCAACTTCATGGGCAACAGTGTATCTATCCAACTGTCCATTTCCTTCCTCTTATCCAGGGCTCGGGTCACAGGTGGCAGCAGGTTTAGCAGTGAGGTGACATTCCATGTCCCGATGGCCATTTTAAATTAAATTAAATTAAATTAATTAACTGCTAACATGTTTCAGTACCTTGCTGCCAGTCATGTATAAATTACTAAATGGCCATGCACAAGACTGCGATGGTCTCTAGTTTACTCAAACAAACTAGAGACCAGCACAGATATAATACTAAGTCAGTCAAGTAGTCAGTAGAAATTGAAAGATATTCAATGTTCTACATTTGTTTGTTTCAATGTGTGAGGGTTAACATTTGAACCTCAGAATCTATTATGGTTTTTATAAACAGGTGTGATTTTTATTTTTTATTTTGAATGGAATGACCAGGACCAGGACTACTATGGAAATAAGTTATTCTTTGTCATGCCTCATGACACACGTGACATTATATTTTTCTTTTTGTCATCACATCATTTGACTTGATTGTCATTTGTTTTGTAATGAACCTTTACATAAGATAACATAAGATAAAACTGAGACACTGATGAATCATCAATAAATGGTAAATGGACCGTACTTATATAGTGCCTTTCTAGTCTTTCGACCACTATTCATACACCAATGGCACAGCCTTCTGGAGCAATTTGGGGTTCAGTATCTTGCCCAAGGACACTTCGACATGCAGACTGAAGGGGATCAAACCGGGATCATCTGATTAGTGGACCCGCTCTACCTCCAAGTCACAGCCACCAAAATGAGTCATAATTTTATTGCTGAATAACAGCTTCTAACATATCTATCAAGGCAAAGCATTAAATTGTGGGAGTAGTGTATACACTGTTGATACCACATTTTTAGTTCTATGGTTGGACTTTTAAGGTCACCATACAGTGCATAAATCTGATCTTCAGTTTTGGACACAGTTTGGTTGATAACAGCGACCTGACCTAAACTAGTTCATGATGACTGTATCATCTTAAAACTCAAATGGCTCAGTAGAAACATTTGAAATGAATCAGTGAGTGAAAACAGTATTTCTGTTCAAAAGAGAAAACATCAGGAAACACTTCAGCTGTACTATCCATTAAAAAAAAGGCAAAAAATATATACTTTAAAAATGTAAGTCAGTTCTTATCACAATGAATTTTCTTCTTGTGTTTCACAGGCACAATGGGTCACTGGCCAATGGGGACAAGGGCAGAAGAAGTCGCCTGGCCCTCTATAAGAGACCTAAAGCCAACGGGGTCAAACCTGATGTTATCCACAATGTTTCAACCCCTCTGGTGTCAAAGGTGAGAAATTACAACAGTGATCATTACAGGTTGGGTTGTCATTCAAACTGAAGGCTGTCAGGTGTTTTCTCTGACCTACATAGAAAGGGACCAGATTGTCTGTTCTCAGATGTCTGTGAGGGAAGTGACAGTTTCTTCTGTAACACCAAGACATCAATATGAAATCTGAAGGAAATTGAAGAAAACAATAATTCACAGTGTGTGTGTGTGTGTGTGTGGGGCGGGGGGGGTTAAACGGCATTAATTGTAGTTCAATTGTAGTTCAAATTCAAATTCAATTATTTTCTTCCTTCTGGAGTGTTGCTGTAAAAATAAATATTAATTTTTTCATTTCATGTGTCTGCAAATGAACAAATAAATATCAGTTTTAATTTGATGTTATGATGTTTTTTAATGTTCTATGCCGTAAAGCAAACGAAAGGAATTATAAACTCTCATATTGGTCTTGAAATTGGTCAATTTATATATCAACTTATTGCAGTTTGAATACTAACAATTCAAAAATCAACCTAGCAAACTGGCAGAATCTCATTCGTAATTACACTGATACATTGAACATGGTTTCAGTTAGCAATTTAATTGCCACTCGAAATCACTTCTTAGTTTGTGACTAACCAAACCAGGACTTTAAGCTTCATTCATGGTTAAAGAGGATTTCCAACAAGTTTCAACAGTTAAATATGGGAGGAAACTCGGCACTGCTGAGCACTGTAACAAGCTCAGGGAGTGAATCTTTAAAGTCCATGTAAAGGCAATTCTGAGATTTCTTTCAAAACACATTAAATATGTTGGAAAATAGTTGCTGAAAACATGTAAAAGGCTTTGAACAATATATTAGTGAAATGTGGAGTTAGAGGTTCAAATTGTTTTTCACCAGTTTTCAGTCCAGGATTTTGTGGGCGGTCCTTAAAGGTGGCTCGATGACACGCTGAGGCCACCCTGAGCATACCCCTGCACCCTAGCAGAGAGATAGAGAATTCATCTCGCTCAGAGTGTTTCAAAGTTAGTCATGTCATTTTCTGAACTCATCTGACACATTTCAGTCAATTCAAAATGGCTGCTTGACTGCTCCCATGAGTGGGTGTGGCTTCAGCATGTTCAGAGGACATGCCCCCACAGTCCTGGAGCTTAGAATTAATTTTTTACCTGATTTTGACACCTAATTTCATAAACTTGTTGATATTTTTAATCATTCAAATTTGGCTGGGTGGTTAATAACACTTTCTTCTTTGGTCTAACAAACTCAGAACACACATTTATTCTGACTTTACACGGACTTTAAAATGTTTAAACTGTTGTTCACCTTATTAGGCTATTACGCTTTTAAAAATATTCCTCTTTAGGGATGACAATGGTAATGCAACCACCACTTTGGCTTGAACAACTATTAGACGGAGACGCCGACATTCATGGTCCTCAGACGATGAATCTTACTGACTGATCCTCTGTTTTTGCCTGGCTGTACCCTCCTATCAATATCTTAAAGATTGTATTGTATGTATATATATATATATATATATATATATATATATATATATATATATATATATATATATATATATATATATACAATAATATAATGTAATATTATAATATATGTGTTCTGAATTATCATGTATATATTGTAAAACTGTCACACTTTATGTTAAATGATCTCTCTCCATCAACATGTCAGCTGATAAATTGACACACATCATCATTTTCGATTAGAGCTGGGTTGTTCCTCCAGAACAGGAAATGTCCTGTGGGTAGATTTTCCTGGAGGACAGACCTTCAGCTCGCCTTGTCATGTGATCTGGATAATGTCTTTTCCATTGGCAGGCACTCAGCAACAAAAGCCAGCACAGCATCTCCTACACACTGTCACGGAGCCACTCTGTCATTGTGGAGTACACCCATGACACCAACACAGACATGTTTCAGGTCAGTGTCTACACACACACACACACACACACACACACACAGGCACGTGTACATGTTCATGCCAAATCAACATTTTAGCTGTGTGACCTACAGCAGGTAAAAGAAAATTGGAAGTCACAATAATACTAAAACAAAAATACTAAGTCATTATTAACAGTCATTAGTGTAACAACTTAGTGTGAAGTCGGTTGAAGGATGACTGTCTCGTCTGGTGCTCCTTTCCAGATGTCTGCTGATTCATTTAATTATTTATTTATTTATTTATTATTTTTATATAATTAAGTTGATTGAGACACTAAAGCAATAGTTTGACATATTGGGAAATATTGACTTTCTTGCAGAGAGTTAGATTAGAGAGATTCCAAGTCTTATGTCTGTACAGTACAGTTGATATGCCAGCAGCCTGTTGTCTTATCCTAAAGTCTGGAAGCAGGGGACATAAACTTACTGACATATCATATATTATAGTTATGTTATGTTGTGGTATTTTATGTTTATGTCTGGGCTCTAAAGTGTGGTCCAGGTACAGAAATCACCTGTGCAGGTAGGGGGTGTGGCCTCAATAGCCCTGCAGTAAGCAGTGTGCTATGTGCATGTGATTGAGGAATAGCAGATATTCAAGTGTACCTGCATGAAATCTGGTTGTTTTAGTCAAGATTATGCTCAAATATATTTAAGTTCCCTGTTCAGGGCCAACCTTCAATGGGTTTCAAAATGGATCTTGGTTAAGCATGTCCTTACTCCCTGTACTGAACACACTGGCTCATCTCACTCTTCATAAAGAAAGCAGATAAGCATATATTGCCAAAATGGTGAACTATTCCTTTAAGGTGTCTTTCAGATTATAATATTTAGTGAAAACAGTAATTAAAGCTGTCAGCCCTGTAGAGTCAGAGAAGAAAATAGAGTAATATAGTGAGCAGGTTTGCCAGACTTCTCGAGAATGCCACGTCATGACAGAGCAGTGCAGCGGTAAATGGACTGTACTTATATAACACCTTTCTAGTCTTCCAACCACTCAAAGCGCTGTACATATCTCATTCACCCATTCACACACTGATGGCATTGGCTGCCATGCAAGGTGCCAACTGCTCATCAGTTTGAGGAGCTAACCATTCACACACCGATGGCACAGCCTTCAGGAGCAACTTGGGTATCAGTATCAGTATCTTGCCCAAGGACTCACTTCGACATGCAGACTGGAGGGGATCGAACCGCCGATCTTCTGATTAGCGGACAACCCGCCCTACCTCTGAGCCACAGCCGCCCCCAGAAACAGAAACAGAGAGAAGGAACAAAGAGGTTCAGTGCAGGAAAGAAAGAAAGTATCAACCAGAAGGAGGGAAGACAAAAGACTGAGGAGATAAAATATACAAGAGAAGATGAGTCAGACCTGTCTGTTCTCGGCAGCTCGCAGTATTTTTCCAACCACCTTCTCTCATCATCAAGGAGATCCATACAAAGCTTCGACTCCAGCAGACACGATCAACAGGGCTGCACGTCTGTCTGCTTAATGTGTGTTCAAAGGGTCAATTCACCCACATGACACTCCTCCAATGGTAACCAGGCAAACAGTCTTGGTGTCCACATATGGATATATCTGCCTCCACCTAGATACAACTGAATTCATATTGTGCTGCTCATAATTTAATATTGGAAAATGATTTTTCCTTTGTTCATTTCAGTAGTACGTTCAGTCTGTTGCTGGTTTAAGGAAAACTAGCCATGCATAGATCTCCAACAGGCCAACATCTTAAGTCATTTCACGTTATTCTTAGAACAGAGTGTGGTGGCTCTGACTGCCGCCATCTTGGTAGTCCTGCCCCATTTTTACCCACTGAAATAATAGCCCAAAAACATCATCTGAAGTCATTAGTGACGGGAGGAAAATCTCAAAGACACATATCTGGAAACCTGGACAAATAAAATAAAATCTACTGAAATGACTTGACATCACTGGATAGATGTGAGAAACCATATCTTCAGCACAAACACTTGAGGATTGTTCATTGTTTCATGATGTTGATCCCTCTCTCTTGGTTCGCTCAGATTGGCCGGTCCACAGAGAGCATGATCGACTTTGTGGTGACGGACACGGCGGGTAGTGGAGCGGTCAGGGCGGTGGCGCAGCAGGGGAAGGTGGCGGTGGCGGAGGCCAGTCAGCCCAGAGCACCATTTCCCGCTACGCCTGCCGCATCATGTGTGAACGCAGCGCTCCCTACACAGCCCGCATCTATGCCGCCGGCTTCGACTCCTCCAAGAACATCTTCCTGGGGGTGAGTGACCTGTCTTCTCCTGGTAAACTACACAGGGACTGGTAACTGTGGCAACCATGGTGAGAGCGACAGCAGGGACAGGGCTGCGCCACCCACGGGTGACATCATAACTGTTAGGATGGGTGTCAGTGTATGTGACCTGGCCTGAGGAAGCATAAGAGAGGAAGGAGCAGGGTTGTCCGTGTGTGTGTGTGTGTGTGTGTGTGTGTGTGTGTGTGTGTGTGTGTGGGTAGCAGGGACTTGCTGGTGGTGTTAGTCATGTGTGTTATTAAAGTGCTTGGCTGTGATCGTATGTTAGTGTCTAAAGCTAATAGAGAGATGAGTCTGGTTTCATAATTAGTCAGTGGACATACATATTATTACATACATATTATAACATGTAATATCGCAAAACACTATATGTGATAAACAAACGAGTGAGCATGTCTCAATATACAGCTATTGACTTTAATTATGATATTTAAAGCAACATTAGTGTATAAATTAGTATTTGTTGCCTCCAGAGTGTAATCCCTCTGTGGTAAATATGGACAGCTGTACTCGAGTATTTGTTCTGATTACATTACTTATGATCAAAAACTAGCGATTCGACAACTTTGCTAAAACATTAGGCAAGTGCAACACATCGGTCCTTTTCGGTTTCTTTGCCTCTGCCATCATGTCCATAGAGGCTGCTGAGCCTGGTTACATTGCCCACTTGCCCAGTGGTCCAAAACACCTGACAAACTGAGCTAACATTGGCTAACAGCAGCTAATATCAGCTAACTATATCAATATCAGCTAACAGCAGCTAACACTAATATCAGCTAACAGCAGCTAACAAACTGAGCTGAGATTATCTAACTGCAACTAACAACTGCAACTAACAAACTGAGCTAACAGCAGCTACATTTGACAGCAGTTTACTTCACTGACCATCAGAAAACTCACAAATCACAGACACTTGAGGCGGAGCAGCCGCTGAGCCTGGTTACATTGCCCACTTGCCCAGTGGTCCAAAACACCTGTGGTCCCGGCTAAAAAACTGAGCTAAGATTAGCTAACAGCAGCTAATATCAGCTAACAGCCTAAACTAACATTAGCTGAAAGCAGTGAACAAACCGGGCTAACATTAGCTAACAGCAGCTAACAAACTGAGCTAAGATTATCTAACAACAGTGAATAAACTGAACTAACATTAGCTAACAGCAGCTAACAATCTGAGCTAAGATTACCTAACAGCAGCTAATATCAGCTAACAAACTGAACTAACATTAGCTGAAAGCAGTGAACAAACTGGGCTAACATTAGCTAACAGCTGCTAACAAACTGAGCTAACATTAGCTAACAGTAGCTAACAAACTGAGCTAAGATTATCTAACAGCAGCTAACAAACTGAACTACAATTAGCTAACAGAAGCCAATAAACTGAGTTAACATGAGCATGTTACATATTAACTAATACTATGGTATGAACACTAACATTTCCTCTGTGCTCTAAGATCACAGTCTGGGCAGCCCGGCTAACAAACTGTGCTAACACTAGCTAACAGCAGCTACATTTGGCAGCAGTTTACTTTACTGTCCATCAGGAGAGCTGACATCAGAGAGAAAACCAGAAAGATCTTTTCATGAATTTTTTGGTCCAGAAAATATCAACAATGGTGACAAATATCTGCCACAATTTACCAGAACCTACAGATTTCTGACAAAATAAAACTCGTTATATTGAGTCCAATACAGAAACCACATGTGAAGTTACTTGGTGTGTTGACATTTTGGGGATATTCTTCAGTATCTGCAAAGGTAGCATTGGTCATTTATCAAGTTTTAATGTGCATTCCACATTTTAGAAGTAAGTAGTTTGTCTACAACATTTCTTGTTTCAAATTTGAACCCAGGACCTCTCACCAAGTAAGAATCATACCCTAGACCAATGAGCCATTTATCCAACAATCTAGCTAACAAACTGAGCTATCATTAGCTAACAGCAGCTACAGTTGTCAGCAGTTTACTTCACTGTCCATCAGGAAACTCTGTAAATCACAGAGAGTTGAGGCGGGGCAGCCGGAGGACATCTGAGGGAAAACCAGAACATTTTCTCCATAAAATATGATCCAGTTTCACCAAAATCAGTCAAATAGTTGGTGGTGTGTGACTTAGTGCCATAAAGCGTTACGTACTTCTCCCGACCCGGAGCCCAAAGTTACATAGTGTGAGAACAGACGTACGAATGACAGAGTTAAAATCTGTTTACTGAAGAAAAATTACACAATGTTCCTTTGAAAAATGTTAATAATACACATATGATAATATCATGTCTCCTTTCTGGAGCCTTACCTACCTACAGAACAGCAGCTACAGGTCAGTTATGAAAAGTAACTTCAATGCTAAGTTATTTGAATATTGAAATAGCATATAAGACACGTGATGTGAAAGCTTCCAGATCACAGCAGATGCTGCTGTGCTGGGGCGGTCTAAAACGTGACATCCAGGTACACAAAGCCATGCAAACCAATAATAGCCCTTACTTATGACAGCATGATTTCATCCTATGCAAGATTCATCAGGACCCCCAACAACTAGGCCAGCAGTCAGAAAGATAACGTCAGCAACCAGTCCTCAACACACACACATGCACACACATCATGACTGAGGCTTGTATAACTCCCCAGCCAATGGGGGTATGAACACACTGATATATGGAACAAATATTGTCTTTTTATTAAAAGTCAGGCTCTGTGGTTCACCTCTGAACTGTATGATGGATGTGGAGCAGATAGAACTGTTATTGTTCTATTCATAAATAATGCATGATTATGTTTATGGGAAAACTAATGTAATAATCTTTAAGATTTTCATCATATCAGAGCATGTCAGCATGTCTTCAGTACTTCCATTAATATATTTATAGTCATTTTCATTGATACTGGTGGCAACAGATTCACAGGAAGTGATGTGACATTCAATGAGAGGCAGAAAGATGCAGCATTTGAGTTCAGGATTAGCGTAATGGAAGGCATTGTTGACTGTCTTTGTAAAGGCCTCAATTACAAGAACTTTGTTTGAAGCACACCTCATGTAACTTCTTGAAACCTCCTTTCGAATAGTTAAGACATTTCTTAACCCTCTGAAACAGACGCAGTCCGACCGTCACACCATGTCGGAACTTGTGGATTTGAAGCACTGAAGCCTTTAGTCGTCTTTATTAAAACTGCAGCCCACGATTTGTTTGGCTGCTTTCTAAAACTTCACGAGGGGCCACCAAAGTCTGAAATGTTCCAAAGCCCACACTGTGTTTCCTTGTGAAATTAAATATGTAGTGGGTCATCACTTTTCTGGAGAACCACAGTGATTTGGAGCTGTACAGGACTGTTGTTGACTGTCCAACCACGTCTCCATATCCCTCATTTTAGATCAGCAGGCATAGGACAAGGGACAGAAAATAATGATTTAGATAACCAAAGCTAAACAAAGCTTTGCCAAAATCCAAAAACACACCTCTGACCCACAATATTGCTCTGTCCCAGAAGCTAACAGTCATGTTTGGTTTAAATATTGGCTTCATAAGATAAGTGAGGGTTAGCTTGTGGCTCTAAATCATATTTGATTAAATAAATGTTCGTACACACTCTCTGCAATGAATTATTTTAATGTTTAAAGTCCATGTAAAGGCAATTCAGAGATTTCTTTCAAAATACATTAAATATGTTGGAAAATAGTTGCTGAAAACATGTGAAAAGACTTTGAACAATATATTACTGAAATGTGGAGTTAGAGGTTCAAACTGTTTTTCACCAGTTTTCAGTCCAGGATTTTGTGGGCGGTCCTTAAAAGGTGGCTCGATGACACACTGAGGCCACCCCGAGCATACCCCTGCACCCCTAGCAGAGAGATAGAGATGAATTCATCTCGCTCAGAGTGTTTCAAAGTTAGTCATGTTATTTTCTGAACTCATCTGACACGTTTCAGTCACTTCAAAATGGCTGCTTGACTGCTCCGTGAGTGGGTGGAGCTGTTCTGGAGCTGAGAATTCATTTTTACCTGATTTTGACACCTAATTTCATAAACTTGTTGATATTTTTAATCATTCAAATTTGGCTGGATGGTTAATAACACTTTCTTTTTTGGTCTGACAAACTTAAAACACACATTTATTCTTTCTTTACATGGACTTTAAGGAAATATTTGATATATTGGGACACATTTAATACCAAATGCACGATCATTGTAGGGACATGATAAAGAACGTAGCAATGTTAGAAAACACGGAGCAACATTAGCATTCATTTTGAATTTGTAAGCATCTAATAAGTCGGAGTAAGGAGTCTATTATTCACACTCTAGCTCTTTAGGTGCTAAATGTTGCACTGTGTTCTCTAACTGTGTTCAATATGTGCAGCTTTACAAATCAAACAGCCTTAAAGAAATCTCCAGGCTGTTTCTGCCTCTGCCCTTTATAAGCTTTTTTTTAAAAATGAAGCTACACAGAAATCTGCTGTTTCATTCCACGAGAGCTAATTTGTGTGCATAACACATCCTTTCCTTCTATCAGGGATGGGTTTATTCTTAGGCGTGGGTGCATCTCTGTGCATTAGTCAGTACAGTAGTCATTCTGTACCGCGCTAAATATAGCAGCAGAGAAAAGCAACGTTGGCTGTTTCTCTAGGCAGCCACCTCTGACATCCACCTCCACCACATCCCTCTGTGCCTCCCCATCATTCCCATAACATTTACGTCTGCCTGCTGTGTGTGTGTGTATGTGTGTGTGTGGGGTCTTTCAGGAGCGGGCTGCCAAATGGAGGACATCAGATGGCTTGATGGACGGCCTAACCACCAACGGGGTGCTGGTGATGCACCCGGCGGGGGAATTTGTGTCTGAGCCAGCTCCGGGCGTCTGGAGGGAAATCTCAGTCTGTGGAAATGTCTTCGCCCTGAGGGAGACTCGCTCTGCCCAACAGAGGGGAAAACTGGTAAGATGAAGAGGGCTTATTGCAGAATGAGTCCTATATTTACTACTTTTACAAAGACAGTGTAATGTAAGGGAGTGAACACCATAAGTGCTGCTGCATTACCTGGCTGTCCTATAAACTTTTCAATATTTTAAAAGATGCTGTATAATGCTGTAGAATCTTGTCCCTGTTCTCTGTTAGTGTAAATTCCAGCAGAATTTCCAGCAGGGGATGGTAGCTGCTGGCTTCAATTCACACCACTTTGTTTAGGCATTTTCTGTATTGACCTGAGCCACACAGTTAGCATAAACATGTGGATGCCCTCGATACCAGCAGGACAAAACTTCAGCACACGCTCCTGGAATACTTCCTTAGCAGTCTAAAAAAGAAAGGTCTTTCTATTATAGGACATCTAGGAGGTAGTTATAGCCACGAATTTGTATGTTGTGCTCCTGGTGGAGGATGCATCAAATGTACAAGGGCTGAGTTCATATTGTGGCTCCAGTTGTAACCTCATTGGTGGCTCTTGCTGCATGTCACTCCCCCCTTTCAGTTCAAAGATACTGTCTGTTCTTAACTGACTGATTCGCAGACATGCTGCTGCTAATGTTGTTTTGAGGAAAACCACTTAGAATTGATGGGTGTCAACTGTCTGAAGTATAACTAGTTGAACACAGTGCCATCAGGTGGTGGGACAGAATATTCCTTGTACACAGTGTACCAGCCCAGTGCAGAGTGTTCCCAGTTTAACAAACTCCACCAGTATATAAATCAATCACCATTTCCCCTGTTCTGACAGCCCGGTGATGAAAACTGATGTACCCTCTCTTCTTCTCTTTCCCCTGATACATTTCCATCTTCTGTTCTCCTCTCAAGGTTGAAAATGAGTCAAACACCCTCCAGGATGGTTCTCTGATTGATCTGTGTGGGGCTACCCTGCTGTGGAGGACCCCTGCCGGACTGCGCCACACCCCCACCCTCAAACAGCTGGAGTCCCTTCGCCAGGAACTGAACGCCGCCCGGCCTCAGTGTCCCGTGGGTTTCAACACTCTGGCCTTCCCCAGTTTGGCCCAGCGTGAGATTGTTGACAAGAAGCAACCCTGGGTCTACGTCAATTGCGGTCACGTACACGGCTACCACAACTGGGGCTATCGCAAAGACAAGGGTCCTGCCGGCCCTGGGGGCACAGCACCAGCCAGCACCGGAGAGAGGGAGTGCCCCATGTGCCGGCGAGTGGGCCCCTATGTGCCGCTGTGGCTGGGCTGTGAGGGAGGATTGTATCTGGATGCCGGGCCGCCCACTCATGCTTTCTGCCCCTGTGGCCATGTATGCTCAGAAAAGACAGTGGTGGGGTGGAGCCAGATCCCGTTACCCCACGGCACCCATGCCTTCCATGCTGCCTGCCCCTTTTGTGGTACCTGGTTGACAGGGGAGCAGGGCCACATCAAACTCATCTTCCAAGGCCCTGTCGACTGAAGCTCAGAGCACTCAGAGGAAAGTGGAGGTGGATTGGACAGAGGTGGATGTGCTGAGTTAAGACTGTGTGCTAGAACAAAAATCTGGACACTCAAGTGTGGGATGAAAGAGAAAGCACTGATGAGACATACAAGAAAAGGACTGTTGACATGATGCAATAGTAGGTTGCCAAGGGTTCAAATGGAATATGAGGTGTATGGAGAATATGTAAATAAATTGTGTTGAAATGAACACACGTGCAGTGGCCTTTTGTTCTCCTCTTTAAGTACCCGGTAAGTCTCAGACGAAGCTGAGCATGATGGCATCTTTACAAAGAGGATCAGCCAGATTAGAGCTCCAAGGTTAGTCAAACTTACATGTGTATGGAAGAGAAAATGAAGATGAAGGTGAAATGATTACCCAAACTCTCTGCTGTCTGAGGATTCATCAGGTGCCCTGTGGAGTTTTCTCAGAACAGAAGGTAGTGTTACTCACCTATCCTCGAGAGCTAACAAACGTGTCGAGTTCCAAGAGGTCATGAACTGCTCAGGGACACCTTGTACCTCAACACGTCAAACAGGCTGATTGATCCAACTTCTGTTGGCAGCTGGATTCAAAACAGATACACTGATGTGTACAGTTGGTGAAAGTATAAAAGAACACAGCTGTGTTTGTTAGGGGAAATTTGCGTGGCTGTCTTTTGCTTGCACATACATTATAGATCGACTTCCTGCTTTAAGCTTTCATCACGTATTCTTGATGTAGTCATGCCCTCACGCCGGTTTATTGTACATCCACATTCCTGGTGCATCTTCACATTTCTGGGCTTGTTTAGAGCCTCTCTGATTGGCAGACTGCTTGTGTTTCTTGCTCGTTGTAGTAATTTAGCTGTGTCCCACAACTTCTACATGAACTTGATGAGTATATTTTACTATTTAACTGCTAGGAACAATGTTCAAATAAGAGCCAAGTTGTAAAAAAAAAAGGTCCTTAAGGTGCCAGCATAGAGTCGACATTTTAGTAGTGTGGCTGCTCGACACGTGTTCGCATGTTGCTGGATGAATGATGACGAGCCCTCCCCCTGTAGTTTCAGACTACACGATGGTAAGCTGCAGACTCCATGGAGTGTCTCTAAGCCTTGCTCCCAGTATGCAGCGCCCCCATTGTGCTAAAAATAACTCAAGGTCACCAAGCAGCCCCATGCCTCCCCACCAGGCGAGAGAGAGAGATAGAGAGAGAGAGAGAGAGACATCGGGCAACTTTGTCATCAGTAGCTACACATCTCTTATTCAACACTTAAAGAAATGTTGAACAAACACTGACAAAGCCTTCAATTTGTCCACATTCTGCACCTTCACATGTCTTCATTAGAACAGTCGGATGTAAAAAAGGTGTGAGCAGATACCACTTGTATCTTTATCATGTAATATCTCTGCTGAGAAGGTCTCACTGCAGAGTGGATGCAGAGGGCAGCTGCAATCCCACTCAGAGCTGCCGCAGGCTTTTTATATCAGTGCCAGAGCCAGACCCCGAACAACAACTGGCAATGTCAAATATCTCTTCATTTGCCTCTCCAACATTTGCAGTTGATACAGTGATGTGCTACAGCTGAGCTGCCTGCCTACAGATGATCTGCTTGGTGTGTGTGTGTGTGTGTGGTTATTTAAAGGTCCACAGGGAGACGCAAGGGTACCAATCAAGGGCGTCCGCCATGTGGACGACAGGCAGCAGAGCAGATGTACAATATGTTAGCCGGGGAAATGGATGTTTGAGGAGGGACTTATTTCCTGTGGTGGCTCCAGTAGACTGTGCACTCCTATGGAGAGCATGTACTGTTCAGTGTGTGTGTGTGAAACATCCCTGATGACTAAAAAAAAGCATTGATTTATTGAGCTCCCATTATAAGATATCTCATCAGACTAACATGAAAATGGAAATTCATGGTTGTGGTCTGTAGATGAATCCTCCATGTTTTGACCTCTCCTCCAGTCTCACCATCAGGACATGATGGAGTTGCTGTGTACATTGACGTGAGGTAGCAGCACCCCTTTCTGTCTGCTCTGGTGTCTTTTTTGATGCTGCCACTGGGAGTCACCAAAATGTCTTTTTACACCTTCACTTTTTTGTCTGTTCAGGCTTCAAAGTCTGTTCCAGAAACCTGAAATGAAACGACCCAGGTAGCACAAACATTTTGACCTCCATATATTGATGCCCTGATCAGAGAAGGCCATGAGTCCAGTGATCAGATGATCGTCGGTTCGATCCCCAGCTCCTCCAGTCTGCACGTCGAAGTGTCCTTGGGCAAGATACTGATGCCCCCAAATTGGCACTGACAAATGTAATAATGCCATCAAATCAAATCATAAAGGTACATTCCAGCAATAAAGCGTTACATTTTTTAAAAGACAGTTTAAAACCTTTGCTGCAGCGGCCATGATATCCTGACTTTTAGTTTATCCTATTGTGAAACCGGAGTCTGTTCCCATTTCATTATACTTCTACACACACACACCTTTCACATTCCACACCGTCAGTTTCGTTGGAACATGGCTCTGTTCACATCTTATTAGCTTCCTATCCAAAATTATCGTTGGATACGTGTATCACTTTAGGAGATGTAATTATTGTACTTTATCTTTAATAGAAGTACAACTCACTGTGAGATCTGTGAATTAAGAGAAACTTAAAATTTTATTTCACGATACAATAAGCACCATAGACTAAATTCCATTTAGCCCGTTCTAGTGGATGGAGGCTCTTTGGTGAGGTTGGTTGGTTGGTTGGTTGTTTTGTCTGATCTGAGTGAACTGACTCTTAGAATATTAAAGCAGCAGCAGCAGCAGCTCACTGACTCAAACACAGTTCTGAGCTTTGCTGTTCTAAAGCAGAAGGCAGCTACATCTAACTGACATAATGGTAGATAATGATCACATCGTCTATCAGTGTAGTTTTCTGTCAAACTGTATATTTGTATTTCTTTTAGAGAGGGAAAATGTGTGTGTGTGTGTCACATTTGACTGAACCTGTTGTCAGTGTTCTGCTGCAGGGCGAATAGTGGAATGCACTCAAACAAGTAGGACGTGAAGAAGCTGCAGTTCGGGTCTGTCAGGAAGGATACTCATCTGACTCCAGGCTGGGACTGACTGACTGCAAACACTTTGCAGCCAAATCAAATATGAATTATTAGAAACACCCTTCACTTACAATTGATAAAAGCCCCTCTGATTTTACATATAAAGCTCAGTTTAGTTGTCACTGGCAGCACTGAAACAGTCACAGTCACATGTTTGGCTCTGGAGGAGCTCCTCTCTAACCCTGATGATGTCATAATGATGTCATCATTAAAGGTAAATAGGCTTGAGCTTAAACTTATATTTCTTGACATTCCAAACTGGGCAGGCAGGGAGTGTAATGAAAAGATGCTATGGGGTGCAGTCTAGGAAATGTAGGTGTTTCATTCAAAACACTGTAAAACACACACTGATCATGCTAGTACTGACTTTGTAAATAATCTTTCTCATAATTAATTATGACCAAACAAGTGTTAGAGAAGACAGATTGCATGATTTTCTATGATTCTTACTGTTCGTCATTCTCAGTTTGACTTCTGATGTCCAACAGCTGAATTTTGTAGACATAGGAATGAAAATGCTTACACTTAATACTGAATATCAGCATTAAATGTGATTCATAGGGACTGTACAAAAATGATTCAAAAGTTAGTTAGATGAGCAAAGTTAGATTTTATATCATTTTTACATTTATTGAAAAAGTCAAACTGACATAACTGAACATAAAGATGATTTTTGTTTGCGTCACAACTCATAAAGGTGTGTTTGACCACACACACATCTTGTAATACTTTGGCAGTTTGTGGATATATTAAGTTATTATTATCAACTTGTTTTAATTTATGTTCCATCTTTATGCTCTTCAAGTTACCAATGATGAACAGCTTACATATGAAGCTTTATAAAGTCAAACGTTATGTCCAGTCCCTCCACACTGCATCACTTTTTGGACAGTCCCTAAATGTTCAAGAACCCATCATATGGGTCCTGTTAGGAACCAGACCAGCTCTCATTTTGACGTTGATCTTTTTCATCATTTTATTATATATATATTTATAATATGTACAGAAAAAAAAACATGATCAAACTCAGCAGGGAGACAGCACCAAAGTGAACAAGCCAAACAGAAAGAAGACAGAAGGTGACTGACAGGCGAGCTCCTGCCCGGTGCTTTTTATTAAACAAACAACACCTAGTGAGTGCCTTTATTAAGCCATTGAACAGCGATGAAGTGTGCAAATGACATGGAAAATACCCCCTTTAACCCAAACCAATACAAAAAGTCAACCGAAGAAGAAAAGTCAAGTGTTGTTTCATCAGAATCACATTCATAAGCAAAAGCCCCACCCTGCATCTGTCCCCACCCTACCCAGTGTCCTCTCACACTGCCATGGACAAGACAACACAGTATAGTATTCAATGAATACATTAAAATCAGTAGAATATCAAGAAAAGAAACATTTAAAAAATGAAATCAGTCATCAAACCGTAAAACGTCCAGTATATGTGTGTGTGACTCGGGTGTTAAGTTTCCAATGATTGCTTGTTCTGCATCTACTCAAGTGAGACTGGCGTGATGCCGGGATGCCAACATGTGTCCAAAAAGCTCAGGAATGTTACACTGCCCCGTTCTACACACACACGCACGCACGCACACACACACACTTAATGCTGTTTCCTTCCCTCCCCCTTAATGTCAGATTCCATTCCTGCACAGCAAACACAGCATTCCACTTGAAGCTCACAGGGCTGAAAACATATCAGTGAAAATGGAGGCACCACACACACACACACACCCTCATCTCTGAGTGATGCCAACATGATCTGAAGGAGCTGACGTTACCTCTGTGCCTCGCTCCCATCACTCCAGACTTGAAGCTCTCGGTGATGATGCTTCACAAATGGAAGGCTGTTGTTCTCAACACAATGTGGCCTCATCTATATTCACTTTTCCTGAGCTGAAATTGCACTTCTGCAGCTGAATGCTCTCTGTGACGCCCTCACCACAGCCTGAGGCGGTGTTGTACCTGAAATGCTGACAAGTTTTTCTTTGCAGAGAGAACCAAGGGGTGCAACCAAAGACTGGATCAGGTTCTTTTATCTGAGCGGAGGGACCAGGCAGGGAGGATCTTGAGGAATTCATCAAGCTGCAGTGATATGGTTAGCTGGAGGGGGAGAGTTGGGAGTTCATATCCGGTCAGCAAACCAAGACCAGTCAGTCCCTGGACCTCCAGACACCCCCAAACACAACACAAGTGATGAAACTGACAACAAGAGCACAGATAGGTGAGTGAAGCCCCGAATGCTACTCTACTAAAGTGTGACAGTCACTAAATCTTCCAGTAAAACAGGGTAAAAAGCTTGCAGCTCAGCAACCTGAGGGTCTCACAGATTTCTTTACTTGGGTGAAGAGGCCCCTCTATGAGGCCGGGGGGGGGGCTCCTCTCCCTCACATTCCTTCCAGTTTCCCTGGAAATACCGCTATACCTAACACAGCTATGAGAAGCAGAGCGCTGCTCACAGCTGTAAACAGCCTCATACCTGTCTCTGATTTCTGTTACTACGCTGACTGTCTGCAGTCACGACGAGCGACCTTGGGTCTGATCCAAACTGATCATCATATCTGTTTACATGAATGTCTCGTACAACAATGAGGGGAAACTTCAAATGAGGGGAGACACAACTTCTCTCCTTTAATTATTCTGAAGTCTGACAACAAAACATCTTAACTCACGTACACTCGCCTTTTGCAGAGATTTCACACTCATTTCCATATTTCCATAATCTGTTCAAGGATGTTGTCTGGTGTGGAAATGGATAAGAGACTGTTAAAGGCTCCAGAAAAAGACAGGAAGTGGCCCTCTAGTAAAGAATCTTTGGGGGTATCAAACTTTTTCGTGCACATAATTTTGAGTTGCGGGCTGTGTTTTATTTAGGCACAGTTCTTGTATGGTTGCATGTTCTCTGTACCAAAATTACGGTATCACATGAGAAGTTGCAGCAAAATTGTGATAGGACTGAAACGATACCCAGTCCTACATGTAGCTGCACTGAAGTAAAATAAATACTTCTACTATGAAAAATAGTCTGAACTCAGTGTCCATGTTCTGCCTTTTTTCAGAGGATGGTGAAACTCTGGAGTTAAGATTATTTTGACATCAAAAATGTAATTTCATGCTCAAATAATGAGGAGAATTTGAACAACTGCAAATCATTCATCACACCAAACGTTCTGTAAGAGGTGTCTAGAATTTTGATCAATCTATTGTCCATGTCCACAGATTATGGTCATGTCTTCAATAATGCAGAAAGAATGATAAACAGATGGAACAAACTGGAGCACTAAAGCATGTGATATCCTTAGGGGATGTAAAGGACAGGTGAGGACCACATCTCCAGCTATGTTTGACAAACAAGACCATCTCAGGGAAGGAACAGCAGCTTCTGTAAGACCCCACCCCCTCAGCCAACAGATACACCCACACCACGTCTCCACCTCAGCTTCATCTGCAAACAAGCGAGAAAGCAACAACGTCCTAAAACAGAACCCGTCACGTCCTGAACGTGAGAGCTGAAGCGAATCGTCTCTATCAGAAATATCGATGAGAAAATAAAAAACAAGAAATCCACAACAAGAGTAAAACAGGAATTGTAAAATCAACGCAGAAAATTGCCAATTGCTTCTGTCTGTCAGAGTCACTCCCCCTCGTCATCTGTGTGCAGTGTGATCTGCCCTTAGACTGTAATATTTAGTGTCATTCCAGGAAGTCACCGTGCTAAATGTTACAGCGTTTTGTCACATTGCTTTCTTTCCCACAGGAAATGATTCCTTTGAAGACTTTAGACTAAAAATGAAAAACTAACACAACCACCACCTCTGTCCAGCTCTGACGACTACATGTGGAATTAACTGACCCACCAGCGGTCCTCCTCCACCTCCAGTGTGGAGTTTGGTTAAAGAATGCTTCAGAAAACTCTGTGATCGCATCATAAGGGGCCTGCTCACACCAGTATTTATAACAGCAACATTTGGAGCCAAAATGGCTGCTGCCATTCAGTTTACAGAGTGTTAGCGATCGAGCTAGCTGGCTCCCAAATTGCTAATAAACTAGTTAGATGTTAGCTCACCAGCTCTCCAATTAGTCCCACAAGTAGTCAATCTGCTATCTAGCTTGATTTACAAGAACGTGAAGTGAATTTTGCACTTTTTCACTTTCTGATGCGGCCAGAAGGCTCCAGTACACTTCACGTTTATGCAGCAATGCGCTGCATGTGAAGAGATTTCTCTCACACGACTGTTTTTATAATGTGCAGAGCAGCTCCCTGTATGTTTGAGTCCATAAAGGTGTGTTCAGATAGAATGCAAGGTGAATCAAAGCTGGAAAAAAACTTGGGCGGGTGTGAAGAGACACAAATTCATGTGGGCAGCACAAACTGAGGCAAAGTCTGTGGGAGTTGAAATGTTCAGGCTTCTCCCGGGGCGTCATGGATCTACTTCACAAACATACAGAGAGCGGAGGAATACGGAGAAGAGGGACTGGAGGGAAATAACAAAAACTGAGTTCCTGCTGAGTCCTGCAATCAGTCAGAGTCTGAGCTGAACACATACACACACTCTGTGTGTCCATTTCTAGCTAGCTCACAGCTAACATCACTACAGTTGGCTGTTTGGGGACAATTTCACACGAATGACATGATGTGAAACGTTGCCCTCTGCCCTTTGTCTGAAGACACTTGAAGAGAGTGAGAGTGGAAGCTGAGAAAGAGGACAGATGGAGGGAGAGGAGGCTCACTGGAGGGCTTTCCCTGGATCTTCATCAATAAATGGCAATGATGAGTCACGATTAGCAGGCTGCTGCCATTCAGGAACACCTCCCACTGTGTACAGTGTGTGACTCAGGCACTGCGCCTGTGTGTCTGTGTGTGTGTGTGTGTGTGTGTGTGTGTGTGTGTGTGTGTGTGTGTGTGTGTGTGTAGAAAAATAAGTTGGGGCTGGGACGAGGTGTGGGGGCTGCCACAAGATGAAATCAGAAAAGACAGACAGCCTGAGGAGAAAAGAGTTTAGCCAAAAGGCTTGAATGTCTTTAACCCCTGCCACACCACTGTGTGTGTGTGTGTGTGTGTGTGTGTGTGTGTGTGTGTGTGTGTGTGAGTGTGAGAGTGTGTATGTATTTGTGTCTCGAGATAAGCTCTCTGGTATCTAAACCTAATCTTCCACTGCCTCCATTCCACTCTGAATCAATACCAATCTTCCTCCATATCTGTTTACTTTCTGTCCTCTTGGCAAAAAGTAAAAGTTGCCTGGGTGTCTGTTTCTGTCCCTCCCTCACACACTGCTCTCCTCTCTGTTGTTTGGCGGGTGGACAGGCCTGAATTACTGCTCGCAAAGTTCTGATCTTAACACTCTTACAGTTTATTCCTCTGTGTGGCCAACCATCTCTGGATCTCCAGCAGGCCGTCAGAGGGGGAGGCGGGGAGTTGGGTGTGGGTTACGGGGTGTTATGGAGGAACAAGTGGGGTGGGGTGGGGTGGAGTGGCAGAGATAATGGCTGGGGGCACAGAAGGGGAAGAAAGTGGAGATGGTGGAGGTGATGGTCAGGATGGTGGAGGCGAGCGGCCCTTTAACAACAACCCCCTCCAGACTGCCTGACGGGAGTGCTCTCGATTTTTAAGTTGGGCTTGTCGCCACCGGCCGTGGCCCCGGGGCCCATGCGCTTCTTGATCTCCGCAGCCATGGTCATGAAAGCCTGCTCCACGTTGGTGGCATTCTTGGCGCTCGTCTCCAGGAAGGGGATGGCCAAAGAGTCAGCGAACTCCTGTGAGAAGAGAAGTAAACTTGTGATGAGAGAGCTAACATTGTGGAGTAATGTGAAAGATCTACTGGAAGGATGCACAGACAGCAGCCGTACCTTGGCTGTTGTGTAGTCCACTACTTTCTTAGTGGTCAGGTCACACTTGTTGCCCACCAGAAGCTTGTTAACATTTTCACTGGCGTAGCGGTCAATTTCCTGAAGCCACTGCTTGACGTTGTTGTAGGACTCCTGCACGATGACAACAAGAATATCAGCATGACAGACCGAACGTAACCACAGGTCAGTTTACTGTTTTTTTACACCGTGACTGTGCAGTGAGAGCACGAGTCCTCTCAAATACAGTTAGAGTGGAATATTATTAACAGCTGAACATTGTAATCAAATCTAACACTGAAGCCCTGCAGTGAATACTATTTCTAATAGGCTGCATATTCTCTCTCACTCTTCACACTCTTCTAACCAGGGCTAACCTAAGCCCAGAGCTATGTGATTTACACTGCACTATTTGTCCTGGTTGTTGGAACATATGACTAATGTTTACATGTATGTATCTTGGGTTTTCTTTAGCCCTGGTTCACACTTGAATATCCGCTCCAGAGGAGGCCAGCACTAGGCTAAAGGCAGAGTTACAATGTGCAAAGATTGTGCCAGTGTGAAAGCTTTCTTAGCCTGGGGATAAGAGCTCTCTTAGCAAGGAGGTGCCAAGAGTGCTTTTAGCCCCAGGCTAAGAGCAGTGTGAAAAGCCCTTAAAGGTTCTAATGTTCAATACTGTCAAGGTAAACGGACTCTAACAAGATCATTGCTCCTACTTACTAATTCATAATTCACAAGTATGTTCTATGCTAAAATCACATTCAAATGAATAAACTGCTCACTCATTAGCTCTATAAGTCAACCTGGGAGCAGAAAAACTGGACTGTCTGTCCATGTATGAACAGAACTGTAGCTTATCGTATGCGTTGGTGCATATCGAAAGTATCCAATGAAATGTTTCCATGAAAAGTTGGGTGTTGAATTCATACTCAACAGAGTAACAGAACAATGCTATAATAAAGTAGTGGACGGCTGACCCACCTGATCCGTCACATCATATACAACTATGATGCCATGAGCTCCACGGTAGTAACTGGAAGTGATGGTACGAAACCTCTCCTGACCTGCAGTGTCCCACTGAGAGAGAAAACGACAGCAAGGGAGAGAAGATTCAAAATCAATACAACTAAATCCAGTTTGATAAATCTGACTAAATGAATCACATACATGTCATATCAGCTCCCTCATCAAAACCCTGTGATGATCAAAAGACCTCATAGACTGTTTGACATTCAGCAACAGTACGGGACAAAGAATATTCAATACTTTACTTTAAAGCAACAGTAACAGTTTCTTACTTACTTTGATTAAATTCAGATTATTTCTGTTCTGTATTTCTGCTCAGGTTTAAGAAGGCAGAGCCTAACTGAAATACTCCAGAGGACTCGAAACATTTCCAAAGAACTTCAAACATACTGCTGATAATACCGTGTTCCTTCTTCAGGATCAAGAAGTCCTCAAGTGACTCATGTGAGTCATAACCCTTTCCTCTTCTGGCACACTTTTAATGTGAAAATCTGTAAGACTGTTAAGGTTATTGATGGTAGCTTAAGACCTGTCAAAAGAAATGTGTGGAAATGAGTGGATGAAAACAAAAGAAGCACACGGAGCAGCAGAGGCTGACATGAATTAGTGATGTGTACATTATGCTGAATTTACCATATTCATTTACAAGCTAATGGCGTTCAGCTAATTGAAGTTTTTATGAGTGACTTTTCTTTGCTTGTGCTGGCTGCAACACTTGATTTGATTTGGCTTTCATTTGAGAATAAAGAGTTTTATATTTATTAAGTATTTATGCAGGAAAAAAAGAAACTTTTTCTTGGACCTGGTTGGCAGTCGACTGTGAGGTCAAACAGCTTTCTCAGCTCTATTTCTGTGCCTGTGAAGGACAGCCTACAGCACTCATTATTGGTCCTTCTCCACTGAGAAACCCAAATCCTCATCAGGGTCATGGTGGGGCTGGAGCCTATCCCAGCTGACATTGGGCGAGAGGTGGGATACACCCTGGACGTCGCCAGCTCATCACAGGGCACATAGAGACAACCAACCATTCCAATGAACCAATGAACCTGTTCAGCTGTCTTTGGACTGTGGGAGGAAGCACCTTGCAGCACGCAGACATGGGGAGAACAGGCAGAGGCCGAGGTTCGAACCAGCTCCCAAACTACTCATAAAAACTGAAATAGTTTTTGTTGTATGACAAAGTATAGTTGGTCCCACTGTTGCTTTGTAAAGACATATGTCTCAAACATCCCAGTATGAACCTTGCAACAAAGCCTCACAAGGTCCTTCAAAGTTCAGACGGCGGGAAACTGCCAGTTACTGCTTATTCAGTTTGAGGCAAATTACAAGAAGAACTACAGTGTATTTACGTCATGGTGTGTTCAGAGTGATCTATAAAAGAGAAGAAAGGGAACTACACTGTTCAATTTTGTGTGTATGCATGAGGCAGAACTATGTCTGCTTAACACACACTGGATGTCTTTGAGATGGCACAGCCTGTTCCCTTAACTAAAACAGGATCCAGTTACAGCTGGTCTCAATGCAGAATGCGTACACACACACACACACACACTTTTGATAACAATGGTTTGATCTAAGCCCTAGCTCAGGTGAGGCTTACAGAGTGTGTAATGTGTGTGTACTCACAATCTGCAGTTTGATGGTCTTGCCATCTAGCTCAATGGTGCGGATCTTAAAGTCCACTCCGATGGTGCTGATGTAGCTCTCTGTGTAGGTGTCATCCTGCAGATAAAGAGAGGGAGAACAGGACGGGGTCAGGCCGACAGCACAACGAAGAACAACCAGAGGCTGCCGCTGGAACAGAGACATTTATGGAAAAACATAGATTACTTACAGCAAAGCGCAGCAGAAGGCAGGACTTCCCCACTCCAGAGTCTCCGATGAGCAGGAGCTTGAACAGATAGTCACTGAAAGAAAAACAGTCAGGTCAGAACAGCTCAAACACTGACTGAAGTGTTCATGGTAATGAAGGAACATCCAGTGCAGCAGGGTGGCACACTGATGTGTTTTTTAATAGTGTTTTTAGACAACAATGGAGCTCTATGCCACAGTGGAAGAAGATATAGGGGTGAGTATGTGCCAATACTAATTACCAATCCATTACCACGACTCTCAGCTGGCCAAGATTTAATCTGCATACATTACATTGTGGAACTCACCAGAATCATTTTTATGGAAGGTCACATGATATTTTACATGACCCCTGAAACTGAGTGATCAGCTTTTATTAGTGCACTATAGACACACAGAGTGGAGTTTCCTCCCTCAGGCCGAGCAGAGAGAACTAACCTCTCTACACATGTATGTCTGTCAACTGCTCATCCAATCACTAAGGACCCGAGTGAATGTGAATGTGCCACGCCCCAAACCAGCTCTGCACTAGTTAACACTGGTGACAGCTGATAAAATCCACTGCCAGCAACATATCATAGAAATCTGTGAAAGCAAAGGTCAGTGCTGATCAAAATGTGAGCAGAATGCTCAGACTGTACTGTGGTGAACACCAACAGGCTGAGGTGGACAAACACTGTTTGATCGGCTTTATTTCAGCCAATAAGGATCTAATAAAATATGGCCGGATCAGCCTTGAACCAAGCAGCCGAAGAAGTTTTTATGCTGCATATTCCAAAAGTTTTTCTGGAGCTATCTTACAGTCCTCGTCATCAGATAGAGTTTACTCTGTTGTTGTTGTGGTTGGCTCTAAAGAATCTACATCTATGGTACTGTCTGCAGGTAAATAATAAAGGTTCATGCTTAAATTGTGTTTGATAAAATGAGTATAGAGCAGGTAGAACTGCAGCATAGACCAACAGGAGGGAGGGAATGAAGGGTTAATCGAGCCCCCGGACTAATCTGGCCCTGGAATTAGACATGTTAGCTAAGATGTGAAACTTCCTGAACGATCCATTTAAAGCTCACTCTGGGAAATCTAAACATGTTTTTGTGTTCAGGTTTGAACCCACTCAGTCCAGGTCTCACTCCTGCTTCTAACACATTCTCCAAAAACCAAACAACAACATCCTCCACCCTCCACCCAATCACTGGGAGGAAAAACATCACATGAATTTGACAGAGCACAGACAGCTGTAGAGAATTGCCCAATGCCACTGCTATTCTTGTGTCATAGGAAACTGAGACCTGTCGTGTAGCACAGCCAGACACTTGATCAACTGACAATATCTCATAAAGACTGAATTCAACAGCACTGCTGCAATCAGCCCAGTTCACATTTCGACACTGCTGCAGCTTGTGTTGATGTGGACTGAACCTTCACACTGAGGGCCACCAGGACTGGTCAGTCAGTTATTATTCACTGCAACACGCAATCCAAAGAGCATCTTAAGTGCATCATCATATTTAAACTGGGTGATATGAAGCAGGCAGTTCATCTGCCAGCTGATAAGGTAACATGAATTGCTTTTACTGTCAGATAAGTAGAGCTGTTTATGGCTTCAGTCTTTATAATCTTGGTACCAAAACAATGCCAGACTTCCAGAAGAACTGAACTTTTCTGCTACCAAAAAGTAAATAAACAGTAGAAGTCAGTTTCATGATGTAGGTGGGCATAGAACAGTAAAACTTGTCTTGGCTAAACTCAGGCAGCAGCGAGTTTGCCTCTGCAAAATAGCATCCGGGAGGGAACTTGTTTTTGTGAGACATTTGCACATGGGGAGGCGAGCCCTAACATTAAAAAGGCTGAATCCACAAACAGAAGAGAAAACAGCTGCTAGCTTGTTTACGTTCATACCGTGGCAACCAGGTTAGCATTGGGATAGCTTGCTATATTGAGCATGTAGGCTGCTAGCTCTGTGCTTGTTGTTGTTTGCTTTAGCAGAGAGGATTTAAAAAACTGTAACACAAAGACAGTGGAAGGGGAGAATGCCACGTGATACACACGATGAATGTCATTCTTTACCAACAGTCTACATCCAGTGAGTCAGACTAGATCATCTGAATAAGACTAGTATATGATTTAAAGTGGCATGACTCTGAACCATTGTGTTAAGACAAAAAAAAATGATGCCTTTA
Source organism: Miichthys miiuy (assembly GCA_036365135.1). NCBI lineage: Eukaryota > Metazoa > Chordata > Actinopteri > Sciaenidae > Miichthys > Miichthys miiuy. Next base: position 2,290,870 of record CM071605.1, read on the forward strand.
ACTTAGATGAAAAAATAATAATCTTAGTGTTTATATTGAGCAATGTTACATCTAAAAATGTCTCACTTTATAAAACGTTGAGTATGTTACTTATAAATAAGTGACCTAATGTCTTTATTAATGCTAATACATCATTTACAATTGCTTTATGAATGAAAGCCATTAATAAGAACATCTATTGGGCTGCCATGCCCATTGACTGTGAAGGCTGCAGTTATACGTGTTATTTAGTTTTTAATAAAAAGCTTTTTATTTCATCTCCAGTTGTAAATGTCAGTAAGATGTTAATGATTGGACTGTGGTCCGGATGCTCTGCAGAGTTTTTCACAACATGTGCTAAAGCTCAACCAATCTGTAGGCTGACTTCATCATTTTATATTGGTATGTTTTTGTTTTTTGTTTTTAGATACTTTATTGATCCCTCAAGGGGAAATTCTTTTTTTTCACTCAAGTTTTTTTACATGTAAATGTGGAGAGAGATGGTGGAGTGATGGGCAGCCACACAGAGGGGGGGCCCAGGAGGTGAACTGGCACCTCTCCAGCTACCAGTCCACCTTCCATACTTTGGTCCATACTGGACCCTCCAGTTCCCAAGCCAAGTCCCTACGGACTGAGCTACTGCCGCCCTGTTGTCCGATCTATAACTGAATATAATCCAGAAAAGATCTATCTTAATATAATCCAGACAGTTTTAATGTATAGTTAGTTATTAGTATTATTAAGTTAGTATTATAAAAAAAGTGTATTGTTTTTATATGTATTGAATATATATATGTCCATTACACATCTTTGTCAGCCACATTTGAAAGCACAATGAGTTTATTCAGAAATATAAAAAGAATATTGGACGATATATCCATACAGAATTTCTTTGCTCCCTAACATCGACATCAGTGTGTGGTCAAACGATCCATTGGTTTCCTGATCAACTTTAGAGCGAGTGACACAGAGAAAGCGGTGTCATGCTGGAGGGTGAACCAGTCCAATGGATTTTCTTTTACAACCTGCACCCAGAAGGTGGTCTTGATGATTCTTATTATCACTCTATGAAGCGTTAGTGAATGATCTGTCAACCATTAATAGACACATCAGTTACACGCTTAAAAAAGGGTGCCTTACTACAAACTGGCACCAAATGTTTGAAGATGGACAACCAGCCCCAGTCAAACACACACACCATGTCTGCTATGCAGTGTGTAAGTGTAGGCCATATGAAAGCATGTTTAACCAGAGACAGGATCATACACTGTGTGTAAACACACAGGGAAGTAAAGACTGTCTGCTAAGGGTGTGGAGGTGTTAGCTGAGCTCGTTAGACAGGGTTCCAGAAGGATTCAGAGGGCTAGCAGGCAGCGGCTGTGACACAGTGAGACACAGTGAGGGCACCGACCGACGGATTCAGTGACAGGCGCGTGTCCTCTCGTTTCAGGGCTGCGGGTCAGCCGTCAAACATCTGCTACCTGTCGTATCACCTAACGTTAGCACCGACACGCTCCACAAAGGAGACTGCGAAATGACATAGAAGACACAACAGCATTTAAAACCAGGGCCTGGGAACATGATTATAGTGAGACCAACAGTGGTCACATTTGTATGCAAATAGTCTACTTAGCTCGTACGCCTGGTAGAATAATGGGAGCCATTTATAAAAGCTATGTTACTAAATAATAACACTGTATGTGTTGCATTCACGGCATGCATTTAGAGACTCGGACATCTGGGTGACGTACTGAATTTAACGTTACAGCACACACCTGTGCTAATAAAGACGACGTTTGTGTCCATCTGAACAAAACAAGAGGCCGACAAGAGCCTGTCGAGGCTACAGGTCAGCCACGGCACATAATTATGTCACTTTATCAGGCTGACCATGTTCGTTTCCATTTCAGTTCCGACGGTGTGCTCAGTGCGCAGTGTTTCCTCTGAACAGTTTTTTTTCGCTACTCACACAGTTTTATTCGTTTATTTGTCCCGTGAAAGGTCGCGTGCCATAGCCGACACGGTAAGGCACGAGCAAGCTGTCAGCTGACGTTAGAAAAAACACGTTCGCGAGCCTGTCATATTAAAGGAGCTGTCAGCGCGCGCCCTGTTCTCGAGCCAGACCCAGCTAGCTACATGTTTGCCAATTTAACGACAGAACAATTAGCCTAGCATAATTTACATAAGGGTACATTAAAAAGCATAACACGATGATAATTATGATTTCTATCTGAACACAGCAGTAGAACACGTTTAATGTGACGTTATAACTCACTATTCAGGATTCATGGTGTCACTCTGGATGTTTTTCTGTCGGCGGCTCGACTGTTCTTCCTACTCCGGTCAGAAAAGATGACTTGTCGGTCCGGCTATCCGAGGCACTTAGAAGGCTGTTTACCGTCTTTGTTACGGTCTCCTGCTCGTTCCAACGTATTCGACCTTTATTGTTTCATATACACTTGGTTGTAGCGGACATATCCGTGCTTCGTCAGGTGACGGTGTTTTTCTGTTTTACTCCTTTTTTCAGCCTTTCTGTGTCCGATGCTTGCTAGATGCTCAAGATGGCTGCGCAGGTGCGGTAGTGACGTATGGTGACGTGTCACAACTCAGAAATCCGGACAAATCTAGAAATTAGAGCAACACTGGGAGTTGTAGTTTTAAAAAATAAAAAACATTTTCAAAAATAACTACACATTATACAATAGCCAGTATTCACTGAGCATAGACTGTTTAAAACAGGACAAACCGTTTCACAGAAAAATGTCTCTCAAGCAGCTGCCAACTCAATATCAAGGAGCTAAAATATGATTTATTTTTTTATAAGAAAATAAAAAATAAAAATCTTAAGTCATTTTTTTGTTTTCCATCAATGAATTAATTCATTGAATATGTATACTTCTGCAGTCTAAATCTTACATCTTATCTGTAACACAGCCTCTTAGAATATTGTCATGATCCAAATGCGAGGGTGATATACTAAGTAGTTTATGTTTCATTCATTTATACTACTGTCACAGATCAAACCCTGGAAGTCAGCATTAACACTCTATAGTGCAAATAAAGTTCCATGTGTATGGAAGATCATTTCTGCCAGAGAAAATGAAAAAAAAAAAAAACAATAAATGTCTGTGTCAAAATGAACATTACTATTATGAGACCCTGAGTCATAATTATGAGATAGTAAGTCAAATTGTGGATCATTTGAATAGATTAAATTATGACATAGTGACAGCTTTGAGTTATGATTTTGACTGCCCTCATAATCCTAATAATTCTGACATAATTTAATATCTCACCATGTTTTACTTCAGTTTGATCATTCTGACTTAATATCTCATAGTTTTGGGGTTATTGGACGACCCACTCTACCACTGAGCCATGGTCGTCCTTCTTACTAGTAAGAGACATTTTCTAGTAAGAAATACACAATACAGATATACATTTGTAAGAGTGCAAAATACAGTAAAAGGTTTTAGTTTCTGTCTGCCTGTGGATGTTACACAATATCTCTATCTCGCTCTCTCACACACAGTTCTTTAATATGGAGTTACATTTTGTAAAACCCCATACAGATATTCTCTTTTTTTAATGATTATCATCCCCCTTAATTGTTGAGTCAGTAATAAACTTAAGGTAGCCTTCCTCTTCTTCAAAATCATCATCTCTGGCTGCAGCAGCACCCACAGGAGTAGGCAGGTAGACATTTTCCAGTCTTCCCCCAGAGTTTGTCTGTGGATCCTGAGAGGCAGCCACAGCAGCAGAAACCTCCAGGACCTGGTTGATGTAGCTGGCCTCCTGGCTGGCCTCCAGCACTGGAAGCTCCGACAGTAGACCTTTCAGCGTTTCGCCCAGTTCCCTGAAGCCAGGCCTGTGGGGCGGCTCTTAACCCAGCAGCTCTGCATCACTTCATAACTATGTTCAGGGTGAGATGGACAAGATAGGGAGAGTTATGTATAAATATAAATACTGTAAATATACAGGAATATTCCCAGAGCAAACTAATGAGCAGTTTAAACTAATGAGCAGTTTATCCAAAGTGACAAAGGATATTTCAAGAGAGACCAGGAATTAGAGAAACGTTGATTTGCTATGTAAAAACTAAATCACATCACTACATACACAATAAATCAATTAATACATTTGATATTTGGTCAAAATTTAACTTTATAGACACTTAAAAAAAATTAAAGGCAGACATAAAACAGGCATAAATATTGGACAGTCCCTGATGATATTAAAAAGTCCCTGTAAATTGGGTGTCGATTAGCTCAGTTGGTAGATCATCTGCCCCATGTATGAAGGCTCAGCAGCGGCCCAGGGTTCAAATCTGACCTGTGGCCACTCTTCAGCTGCCTCTATCAAAAATAAAGCTTGAAAAAGGCAAAAAATATATATATATCTTTAAAAAAAAAAATGTCACTGTAAATGAATTATATGTGTATTGTAAACATTAAAAATTATAATGATGTTTCTATCTAAATGTGATGTAACATACTGAACATATTGTGTTATATGGTGTTCACTGGAACTGCTTACTGTCAAAGAAACTGTGTCTAGTGTGTTCTGTGAATTATGCAGCGAACCAAGGCCAAGGCCAAGGCCACAAACACATTCTATTCACCTCCATTTATATGGGAAGAGGTAGAAATCTGAAGTAATCAAACCAAAACTATCTGCATGGACAGATACTACATCAAAATATGTTTGTTGTTTTCTCTTAATATTTCAAGAAACAAACTGAGAAATGTCCCTGAGAGAACACAGGAACTCACAGTTTGTGGTCACAGTCCTCGGGTGGTTTGAGCCTGTGTCCTAACAGCAGCAGGTCCAGCACCTCGTGATTGTGAACTCCAGGATAGGGGGTCCTTCCCCGGGACACAATCTCCCACATGGTCACCCCGAATGACCACTGAGAGGAAAGGGGCCAGAAATAATCAGTTTTCAATGTACAAATTCAGAAGTTCAGTAAAAGTCACAGTCAGTCACAGTAATCAGAATCTAATCTCTGCTTTCAAAGTTCAAAGTGACGTTCCACAGAACACTGAACTCACCACGTCACTCTTGGTAGTGTAGACAGACTCGGACAGACTCTCTATGGACATCCATTTGACTGGAAGACGAACAGCCACTGTCTGACGATAATAATTGCTGCTGTAGATTTTCTTGGATAGGCCGAAGTCAGCCACACACACCCTGAGGTCATCACCCAGCCTGAGGATAAAATAAGTTTTTTGTTCTGAATTCTGACACACTGTTTTTTATATTTTCGGCCAGCACACACACTATCTTCTCTGAGGCCCTCAGTCTGCTTTATTGAAATTTTAAGCAGCTTCCTTCCCAGAAACAAGCCATGATTGAATACCAATAGCTGAGGACAGAGACTCAGTCTTATATGAACAAGGAGTCCTTGATTTCAAGCTCCCCTCTCTCAGTGTCTCCCTCTGATGGACTCACATGCAGTTGCGTGCAGCCAGGTCTCTATGCAGGAACCCCTGTGAGCTCAGATAGTCCATCCCTGCTGCAATATCGGTCATGAAGCGCAGGAGGCTCTGATGCGGCACAAACTGAAGGAGGGTAGTTGTGTTAAAATGTTCAAATGTTAAAATGTCACAGCAGAAATAAACATGTTTACAGCCTGGTACAAAAAACAGTTTTGGTCTCTATAGCTAATTTCCCCGTTCATGACAACTGTACTGAGGGTGAATTTATATACAATTTATCTGTTCAAATGATATTAAGGCTTAAAGTTATGCAGGATTAAGAGTGTGGAGTGCTTTGATTGACAGGTTAGTGCTGTTACAGGTGGCTTGTTTGAGCAACCAGGCTTCATTCAGCTCACCTCAGGTCCACCCACGATCCACCTTTTTTCCCATTTTTGGATCAGACACAGAGCCACCACACTGAGCTTTAGAAATCCATGGGTGACGTCACTAAGACTACATCCATGTTTTACTCAGTCTAGTACAAGTTTAAAGTCTTGCTGTTTAATAACCTGCAGTGCAGTATTTTGTTGCTGCCTGATTGGCCACATAACTTATGAGTCAAATGGGCCGTCCTGTCCATTAGTGTGTGCTCAAAATCCTCTGTGAGTATTTGATATTTTGTCGTGAGGGCTACATAGAAATTTTGGCCTGGCAGTGGGTCGGGGGGTTGTCACTAAAACATTTGTGTGTGTGTCTGTGTAAGCATGTGCAATAAGTCCCATTTATGTACATACATGTGCTGACTACATCTTACCATGGGAACATCACCATAGCGTGTGTCAATGAGGAAGCGGCGCAGGTCTCCATGTTTCATGTAGGGCAGGATGACCAGAGGAACAGGCAGAGAAGAGTCCTGCTCCCTCTGTAAAGTGACCCCTGCAGAGCACAAATACCTTTCACAATATTGCTGCTGCAATAAAACAGGCGTGACGATAAGCAGCTTTTACATTTCCTCTAGAACCAGGCACAGATCTACTGAAGGTACCATCATTTCCACTGAGAATCAGACCTTACCTCATTGTTCTGGTTTGCCAGTCTGTGTGGATTACACCAGGAGCCTCTCAACTAACCCAACTAAACTGAGAGTTTGTTGCCTGAAACTTGATAGCTAATAGAAATGTGTCCAAATTGTTCTTTGAAGAACATGGAGGAGGTCAAAAACACTGAAGGCCAGCAAAACCCAGACCCAGTCAAAGCTAAATAAGTGACCATCATGCAACGGATTATGGGATACTGCAGACAGCATTTCTTCAGGAAGATGACGTTGCAGTTTTCATATCTTACCGAGTAGTCTGACCACATTTTCATGATCAAAGTTCTGCATGATTTCTGCCTCTCTCAAAAACTCATGTAGGTCTTGCTGGCTGTGGATTCCAACTAGACGTGTGAGAAAGAGAACATGAGAAAAACAAGACAAAGCAACAGAAAACCTCAAAAAAACCTTTTCAGTACAGACCTCTCATGGTCTTCACAGCCACCTTCATGTCCACACCTTCGTCTGGGGTGTAGACCCCTTCATAGACTGACCCAAACTCCCCTGTAGAAAAAAAAAAACAAAGGACCCAGTGTCATCACTCATGTTTACTGCTCAGACAGTGGATGTCTCTTTTTTTTTTTAACTAAGATCTTTGGTCATATGTTCTAAACAGTTAGATTGATTTCTATAACAGTGGTTGGGCGCTTGTTTTACATATCAATAACCTTGATGAAGGTAATATATTAGCAGGCTGATAAACAAAATATTGCAAAACTTTATATCACATTCCAGCAATCTCATAGTTTCAGTATAGTTTATTATGTTTCTAAATGAATATATTTAATATCGTACTCCATCTACCACTAGATGGAGCATGCACAACACCAGTGGTCTGTGTGCCATAGTTTGAGAACCAGTGATCTTTAAAACACTGCAAAAGGGTTAGCAAATCACTGGTCCTCTGTGAGGCTGAGACTGACCTCTGCCTAGCTCCTTGCCCAGGGTGAGCTTGTTTCTCTCCACCAGTACATCCTTCAAACTGGACAGCAGCCTGCCACTGAGCCCCTCCAGCAACTGAGCCACACCTTCCACCACTGAAACAAGTAGAAAGTCATTACTGCATCCTGTACTGTTCAAATTAGCTTCTCGTTTGCATGACAGTCAAACTGTGGTAACAGTAAAATAGTAAATTATAGGATAATTAAAACTTAAATAATAAAAAAATAATAAAAAATAAAACAATGCTCGTTTGGTTCTGTTTTTGAAGGTCAGAGATGACAAAATAATTTTTCTCGACTTGCTTCTGTTTAAGAATATCACACGTACTGTCAGCCTGCTGAGGTGCAGCCTCCACCTGCTGCAGACGTCGGTAGGAAACTTCAACATTCATTGGCAAAAGTTCGACTTCCTGCTTAGGGCTGTAGAGAAAGTATAATATTTATGTCATCATCAGATCATCAAATGTGTCTTCGCTGTTAAGTCACCATCACCTCATGTTTAAACTCTGTACAAGGGAAAATATGGAATTATTTTTGCCAAATTTACAGTCATTAGAAAAAATATTTTCCAATAAAAAAATATTAGGAGTCCATATTTTTGAACAGATGTCCCCACAACTTGAAAATTTGAATTTGGCAGAAAAAATATGTTGATATACAACATTGTCTTGATAATTACCTGAATAAGATATTCAGAAATCTATAAAAACATATTAAATTAAGTAGCATTGCTGTCTTCTCTTGATCTTTTTCATCTTGGAGGGCACCAAAGGAAGAAATGTCACATTCTATACAAAACCTCCTCATTGTGGAACTTTTTTTCCCTTCCCTTCAAGCAGAACAATGCTGCACAGTTAGTGAAGGTAACTTTATCATAGGAGGCCAAAGAAACAGAGGTGGAACCTGAGTTTTTACCTGAGTATGGTGTATTTGCGACGCAGAGCACACACAAAAATGGGGACTACAGCCAAGAGCAGCAGGACGGCGAATAAAACCCCAACTGTCACCCAGATGGGCGAGCGACTTTGAGAAGTTATTTCATTCTCTGTGGAGATGTTGGAGTGTGGGGTCACAGTGATCACCACAGGAGGAACTTTCCCTACAACAAAACAGATCATTGGACTTCAGGTGGACACAAACAGAAAGTGAATGTTAATGTTGCCCTATGTCTACTGGAAGTATAAATAAGAAAGCGTTCGCCATAACGAGAAAGTCTGTCTATTGTGTGTTTATAGCTTGTTCTGTTGCCCTCAGGTGACTAAAAATCAACTAATGTAGCTTTAAACTGCACTTCAGCGCCCTGTCGTTATACCGTTAGCTTAACAGCAAACAGAATTGACATCAAATGGCAATTAGAGGGTGGGTGCTAACAGGAGTATCATAAAATCAGTAAACACTGGCACAGTTCTGCTTTAAATGCGCAACTTATTCACAGCAGGAAACTTCAAGTTAGCTGTTGGCAATGACTGCTACTAAAAACAACTTCAACAAATAATTAATACAATTATTCTAATAGGTCAAATTTTGTAAGATATGGGGCCTTTATTTTCAGAATAAGGCAGACATGGAATATAATATTCATAACTATGTTTTCATTCATGTATGATCACCAGAAAATAAGAATCTTTTTGTTTTTGTTATTTAAAAATTCTCCTTTTATATTCTACAGTGGGAGTGGGACCTCTTTCATGGAGGCCGCCATGTTGAAACACCCTGTTTCTACAGTAGCCCAGAACAGACAAACTAAATACTGACTCTAGACAAAGCCTTTCAAGTGTTGTTTCTCCTTTACACTAAGAAGGTGAGGGTGATGTGAGGAGATTGCAATACAGCGATTAGACCACTAGATGCAACTAAATTCTACACACTGGACCTTTAAAGGTTTAAAGAGTTTAAAAAAAACAAATACATTGCAAAGCCAAAAATCTTTTGGAAAAAATAAATTAACAAATCATCATGAAAGTAGCAAGACAAGAAACAAATGTGCTGTAATGAAGGTGGAACTATTTAAAGCTCTAAATATGGTCGACCTGTCACGTGTATATTTGTTAGTTCGTTAGTGTCAGCGGTGGTACAAGATGACAGTACACAAGGTTGTTGTGGAAGTGTGTTTCTAACACGCTGACATCATCATTCAATCCATCTGACTTACATCTATGAATAGTAACTGTGGCAGTGGATGACAGTGGCGCCCCCTGCAGGATGGATATATCATTCCTGGCTTGCACTGACAGTCTATAGTCGTGTTGCGGGTTCATTCCAGTGATGCTGGCTGACGTGCTGGTCAGCCCTCCTTGCAGAACAACCACATCGTCCCCGCATGCCCCCCACTGACCACCAGCCTCTGCCTTCCTCACACACGTGACGTGATACTTCACTTCCTGTCTGCCTCCCCAGTCATGAGGAGGATCCCACGTCACTGTCAGCCCAGAGTCATTCTGATGATGTGCTGTTAGATTAACAGGGGCAGAGGGAGGCTCTGTGGGGACAAGACATGGAAGCAAAAACATGCTGAGACTTTCTTTAAGTATGAATGACACCCATTTACTTCCACTCAGTGTGTCTTACTGGTACAGCCTAGCTCGTCAGGGTCAGTTGGTAGGCGGTTGTAACCCTGTAGACAGTCACACCTCTCTGCTCCCTCGCTGTGTGTCCTGCTATTCGGTGGGCACAGCCGGCATCCTCTGCTCTCATTGGCTGGTTTGTAGTAACCCATCCTACAAGCTGGTGAAAAAGAGAAAGTGATTGTCTCTGAAGTTACCTCGTGACACTTTCCATACAGAGCAGATCTAATTCCCACCATGAGCAAGCACTTGGTGACATTGGCAAGGAAAAACCTTCTTTAGGAAGGCACCACTGATACTGGTGGTGTTTGGTTTTCTTTTGTTTATGAGCCAAATCTTCAAGTCACGTTCATAATGTACTCAGGACCACGTGACCTTTCATCTCCACCTTCAGGTAGGCTGGACTGGCATCCAGGCAGAGCTGAAGAAGCTTCTTGTGAGGGTCTTTCCACCACTAAAGGTGCAAAGGACCGACCGCTGAAGGACCTCCATTATTAGTTAATTTTGTGGCTCCATCTTATGAAGGAGGAGCCCTGTGTCAAAATCTACTGCAATTACTTTTATAATTGTAGTTTATATCATGGCTTCACATACCCAGACTAGCAGGATAAATGTGGACACTACTCTCCATATTAATGCTAAAAGCCCACACTAGCTGTCCAGATCAGACCAGGGTCATGGTGAGGTTTGAACAGGGCTATGAAAAAGACAGCATGGCTTAGAGTGAAAGTGAAGTAAAACAATGAAATGTTGTCATGTCACGCACAACAAAGATGGTGAAGAGGAAAAACGAGCACTGCAACAAGTCATCGGTATATTAAGAAATATTTTATCATCTCTGTCCTCGTCTGTTGAGCTGCAGGGGACAGGCTCGTCTGTACTTAACGCCGTTCACAGCTCAGCGGAAAGTGAGATGAGACAACTTTTCAGACCTCCAAGCTCCCAAGTCGCTTCAGCAGGGCAAGCAGCGAACGCCACCCAAGGACAGCCTGGAGGACTGCAGCAGCCTCTGTAGTGTCAGACGCAGCAACACTTTAATTTCACTTCAATTTACCTGTAAGTTGTCAGTCTACTAAATCACAGCTAATGCTGCGGCTAGTCAACAGCTTCAAAAAACACGTCAACAACATGTAAACAGACTAACACTACAATATCCAGCTCCCTCTTATTTCGTCATTCACTACAGAAGATCATATCATACATCTTCTAACATGCATATTTGTTTGATTCTGTCATCTGACAACTGCATGAACTGATAACAAGCAGGAAATTTTTCATTTTGTTTTAAATGAAAAAGTTTGTTCTTTTTACTTGTTTTTACTTACTTTTTTACTTGTTTTTTAACTTACTTTTTACTTGTTTTTTACTTACTTTTTTACTTGTTCTTTTCACTTGTTTTTTTACTTAATTTTTACTTACTTTTTACTTCTTTTTACTTGTTTTTACTTACTTTTACTTGTTTTTACTTACTTACTTGTTTTACTTACTTTTACTTAATTTTACTTGTTTTTAATTTCTTTAACTTGTTTTACTTACTTTTACTTAATTTTTACTTGTTTTACTTACTTTTACCTGTTCTTTACTTTTTACTTACTTTTTACTTGTTTTTACTTACTTTTACTTGTTTTTACTTACTTTTGCTTGTTCTTTACTTGTTTTTACTTACTTTTTACTTGTTTTTACTTACTTTTACTTGTTTTACTTACTTTTACTTGTTTTACTTACTTTTTACTTGTTCTTTTACTTACTTTTTACTTGTTTTTACTAACTTTTTACTTGTTTTTACTTGTTTTTACTTACTTTTTACTTGTTTTACTTACTTTTACTTGTTTTTACTTACTTTACTTGTTTTTACTTACTTTTTACTTGTTCTTTTACTTACTTTTTACTTGTTTTTACTTGTTTTTACTAACTTTTTACTTACTTTACTTGTTTTTACTTGTTTTTACTTTTACTTGTTTTTACTTACTTTACTTGTTTTTACTTGTTTTTACTTACTTTACTTGTTTTTACTTACTTTTACTTGTTTTTACTTACTTTTTACTTGTTCTTTACTTTTTACTTACTTTTTATTTGTTTTACTTAATTTTTACTTGTTTTTACTTACTTTTACTTGTTTTTACTTACTTTTACTTGTTTTTACTTACTTTACTTGTTTTTACTTACTTTTTACTTGTTTTTACTTACTTTTGCTTGTTCTTTCCTTGTTTTTACTTACTTTTTACTTGTTTTTACTTACTTTTAACTTGTTTTTACTTACTTTTTACTTGTTTTTACTTACTTTACTTGTTTTTACTTACTTTTTACTTGTTTTTACTTACTTTTTACTTGTTCTTTTACTTACTTTTACTTGTTTTTACTTACTTTTAACTTGTTTTTACTTACTTTTTGCTTGTTTTTACTTACTTTTACTTGTTTTTACTTACTTTTACTTGTTTTTACTTACTTTTTACTTGTTCTTTTATTTACTTTTTACTTGTTTTTACTAACTTTTACTTGTTTTTACTTGTTTTACTTACTTTTTACTTGTTTTTACTTACTTTTACTTGTTTTTACTTACTTTTACTTGTTTTTACTTACTTTTGCTTGTTTTTACTTACTTTACTTAATTTTTACTTGTTTTTACTTACTTTTACTTGTTTTTACTTTCTTTTACTTGTTTTACTTACTTTTACTTGTTTTAACTTACATTTTACTTGTTTTTACTTACTTGTTTTACTCACTTTTACTTACTTTACTTGTTTTTACTTACTTTTTACCTGTTGTTAACTTACTTTTTACTTAATTTTTACTTGTTTTTACTTACTTTTTACTTGTTTTTACTTACTTTTACTTGTTTTTACTTTCTTTTACTTGTTTTTACTTACTTTTTACTTGTTTTTAACTTACATTTTACTTGTTTTTACTTACTTGTTTTTACTCACTTTACTTACTTTTACTTGTTTTTACTTACTTTTACCTGTTGTTTACTTACTTTTACTTAATTTTTACTTGTTTTACTTACTTTTACTTGTTTTTACTTACTTTTACTTGTTTTTACTTACTTTTTACTTGTTTTTACTTACTTTTACTTAATTTTTACTTGTTTTTAATTTCTTTTAACTTGTTTTACTTACTTTACTTAATTTTTACTTGTTTTTACTTACTTTTTACTTACTTTTACTTACTTTACTTAATTTTTACTTGTTTTACTTACTTTATACTTGTTACTTACTTTTTACTTGTTTTTACTTACTTTTTGCTTGTTCTTTACTTGTTTTTACTTACTTTACTTGTTCTTTACTTTACTTACTTTTAATTTGTTTTACTTAATTTTTACTTACTTTTTACTTGTTTTTTACTTACTTTTTACTTGTTTTTTACTTACTTTTTTGCTTGTTCTTTACTTGTTTTTTACTTACTTTTTACTTGTTTTTACTTACTTTTAACTTGTTTTTTACTTACTTTTTTACTTGTTTTTTACTTACTTTTAACTTGTTTTTTACTTACTTTTTTACTTACTTTTTACTTAATTTTTTACTTGTTTTTACTTACTTTTTACTTGTTTTTTACTTACTTTTTTACTTTTTTACTTGTTTACTAACTTTTTACTTGTTTTACTTACTTTTTACTTGTTTTTACTTACTTTTACTTGTTTTTACTTACTTTTTACTTGTTCTTTTACTTGTTTTTACTTACTTTTGCTTGTTTTTACTTACTTTTTACTTACTTTACTTAATTTTTTACTTGTTTTTACTTACTTTTTACTTGTTTTTTACTTACTTTTTTACTTGTTCTTTTTACTTGTTTTTTTACTTTCTTTTTACTTGTTTTTTACTTACTTTTTACTTGTTTTTAACTTACATTTTACTTGTTTTTTACTTACTTGTTTTTACTCACTTTTTACTTGTTTTTTTTTACTTCAAATCAAATTCAAATCAAATTTTATTTGTATAGACCAAAGTTACAAAATATATTTGCCTCTGAGGGCTTTACAAGCTGGACAGGGAGTGACACCCTCTATCCTTAGACTTGCCTTGTTTTTCGGCCTTCCTGCCTTTTTCGGCCTTTCTGCCTTTTATCACAATACACCCTCTGCCAAGCTTGGCCCACCACAGGCTGATCAGACCTGGGTGTGTGTTGCGCTGGAGGCTCCATGAGGTCATTTGGCAGCCCATACCAATGCATGGTGTATTAGATTCACTCAGCAAGCTACATTTATTTTGTCTTTATTACATATATTTGCCAAGAATTCAAAAGGCTGCCACTGAATTTCAGAACCAGTGGAATAACCATGGTCTTCCAACACAAAGGGGATAAACTCCTCTTCAGCTGTGGCAAAGGGGCATAATCAACAATGCAGGAGTGCATAACCCAAGTATGAATGATATTAGTGACGTAGACAGTGGCTTTGGTATGCCAACTGGAGTTAGGTGGATGGTGAAGAGGATGTCCACCAGGTCAGCTTTGAGGGTTGTAGGAGATCAACATAGAAAGGGGTGAAAACTCTCTGGGCGAGCTTGAATTTTGGCCAGCACACCAAGTGTTCTTAGTCCATCCTGAAAAGTAAGTAAAAACAAAAGTCACATGCAGCAGATGAAAGAATTGAAGAGAGAACATCATAATTAAAAATTGTGAATAGTTACTAAGAAACGAGTGAGGAATGAAATAGGAATGATAATAAAGTATTATCCGGCTAACAAACCTTTTTCATTTAAAATGAAATGAAAAATGTCCTGCTTGTTATCAGTTCATGCAGTTGTCAGATGACAGAATCAAACAAATATGTGTGTTATAAGATATATGATATGATCTTCTGTATTGAAAGACGAAATGAGAGGGAGCTGGATATTGTAGTGTTAGTCTGTTTACATGTTGTTGACGTGTTTTTTGAAGCCGTTGACTAGCCGCAGCATTAGCTGTGTTGACAGACATTTATGATTTAGTAGACTGACAACTTACAGGTAAATTACCACGTATGTTGTTCTTACCTTTTCCTTGTTCGGGGGCCCCTGTTACCAAAGTGTTGCTGCGTCTGACACCGCAGAGGCTGCCACAATCCTCCGGGCTGTCCTTGGCGTTCACTTCTTGCCCTGCTGAAGCGACTTGGGAGCTTGGAGGTCTGAAAAGTTGTCTCATCTCACTTTCCACCGAGCTGTGAACGACGTTAAGTACAGACGAGCCTGTCCTCTGCCGCTCAACAGACGAGGACAAAGATGTGACGGTTTCCAGCGATGATAAAATATTTCTTAATGTACCGATGACTTGTTGCAGTGCTCGTTTTTCCTCTCCACCATCTTTGTTGTGCGTGACATACGGTATATACTCCTTCCGTTTCATCTAAACTTTAGCTCTCACATACATACATTCTCCTTTCACATACATATATTCTCCTTTTACATAGGTACATATATTCTTGACAGACATAAATATATGTATGTGAGAGTGAGAATATATATAAATCAGAAATAAAATATATGTATGTAAGAGTATGTAGGTACATATATTCTTGACAGACATAAATATATGTATGTAAGAGGAGAATACATGTGTGTGAGAGGGCCAGAATGAATAATGTCTTGAACGGCCCCTCATAGCCCCTCATATCTCTCCCCCCACGTTAACAATGAGGAGTGAGCAATGCAGCTAATGCAACACTGACAAGCTTTTACAGAAAAAATGAAACTCTTTTCTGACACTGTTATGCAGTTCACAGGAAAGATGTAAAAATGAAAAACAAATCAAATGGAGAAGGAAGGAACTGTGAGAAAGAGGAAGTGAAAGTCATGAGTCGACTTCATGAAGAATAAGACACACATCATCTAGATCTAAGATTACTCATATGAATATTGTGAAATGTTCATTGTGTAATTTTAGCTTCCAGCTTCTGCAGAAACAACGAGCATAAATAGCAGCAGAAATAAAATGTTATTGTTGTACATTCACAAACCAGATCATAATTTGCTGCTGTGACAGTGTTTTTGTCTCTGTTTGACTTTTGCTTTGTTTCCACTTACAACACCTCCACCTCGCATTACTCACACACACATCAACACCGCTGATGACACACTCCATATTGCAATAAACACATGAATCTGTCTAATATGTAATATATATATATATATATATATATATATATATATATATATATATATATATATATATATATATATATATATATATGTGTGTGTGTGTGTGTGTGTGTGTGTGTGTGTGTGTGTGAATATTATGGTATGCCAGTCATGCAGATGTCTGCTGTAAAAAAAAAAACAAGTTCATTTAATTTATTTAATTTTTTTTGTCAAGATCTCAAGTTATTTATGTCATTATGTCAAAATAACAAATTTTATCTGGAGATAATCAGATAATTTTCTAACAACATAAAGTGGCTAAAATAAGTATTGAAAACGTCACCATTTTTCTCAGTAAACATATTTATAGAAGGTGCAATTGACATGAAATTTTCACCAGGTGTTGGTAACAACCCAAGTAATCCACACATACAAAGTAACCAAAACAAATAAGTTCAGGAAATAAGTTATGTGTAATAATGTGAAATAAAACAGGGAAAAAGCATTGAACACATGAAGAAAGGGAGGTGGAAAGGACATGGAAAACCAAGACACCAGCTGAAATCTATCAGTGATCAGAAAGTGACCCTGCCCCTTGGAAATGAATTTCAACTGGTTCAGTCCAAACTGATGACCTATAAAAAGGTGTCTTATTACCAAGGTGTCACACAAGGAAGGAAGCTCGCTCAAGACCTTCGCCACCTTATTTTCTTTGAAACAATTGTACCTGCTAATTCCAGGTCTTTCTGAAACTCTCCACAAGTCGCCCTTGGCTCTTGGACAACTCTTCTGATAATTCCTTTCATTCCTCTGTCAGAAACCTTGCAAGGAGCACCTGGGCGTGGCCAGTTTATGGTGAAATGATGTTCTTTCCACTTTCAGATTATGGCCCCAACAGTGCTCACTGGAACATTCAGAAGTTTAGAAATCCTTATGTAACCAATGCCATCAGTATGTTTTGCAACAACAAATAATGCAGTCAATTGCCATGGCCTGTATGCACGCTCACCACGCAAGACTCCATTGCTGAAGAAAAAGCATGTTGAAGCTTGTTTAAAGTTTGCTTCACAACATTTGGACCAGCCTGGGAAATACTGGGAGAATATAGTCTGGTCAGATGAGAGCAAAATTGAACTCTTTGAATACCATAATATACATCATGTTTGGAGGACAAAATGCACTGCACATCACCCCAAAAACACTATACAACAGTGAAGTTTGGAGGTGGGAACATCATGGTGTGGGGCTGTTTTTCTGCATATGGTACTGGAAAACTTCATATAATTGAGGGGAGGATGAATGGAAAAATGTACCGAAACATTCTTGATAAAAATCTGCTGCCATCTGTTGAATGATGAACATAAAGTGAGGGTGAACATTTCAGCAAGACAATGATCCCAAAGACAGCGCCAAGGAAACTCTCAATTGGCTTCAGAGAAAGAAAATGAAGCTGCTTGAATCCAATTGGAAAACTATAGAAAGAACTAAAGATCAGAGTTCATAGAAGAGACCCACGGAAGCTTTAAGATTTGAAGATTGTGTGGAAGAATGGGCCAAAATCACACCTGAGTAAGGCATGTGACTAGTTTCTCCATACAGGAGGCGTCCTGAAGCTATCATTACCAGCAAGGGCTTTTGTACAAATATATAAATAAGTAAGCACCAGTAAGCATGTTCAATACTTTTCACATTATTACACATAACTTAATATCTGAACTTATTTGTTTTGGTTTCTTTGTATGTATGGATTACTTGGGTTGTTACCAACACCTGGTGAAAAATTCATGTCAATTGCACCTTCTATGAATATAATAAAATATGTTTACTGAGAAAAATGGTGACGTTTTCAATACTTATTTTAGCCACTTTATGTCGTTAGAAAATTATCTGATTATCTCCAGATAAAATTTGTTATTTTGACATAATGACATAAATAACTTGAGATCATGACAAAAAAAATTTATTTATTAATTTAAATATTATTCTACCCGCTGTAATTGATTTGAGATGTCAAGATAATGACTCAAATGTGATAGGCCTGAGATTTCCATCACACGTGATGTCACGCCTGATGTTGGCTGATGGACCTTGAGAAAATGATCCCATTATAACATTTGTTATTTTAGGATAATGACATAAATATCGAGATCTTGAGAAAACAAATGAAATTAAATCGTTATTACGAGGAATCTTTTTTACCCTTAGGGCTTCCATATTTCTGACTTTTCCCAAAATCTCTTAAAAACAAACAATAAATCATGTATATACAGAATATTATTGTTGCTTATTGGTTTTCAATAAAACTGCTACTGATGATCTCTTCTCCATACCTTGACAGGTGTCATTCATGACCTGATGTCCAGGTTCACAGGTACATCCCCCCTCCAGCGGACCCCATACTCCATCCACAGTACACTTTCTAGCAGGCGGAGAAACCTCCACAGCTCCGTTAACGCAGGAACCCTTCAGCAGCTCTGACCCAGCTCCTGTCCCCTTAAACAAGGCCAGGTGATCCACAATGTCAGGACACCTCCTGTAGTACAGCCTGATGGATGTTATCAGCACACACGTTCCCGAGTAGGAGAAGGCAAGCTGGAAGCCACGGCGCGTGACAGAGCCCAGGCTCAGAGCCAGACTGTGGTTCATGTACCTGAAGATTTCATGTCCAGTGACTGTGGAAGGAAAGGGCTGGGGTGTCTGCAGGTCCAGGACATTCCAGCCATCTAGAAATCTTCGGATGGGTGAGTCTGAGTCAAAAAGGTGAACCTGTAGTGGGCTCAGCTGACCAGAGCGCTCCTCTTCTTGGGTAAATGTAACATCCATCAGTAGATAGTGGGCGTCTTGACGCTGCATCCACTGACTTATGATACTTCTCTTTTTGCCATTTTTTGCCATACAAGCTTGAAGCACTGGAACTGGACTCTGTGTAGCCATTGGAAGCCGGCTTTCAGTCCACTGGGATGATGCAAAGATGGAAGAGGAACAGTGAAAGGCTGCAGAGAAGAACTACAAACTACAAACCCAACAAGCTCTGTACCAGACTGGACTCTGGATGATACCAGTGCGGTACCAGGCACATCATGTTATGCATGTTATTCAAACTGTAATAGTGATTATTGACTTAATGTGACTTAGTTAGATAACTGTTTCTCTTCCATGCCATGTATAGAAATGTGCTAATGAATTAATGTAACTGAAAATGATCATACACTTTATATTACTTTATATCAACCTGTTTTTTATGATGCATCATGCCAAACTAACCAAACTTACTTGGGATGTTGGTTCAGATGTCCATCCCAGTTGTGGCTGTTCATCAGAATGGAAGAGCTCAACTAAACACACAAGAGGAGAGAAAGTCAGCACCGTCACTCTGTCATCATGCAGTGCTCTACATGACAAACATATTATACTTTTGAACCAACAAAGAGTTCAACGAATATGACAGCAGCTCACTTTCATCTGCACAAAGAGACAAACAGACTGTGCTCCTCTGGATAATTTCACTTCACAGTCAGTGATTCAGCATCACATTCATCACTTCCCCAAGTGTTTTCAGCTATCTTCTCTTCATCAGGGTGGTATCTGTCATTTCCTCTTTCTATTAAACTGTTTTCGCAGAGTTCAGCGGATTTGTTCTCACGAAATGATAAACATCTGAGAATATTTCAGTTAAAGGTTCAAATATAGATTTACGTAGTTAATTGGAGCTATTGATAACAGTAAAGAGACATTCATACACTACTCAGAAATTTAGGGATATTCAGCTTTTTTCAGCACCTAAAATGCACTCCTTTACAGATGAACTTCATTTGGCCTTCTCTAAACTTCTGAATGCACATGTCAATGTTCGATGTTTCAGTACTTATTGTGTAACATGCTGTTCTCTAACAAAGTGTGTGATCCATGAATGGACCACTAAATGTTCTGCTTCAATGACAGTTTGTATTTGAACAGTCCTCCTCATCATGCTGTTCACATTTTGACATCATGACACCAAATTTTGTGAAAATAAATAAGGAAACCCCTTTGGTGTATCCATCAATCTATTTTCTTTAACCTCTTATCCTCATCAGGGTCACGGTGGGGCTGGAGACTATCCCAGCTGACTTTGGGTGAGAGGCGGGGTTCACCTTGGACAAGTCACCAGTTCATCGCAGGGCACATAGAAACAAACAAACATTCACACTCACACCTACAGCCAATTTAGAGTTGTTATGGGAATTTTTAAGAAAAACCATTGAATAAGGAAGACTGGATTCAAAGTATACAAGTTTAAGTTGAATTTATTATTCTTGTACAAGAAGGAGCGTTTAACAGTGCAACACACAAAAGGGGTTACAGAGAAAAAGGCTCCCTGAGGAGCTCTGTCAGTTGGTTCTTATACATTTTTTAAATGGGCTGTCTCGGACACCTCCCACCTGATACAGATAATATCATAACATTCCTTTTTGGTTTTCTGTTCAGTAATGAGCATTATGATTCATATCCAAATGGTACTCCCCTAGCCTGTCTCTCCTGTTCTACTGATTTATAATTACCTCTTCCTGCCAGCCTCAGTAAATCACAGGCCAAATAAGGGAAGTATGCGAGACATGCAAAAGACAGCATACACACACGCTCTCTATATGAGTTAAAACATCTGCACCCCAGTATAATACTAATTTTTATAACAAGAGTCACCAATGAACCTGTTATGGTTCATGTCTTTGGACTGTGGGAGGAAGCTGGAGTACCCGGAGAGAACCCAAGTTAACTCGGCCTACTATTCACATCTTTTAATTCAATTCAATTCAATTGTATTTATATAGCGCCATATCATAACATTTACCATTTAGGAACTCAGAGTAAGTCTACTGTCTTCAGATCAGTCTTCAGTAAAAATCCAGTAAGTGTCTGACCTGAGGGAAGAACCCAAGGAGTGACTATTTACCAACTTTAAAATGATCATACTATGTCCTGACTTTGGTTCTCAAATTTAACCTTAATATTAAAACTTCCAAAAAAAATGAGAATGTCAATAAAATTAATGAACAACATTTTGAAGAAGTCTCAGATCTATTTTTGACACTCTTTTAGCTCCAGATGTGTTCAGTGTTGCGTTGGTCTTTTGGTTTTGGGAAGTAGAAAGAGCTCATCCTCTCTGTTTGAACATTGTACTGTACGCTGAGACATTTTATATTCATGTATCATACACAGTACTCTTTATCACTTTCAGTGAATTCAATAAATAATGTTTGATCCTGTCTTTGCCTGGAACACTTCCTGACAACTCTCCCTCTCAATCCTCTGGAATGTGACTCAGAGTTTTAATATAATGTCATCTCACAAGCAGGTTTCTGTTGGAAGAACATTGTTGTCCCATCCTGAATGTCAAACATCTGATCACTCACCCTCCTCTGCTTCATGTTGTGTGTCACAGCCAGCTTCCCACACCCAGATCCACAGTAGGAATAAAGTAGAGCAGACACAGCACAGTGTAGAGTTACACACAGTCATGTTTTTAGTTTGCTTGAAGTCTGATCATAATCCACTGCTGCCACTTCTTTACACCCTGTCTGTCACTCAGATCCTCAGAGGGTCACTGAAATGAGTAATGAGTGTGTTTACATGTACTCATGATGTGGCTTAGAGGAATTCGTAATTAAACTGCTGAAGGGAGCCTTCCTCCTCTGGAAAACATGCCGCCGCCCATTTGACCTACTGACTTCCTGTATTTGTGTGAGTGCTGCTGCTGCTCTTATCAAGAACACAAAATAAAAAAAACTGGACAACAGCCGCATGAAACACTGAAGTACCTTGGACACTTTGCAGACACTGCACGCTCACTTTCATATTTTGCACCCTTTGAATAAGAAAGGTCAAGTGCAAGGTCTTACAGGATAAAGTAAGATAAAGTAGACATTAATGATCCCACACCAGAGGACAAGAAATTACTCATAAATAAGAAAATATAGAGAAAAAAATCAAAGCAAATAAAATAAGAAGTTATACTTTCAAGCATACAGATATGTATATGACACAGTGCAGCATGAAGTCATGCTGGTGTTGAAGAGTGTGACAGCTGTTGGAATGAAGGACCTGTGGTAGATCTCCTTCTTACATGGTGGGAGTAGCAGTCTGTTGCTGAAGGAGATGTTTAAGGCCTCCACAGTCAGGAGGTGAGGAGTTGTTCATGATGGAGGTCAGGTGTGCTAGCATCCTCCTCTCCCCCACTTCCTCTGTGGAATCTAGGAGGCAGTCCAGGACAGAGCTGGACCTCTTGACCAGTTTCAGTCTTTTCCTGTCCCTCCCCAGCAGAGACTGCATAGAATAATGCAAATGTCACCACAGTGTTATAGAAGGAGTCCTGCACTGTTACGGCCAGATATAAGGGTATGAAGCAGTAACATAAAAACCAGATGTTAAGGTGAATAAACAAAGGAGTTTTATTAAATGAAAGTTCAGATTGTTTTAACAGAAGGAGGTGAGGTAAAAGGGAACAAAGGGCGCACGAGTGCTGTTTAAAAGAACAAACAAATATAACAAAAAGTGAACTCTAAACAGAGCCTATACTATTCTAAGTAGAAAACCAAAACGAGAAACAAACCCTCACTATCTAAGTCTAGTTTTATCGTTAACAAAAAAAATCAAAAACAGCACCCCTAAACTAGTGAATCTAACAGAAATGTTCTCACGTGTAATCAGTAAACTATAAACTAAACTAAACCCTGCCCAGTCCCAGAAATACTCCTCACCAACCTCCACAGTTTCGAAACACGATTCTTGTACGAATAAACGAGGCGAGCTCACAAACACCACACACAAAGACAAGCCGCCCCCGGCTCCGGTTTAAATGCCCGTGATGCTGCATTATTGGGCCCTCTGATTGGCGGCACGGGAAGGATGCCGCAGCAATCCCGGCCCTGCACGACTCACGGACGTGTGCCGATGTTGACCCCGCCTCCTCCAGTTGGGGCCTTTCGGGAACTGGCAACCGCACACCTGCATTTTCATAGTGGGACAGACACTACACACAAACATGTGCCGGGGCGAAACGGCGGCGGCCGTAACATGCACACTCCAAAGGACCTCAGTCTGCTCAGTAAGTGGAGACGACTTCGACCCCTTTTGTCCGACCAGCTCAGTTTGTTGTTGAGGTGAACACCCAGGTATTCAATGGACAAAGAGAGTCTGGTTAAGACACTGACAGGTAGGTGGAGGAGGAAAGGGGACCAGAGTCAGATCTATTGAAGAACAAATTTAGATTGTTTTCATATTCTTCAAAGTCGAACATTTTAACATGGGGACTTATGGAGACTGACTTGTTCTGAACACTGACAGTATAAAGCAGGGGTCCCCAAACTACGGCCCCCAGGCCACATCCGGCCGGCCTAAACAATTGGAGTCCCTCTAAACATGGCCTATTTTTTTTAAATTGCATTTTCCTATTATAAAATATCCACACTTAATGATTAAGGTTGGCATTTTCACCCCCTCACACAATGGTATATTCAGACGTGACTTTGCTCGTGATCAAGCGTCAAGTGTGCGCGGGCAAGGCGAGCTAACGGAAGAAGGCCAGACAACAAAATGTCAAAACTATTGAGGAAACGGAAAATAGATTCAGATTGCAGAGTTTTTAACCCTCTGAGACGGATTGGGCGGATCCGCCTAAAAGTCTTAAGTTTTACATATCTGTGAATATCTCCGAAAAAAAATAGATGTTCGGCAGACTGCATACGCAGTCGACGAATAGAAAAACATTACTAGGCAGAATACTTTCTTTTTCAACCAATCAGTGGATGGTTCCTATGACGTATTCTAGCCAATCAAAGGAGTCTGTGGTCTTGGGAGGGAGGGACAATAGAGAGAGACAGTGCAAGGAAAAGGCAGTTTGTCTAATCTAAAGATACAGTGGCGCTGCTCAAAGAATTTAACATTCGCTGACACTATGAAACTCGCTACACCAAGATCAAGCGAAGGGCAGCTGCAACAAATGATCATTATAATCTCCACAATAATACTGGTTGTCACTTTGGTCCACATCATTTCCTGTTAGACTGACCCCGGCCCCCCATCACAGAAAGGCAAGTTGATGTGGCCCCCACCGAAAAAAGTTTGGGGACCCCTGGTATAAAGAATGGACAGCACATGAGTGATGTCATCCATCATTTTCTGAAGCACTGTTGTGAAGTTTGAAGATGTTTGAGGAACTGCAGTTTTTGGCACTTCCACATAGGTTTCACTTCACAGACACAGAGGTTTTCTCTTGTTTTAACTACATTACAGCTTCCTGCGGTGTGTTTGAAAATACAGCTACAGCATCACCATGTTGGCATATTCCTTAATCCTCATTTGTAACTTCAAATTGACTGAAGTCAAAACTTCACTCAGATTTAGTGAAGTTTTGACATCTGTATGTCTGAGTCAACCAGTCTGGGTGGGTCCCTTCCAACAACAGCAGCTGGTTCATTTGTGCTGCCAGGCGTTCATGGAGTGCAGTTAGCTTCTTTGGCCAGTAGGTGTGGATCATGTCAGGGCCCGGGGCTGTCCAGCTCTTCATACCTGATACTCTATCTTGGATGTCTGGCAATGTGATGGTCATCGGTTCTTGTTCTGGAAGATTGCTGTGGTCTGCTCTTGAGTCCACTAGCCACTGGGCATTGGTGTTCTCCCATATGCTCTTCCAGTACTGCTCAGTCTCTGCCCTGGGTGGATCTGTTCTCATGTTATTACCCTGCCACTGAGAGTACACTTTAGATGGTTCAGTGGAGAACATCCTGTTTATTCTCCTGGCTTCTGCTTCTGCTATGCATCTCTCCAGGCGGGTAGCCAGAACCGTGAGCCTTTGTTTGGCATTCTCCAGTGCCTAGGGTATAGACAGCTTGTTGTAGTTCCTGGGTATCTTCTTCTTCCCCATACATTTCAGCAGTTCTGACAATTGGCTCTTCTCTTTGTGTGCCTCTGATCTTGGCCTCCAACCTCCTTCTCCATGGCCTTTATTTTTTAGCTTGTGATGGTCATATTGATAACCACACATCTCCAGGATCACTGTTGCTGTGATGTATATCAGCTGATTGATGTCAGTTATAGACCTAGTAGACCGTAGCGCTGCATTTACATCCTCTAGCAGATCTTCAGAGGGTACTTAACACTTAGGCCTGGTAGTTGTTGTCTCTGCCTGGTTTTCAGTTTAGCTATTATTTGCATTCTCAGGATATCTAGACATATATATACTGTATGTATATTTAAAGTGAACTCCTGCAGTCAGCCAGTCTTCTTTGTATCTTGTTTATTTTTCCAACCCAATCTCCATTTAATCCAGGATTGAGTAACACTTACTCACTTCCTCTTACTTTCTTTAGAAAGGCTGACGTTTGGAAAAGTTTTGCTTTTGAGCAATTATTGACACAAAAAACGGACAGTGATGAACCAGTAAAGACCAGATTGCTAAAATACTGAAATGTGAATCGAGGGACGTTTGTTTCCAGTGTGAAGGGAAGTTTAAGTTGCTGGGCGTTGCAGGAAAGAAGTCTATGTGAAGGAAGTGATCTTTTTGCTCACTGTTTTCGCTTCATTGTTAGGGATGCTTCTAAAGCTGTCTTTATATTATATTTATTATATTAGGGTGTTTGTAATAATTAAGTAAGTTCATTAAAAGATGCTTTTTAACATTATGACCATTATGACATTAAGTTAACTGTTAATAGATGCATAGTAAATATGTAAAAATCAAACTCAGTTCAATAATAAACATTCAAAATAAGTTAAATGTGTTTTTCTTAACTGTACTGTGAACAGGGTTCTTATAAAAATGGTAAAACTATACACATTAATATGCGTTAATAATACTACAGTGGATAATAGCATCATAAACATGTTTACTGTAAAACTATAGGACATGTTGTCAGAAGATCTTAGCACTTTGTTATAGAACAGTTTTAAAGTTCTGTTGATGTTTTATGAATCACTTAAAAGCAAGTAAATAAATAAATTAATATATAATTAATAAGTAAATATAAATAGAGGAAATGTATGTATGTACACATACCCCGTTTGTATGTAGAAACTTTTCATTTTATTTATCTACTAGATTTTATATATATAACACTGTTGGCTGGTGTTTGTTTGTTTTTTCTTTGTTGTCCCATTCAGGATCTCTGAAAATCTCAGATAACTTCTTACGGCGTCACTTTATTTTCAATTCTGTGAACAGAATGAACAGATGAAACATTTTTGTTCAGCTAACGTGACATGCTGCTGTTCTTGCTCAATACTCAGAAATGTTTGCTGCACATCTTTTTAAATGTGCACTCGCCATCAAAGTTTGAGCTTTTTGAAATACTTAGGAACTTTTAATCATGATGAATATGCTAAAAAACGTTCATCAGAAAGACTCACTGTTGTCTCATTGTCTCTGGCGGTCATGGGGTAAAACCACAGCCTGGGATCTGACACCATGACTTCCCCAAATCTGACTCATTATCCCTAAAATAGAAAAGAAATGTACTTGTGAGGCAAAGGAAACAGGGAATGAATCATCGTTTAGAAAAAGCTAAATAATCAATAGCTCAAACTGAAAGTGCTGAAGGAGCGTCGTCTGGTGGGACTGTACAAGGTGAGGTTGGAGACGTGGACAGGATTCTGTTCAGAAAATCAAAGCGTGGAGGAGAATTTACTGCTCAGTGTTGTATATATGTTTGTGTATCTATGAATTACACTCACACAGATACTATGTTGTGTGCCACATGTCAATAATAACACCAACACATGAACTATACCATAATCCCACTGCTACAAATCAAACACTAATTCTTGGTAATTAAACTTATAAATATTAAAGCAGGAACAGAAATAATGAGTGAAGCTACAGAAACAAATTACTAGCATGCTAACAGACTAAGCTAAAATGCAACAGCCAAGGGACATTTGAACGTCTTAAAACCTGACAGGTTTGTTTGAATTGATCTGATTGAAGTACTGAAAGGACGGGATGCTGTACAGCCATGCAGAGTGTTGTCTACAAAATGTACTAATGTAGTTCAATGTACTTCTATCATCTGCAAAGTAACTCAGCAAAGTAAAAAATAAATAATGTAGTTCAAAATGTTCAGTGTTTCTTTTTGAAACGTAGTGAAGCAGACGTACACACATCTGGAAACCTGACAAACCACGTGGACACCAGAACATGTGATTCCAACAGCCTGCACTCCTCCACTCATCCCAAAGCTGTTGGGTGGGGTTGTGCTCAAGGCTTCTTTGCAGCAGGTCTATAGCTAAAATTTTAGAGGTGAGATCACAAGTCCAGGGCAGCACGGTGGTGCTGGTTTGAACCTTGGCTGGTTCTTTCTGTGTGGAGTTCGCATGTTCTCCCCGTGTCTGCGTGGGTTCTCTCCGGGTACTCCAGCTTCCTCCCACACTCCAAAGACATGAACATGTTCATTGGTGACTCTAAATTGGCCGTAGGTGTAAATGGTGTGAATGGTTGATTGTGCCCTGTGATAAGCTGGCGACTTGTCCAGGGTGTCGCTTCTCACCCAGTCACCTGGGATAGGCTCCAGCCAAACCGTGACCCTAATGGATAAGTGGTCACAGATAATGGATGGATGGATGGATCCAAGTAGTCCGTCCAATCCGTAGACCTGAAATTCTTTGAAAAACAGTTGTAAATCACAAAGTAACATGATGGTTTAAAGCTGTTTTCAAAGTGTCGTCTTCTCCTCTACTCTAAATTGTTTTTTGACACACTGACATTAATAAAATGACCTTTATTATATTCTTTACACAAGCAGCTGTCAAAAGTAAGAACAGACACATTATAAAGGTTGAGATGATTCAGTCTTTTCTTGAGCTGAATGTGTCTTAAAACCAGGATGTGATCATTGACTTGACTTTAACACTGAGAGATACTGATTTAGTATTTGCATACCGTGTACGAGAAGTTTAGTTTCAAACCAAATGAAGATGCAATTTCTAAAAAAGCCCAATGTCTGTACTTCTTGAGAAGAATGAATATGTGCACAGTGATGACTCTGATCTGTAGACATTTCATTGAGTCTGTTCTGTCCTTCTGTATGGTCTCATGCTTTGGAAAGCTCAATCCGGCCAATAAGAATATGCTAAGATGGCTTGTCAAAGTGGCCAGTAAAGTTTATTGGGATTAGTCAGATATAAATACAGCGGACAAGACCTCTGTATCCTCAGTGGTATGACCCAGCTGTGCAGAGCAGTCAAGTTCCTCCAGGCACAAAGACTGGAGGGACAAAATAAAATATTAAAATATATAATAAATATGTTGTAACATAAGGAAGGAACAAAAGAACTCAAACCAAATGTACAAAATGAATTGGTATGAAGGTGACCCTTCACTGTTGCACAGTATTCCCAATCAGATTTGCAACCTAATTTAATCTAACTCAAACACATAAGTGCTACACACCCGGAACTCTCATGAGACGGGCAGTCACACAGGGCAGCTGTGCAATAAATCAGATGATCTGTAGTTCGATCCCCGGCTCATCCAGTCTGCATGTCCAAGTGTCCTTGAGCAACATACTGAACCCCAAATTGCTCCTGAAGGCTGCGCCATCAGTGTGTGAATGTGTGTGAATGGTTAGCTCCTAAAACTGATGAGCAATTGGTTCCTTGCATGGCAGCCAATGCCATCAGTGTATGAATATATAATATTCTGGTTAAATCATTCATAGATAGAAAGATAGAAATATAATATTATATAAATGATACTAATTATAAATAAAACTGCACAAGATGTGTAAAGGCATTCAAATCTTTTGTATTTTCCAAACTTTACAGATAGTGCAAATGTTACAGAAAAACCACAAAATAAAAGCATCAACAATCCTTTGAGAGCTGCTACAACCAGCAGTTTATGGCAACATGAGAACTGCAAACACACACACACACACACACACACACACACACACACACACACACACACAGACACACACACACACACACACACAAGAGAAAACCTCTCAGACACAGAACGTCCCTGCGCTGAAGTCCACACGCATCATTTTTCAGTGCAAACACGAGGAGGAAGCATCCGTTCATTCTTGGAAGAGATAGAAGCTCAAATGTTAATATTGTGCTAAAGATTTGGCTTTTATCATGCAGAGACACACATCTTCAACTTTCAAAGTTATTCTCCACAATATTTCAATAACTTGAAGAGTAAGGAAAATAGGACGAGATCCACTGAATGTGTTTCAATACATGAAAACCAGAAAAAGAAATCTTACTGCACATGTGCATGTCACGGTCATGAACATGAATGCAGCCTAGTCAAATGCTACAATAATGAGGGCTATAAGCTTTGGGTAACATCCAAACCAACATATGTGTGGCTGCTTCTCCAGCTGATATGTCTTCAATGAATAAATAGTCAAACTTTAAGTTAGAAGTCTCTGAGCGTCTTCATCCCATCTGCTCCACTGGAGAAGTGATCACACAATATGAAATCAGACTACATTAGCTTGAACTTTAAAAATAAAGCAAACAACAAAAACAATTCCAATGGACTTGCCATGATCAGTAAATCCGCTCGCAGGGTTGAAATAAATTTTTGTGACAGTCAGTTCTAATGTAACTCATCCTACAGTAAGGCCACTGTGGTACTTCCTCAAAGACTAGACCAGTATATGTTATTGTACATAAAACGTTTAGTTGACTTTGGCTTTAACCACGACCACATTGGCTTTAACTATGACCGCAATCACTGCATAAGCTTAACCCAGCAGTTTTTCAACCACAATCATGTCATTCCTGAACCTCATACCACGATCAAGCAGGTTTTTTTAAGCCTGGACTTAAAACTAACTGAACCTTACCCATTTACTTTTGGTTTTGGTTCTCAGCAGGTCAGGTCCAAACATATGAGCACTGCTGTCGCTCTTAACAAACCAACACACTGGTCAGACTTGGTCTCTCCTGGTTCTGGCAGCTCATATCTGTACCAAACATTTCCAGTCTCACACACTTTACGTTCACGACGTGTAACAAAAGTCACTAAAAACACACACAGCACAGAAACTGCAAAGCAAACAGTCCAAACATACAAGCAGTTCTCTCTGAGGCACCGATGCCTCATGGGTCAGAATTCCTCGGTGCTGAGCGTCCTGTCGGGTTTGATAAATAGACGATAGATTTGAATTTGTAGAAATGACACGACTGCCCACTTCAGATCTTTGGCCATAAAACGCAGCTGAGTGCCACATTTCAAGACACAGATAAAAACAACAGAGCCCAAACATAGCTGACATTTTTCTGAGCCTCACTCTGGTTTTGGACCACCTCAGTCTCTTTTGGAAACACACTGCCACCTCACATTGGTTCAGTGTGTTCTCCTCCTGGAACAGCTGTGTTGATGGCCCCTTCCCTCTGACTTAACACCACATCCATCAATCCAAAAGGACCAAACATCCCATCGTCCTGGTCTTGGTTTTGTCTTGACCCACATTCTTTCAGACAGGTGACCCAGTGTTTCATGGCTGGAGGTTGATAGAATCATTGCATCAGACACTTTTCTTTCTGCTGTTTAGCATACTTCCTCCTGCGCTGCTCCAGACCTCGTTCCAGACGCTCGTCCTCCTCCAGAGCTCTGAGGACAAACAGAGAGTCAGTCGTCCAACACCTACACATCAACACCTTATCTACAGCTGTGTGTGTGTGTGTGTGTGTGTGTGTGTGTTTACAGTATGTCTGTTGTAAAGCTACACCGATAGTTGAGTTTAGTTTCTCTTTTCTAACTGTACTTCTGCTCTTGTTGTTTTTACAGATACTTTATTGATTCCTCAAAGGGAAATTCATTAATTTTCCCCTTTTTGTGTCAATTTGACATTTTAATGATTTGTTCTCTTGTATTGTGTTTTTTTATCTCATTTGTCATGTAAAGTGTCGTTGAGTCTGTTAATAAAATAAAATATTATTCAGAAAAAATCGACTGTGGTAGTGATGTGATCAAACATCTTTAATTAACACTGATTATTTTATAATTAGAATAATAATAACAGTTTAGCTGACTATCCTCTGACACCCTCATTATTATTATTGTTATATTATTATCATTGGCTGTACAGGACAAACATGGTACATGATGTGCTGCATGTAGCTGGTTGAGCAGCATCACACTATACTGCCATCTAGTGGCAAATTAGCCATAAAATCTAATCTTAATGAAAAAATATTTTGTTTTGGTTCCAGTTTAACGACATTAACCCGGACATCATGGTTAATAAATATGTCAGTGTAAGCATGAAGCAGGACAATTGTAGAGCCAGAAGCAGCCACAGACTTTATGAACAGCACAGTGAGTGTGTCTCACCCTCTCTCCTTGGCGTCTATATTATGGACCAGTTCGTCTCGCTGGTTGACCAGTGAAACCAGCTCCTGGAGCAGCAGCTGCTCTCTGTGTTTATGGGCCTGACTCTTCTGCCACTCTGCAGCACAAAGACGACAGACAGACACAAAAGCAGAGGATTGAGAAGGAAGAGAACTTTCTGGAATAGAAGAATGTGTAGTATAAAATTGTATGCATTTATGTAGTAGTATAGACAAAATGTGACTTTTAAGGTTTTAAGTTTGATGTCATTATTATGATATGATTTGAGCACAAACTGCACAGTGAAGGTTTGGTTTACTATAATCACCTTGTAATAAGCACCATGGTAACAGTTAAAGATGTATGTATTCATTCTGAGCTGGGTTTAAAACAATGTGTGAAAAGTATTAATAAAAAACAAACAAAAAAAGAGGTTTGAAGAACTGTACTGCACCAAGTAGTATGTAATGATTGTTACAACACTTTGTGATGATTGCTATGGTACTTACTAAACCACTTTCAATGTTTAAATGCAGTACAGAGAAACTATAATCTAACGGTGTACTACTGGTGTGTAACTTTAATGGTGTAAATCCTTCGAGTGGAAAGAAAAATAGAGTACTCAGCTTTGTGCTGCAAAAATGTGCAAAAAAATTGTTTGTCTGTGAAGATAATAAAGCTCATCTGCAGCTAACTTTGATGAATCCTGTGTGTTTTGAAGATTGATACAGTTTGACAGATTGGCGTTGAAGTTGGTTTCTGACAAGAATCAAGACTCCTTTTCTGATCTGATACCTCAAATGGAAAAGATAGTGAAGGATGACAGCTTAACCAAGGTGGCAACATCAGGACTTCAAGCTGTATTTGATTGGTTTCTGCTCATTACTGACCTCACAACTATTTATTGTGTTTATTTAATGTCTTAGTGGTAAATGATTATAGTGACAGAAAACTACCTACACGTTCACACTGACCAGTGTGCAAAACACAGGGAGCGTCAGAGAGTCTCTCTGTGCCTGCATCACTAAATAATCCGAATCATTTAAAATGATTGCAGAAAATATCCTAATATAAACAGATGTTTATGGATGTTTGCTGACAATTGGCATGATGTAACAGTTCTACCTGTGGTGGGCTACATAAAGGGTTACTGTATATGGATGATTATGGATTTTAAAACATTAACATAGCATTACATTACATTTACATTTAGTCATTTAGCTGACGCTTTTATCCAAAGCGACTCACAGAGACGGGAACCAGTCATGGTACAGTGTGATAGGAAAGTGTTAGTGCAGCAGTAAGTGCTGTGACAATTCATAAAGGGGTAGATTTATCATGTCCAGTTGTTGGTAGTGTTGGAGAGGAGGTCCTCTCTGAAGAGCTGGAGGTCTTCAGGAGTTAAAGAGGGACGCCCCTGATCTGGTAGGAACTGGTAGGACGTTCCACCAACGGGGAACAACAGACGAGAAGAGTTTGGATTGCCTTGAGTGAACTGTGGCAGAGTCAGGCGTCGTTCATTGGAGGAGCACAATGGTCGTGAGGTAACATATGCCTGCATAAGGGCGTTCAGGTAGGTAGGTGCAGAACCAGAGACTACTTTGTAGTCAGTGTCAGAGATTTGAATTTAATGTGGGCTGCTACAGGTAGCCAGTGGAGCTCGATGAGGAGCGATGAGGAGAAGGTAACATGTGACCTTCTGGGCTGATTGTAGCAGCAAACAATCATTCACTGTGTAAAGATATGGTGGAGTAACTGCGCCCTGGGCAGAGAATAAAGCCACACTCTCACAGTTCGTACTGTAATCCAGTCTTCTCAGTGCTTAGTTTATATAGATAGTGCAGCTGTCCATTTGATTCCCTCCCTGTGTAAATGCTGGCTTTCATCAGAGTGTTTCTTTTCTCATCTAACTCTGAGGGTTTATTTTCACCGATCCACAGTCAATGATTGTTAGAAAACTGGAAAGACAATGATCTGTGAGGTGAAATGTTTTTGTCCTGTTCCTTTTGGTCTGAGATGCTGGTGCTTTAGTGAGACATACAGCAACAGTGAATGTTGTAATATAGAATTTAAACATGTCTAACTGCAGGCTGTTAAAACAACCACATACTGTGTGTTTGGGGTATCGTGCACATCAAACTTATTTCATATAAGTGATACAGTACCCATCCTATGAGTTTCAACCACTCCACCACTTCTTTGGCAGACTTAATAAACAAGCATAAGAGTTTCTCTTTGATCACTTCAATGATTTCAAATCATGTTGTGGGGTGTTGTTGAAGCAGTAAATGTCCAGTAATAGAGTCCTACCTTCCATTGCCATCATGTCACTCAGCTCTTTCTTTAACAGCTCAAATCTTCTTTCTAAGTCTTGTTCCTCGAGCCTGTCAATCACAAGAGACGCATCACAGGATGTGTGACATCAGCTGAGTTTGTTGTCAGTCGTTTCAACAAGAAAAGAGGTGGGGGTCCCGTTTCTTTACTCGCTTTTTGACCAGAAAAATCAAATCAAATCTTAACTCAAGGTCTACTTATTAATGTTTTATCGCATCTCATAGTTTTCTCAGTTGACATGGCTTGAGCTTTTTTTGTCAGATGACTATACCAGAGGTTAAGAACAAAGAGTTTGTTGGAGGTTAGACCTGCTTCTTCATGTAGCCTGATTTCAGGATTTCAAATCATAAGATGTCTGAGATTTTACTTACAAATCTTGTAAAGTTCAGCTTTAAGGAGGCTCTGAATATGAAGATTTGAACTTAATTACTTAACTTAAAAAAGGTGCAATCAGCAGCTTTCTAGACAGAATTTATTATTTCTGCTTAAGTTAGCGTGTTGGCCGACTAAACCTTGTGGTGAGATTATTTTGTCAGTTGTAACTTCTACAGTTTACACTGTGTGTTATGAGGAGTGTGTGTCATGGATGTCTCACAGCAGCTGCAGATGATCCTGCCTCCTGATCAGAGCGTTCTTCTTGTTGACCAGCATGAACCATTCCTGAATGAGCCTCTCCTCCTCTATCTTGTCACTGCCTGCAGGGCAGAATCACATTATCATGACCCCTCTGTCACTTACAGTCTTTCTGTATATGTGGGCTCTTGGTGTTATGGGGTGAAGAGGGTTAGGATTTGATTTCAGTGATACATTTCATGTGTCTTCTACTCATAACCCAAAATGAATAATCTGTGCCTTTGAATTACAACTTTTCATCCCTAAATTGAATCATTTGTACAAATGAATGACTCCCTTTAAATATCACTTTGTAACCAACAATTTCAGGCAAATTATTAAGACAGGTGATCTTAAAAATCTGAGGATCATTTGTCAGAAAGACCTAGGATGTGATTTGAGTGAGGAGGATTGGTAAATTATTTGATCAAATATAGGGGAACACATGAAATTGATTCAGTATAAGATAATTCATAGATTTTATTTCACCCCTTCAAAACTACATAGAACAGCTTAATAGGAAATAATGTATGTTGGAAATGTCAGAGTGAAATTGGGACATTTCTACATGTAATTTGGGTGTGTAAACTGGTGTACACATTTTGGGAGAAAGTATTGGAACATGTGAGTAAATGGCTGGGCGTGGCGGTATCTGTATCACCAAGACAAAACAAGAAGATTATTAGGGGACCAAACAGAAGTGCCAAATATATCTAAATATGAACGGGGGGTTTTAAAAGTCGGGATGGTCACAGCTGCTCGGATTCTCAGATTATGGAAGAGTACAGTCGCCCCATATGTTAAAAAATGGATGGAAATTATGTCAGAAGTTGCATCATATGAACACATGTTGGCTAGAATTAACAATGAAGATATATATAAGAGATATGGTGTTGACTGTTTATTCTGGTTGATTTGCTGTAGGCCTTTGTATATATGGTTGTATGTTAGATTTTATGTTTGTGTGTATGAATAAATAAAAACTTCAATGACAAAAAAAAGACTTGACTGATCTTACCTGTTTCCATTAGTTGTCGGAGTTTCCTCTCCACCACACCTGCTCTGTTATCAACATGGTTTTGTTCTGCCTCCAGGGCTTCTATCTGATTCAGCACATACTGGCTGGGGTCCTGGATGCATTAACACACAACACACACACAATTACCTTTAACAATAATCTATTTTTGATACAAACTGGAACAGAAATGGTATGCATGTGACAAATCAGCAGAACTCCAAATTCAAAAACAGACACTGAAGTCCTCAGATTTAAAAACAGTAACAGTAAAACAAACAGTTTCAGACTGACCTGGCCTTCTGCTCTTCCCTCTTCAACCACAGTCTCTGTTCTCTCTGTAAGACAAACAGAACTTAACTATATCACTTGTATAAATGAAGCAATGCCTAATAACATTCATTTTAAAAACATTCCATATCATCATGTCCCAATAAAGTCAACAGAGAACGAAGCCAGCTTTAGAAAAGGTGGATACATGAAGTCAGTGGTGAGAACAACGAACCAGTTTCTGATTTCCTCCTGGCAGTTACACTGTCTTCTTGCCCTGCAACAACCTGCACACCAAAAGTTGCCTCATATATCATAGATCACAGAGAAAAAGGTAATGGTGACAATTAAAAAGGATAAATTAAGAAGGCATCATACCACTGATATGTCTCCTTCATCTAAAGACCCACTTCTCCGCTGTGACCTACGCTTCTTAACCAGATCAGCATCTTTGACATGAGAGAAACCTGACTTGGACAGAAAATGACTCCTTGGTGGTGCCACTGGAGCCCCACCTGCCCCAGCAGCCTGGAGTCGTTTGGTTCTGGGAGGTGGAACCACACTGGATTGACTTTCCTTCTCTGCTGTGCTAACAGTCCCATTCGTCTCAAGACTTATACCTTCCTCCTGGAGCCTCTGGGCGCAGTAGCGAACTGTCGCCTCAGGGTCGTCTTGGCACTCCCGGTCCCCAGCTACTGCATAGCTGGACTCGCTGCTGTCCTTCTCTATGTGAAGCACACTGAGCTCCTGGCCTGTGAAATGGGTGCGGATCTGGTTGAGGTAGGTCATGACAATGAGGCGGTCAGGCACTGCTAGCATGACCATGTCTGAAGGCTCTATCAACCTGGAAATGCCAAGTTCTGCAAAGCCATCAAAGGCCTGCAAAAAACAGATGGATCAGATTAGGAATTATCAAGAGACACATGAAAAATTAAGTTAGAAGTGTGGTATGTTGGTAACAGATGACCACTTGTTAATCACCTTTTTGTTGTTGCGCTTGATGTCGTATGGGTCCAGCATTTCAAAATTACTACAAATAAAAAGAAAAAGACAAATTAAACACAGAGCAGTGCATGCATTAGGGTCTAAGGAAGGAATAGAATATCTTAAACTTCTTTATCTTCTATCTGTAGACCAACTATTTCAAGTGTAACTTACATTTTTTCTGGGTAGAAGTGATGTAAGATGGCACAAAAGGCGAGGCCATTCCTCCAAGAGGTGCTGAAGTTGGTGATCTTCACTCCCTTGTGACCCTGTGTGACTTCCTGACACCATTCCAGTAGAGACTGACTGGATGTCACTAAGCTGGGACTGGCCACAAGGTTCTAGAACGCACACAATATAAATATTGGGGAATATTGTAATATAAATCATATTTAAAGGACCAGGGTGAAGGATTTATGACTTTCTCCATAAGAACAGTTTATTTGAGGATTTTCAGTCAGGATTTAGAGTGCATCATAGCACAGAAACCACACTAGTCAAAGTGACAAATGACCTCCTAATGGCATCAGACAAAGGACTCATCTCTGTACTTGTCCTGTTAGATCTTAGTGCCGCATTTGACACCATTGACCATCAAATTCTTTTACAGAGACTGGAACATCAAATTGGCATCAAAGGAACCGCCCTAAACTGGATTAAGTCGTATTTCCTAGATCGATCTCAGTTTGTTCACATCAATGATGAATCCTCCCTGCATACCAAAGTTTGTCACGGAGTCCCACAAGGTTCTGTACTAGGACCACTTCTATTCAGTTTATATATGCTTCCTTTAGGGAACATTATTAGGAATCACTCCATTAATTTTCATTGTTATGCCGACGACGGCCAATTATATTTATCAATCAAGCCTGATGAAACCAATCAGTTTTCGCCAAGCATGCCTTAAGGATATAAAAAGTTGGATGACCTACAATTTTCTGATAAATTCAGACAAAACTGAAGTTCTTGTAATTGGACCCAAACACCTCAGAAACTCTCTTTCTAGAGAATTAGTTACTTTAGACGGGATCACCCTGGCCTCCAGCTCCACCGTAAAGAATCTTGGAGTTGTTTTTGATCAGGATTTGTCTTTTAATGTCCACATAAAACAAACTTCGATTACCCAATCTTCCACTTACGTAACATCGCCAAAATCAGACGCTTGTGTCTCAAGCGGATGCAGAAAAACTAGTCCATGCATTTGTTACTTCTAGGCTGGACTATTGTAACTCTTTGTTATCAGTCTGCTCCAAAAAGTCTCTTAGGACTTTGCAGCTAATTCAGAATACTGCTGCACGTGTTCTGACAGGAACCAAGATCAGAGATCACATCTCTCCCATTTTGGCTTCCTTGCATTGGCTACCTGTTAAATCTAGAATAGAATTTAAAATTCTTCTCCTTACATACAAAGCTCCTTATGGTCAGGCACCATCATATCTAAAAGAGCTCATAGTACCTTACTACCCCTCTAGAACACTGTGCTCTCAGGATGCTGGGTTCCCTGTGGTTCCTATAGTTTCCAAAAGTAGACTGGGAGCCCTTTGCCTGTGTGATGGAGTGCTACAGAGGGGGTGGAAGGAGCCAGCTACAGGAGAGACACGGTGGCAGGTGGTGGTGCCAAAGGCCCTGCGGGAGACGGTGCTCCAGGCAGTGCACGGAGCACCTGGATCTGGTCACTTTGGAGTAGCCAAAACCCTCCGCCGCCTTCGACAGGGGTTCTATTGGGGCCAGCATCGGCGAGACGTGGAAGACTTTTGTCGCCGCTGCGACAGTTGCACTGCACGGAAAAGCCCCACAGAGAGATCTCATGCTCAGCTCCAGCAGTTTCCAGCATGGTGCCCCATGGAAAGGGTGGGAATTGATGTTCTTGGGCCATTTCCCCATACAGACAGGGGAAACCGTTACATTCTCACCGCTATGGACTATTTCACCAAGTGGCCAGAGGCATACAGTCTGCCAGACCATTGTGGACGCGCTGGTAGAGGGGATGTTCAGCAGGTTTGGGGTGCCAGAGGTCATCCACACTGACCAAGGCAGGAACTTTGAGTCCCGTGTGTTTGCAGTAATGTGTGAAAAACTCGGCTCCCAAAAGACCCGCACCACACCCCTCCACTCTCAGAGCGACGGCCTCATGGAGAGATTTAACTGCACACTAGCACAGTAGCTAGTCATTGTGACAGCTAAACACCAACGCGACTGAGATACACACGTCCCCCTAGTGTTAATGGCGTATTGCTCTGCAGCCCAGGACTCCACTGCCTGCTCCCCTTCCCTCCTCATGTTGGGCAAAGAGATCCGGACTCCGGCAGAGATGATGGTAGGCAAACCACCTGACACCCCTGTGGTTCCCCCGGGACCAGAGTATGCCAGAAAGCTACAGGACCGCCTTGAATCCGCCCACGAGTTCGCCAGAGGTCAGCTTCTGAGTGCAGGATCGAGACAGAAGAGGAACTATGACGTGCGTGCCAGAGGACGCCATTTTGAGGTTGGAGAGTCAGTGTGGGTACATAGAGAAAGAAGGGCAGATGCCGTAAACTGGACAGTGAGTGGGTGGGGCCCTGCAGGGTCCTAGAGAGACTGGGTGAGGTGGTGTACAGAGTCCAACACGGCCACGGAGAAATCACAGACCCCCTGCCATCTGAGAGACTTTGTTTGCCTCCCTTTGAAGAGGGGACTTTGAAGAGGGGGGGTAGTGTAACGGACTGTGTATACACTGTGGCTGTTTGAGTTGTGTTCAATTAAACTGTGCTACAGTGTATGGGGTGACGTCTGGGGGGGTGGCGTTGTTAGAGGCTGTGAAGCCTGTCAGTCATGGCAGTTGCCATGGCATTGAGGGGCGCGAAGTAGCCACCTGGGATTGGCGGAGGACCGGTGGGGGGTGTGTCCCAGGGGGGTGTGTGTTGGAGAGAGAGAGGGAGAGGGCTAATGTGTTAACGTTATATGCCTGTTTTGCTTGCTTGTTTTATTGTTTTGGCGTTGGCTACAGCCCACAGTAGCCTTTGTTCCATATTAGGAATAAAGTCCACCAAAACCAGTTGCTTCGTAGCTCCATTATTCCAGGTCGCTACAATATATTATTACTGCCATTATTGCTACCATATCTCCATTACAGTTAGTTAATGATTTGCTGCTGCTGTGCATCTGTGTCTCTCTATCTCTATCACAGGTTCCACTGCTACTGTAATCATTTTATCATTCATTGTAATTGTACAATATGTTTGTGTTGATTTGTTCTGTACACGTGACATCTATTGCACATCTGTCCGTCCTGGGAGAGGGATCCCTTCTCTGTGGCTCTTCCTGAGGTTTCTTCTACCTTTTTTCCCTGTTAAAAGGGTTTTTTGTGGGCAAGTTTTTCCTCACTCGAACCGTGGGTCTAAGGACAGAGGGTGTCACTCCCTGTACAGATTGTAAAGCCCTCCGAGGCAAATGTATTTTGTGACTTTGGGCTATACAAATAAGATTTGATTTGATTTGATTTGATCTAGTGGTGTAGATGCTGACTGCAACCATCTTGCAAACTATAGTGACCGTGAAACAGATGAAAGAATCCCTGGAGTCTGTAGATATAAGTCTCATTCTAAGGTAACAAAAACATAACAGTTCTCATTTTCACGTCATTGAGACATTAATGAAAGCATAGCTATATATATTATATACCGTTTCGTCATTTCCTGTAATTAGTGCCCCCTAAATCTGACACACTGAACTTTTCTGAATGCAGCTGCTTGCTGTTACTGGAAATGAGGATGATAAGAACAGAATTTGCAGGTCATAAAACCAAAATAATGGGCTTCTCTCTTGGGTTCACCACCCCAGTAATATTTTGCACATTACACAGTCATTTGATTATTTGTTAATATACTGTATAAATATCAGTAAGTGCAGCTATAACGTACTTCTGGAGAGACGGCCCCATCTGCAGGTCTTTTCTGAGGTGTTACTGGTTCCTTGGCTTGGTGGAGGCCAGTAACTTGTGACTTGCTGTCAGCTTCTTCCGGTTTGTCCCTTTGTCTGGAAAGACACAAAATAAAGCAATTTAGTAATTCCACAATTAAAAACATGTTTGTCATGAACTTGTTGTTCATGACAAACATGTTAATTATTATATAATATTATATATTATATTATATAATTGATTATTTTGCAAACCATGTCACGAATGAAACCACATACAGAAAACATGTTAGATAATTAGAAAATACAAGGGAATTAGAATGTTTATGGTATCAAGAGAAAGGATAATGGAAAACACACACATATTTCAGTTATGAGTGCATCCCCCCCACACCTACACTCACACACTTAAACTGTGTTGATAATCTTACCTTTCTTCATCTAAACACCCAGCAGCTATGTCTACAGATACAAAGCCAAAGTCCAACTCTTCATCTCTTATTTCCTTCCTTGATTTTATTTCCATTGGTTCACTGTCTTTATCATTTTCTATATGCAGCCAGTCATCTTGAGAAGATGCAACAGTGGAAGCAAGGGACCCATCAACTTCTGTTTGCAAGACTTTTTGAAAGTCAGCCTGCTCAGACATTGCCTCTGCAGCCTTATCTATGTCATCAACCGGTTTATCTGTAAAGGTCCAGTCTTTAATGATTTCATCCAGTGCCTTCTCAGTTTCTTCTACAGAGTCTGCCTGTGGGAATTCTTCTGCCATTGCTGCTAAAACTTCCCGTTCCAACTCTGATACATCATCTTCTGCTTTGACTGTGACAAAACCTCCTTCAGAGATCATACTTGAATCCAGCGGTGTTGTGCTTTCTTTTGTTTCCTTGCTAGTGACAGATATATCCTCTGGACTTCTCTGAGAGGATTCCATTTCTAGGGGGATATCGTCTACAGGTGATGTGCTGTCTGAATAAGTTGCACTGAGACGTTTCTTGGCCCGAGGAAATGGAACAGGCAAGCATGACTGTTCATTCTGTTCTAATCTCTCTAATTCATGACTGATTTTAGCTACTGTGTCTGTTAGACAGGAAGGTGGTGAGCCAGAAATTGTAACGTCATCTGGGAATGACCCACTGTGACATTTCTTTACTCTTGGTTTTGGTACAGGCAAGCTTGAAGCTTCTGGTACCTTCTCTGAAATATGACCCTCCTCCACTTGAACACTGTTCTCAGTCGTCGCTCTGTTTCTCCTCAACTTCACAGGGGCCACTTCTTCTGAAGATGTAGAAGATGGATCCCTCAGAGGAATAATGTGGAAGTCTTTGCTTTCTTTAGTTGATGAGAAATTGGATGAAGGACCATCTGGCCTTGTTGCCTGTGGCTCCTCTACATGGGAAGACTTAGATGTGCTCTCTGTAGCTAAAACATCATCTGGGAAGGAGCCACTGAGATGTTTCTTTACACGAGGCTTTGTCATAGGAATAGTTGTTTGTTTGTGCTTCTCTGCCTCTGCTATCTGTGATGCGTCCTCTGATTTATGGGTAGATGTAATGCCGATTGTAACAGCTGTATCGTCAACTATAGCTGACTGCTTTATTTCTTCAATTTCACTCATAGGTTTTATAGACTCATTGTTTGCAACATTTAGATTTTGCTGCATAATTTCCTTGTCACTGTCAATTTTGCCAGATTTTCTTGATGGCAATCTCCTGCCATGTTGTGGACGTATCCTCTTGATGATTGAGAGAGAAGAAGTTTGATCAGCATGAAATACCTCTGGCAATGGGACGATACTCTCAATTCCTTTTGTTTCAGCAGGAGGGATAACATGAGAAGAGGCCTTGTCTTTCTTTGGCCATTCCAAGGTACAAGTGGTTTTCTCTGTGACCTTTGAACAGACCAATTTTGGGTCTGCCTGTAGAGATGCATTGTCAACAAAATTGGTGGTTGTTAGGTCCTTTCTTCCTGCAGGTTGTGAAGGGATCATTTCAGTGGCTGTTTGACAGGGTTCATCAATGCTCTGTAATTGTTCAAGAGCACCAGAGACATCAGAGCTTATCTCACATGGTTGAGGAGGAACAGAAGAAGAATCAGAATCTTTCAAAGTAGAACTGACTTGGGGTTTTAAATTCTGTTGGTCAGTTTTTGGAACAGATGGCTCTCTAGTGACACCATCTTTTCTTCTCAGAGGTTTGCAGGGTGCTGTTCTCTGTGGAGCTTCGGGTGGCAAATTACCATCTCTTTTTTTCACACGTGGAGGAGGGACAACCTCGAAGCCTATCTGCACAGATTCAGCTGCCTCTTTTTGTCTGTAGTCACCAGTATATGTTGTTACTTGAGCACCACTTTCTTGGGCATGTTCATTCTGAGGTGCACCTAGAGGAACTCCACTATCTCCTTTGTTTATGATGTCAGATGGGGCAATGGCACGTAGTGTGAGAATGATCTCATCAGTAGCATCTTTCCTTACAGACACGACTGGAATAACCTCAGTGCCAAGCTTGACAGACAAATTTTCAGTTTTTTGTTTGCGGTCTGGTGTATCCTTCCTTCTGAGTGGCCGTATCGGAACAGTGTCTTTTTCAGAATCACACCCTTGCTGTTGCAGTTCTGGAACTTTTCTCTTGGGCTTTCTGCCTCGCTGAGGAACAGCAATGTCAGGTTGTTGTCCAATGGGTCTGATGTGCTGAAAATCTGAGGATTTGTCCATGAGGATCTCTTTATTTGCACTGGCATCTGTCAGTGATTCATTTGATGCAGGCTGCAGGCTTGTTCTTAAGGAAAAGAAAGGACAAGCTTCAGATTTGCTGTTCTTTATTTACTGTCACATAGTTGTACCATGCACCCAATCTCCAAACTATTAATCTGCTTAAGCAGCAAGACAGCAATCAGATCTTAATACACAGTGTAAACAAAAGTGCCCTATACTTTCAATATTTTGCTGTACTTATCCACGTGCACCCTTTTAATGAAACAACACAAAAGCACATATAGGGAACAAGGACAATATTAAACTCAGTTAACAACACCTGTGGAAAATGTTTCCAAAAACGCAATAATACCATTCCACATCACAATGCCAGCCTTACAGCCATTACATATAGTTGACCATGACAATTCCTTGAGTAGTAAGCACTCATAAGTAGAACAAGGGACAATGTTATCACCAAAAATGCAGAACATGTACACTGTCACACCGTGCAACCAAACACTAAGCTGGAACATTGTCCCCCAGCACTCACCCTTTATCCAGCTGTGAAGAAGGCAACCATGTTTTAACCTCATCATGTTCTGTCTCAGTCCTTGCTAACAAACTTTCAATGTACACTGATGTTTGAACAGAGTCCTGCCCTGTGACTGATCTCTGCTTTGTATCAAGAGTAGTGTCTTGTTCCTCTACCTGTTCACTATCATCCTTTGATATTTCAGTGATATCTGCCTCTGTCAGTGGTGGCCATTTCTTCATACTTGCACAAACTAAAAACTGATCATCACTGTCAGTATCTGGTGATGGAAACGCTGACTGATCATCCACCAAGTCCCACATGTAAGGCTCAACACTTGTTGGATATTCGCTGTCATGTTTGTCTTCAAACTGGTCCTCTGTCTTCTGGTTGAGAGTTTTGTTGTCCACATATTGTGGAAAAAACTCATCTGGAGAGGTTGATTTCTTGTTTTTCGGATCCATGGAAGAGACAGCCTTGGGTTGGTGATCCACTTCAGCTAAAGTAAAGCTAGATGGCCCCAAAATGGATGCTACTGTTTCATAACTGTGAGACATGGATACTAGAGTGAGTGAGTGAAACGTGGAACCATGCAAAAACAATGGTTTCAATAAATATGGAGCTAAACTTTGAAATGTTAAAATCTGCATTCGAAAAATAGAATGAGCTTGATAGGTGATGTGATATCACAGTTTCCATTTAGGCTTACCAATAATCAATGCAAACTAGGTTGCATGCACCACACTATTAGTTTCAGACCAGCCTTACACTTACCCTTTGTGGAAAACACCCACAATAGCCTTGACTAATCCTGAGGTATCTTCCTCTTTTGCGGACAAACAGGA
This sequence comes from Miichthys miiuy, assembly GCA_036365135.1. NCBI lineage: Eukaryota > Metazoa > Chordata > Actinopteri > Sciaenidae > Miichthys > Miichthys miiuy. Next base: position 2,335,426 of record CM071605.1, read on the forward strand.
TTCTTTCTGTTTTTCTGTAATTGTCCTCTTTGCCTCCAATACTTCCCAACCCAAGACTCCCATTGGCTCTGATGTGTCCAATGGATTTGCCACTGTTTGGGTTTCGTCTGCTGCTATCGTCTCTATTTGCGATTTGCTGAGGACCCAAATATAAAGGATCTGAAGGTGACCCACAGAACTTCCCAAAAACATATATCATGAAATACAGCTTTCACAGAGATTCTGAAATTTACCATGCACTTTATTGTCAAGTTACCAAAACGACCTTTTATTAGTCCAGTCAATGTTAGGCAAGCACTAAACTGATTCCTTTTACAGCAAAAAATGCAAGAGCACAGGGCCCTTCTACTTACCCTTCATCTACACAAACATCTATGCTTTGCTTTGCACCACCTTTGAATCTGTCCTCTGTCATAAACAACAAGCAAACATAGCAAAATATATGAAAAAACAAGACAGGAAAGGTGAATGTGACTACAACCCTAACGCTGTAAATGTCTCACCATATGCAAGTGCTGTGCTGTGGCTGGTAAAAGATGTGGAGAAATTGTCAGGAATTCTTGTGTCTTCCTGATATAACTGAGGTGACTGTGCATGAGGCAATTCTTGTGACGTATGCTTCTCAGTAGAACAAGGGGATGGAGTGGTCATTGTTTCTTTCTCTGTTGGATTCAATTGTGAAATGCTGGGGAACCCAGGAATTCGAGTCAAATGTGGACATGATGGAGCCATTGCTACCATGTACTGCATTTCATCCTGTGCGTGTTCATGTGTCGCTTGGAATTTTGCAAAAATCTTCTCATTCTGCAGCTTCTCAAAAAAGGACTTGCTGTGTGTTGTCCTAGTTTGGATATTTGTACATTCAGCACTAAGCATCCTTGCTGATGGAAAACCTGGGACACATGAAACACATGGAGCAGATGCGTATAGGCTGACCATGTTTGGTTCTCTGTTTACAATTTGAGCAGAGGGAAAGCCACATACTCTGGCCTCTTTTGGACAGGATGTCACTAATGTCATCATGCTATGCACGTTGTAGCAATATAGTGGGTCCTGTCCAGCAAGTGGCATCAACATTTTTGCCCTCTTCTCTTTAATCAAAATCTGTTTTGTTTCATTTAGCCACCCTGTGTTTAGGGATGGAGTCAAAGATGCAAATCCTTTTAGACTTGAAGCACAGGGGCAGCAAGGTGCAAAACTTATCATATTAGGTTCAATCTTAGATTTGGCTTGAGGTGCAGAGGGGAACCCAGGGATTCTTGAGGCTTCTGGGCAAGTTGGTGCTAAGGCCAACATTGTCTTAACATTGTCTCTGTCTTGATTTGTACTGTGTATCACAAAAGCTTTCTCCTTTGATGGCTTATCACATAAAGCGTGTGGATCCAAAAGCCATTGGACTTTTGAGGCTCCTTCAAAGGATGTAAATCCAGGCAAACTGGATACTTTGGGGCAAACAGGTACAAGCCTTAGCATACTGTATCGTGGGGCAGATGGGAAGCCTGGAATCGTTGAGACTTCTGGGCAAGAAGGAACCAAAGCAACCATGTTGTGTGTGTTGTCTGCACTAATTATAGAGCTGTTAATCCTAAACTGAATGTTCTTTTGGTGTCTGTGCATCAAAGAACCCAGTTCAGCGAACCAACCTTTGTCTTTGTGCCCTTCAACTGATGAAAACCCAGGTATGATAGAAACTTGGGGGCACAAATGAAGGAGGTTAACAGTATTTCTGCCATAATACACTATTTTGCGATTTGGAATAGATGGGAAACCAGGAATACTTGACTCTTTAGGGCAGGACGGTACACAGGAAACCATATTTTTCACTATCTTTTTGTTCTCATTTGATGTGTCAAATATGATCGCTTTCTTTGGTAGACTCTTCAGCAATGACCCCTTTTCTGTTACCCATCCTACACTCATATCCCCCTCAAATGATGGGAATCCAGGTATTTTGGAATCTTGTGAGCACAATGCAAAAAGGCTGATAATATTTGGTGCACAACACACAGTTAGAGGATTTGGATGAGAAGGAAATCCTGACACCCGTGCTTCTTTTGGACAGGATGGCACAAGGGAAACCATTTCTTTCATTGCTCTCTTATCTTTTTCATGTCTGTTAATCAGTATCACCTGCTTTTCTTTCATTCTTGGTTCAAATAATGGCTCCCTGCTCGTTGTCCATTCTTCTGAATTATGAGATGATGGAAATCCTTGTATTCGTGACACTTTGGAGCATGAGCTTGAAAGACTGACCATATCTGTTATGTCAACAACATTCATCTTCATTTTGGGTTTTGATATGGAAGGAAAACCAAAGATGATTGATTCTCTTGGGCAATTTTGTGAAAGAGAAACAACTCCTTTCATGTCTCTGTCCATTTTATTGTTCTCCAGTAATAATACAGACTTCTTTTTCATTGTTTTTTCCCATAATGGCTCATGAATAGTGTTCCAGTCTTTGCTGTCAGGTTTCTGCACTGAAGGAAAACCAGCCATACTAGAGGCAGTTGGGCAAGATTGAAGGAGACTGACCGTACTAAACCCATTATAGCATACTGTAGGTTCGATAGCAGATGCCAATCCAGGGATGGATGCTTCTTTTGAACAAGTTGGGGCTAAAGCTGTTAAGGCCTTCATCTCATCATTGTGAGGTCTTTCTTCAATCATAGCTGTGTTGTTTTTTGTGATTTCCTGTGTTACCCCCAAGGGTTTGCAATCTGTAGCCCAGCTTTTGCTCAAATCTTCCATTAATGACGGAATACCTTCAGTACTAGAGGTTTTGGAGAAAGACCTTAATAGGTTCATCATATCAGGTTCTGGAAGTGAGGGGCTGTCTGGTATGTTTGGGAAAGATGGTACCAAAGCTCCCATTAGTTTAGTTTCGACCTTCTCTTTTGGTGACACTGTTATGAGTTCAGTTTTAATTTTCTCCTCCAAAAGTGGTTCCTGTTGTGATACCCATGATCTGCTATTGGTGTCACTGATAGATGGTGTACCAGGTATATTGGATACATCAGGATAAATATCCACCAATACTAAACTGTGTTGTGGTACAGATGGGATCCCTGGATTTCTGTCCTCTCTGGGGCAAGAGGGTACCAGTAAAACCACTTCCTTCTTGTTCGTTTCATCATCCTTTTTTGGAAATGGCTGTAAAATTTCTTTCATTTTTGATTCTTTCTCCAAGATCGGCATTTGATCTAAAAGCCAGTGTTCTTCTTTGGTAGTCAGTTTGGATGGCATGCCAGCAATGTTTGTCACATTGGGATAGGGTTCCATAAAAGTGGACTGTTTGTACTCAATTTCAGGCTTTTCATAATATGGCATACATTGTGCCCTAGGGTGGGAGGACTTTTTATCCACCATTTGTTCTACTAGATCCGTGTGACCTTTTGAATAAAGAGCACCCTCTGTGGTTATAATTTCATTATCCTTTGATGGCTTATCACAAGTAGACTGAGTGTCCAGTTCATTTGTTTGTTTAGTAGTAGCAGTGAATGCAAACAGATCTGCCATCCCAGCTTCTGTTGTTGTCTTTATTTCATCATCAGGGTTTAACATCATGGAAGAGAGACTTGTGATCATGGTCGAACTGGGTAATGATGGAACCATGGTGACCATTTCTTTTGTCATTTTCATTTCTTCCTCTGATGTGTTTCTTGTCACCTCTGTGGTCACCTGTGGTAGCTCCACCCATAATATGGTTTTGTCTGTAGGACATTTTACTGTAGTCACCTTTGGTAGCTCCTCCCATAGTATGGTCCTGTTTGTAGGATGTTTTTCTAACTGCTGTTCAGCATTATTTATTTGGGTTTGGGATGGGGGTTCTGCTGCATCAGCAACAAATGGGCTTGAGGGCTGTAGTGAAGCCATGTTTTCATGTCTAAAGAGAAGGTAAATACAGAGTTATAGTCAAAGTTTACCATTGGAAGATGCCAAATAAAATAATAATGTATAAGGGCATTCCCATAAACAACAGTATAAATACCAAAGTTGGAAATATAACTATATATTACCACTCAACAATACGTATTTTACTCTGATGCATGCAATTTCAACAAATACAGTCCACTCCAAACTTACTCCATTCTGTATTAAAACATTACCCTACATTAGAGGTAAGAAGTTGCACTCATGCAAACAAAACATCATGCAACCGGATTTACAACAACCAGTGCTGTAAAGCCAGTGTTATTACTGGGTGAGAAGAAATATTCAACAGGAGTATTCATCAAACTATGAATTCCTATAATACTCGGAGTTGTACAAAATATAATGTACATAAAAAGCAAATACCAAAATACCATATATGAATATTTCATATCTTTCTCTGAAAAAAATAAAATGAAGAATTACAAACAACATTGTTTTACAGCTTTGTTAGAACTCTTGTCCAACAATCAAATGTTTTCTTAAATAATTACTGTTTCTGCTGTCATCTGACTTCGCTGATTTATTTTTGGTTTTTCATATTGACGTGCACTTGTATTCTGCTGCTGTTTAGTTTTCGATTCTCTATGCAACCCATTTTGCCCAGAAGCATTATTGTTAAAATTCAACCATGAACAACAAGAAATAACTACCTACCTCAAAAGCACACTATAAATTAAAACCATGCAACACACATCACCACACCTAGATCAAACTGATAAGAGCAGAGGCCAGGTATTAAGCTCTCTCACACTTACCCACTCTCAGAGTATCTAATACATTCTTGATCCACAGTGTCATAAAGTGTAGCAATGGCATCCACTGATTCTACTGACAAAGTATTATTTGACTCTTCTGAGGGCATAAAACTATAATCCACCACAGTAACTTCAGCAGTCCTTGCTTCTTTACCAATAGTATCACCCTTCTCATAAATTGATGTCTGGGTGTCTTTAGTATCCTTTTGACCCAAGGAGCTGAAACAATGACAAGTGACAAGACGGAAAACCTTGTATAAATTTAGTGAAGTCAAAACTACACAAAGTATAATATATACAACAAAAGCCAATTCTGCCATAATTTAGTCATTCAGATGATTATTATTATTATTAGAGTAGAATTGTATCACATCATTGCATCACTGTGCAAACCAGGTCAACCCACCTCTTCCACTCAACACTCAAAAATAGTGGCATGTCAGGTATGGAGTGCCACATTCTGCAATGCAAGTTTCTGAAAGCAGAATCGGAAAGCATATGTTTCAGAAACTAACCCACTGTGATCACAGAGAGAACGTCAACTTCATCTCTCAAACTCACTCACCCTTTATCTAGAACAGCTAATTCTTCAGCCTCAATCGGTTTCCAAACATCCTGTTCATCTTTACGCATCTCCAAAGTTGAGCACGCATCCATCTTTGTTTTCTTTGTGTCAAGATCTGATCTGGTTTGACTGGTCTCCTCCCTTAACATCTCAATCCCATTAACTCTAGAGGATGGTTGGTCCACTTGGATTTCAGATTTTGATGATGGTAAGTCAATGGCCTCAATGTAGCAGGTTGATGACTCGCTTGTAATTCTTTCTTCTATATCTTCTGGTACGTCTTGGCTAGGAAATATGGACTGCATGGATCTTTCACTGACTGAAACCTTGCAAAAGGAAGGTTCTTCTAGTGACAGCTGTTGACTAATCAAGTTGTCTTTTTCCTTTTCAATTGTTTCAACTGGCCACCCCTGTCCTGAATGGTGGATATGCATTGATGGTACCCCAATCACAGAAGCTTTCTTTGGGCAAGATGGCACAATATTCACCATATTTGGAAACCATCGTAAGTCAAGTGGTGGAATTGCTATTAAGCCAGAACTGGGAGCAATGTTTAGACAAGAAGGTTCAAGAGAGAGAATTGCCTTCACTATATCTTTGTTAGGAAAACTATATTTCTTGTAAAATGGACAGCATCCTTGTGTTTCTATTATCTCCACTGGCCAGCCCCCTACTTTAGAATCAGAAATAATTGCCACTTTTGAGGGAAAACCAATGATAAGTGACTGTTTTGGGCAACATGGTAACAACTGTACCATGTCTGGATTTTTTTCCTCAATAGCATCAACAGCATGGGGTCGTGGAGCAGATGGAAATCCAGGGTTCAGGGATTGTCGTGGACATGATGGAAGCATACTCAGCATTATTTCTTTGTCCATATATGACATTTCCTTAACTGCAAAATCTTGAACAACACCATACCTTCTATTAAATGGATTTTCCCAAACTCTATCCCCACCCAAATACCAGCCATCATCTTCTTTTGCATTATTTTTTGCAGGTAGACCTGGAATTTTACTGTGTTTTGGGAACGTGCCTAACGATTTTAACATGCTGGGAGCCTCTTTCAACAAAGCCTCCACTGGTTTCTCTCCTGCCTTAGAGGGAACACCAGGAATATTTGAGTGCTTGGGACAGGATGGTAACATAGATACCATAATTCTAATTACTGCCTTTTCTCTAAAACACATATTATGGTCATGTATTACCGAGAGTCTTTCTGAATTTATTAATGGCCTTTCCCATACTGGCCATTCATCTACACACCATTCAGCTTCATTAGACTCACCATGGAATCTAGAGGATATTCCACAAACTCTGGAATGTCTTGGACAAGTAGGCAGCAGATTGATCATACTTGGTATATCTGCCAACATCTGACATGGCACAGATGGAAAGCCTGGTAAACAGGCTGTCCGTGGGCAGGAGGGCAATATGGATACCATATTCCCAATCATATCGCAATCAAGATAGAACACATTAGCATCCTGTAAATGTAGTGTAACTGCAGACTTCTCCCGAGGTAATAGCAATGACTTTCTTTCCACTAGCCACTCTGATTGTTTGGTGGTGTCTCTAAGTGTCATTCCAGGTACTCTAGATTCCTTTGTACTACTAGGCAATATATTTACCATAGTTGGGCCATCAGCTAATGTTGGCGTCAGAGCAGAGGGAAACCCAGGTACACTAGCATTCTCAGGGCAAGAAGGAAATATTGCAGTCATACTTTTGGCAGTGTTCTTATCAAAACATGAAACTGCATTTACAATCTGCACTACCCTTTTGATAGATGGACTATCCCACTGTAAACTTTGATAAGTAAACCATTCATTGCAGCTAGATAAAGAAAGGTTTTGTCCAGTCTTTGAAGGCAAACCAGGGACTTCACTATATCTAGGGCATGAGGGCATTACATTAATCATGCTGGGTTCTGGTCTTGGAGCAGATGGTAAGCCAAAAATGTTGTTTTTTTGTGGGCAACTAGTCAACATATTTACCATATCTTTAAGGATTTCTGTGTCTTTTGGTATCCACTGAACAATGTAAGCTTGTGCTGTCTTCTCTGGTCTCCTGTTAATTAACTGCTTCAAAGCATGCCAATCTCTGTTATTTGAATCGTTGTGATATAGAGAAGGCATACCAGGAGTTTGGGTCTGTTTAGGACATAGAGTTACAAGACTAACAATACTCGGTAACAGCTTTGGGGGGGCTGTAGGCATACCCACAAGGCAAGTTCTCCCAGGACATGAGGGCAGCATTGCAACAGAGCTGAACATTTCTCTCTTGTCTAGATCTTGAACAGCAACTGATGGAATATCTTGAATCAGAACTTCACCTACATTCAAGAGCTTTGTCGTCAAAATATGCTTGGTAAAATCCAAATTTTCACCTTGAGCACTAACTGGCTCCTTAGAGGGTAAACCAATGACTCTAGTTTTTCTTGGGCAAGTAGGCAGAAAATCCACCATGCTGGGATCTTGCCTTGGTGCAAGTGAAACATTACGCACATTGGGTTCTTCTCGTGACATGGAGGGAAAACTAGAAATTGTTGCCTTCCAGGGACAAGATGGTAGCATATCAACCATATATCTTAAATGTTCTTTTTCCTCACGTGACAGTTCCTGAACCAGAACAGGGTTATTTCTCAATGGTTTATCTAAAATTAATTCCCTCAAAATATGCCAACTGTCATTACATGCCATAACTCTTTGTCTACATGGCATACCAGCAATTGTTGTCTCCTTGGGGCATGTAGGGAGAAGACTGGCCATACTTGGAGTATATGAAGTCATCTGCAATGGTGCAGAGGGAAAGCCTGGAACACTGGCTTTTTTAGAACATGTTGGCAACATGGCCACCATGACTTTAATCATATTAGTATCACTGGCAGATTGTTCCTGAACACAAGACATCTGTGAAATAAATGCCTCTTTTGTCTGCAATGGTTTCTTCCACAGAGAGCATCTGTCCCAAAACACATTTCCATCTCCTTTCATTGATCCAGCAGAAGCCAAGCCTGGATTCCTGCTCATTCTGGGACAAGTAGGTAAAAGGTGAGCCATATTTGGCTCACATTTCAAAGCGGATGGAAATCCAGGAATACTGGCCGACCTGGAACAGGTTGGTGTTAAGTGCACCATATTTGCAATTCCTGAATTATTCTCATAAAGAAAGCTGACATAATCTGAATATTGGAGTAATGGAAAGCTGTTACTGGGTAACTTCTGAAACAATAACCTATCATCAGGCCAAGCTATAACTTGTGACTGATGTAAACATGGCATGCCAGGAATCTTGGAATTTTGTGGACAACTTGATTGTAACTTAATCATACTTGGTACTCTCACTGTTCCTTCAATCTGAGCTTCAGGCTGTAAAGTGACTGGTAAATGAGAAATAGAACTCTCCCTTGAACACAATGGACCATGCTCCATCTGAGATATGTACATACACTTTTCTTCTATACTGACTGCAGAGCTTGGTAACACAAGTTCCTTATCTCTTTCACGCAATGGTCTTTTATCCATAGACCAAGGCACATTTTCAGTTATCTCTTTCTCCACAGCATTTTCTTGGCCAAAATCATGGACAACAAAGCTTTTTGTAGACGATGATGAATCCATTTTAGATTCTTCTCTTTGTTCTGATAAACTGTCATTTGTGACCTGCTGTGCAGAGAGAAACCCAAAATTAGAGTCCAATCTTGAAGTGACTTGGTCTGAGGCAGTTGTGTTGTGTATGATTTTCTGATCCTTAACAGGTATTGGAACAGGGGGGCTGATGTTTTGAGTGACACTTTGTGGCTTTTCCTGCTGGGAGTTTTGCACAGTGGACCATTCTCCAGACTGAGCTTCTGGTGTTTTGTTCATCGCCATTGGAGGACAAGCAGAATTGGCATGTCTGAGACAAGATGACACTGAGGCAGCCATGCTCTCATTTCTGAGGGAGTAGAGTATACCAAAATGTATGTGAGAACAAAAAGACTGAAGTGCTTTAAAAGCTATTAAAACTACCTCAGTAAAATATACTCATCTTAACTCATCTCAATTTTCAAGACTTTAAAATGGGGATTTAACTGACAGAGCACCAAACTACACTTACCCCGAATCCATAGTTACAGCCTCCTTTTTATTGGCCACTGCTATCCTTCCTATTGGTTTTGTGCCTGAGGTTGTAGCAATTTGAGGCAAGTGCAACAAAGGTCCCTGAAGAGATCTGGAAGTAGGGTGTGGTTTAGGAGGAACAGGGGGTTTACATTGAACAGACTCTGGTTGGGCTATTGGATTCCCTAACTGAATGGACATCTTGGACGAGTGACTTCTTGGTTTACACAGAAGCTCCTTGACTGAGGCGGATGTGTGATCTTGAAAATCAGGGCTTTTCATATGTGAGGAAGTGAAGGAAGGGAGTGTTGGCTGGACGTTAGGGAATGTCCTTGTTGGCTTTGATTCTGTCTGACCCATCTGTGTTTTTGGCATCTCAAAATATTTTAGCCCTGGGGCAACGGGTGCTCTGGAGCTAAGGGACAGTAGTGAGGCCATGCTGTCAGGTCTGAGGGACAAACAAATGAAGATCAGAGTTATGACCTAAGGAAGTTCTCCTTCTCAGTAATGCAGTCCATACCCAAGCCATATTCACAGAATTCTACTGAATAGAACACAAGCAAAAGAGCAAAATATACAACAAGAGATTCAAACCAAACAGAGTCACCACCCAAACAAGCGTTTTGTGATGAATAACATAAGTAATGATCAGGTCTTGCCAAGCAGCAGAAGCCCTTTATGATAACACCCTGAAACAACACTGCCAGACCAGGCACTTGCTACATCAACATGACTTTGACTTTGCAAAGATGCATTTCAACATAAGAAGAATTTTCCTTTTCAAAATTCCATATGCTAGACAATTTCACATGCAGCTGAACAAGCGTGATAACAAATTTTGTTTCTATTGCCAAAGATACAGCCACAGTATTACAAACAGTACAAGCTGCTCAACAGTGAGCACCAGGGTCTTGCTTTACCAGATTTTACAGTGAAAATAAAGGGCTATTAAGGATTTCTGATATCTATATGTGACATAAGACGACACATCCTGCATTAAAAATACATTTGAATAATGTGAATTTTATTTATTTATTTTTTGTTTGTTTTAGACATTTTTGGTTATTCTGATTGGGCAAACCTGCGACTTTTTGCCTCTAATTGCAACAGAGTTCTCAGTTTAATGTTATAGAGTTCTCGACTGAACCTAGAACTCTTTAAAACCAGAAACCCTTTCAAGCAAAACAAATGGGGAGTTTGTTTGTTTGTGGCATGCATTTAAAACCGAAGATGCTAACCCAAGCCTAACCAATTAACAGCAAATGCACACACAAACATGCTACACTACATTATCTATCTGAACACCAGAAAACAAGTGACTTTTTAATTTTTTTATTTTTTTGTTAAAGCCACCTAAAGTGATTTTTGAAGAAATAAAGAAGAGATCCAAAACAAGCCTATCCTCAATTCTAACAAATAACACATCCAGCAGAAATTGAAGTCCTCTTTTTTACTAAATGTCAAATGCAAGTCTGTTATTTCCAATGCGCTTCATTTTATAATATTTGTCTTTTCATCGACATTAATTTGGAAAGTAGCATATAGTATAACCAACATATGAACTTTGTTGTCCATGCTTATGTATCAATTTAAACAAACCAGCAAACCAAACCTGCAAAATGAACAAAGCACCAGAGTGGGGTTACTAACAGTAATTTGAATCAATGATCACATCAAAAATATTGCTTAGCTTTTGCTGTCTCCTCAGTCTCACAATTTCAGAAACCTTATCATTTTACTGTGATCGTGTCTCTTAATGGGTATACTAAAGTATTCTGTACTGTATTCTGTTTCAAGACAATCACTGGGATGAATCAGGATAAATCATCTCTGATCCTATCTAAGGCCAGTCCAGCTTGGCCTTAGATGAGAATCAGCCTTGGATTCAGAGGTATTCTTTGGCAAACAAACTGACAGTTAAGGAGCTCTGAGCTGACAGCTCTCAAACACTGCAGTCTGCAAAAAAAAAGAGTACATATTGCAGGCTTCCTACTCTTACATATAATATTACAAGCCACCATTTCAATACAGCTTATAACTTAAAAAATAAACCCATGTTTGTTTAAATAGAAAAATCGGTATTAAACATAATCAGCAAGTGCAGATTACCTTTGGCTTTGAATAAAATGAGACCAGATAGACTCAATGTGTTTGTCGCCATATGTTTATGTAGTAAAAGTTCTTGACAGTAGTGCAGTATGATTAATCTGATAAATATGATATTACTCTACTACTACTCTCTACTACACTCTACTACTAAAAACCTCTAAAATGCCCTAACACTGTTAAATATACATAGCAGCATGTGCTTAAACATATTTTGTTATTTTAAATGGCATCACCTGGCATTAAATTTCACACAATTCACAATTTCACGTAATTATGTTTAACTTATTTTAAACTGAAACAATGCATTAACTTGTCGTGTTTGTCACCATCCTGCCTTTTAGATTCAGCCTTTTGCTGCCAAGCACTTTGTTAGTTTTATGTTGAGAAGTGCTTTATCAAAATATCTTTGACAAAATGCCAAATCAAGTCATGCTTTGTAAATATTCATGCTTACATCTTTAGTTACATATGCAATTCATTGTTACAACTCATTTAGTACACCTGACACCACAAATTGACAGCATCTACATTAACAGTATTGAAGTATCTGAGGGTGGATTATTCCTTTACAGCTATGTCACGCCAAACATTAAAAAACACCAAACCTAATAAAGGAGATTTGTAGATTTACTCACCCTGCTGATGCCTTGACAACCTCAATTCCAAAAGGTGTGTCGCTTTTTCTTTCTGTAGCCCTGAATGGCTCTGGCTTCCGACTGGCTGGGGCTCTGGGGTCAGGGGCTGAACAACATACAGAAATATAAAGTTAGCCATGTAGTCATTGCATATAGGTATCACTTATTCTTCTGCACTGCATTTTGTATTGACACTCACTTGTAGGTGTTGTGCATTGGTTATCCTCTTCACTCAGCGTGCTCAACTGTCTTTTGAATTCTAAAAGAAAAGAAAAGCATAGAAGAGGTTCAACAAAAAAAACCTGAAAGTTGATGTTCATATGCCACCACACCAGCACAGCTCTTAAACTGTATATTTTTCAGTGTGGAATCAAGTGTTGAGCTGCTGAAAACAACCAGCAGGGGGAGTCATGTGCTTGTATATTGGTGAAGTTGAGTCAATTCTAATCAAGCAGGAACAACATGACTCATTGTGCCTTTTTGATTCTGTACCTGCATCGTGGTCACTGGGGGAGACTAAGGCAGTTTGGGGTATATGAGGCTGAGAAGGAGGAGGCCCACAAAGCACAAGATCAGGGGCAGGACTTAAAGGAGAAGGTGAGGGTTTCTCTACTGCAGGGGTGACCTGGGGTCTCCAGGAAGAAACAAATCCAGACCCTCCCTGGGGTTTCTGCTCCAAAGACTGACCAGTGGGCAGAGAGAACGAGGCTGACAGAAAAGAAACATGATGGGGAAGAGGGATGATGGGAAGGAGGAGATGAAAGAGGGGAGAGCAGAGGGGATGGAAGGTGGAATATCAATGACCCAAAACTTAACATATGCGTTACCAAACCAGTTTAGTATGCATGTTCAGTTTTAGTACTTGTAGTGGTAGCTGAAGGGGTAACTAACTTCAAACCAATTTTCTTTTCCTAGGATGGCAAAGGAATTAGCCCCCCTACTCTGCCTCTGATTGGCTAGTACTTGTTGCCTCTGTTGGGTTGGGTTGGTTTGGATTGGGTTGGGTTGGTTTGGATTGGATTGGATTGGGTTGGGTTGGGTTGGGTTGGGTTGGGTTGGGTTGGGTTGGGTTGGATTGGGTTGGGTTGGGCTGGGTTGGATTAGGTTGGGTTGGGTTGGATTGGGTTGGGTTGGGCTGGATTAGGTTGGGTTGGGTTGGGTAGGTTCAGGTGTGAGGAGTGAAATTGGTTAGGGTTGGGGTAAGAATATCAGGGTAAGCCAATCAGAGGTAGAATAGGGCGGGTCATTCCTTCGCCCATCCTAGGAAAACAAATATCATAAGTTAGAGAGCAACGGTAACACAGAACACGGAAAAGAAACAATAAAAGCCACAGAGGTAAAAACAGCAGAAAAAAAGGCATGGGATGAATACAGAACAGGGTCTTAAGGAGAAGGTGAGCAGAAGGTTCTTCATGAAAGTCCTTTTCAAACATGAACCTTATACATAAATGTGTTGTAATTTTACATGTCAGTCTCATTTTTGAAGAATTCATTTTCCCATAAGAGTCACAATATCTTACTAGATCAGACCTTGTAACACACTTCTAACTTTAATGTCTGAACTGAACACTGTCACATTACATGTTAAGAATACAGGGAGAAAATATAAATCAATTTAACAAACTACTGTGACAAAATACTGTGAATGGACTCAAGTTTAAGTTCAGGACCCTTATTTGTCCTTGAGGAGGGACTGAATCTGAAATACAACAACAACACAGGGTGAGACACACAGATAAAAGAGAAAATGGCCAGCATTATCACGTTTTCTTAAGCTGCTTTCACGCATGGGATATGTAAGATTGCTGGCTTCAACTATGTGTTGAAGTAATGTCTCTGTATCCTTCAGAGACAGAGGTCCAGTATGTTAATGTTCCTTACAGCTTTATTCAAACATGACAAGGCCATTACAGACAGAGCCTCGATGCCTTCCCGCTTCTCACAGCGAACCCACTGATAAATTCTCATCACTTTCATCTTTTGTCATTTAGAAAATTCAGCTGCCTATTTTATCATTACAAGACATGTTTGGGATTCTTATTTGCTCACATGCTGTACGTAGAAGTGATTTCTTTGATAATTCATAAATGGAAATGGGAAAAAATAGATAAGAGATGTCCTTAAACAGCTGGTCACTGTAGTTTTCAACAAATGTTAGGAGGAAATAGTGCACTTGTTGGTGACTATTTTCAGCAGGATTTGGTGTTGTAGTGAATACCTGGGGCAGCGGGATGGTGATGGGGACTGAATCAAAATGACAGATTGTGTGTTCATGCTAATGAAGGAACATGTCACCCAGTGCAATGATGTGGCTCTATGAAAAAGAGGAATAAGATATACCGGGCATTGATTTATACACACACACAATACTTGTTGGTGGTTTGGCTCTGCACGAGTAAGAGTAAAGTAAAAGTAAAGTAAGAGTATTGCCATAATTATGTTGTCAAGGAGATTGTTCTTGTGTCAAAATAGTTAATAGAGTAACTGTTTCTATTGTTTTCCCCTTTAATCAACGCCAACGGCTCACAGCAGGAATATCCAGCTAAGTGATTTACATACAGGATGTGAGCAAATATGAAATCATGAGAGTAATGGCTGATGTCAGATTATATAAAACAGGCAGTGTAATCAAAGCTTCATGCTAGTAAATCAAGTGTTAGTCAGGAGAAGCTTCCCTGGGTTTAGGTAATAACACAGGAGTGCAGCAGGGAGGCTGAGGCTGGATAACAGGGGAGGATGTCAGGCTTGAGTTAGGTTAGCGGTGGAGCAACATTACATGGCATCTCTATTCTCTGCTTTTTCTGCAGCACTGCGGGCTGTCCGGGATCTTTGGTAGAGGGATGCAGAAACTTAGGAGAGAGGGCAGGTTGTGCTAGAGGGGCCTGAGATTTGGGAGGCCTCCATTCACTCTGCCAGGAAGCTGGGAAAAAGAGGAGGAGGGAACAAAAACATGGATAGAGGGAGATACACAAGTGAAGGCAGGGTAACAAGTGTTTGAATTGAAAGGTGTAAACCAGCCTCTGACAGGATAAAACATCTCCTGTCCCTGTACCTGTCTCAGGGGCGGATGGCAGACTGGTTGGTCTGGTGAGGGCAAAGCCTGGCTCCCCCACAGAGGTGAGGCGAGCTTTAGGCTGTCTGAGAGAAGGTGGCGGTGGAGGTATAACAGGGAAGGAGCTGAGAGGAGCTGAAGATGAGGAGGAGACAGATGAAAAGGAAGGGACCCCCTGTGCTCTCCAGGCACTGGGACAGGCTGAGAGTGGAAATGGAAAGAATAAAGAAAAGAAAAAGAATGTAGTGATGAAAAATGTTGGAACGCTTCAGTCCACTACAGCTAGCTTGGCAGATGTCAAGTCAGTAGTTAGCTTAGTAGGTGTCAGTTTGCAGACTTTACTCATGTCATATTGTTTGATGTTTCTTACATTAAAAGCTCTGAACTGATGTCACTTACCAGTAGCATGTCATTGCTACCATATGTAGGAAACTATTAAACTACTAGACTCACTGGATCTGGTGATCTCTGGCATCAAGCTATGCACTCGTGTCCAAACCAGGAACTACTGGTAGCTATGGCATGAGCTACAGGCGTGGTTTAAACAACAATGGCAGCTGCTAAAGAGTATTTGTCCATTGAAGAGCAAAGAACGACACTGAAGGCTTTTCTGGACGGATTGATGTGACTGGTTGAAGTTGAAGCCTGTGATGGACTGGTGGTTCATTCAAACACCTGTCATGTATTTCTGCCATTTTCCAACAACTTTTCAGAAGGTTTGTTATACAGGACAGCAGGTTAGCATGTAGCATGCAGTTTGGTTAGAAAACTGTGCCTATTTATGGTAATAATAAACATTTGCACCAGTAATGTAAAGTACAGTAATCTTTTTGTGTGAGTACTAACTCTTTTGGAGGGAAATGACAAACTGCTTAAAAATCAACCAGAAATGTTGTTGGCAACATTTAATTTTCAAGCAAAAAAGACTTTATGATCATGTTTGATTAAATGTATTTAGTTGCATCTGAACACAGAGTTTACCACCTACAATCTAAGGTGAATATTTCTGTGGCATCGACAATGTGACAGCTAAGATTAACAGTTTTTTAAGATATTAATGAGATAAAAGCTGGTGTTTTCTTCTTCAAGTATGAGCTTGTGTCTTTCAAATCAAGACGTATAGATATTGTATCATATGAGATAGTCTTCAGCTATATTAATGTCAATTAGAAACTGATCACAATTTCCAACTGAATTATGTAATACCTGTTTGTGACGTATCATAGGAAGGTAGAGGATGAAGAGGTGGATCAGAGGGTAAGGAGGACAGAGAAGAGGTGGAGAGAGCTTTGGAAGGGACACAGGCAGAGAAAGTCTGGGCTTCCAAGCCCTCAGCTGGAGTGGAGCCACTGTGGAAGCTATGGGGCCTCCGAGGAGCTGAAATGGGCAAAAAATAGCAGAGTACATCCAGGAAGTGGCAGAAAAGAAGGAGAAAAGGGGATAACAGTAAGACAAAGTGAGGGGCAAAAAATGGTGAGTGAAATGATAAACACAGAATGTCAGCCAAGCCAAGTGCAAACAGAGAAAACATATACTGATTTGGCAAAATCAGGATTAAGCCTTTTAAAACCTGTTCCACCCCGCTTTAACTAATAACCAGCAAATAATAACAATAACTATTTCATGGTTCTTACAATGAACAGCTTTGTACTTACAGAAGCTGGAGACACTTTCTAAATTAAATTTGGTGCTACAGTTCCATGCCGTACAGTAAACTTCATCTTTTTGAAATATACATATCAGGAGTGGCACGAGAAGATGGATACCACTCTCATGTCTGCGTGTTCAGAAATCAGGATGTGATTAGCATAGCTTAGCATAAAGACTGAAAGCAGGGGGAAACAGCTAGCCTCACACTGTCCAAAGTGAATAATAGAAATGAAAATAACAGTTTATTATTATTATCTCCCACAGCAGCCAGTGAGCACAGACTTTGGTTTTGGTCTCTGTGCAGGTATGATGGTACAAAACCAGGTGACCACACATTGAAGACTAGACTTCAGGAAGCTTCTCCTGACACTCAGCTGTTATTTGCCAAGAAATAGTCACAACATGTCCCTCTAAAACCACAAATTGTTGTTTTTATGTTTCTGTTTGTGTACAGATGAACTTTAGAGCACTTGATGAGTGTAATTGTGAACTTTGGCCAGAGCCAGACCAGCTGTTTCCTCCTGTTTAGGCAAAGATAGGCTAACCACATCCTGACTCCAGCTCTGTACACCACAAACTATCATATTTTCACATCCACATATAATATATAATATATAACACATAATATTATCCATCAACTATTTATTTAAAAAACTGCAAACATGAATATATGATAAGGCTCAGGGTAAAGGTAAAGGAAGTGCTATATTTAAAAGCAACATCTGAAAAAACTTAATTATGCATGTATAATAATGTAATTGCATTTAGAAGTTTTGTGACAGTAACAAGAAATAAATGAGAAACAGAAAATGATAAAGACAAGCCAAACAGACTAGCAGCACCTGTGGCCTGGTACTGTATCTACAGTATCAGCCTTCAAGTGAAGATCAGCTAAAGCTAAGAGGACGTCATATCTTTCATCATTGCTGTGCTGTACAGCTACAATGTAGAGAAGCTTTCCCTTGCAAAGCATAACTGTATCAGTGCAGAGTCACCCAGAGCTATCTATTCAACTTGACTTCATTGGTCTGGCAGCAGCCCTGTCTGAATGCGGATGGTGAAAAGCCAAGAAGCATTTCTGTTGCTATGCAAATGGAACAATTCATTTAAGAAATGTGGCAGGAGATATTAAAAAGGAGACTGATAAAGAAAATGATTGTAGGCCTGGGGAAGGTTCAGGGATTTAAAATGAGGGCAGTCACTTCATTCCTTGGCAGAGGCATGATCTTCATTCCCTAGTTACAGCTGGACTTATCAACACAGCAGGAGGTGCCTGAGACTAATTAAAGATGTATACCACATTACATAACTCCAGATCATGTGTTTCAAAGTCATGGGCTCGGTCTATTTCCTTCATTCCAAGAACCGAGGTGACATCTTTAAAAGTTACACTGAAAAATCAACAACTGTTGCAGTCAGACTGGATTTAAGACGAGTCAAAGCTAATCCTAGTCCTCTAGTTTAATCCAACTCTAAACTACAGGAGATCTGTTTATATCTTTAGCTTTAAAGTCAATAATAATCTTAACATTTAATGTAGTTTGATTGACATGTAAGCTTGGAACATAGGAAAGTGAGGTTTATCTTGTGTGGCTGATTTCATGTGACATTAAATTCATTTCTTGTTTGTCAATTAAATAAAACATAAAACATTTATATAACATTTACATGAAGACAGTTAACACTTAATAAATCAAGTTAATTTAACATTGCCAGTGTTTAAATAATAAAATAAAACAAACAAATAATAAATACATTTAGATTGCTGTCATAATATTGATTTGGGGGGATTACTGTTCCAGTTTTCTCACCACTCACTAATTTACTGCTCTCGCTTTCACTTATTCATTAGTGTCATAAATTCAAATCAAAGTCAACAACATTAACACATTCTGTGTTTGCTAACACTAAAATATTAAATATGACAGAACATAGAAGCCTGTCGCTCAAATAAGCCTGTTCCAAATAAAGTTCTGCTTTTCTCTGCAGCTGAGGTTAAAAATGAGCCACTGTTTGAGAACTGACTGTATTTACTCCACAGTTTTGAGAATAATTACTTCATTAACCTGATCATTCAGTTTACTTTATCATTTGTCAAATCAATGCAAGGTTAAAAGGTTGTTATGACTCAGCTAGTCTGTCTCAGATTGTTTGAAAATGTTACGCTACGTTCAATCTGTACTATCTGTACTATGAATATGGAACTGCTGTGACAGGAATCATTATCAAATGCATCAAATATTCCTGGCAAACATTCAGAGTGAATTAAACAATTCACGAGAATAATCTGACCCTAAAGACAGCATACAGGGTGAGGAATGTCTGATACCTGATCCGGCCTTGGGCTGGAAGATTTTGGGAAGTGCAGGCGGGTGAGCACGTATAAAGGCTGGCAATGTGTAGGCGTAGGGGGAGGGCCGAGCCTGCTGGGCAGTGCTTGGTGGTTGCGTGCGTAAAGTGGGTGGAACAAAGGGGGCTGGGGGTTCGGGGGGCAGAGGAGGACAAGATGGGACCGAGATGGTGGAAGAAATGCCGGAGGACGTTTTCCAATCCATCTCTGAGGTTACTGGTGGAAAAATAAGAGATGAGATGAAGGGAAGGGTGAAGAGAATAGAGGGATAAGAGGACAGGGGAAATGAGCAGTAAAATACAGAATAAACAAGTATAGATGATAGTGGAAATGAGGTTTGCAGCATATTTGTGGAAACACATAATGGGTGATAAGAATAGAGGAGTGGAAGTGAAAAGAGGAAGAGGAATCACATAGAGGAGTGGAGCTTTTCATAAGAACAATGATAGTACGGAAATGTGTGTTTAAAACAATAAAACTACATAAGAGCATGAAGAATAACTAGTGAGAAAATGTAAATGATACAAATCAACATGATGAAGGCTAATGAGGCGAGGCTGTGAGGGAGGGGCTATCAGGACCAAACAGGAAATAAAGCAGTGCATAACAGACAGTTACCTGTGGGGCCTGTTTCTATTGCAGGCCTCCAAGCTAGGTCATGTACTCTGGTGGCAGAGGCTGTTATAGAAAGAAAAAAAGACTCAGCAGGCAGAAGGATTAAGTGAAAAGAGAAGTAAGATTTAAACAGGAAACCAAAGAGGAAGAAGCAGTTTGACAGAAACAGTTCAAAGAGAAATAAAAAGGTGAAGAGGGAACTCTCCTCGCAGCTGATGAGAGCTGAGGTTTGAGGGGGAAATATCCTCTGATCCGTTATGACAGCCTGCAGTGCATTCGGCTTTTATATGTGAGTGTGTGTGAATGTGAAACATTATTTCAGCACCAGTGTTTGTGACTCCGAATTCCAACACATGGGTTGGCAAAATACAGAATCCAAAGCTTCACTCTAACTCTCTCTTTCTGATTAACAAAGAGCAGAGTACAAAACATACAGCTAGCAACTTCCTCTTCCACTGACCGCCACCTTCAACGGTTAAAAAGACAAATGTCAGATTATATCAGGTGTGGCTGCTGTGGCAACGAAATTACATTTAGATTGGTCAGATTTGTGTCGTCATCAGATCATTTGTGAGGGAAGAAGCTCCACTCTCATGTGGACTGAGTTTCTGTAGTTCAGATTCATCAGGTCGTGTCAATTTCAGTCATATTGCTCTGTTAAATCTTTACTCATATTCAACATTATTACAAGATTAGGTAATAATGCATGTGATTGTCTTAAATCCCATCATTTCAGATTACTTATAACCACACTAAATATGTGTGCCAGCCATTACTTTCAACTAAAAGCTCAGATTTCTTCTGAGACTGTCACTGCATGTTCATTTAATCATGAACCTCAAGTGTTACCAGTCTTACCAGTAACATGAGCAGCTTGTCCAAAGCTGGCCCTCCTCTCCTCACCAGCTTCATCGTCACTATCATTAAAGTCATCCAGATTTCCAATGTCGCTCTGTTTCATGCTCATTAGACTGGCCAGACTCTGCATGTCCTCATCTCTGTGGACAAATCCAAAAATATTAGTGTTGGTCTTGTTTCAACTACACCTTTAAATCCTGACATACATCTAAACAGCTTTCAGGACTCTCAGTAAATGATGACGTGTTAATAACTTACGTGGCCTTTCCCTCTTTGAGAAAGACACAAGACAAGTTCAGTTTCAGCGTGGCTTCCACTACTTTGACAGACAGCGGTTTGAGCTTCAGTGTTATGTCATACTGGGCCGGCGTGGCACTGGCAAACTTCTTCATATTGACATCAGCTGATGCCAACACCTTCCTACGGCCTTTTGTCTCCTAATAAATCAAACCAACATACAAGAAAGTCAAAAATGAACACAGACGATGTCCTTCCTGAGAATATATTATCCATCTGAGTTTAATAAAATCAATAAAATCACAACCGAAGCTAACAGCAAGCTCACATTTTCAATGACAAACGTCCAGTCCTTGTCTTCAAACTCCTCTGCAGTCGGTTCCTGTTGGTGAAAAAAGAAATGCTTCATGTTTTTAGCCACTGCCCATCCAGATGAATAACTGAATTAAACATTTACCATCTGTAATCATCTGTAATCATTTATCAACCATGTAGACTTCATACCTTGAAGAGTGTGACAGTGATGTCTAAGCTCTCTGGAACCTGCCAAATCACCAGGCCTCTGTAGGGGTTTTTAATCCCCGGCTGCCAGCTGTGGAGCTGACAGGAAACAAACAACATTTCCAACCTTAGAATGACTTTGTCCAGACTGTATTTCTCTCTTTGCAGAGCACACTTTAAAGACGACATGTTTTGAATGCTTCTGAATGAATCACATCATTCTTCTTTGCTTTAGTACCTTCGTGCTGTGACGTCTGTCTCTCCTGATCCACACCACTCTCAGTTTGTCTGGCTGCCTGCAATCACAGCAGAGCACACATAATGTTTTAGTGCTTCGATCGAGCACACACACGATACACACACATCATGATCGATAACATACAGACAGGCCACACACACACAAGTAGATAAGACACAGGTTGTTGGTAAAAATCCGTGTACATGCTGTGAATATGACTTCTTTTGGTGCGATTTTTACTCTGTGTAGATCTCACAGTGAGAAGTTGGACACTCAAAGTAATGAATAGAGAATTTGGTGCACAAGGAGGCAAATATTAGTGAGTGATCTTGGAGACCAGAACAGCAGGAGTTTGGAGAAACAGAGATGAGCTCCTCGCCTGGTTGTTTGCAGTCATTTAGACTAATTACATCACATTATTAACAAATTAGTTTGATTCATTCATGCATTTATCACTTATCGTCACTCAGTAGATACTTTCTACATGGATCTACTTTTTGATTGATTGCCTGCATAAGTGGTTTAAAAGTAACTAATACTCTGAGTATCTTTGAGACAAATACTTTGTACTTGTAGTTGAGTAAATGAATTTTATTCATGGTCCCTTGAGCCACCAACTGCAATCAGATTTACCATATTGAGTCTTCCTGTTTTGTGTTCTCTTACTATTGTTTATGGCTGCATCAGGCCGTAATGGCCGCAGCAATCAGGAAATGATCTCCTAATTTAATTCCACAAATCTTATACCGGGGTCTGAGGAAGAGCTGCAGATGGCTTGTCAAAAACAAGCCAAAAACCACACAGCATAAACAAACACTCACACACACACACACACAAAGCCACAAGCTGTGTGCTCTCAAAACCCTGAGGTGAAGAATTCGTCCAGGAGAAAATGAAAATCTTGTGACTGTGTGAATAAGAATGCCTGTATCTGTGTGTGTGTGTGCGTGTGTGCATGTGTGTATTTCAGAGGCTGAAATCTCACATTACCCCGTGAGACTTTAGAGTAGCAGCTTGTTGAGTGAACTCACTTGATGCATAAACATAATAATGAAATGATAATAACAATGTAACAAAATGAAGCCATGTGCTGTGAAAACAGTGTGAGTCACATGATGTTTACACTCAGTGATATTTCCCAGCACTGAAACAGGAAGTGATGTCAGGTGTCTGCTGTAGGTAATAAACACAGTGATCACAGACTGTAAACAGTGTGTGAGAGTGATGCTGAAGTGGAGTTGCAGTCTTCTGTATGTGGTCTGCAGGCAGGAGGTCACTGTTATTTGTATTTGAACCAAGAGCACAGAACACTTCACTCTGTGATTGGTTGAGAGGACTCCTTATCAGGAGTCATATCTAGATACCTTTGTCATAACTCACTGTGAACCTTCATTCTTGACCTTTGTAAGTAAAATAAATACTCCACTTCTCCTGCAGAGCACTCCACCACATCTCACAGTCCTCCTGCGTTGTCATTGAAGGATTGCGTCAATTGCATGGCCGAATGATGCCCGCGTGTTCAAACAACAGCACCCACCTGTCAATCAAAGTGTCCACACTCTTAATTCTGCATAACTTTAAGCCTTAATATAATTTGAACCTCCGAAAGTGGGTGGGAATCCCTCCAAGCTTCACTGCAGTAGGCCTCTACATAAGATCAGGGCAGCTCCAACTTCCTCTGTCATCCGTGGCTGAGGAATTCAAAGTTGCAAAGTGCAGAGTCGTAATGACACACAGAGACTCCCAGGACGAAAAAGTCAGACATGCAGGCGTCATCACAAGATCAGGGCGCAAGTGGGCAGCTGACTCAAGGAGAAGGGACAAAGGTCAAGGGCAGTGGAGCTAGCTTCCCAAGGAGCCTCGACCAAATGGGACCTCCCCAAGAGGAAGATCGCTTGGGCGGACTTATGGAGACTGGAGCCATTCAGCATCTCTTTCCTGCTGAGATCAGTGTATAACACACTCCCAACCACAACAAACTTGCATAAGTGGGGCATAAGAGAGGACCCATTGTGCAAGCTTTGTGGGGAGAGGGGCAGCATGGCACACATCTTGTCCGGGTGTAAAACAGCACTCACCCACGGAAGGTACAGGTGGCGCCATGACAAGGTGCTCATGACACTCGCTAACACCTTAGAGCAGGAGAGGAAGAGAAAACACCAACCACTTCGGAAAACAATATCAATCCAGTTTGTAAGGGAGGGGGAAGAGCCACCAACCACAGCAACAAGAAAAAACAGTCTGCTACACATGGCCCAATCATGGGAAATGAAGGTTGACCTGGGGGGAAGGCTGCAGTTCCCCCAGATTGTCCAGACAACCCTGAGGCCGGATGTGGTACTGTGGTTTGAAGAGGCAAAAAAGATCATCCTCATAGAACTTACAGTCCCATGGGAAGAGGGGTGTGAACAGGACTTTGAAAGGAAGAATACCAAATACCAAGACCTTCTCCATGACTGTAGGGGGAAAGGATGGCAGGCATGGCTGTTCCCGGTCGAGGTTGGCTGTAGAGGATTCCCTGCCCAGTCATTTGGGAGAATGCTCACAGCCATTGGAAAGGAAAGGAGAGAAAGACAGCAGCTCGCAGGATGGGGGAGGCAGCAGAAAGATCCTCTTGCTGGTTATGGAGCAGGAGAGAGGAATTAAGCTGGAGGTCAGGAGGAGGAGATGGGCAGTGACTTGGCCACCAGTGCCGACCCACCACTGGGAGGGTGTCGTGGTTAAGGGTCGAAACACCCGATGAACAGTGGGTACCACCTGATGACATCAACTCCTCATGGCCAAGGCTACATTCACTTAAGGTGAATGAAGGAGAAACATCTTCAGATGTATTTGAAATCTGAACAGGTGAGTTGTATATAAATTCACCCTCAGTACAGTTGTCATGAACGAGGAAATTAGCTATAGAGACCAAAACAGTTTTTTGTACCAGGCTGTAAACATGTTTATTTCTGCTGTGAAGTTGGACATTTGAACATGGGGACATAGGGAGTTTTTGACGCTTCCACGTTGGCTTCATTTCACAGCCGTGGGCGTTAATGCTTGATCAGTCTTCTCTGTAATGATGGCTAATGTTAGGATGTATATGCTACAGGCCCCTAAACACTGTCTGATAACAGCAATCATACAGGTTGACTACATGTTAAACTGTTTGAGATTTGTCAACAGGAGCTTCAAGTCAGACAGGACAGGAAATATGAGACCATCAGTAAACAAAGGCCCAGGTCAGCCTAACACATTTGCAAGAGAAAAACCAAAGCAAACTGTACAGTCCTGCAGCCACGCCCACTTTATACAGTCCACCCAGGTGTGCTGAGGGGAGAAAGGAGGAAGAGTTTCAACTTCATTACTTCACTTTTAGTGTGTGCAAACAAGTGCAACACTGTAAATATCTGTCAGCAGAGACTGTTTGAACAAGTGCCCTGTTGTCTGTTTATTACATCTCTCTCTCTATTCTAAAAATATGTTTTTTTACACCTGGCTGAGGTGTAAAAGTTGGCTTATTGATTAAAACAAAATGTGCTAAAGTGCAACTAAAACACACCTAGCTAATAAAAAAAAACGTTGTACATAAAGGATGTGAACAAAATCAGATGATGACAGCCGTTTTACCCCTTTTTACCCAGCATTCAAGTGTGGCCATTAAGAAGAGCTATAAAAACTTAAAGATCCACTGTGTGGGATTTAGTGACATCTAGCGCTGCTGTTGGTTGCAACCAATTGCTTGTTTCACCCTCTTCTTGCTAGCATAAAGGAGAAACTATAGTGGCTCATTCCGGGGTAACAAAAACACGCCAATTCTTATTTTCATACACTAAAAAAAACATGAAAATTATATTCCATTTCTGCCAATAGATTATCCTAAAGGTTACACACTGGACCTTTAACGCCTCAGATGAGGTCAGACAACATGACATATCACACTGCAGCTTATACCCAAACTGTCTGCTGGTTTGTTTCCAACCTGTCTCATTTTTCATGACACAGCAGACGTCACAGTAGCGATGTTGCCATGCTCTAAAATCTCAATGATTACTTTGGTGAGCACAATCTTATTATAACTGATGGACAAAACTAGCAAAAGGTGAGTTGTAATAAAGCAGAATTATAAACAAAATATGTAAATGAAATGCAAAACTACTGGCAGCTTCAGTCCAAACATACTGAATCAGTATTGTCAGTATTGGCCTTTATAGAGTGGGGGCAGTGTGTGTGTGTGTGTGTGGAGGCTTCTTTCTCACGCTGCATTGTAACTGATGTGTGCATTGGTGAGAAAGGTTGTGAGAGTGAGAGAGAAAGAGAAAGAGAGAGAACATAAATAGACATCTGCCTCGCTGAACTTCACCGAGGCTTAATAGCAATCCGACACCTGCTGCACTATTCGTCAGAAATGATCCTGCACTGTCACAACAGGTTGACCTACAAATGTACGACAGTGTCTGTAGAGTTAATCACAGAAAACGGCTTCTCGAGACAGAATACGTGTCTTTCATATGCGACCAAATAACAGACGTGTTTGTTGTCCTGAGGTGCTCGAGCTTTACCATATGAGGGAATGTTGGATGGTCTGAGGGAAGCTGTTGATCATACAACCTCTAAATAGTTTCCCAGACTGTCTAAACTCTCTGATACTCGAGTGTAGGTGGTGTGTGCTAATCAGTTCAGGGAGACGGCCCATCTAGCTGATCCACATTTTACACATTCTTGTCATAGACCGTAGGAAACGCCGCCGTACTGTGCCAGCGATGTCACCCGTAGAACACCTCACAGGAAACAGGCTGCCATTGGCTGGCGATTTCAGTTTTCAGTTTCTGCTATTTGCATGTTTTTAAAATCCCCTTCACTACGGGAAACAGCAACAACCTCCAAGCTAGCAACAGACGCGCTGGAAATGGCAGAGTACCCTAACCCTAACCTGGATGCTGACAGTATGAACGTAAACAAGCTGGCAGCTGTTAACTCTCCTATCAGCCATTTGGATGCCAGGGTTCACCTCCCTACGTGCAAAATTCAACTAAAACAAGCAAACAACCTCCCAACTCTTCTGCAGGGGCTCGTCACTGCAACCTGTGCCGCCTCAGACAACAGTGATAATGGGTGCACTGTGGAGGTAGCATTGGCTATGTGAGACCAGCACTGAGTTTATTTCTTGCTAAACTTAAAGCCCTCACACACTCACACTCACATCAGGACTGTGTGGTGTGTACACATGTGATTAGTTGACACTTCCTCACTCTCCTATTGGCTTTAGCTGTTTCACCCTTCCTGTTGCTTCAGGACTTATGCTAAGCTAGGCTAACCACTTAGTGAGTTCATGATCTCTAATACTGAGAAAGTAAATACACCACAAAATGATGATGTAATCCTTCACGGTCAGTGTAGATGTAGTCAAAGTACTTTATTACTTTAATGTTGTCAGAGAGTTTAATCATCAGTTGTTGAAATGTTTTCCTGCGACGTTTATTAGATTCATTCTTACCACAGATGACACATGATGCATATAAACCATCCACTTAAACATTTACACACACTCTATTGAAATGGCACACATGATATCTGTTTTCAGACTGACTCAGCTCACTGTGTGTGCTCTCAGAGCATCACGTGATGTTATATCAAGTGTGTGAACATGTACAGACACAGCCCGACGAGGAGCTGCCTCTGGTTTACACTGTCAGAGAAATGAAGGAGCTACTGTGCTCCGAGATCACTGTAAACATCTGAATCTAAACATTTAGCAAACAGGCTCACAGACGAACGCTCCTCAACGTCTGGACCTGTCATTAAACCCTCAGACATCATGTGACCTGTGGAGTCATTTTCATTCAGCTCAGTCAGTGAAGAATTATAAGGAGCTCATTTGTGTCGAGACAAGAAAAAGAACTGATAAATAAATCAAAATCAGCGTGGAACGGGCTCGGCTCTTGCCAGATAAAGTAGATATGCTCGTGTTCCTTAAAAAGAACTGTTAAAGATGTGTGGTAAGGTTCTTGAATGAGTGGTTTGTTTTAGTTTCTAATGTGAAAAATGTTATAGAGTAATTTATTTTGACTATTTATTTTTAAGTTATTTACTTTCCCCCACACACATTTTTCTCAAGTTCTCTTAAGTTTTATGTTGGAGTTACTTGATGTTATTGAGAAATAAATATTCAAAATTCAGAAGTTTGGACTATTTTTTCTATACAAAATAACTTTAATTACCACACATATATGCAAAAAAGTACTGAAAACAGGTACCGATATATACGATATATATCGTAATAAGCTCATGTCAGATAGTATGTCAGTCAAAATCATGACATTAAATCAATTTTCAACTTTATAAATCAGAATTCTACAAATTATGAGAAGTCACTTCTTTTAATTTAGTAGATAAGATTTATGATGGAGTAGTCAGTCAAAACTGTGACCTAATATAGAAGTCATAATATAATATTATAATTTTGCCATAGCAAATTCAACATCTAACTAATCATCAATCTATGTCAATGAAATCATTTAAAGTAACATGTCATTTGGTTTTTAGAGCTGCAATGATCTAGTCTATGAATCGATAAATTGTCAACTATTAAATGAATCAGTTACTATTTTGTAATATATTTATCATTTTCTAATCTCTGTATTCTCTGACTTCAGCCTCTTAAATGTGAGTATGTTCTGTTTTCTTCAGTCCTCCATGACAGTAAACTGAATATCTTTGGGTTGTGAACAAAATAAGAGATTTGACACTTTATGGACAAAATAACTCATCGATTGATAAAAAACATGATTGACAGACTCATCGACAATGAAAATAATCTTAATTGCAGCTGTATTTTTTATTTCCTCTTTCACAATCTTGGACATTTTTGCCATTGCTAACATTTCATCTCAGTTACCCTATTAAAAAAATGTATCTTTACTGTCCAGTCTCACTTCCCTATACATTTCATGTATAATATCCAAGAGGCAGCCAATGCAGAAGTGACAACAACATGTTTAC
Source organism: Miichthys miiuy (assembly GCA_036365135.1). Taxonomy (NCBI): domain Eukaryota; kingdom Metazoa; phylum Chordata; class Actinopteri; family Sciaenidae; genus Miichthys; species Miichthys miiuy. The sequence goes on from CM071605.1 coordinate 2,364,011, forward strand.
AGCCTGGTACAAACAACAGTTTTGGTCTCTATAGCTAATTTCCCCGTTCATGACAACTGTACTGAGGGTGAATTTATATACAACTCACCTGTTCAGATTATATTAAGGCTTAAAGTTAAGCAGGATTACCAGCATGGACACTTTGATTGACAGGTAGGTGTCGTTACAGATGGCTTGTTTGAGCACTCAGGCTTCATTCGGCCTGCATCATCCATGTCTTTGCCATTTTTAGATTAGTTGGTAGGTGAAAGCAGGACAGCCAACATGGCAGCAGCCAGTGCCACAGATTTTGAGCTTCTAAGCTGCTCTTCAGAAACCTGTGGGTGACGTCACGTATACGACGTCTATTCTTTATATTGTCAATGGTAATATCATACATTGTTGTGTGCTAAAGGGGAGTATTGCATCAGTTCTCATACTCTGTGGCTATGACAGAATCCAGCAGTGACAGAAACGTGTTGATACTGGTTGCTGTGTATGATACTTCTTGGAAAGTGCAGAGCGGAGTGACAGGAAGGCAGGCTACTATACAAGCCAGGGCTGGAGGATTGGAAGCACATGCTGGCTGCACCATGAGTAATGATAATGGAATTAAAGGAACTGCCGCAGTGCCAGGACTGAAGACAGAGTAACAGCTCACACTCACAACTATCATTGTTATTTTCTACTCCGCCTAAATCTATACATTAGGGTGGAGACATTTTGCTCCAAACCCTACAGTTTATCGTCAGGATCCTGCTGTTTAATCTGACTGTGGACATACTAAAGATGACAAAGTAATACATATTCAGTGATTCCTTCAGAAACTGAAATCCAGACTAATTTTGAACAAACATTTTATCTGTCAAATGTAGGGATGGGTACCTTTCACGTTTGAATCGATATGGTACCGATACTCGGTAGTACCTAACAGTTCTTTTTAAGGAACACGAGCATATCTACTTTATCTGGCAAGAGCCGAGCCCGTTCCACGCTGACTGTGTCCCCATCTGTGGAGAATACTCTCTCAGACGGAGTGGAAGACACTTGCACACACAGATATTTTTTGGCCAAACTGGCCAGCACGCTCTTCTGCATCCACTGCTGTCACCGCGACCTCCGCTCCAACTAACGCACGCGAGACGCGACGTGAAGGTGCGTTCAGGTACCGAAATGTGGTACCGATTGACTTCACATGACATCAATACTTGGTACTTCGGGGGAATTTGGTAGGTACCAATAAAAGTACCGAATTCGGTACCCATCCCTAGTCAAATGAAAAACATGTTTCTTAGAACAGGGCTAAAACTAAACTAAACTAAGTAAACTAACTGAACTAACTGAACTAAACTAAGTAAACTCAACTAAACTAACCTAACCTTAACTAAACTTAACTAAACTAACTGAACTAAGTAAACTAAACTAACTAAATGTAACTTAACTAAACTAACTGTACTAACTAAACTAAGTAAACTAAACTAACTAAATGTAACTTAACTAAACTAACTGTACTAACTAAACTAAGTAAACTAAACTAACTAAATGTAACTTAACTAAACTAACTGTACTAACTAAACTAAACTAAGTAAACTAAACTAAACTAAGTAAACTAAACTAAACTAACTGAAATAACTAAACTAAACTAAGTAAACTAAACTAACCTAACCTAACCTTACCTTAACTTAACTTAACTTAACTTAACTTAACTTAACTAAACTAAACTTCTTCATGTTTACTTGCACAGTCACCACGTGCAGACCAACCACTAGAGCTCTGTGCTTGACAGAACTGGACCGAACCATTAACACAACACAGAAGATTAAATGGAACATGGGCCAGACTCAAAGATTTTTGTTCAAGTTATAATTTTGATAAGTTTGATTTTAATTGGTTATTCGATGCTATAAAAAGAAGGTTTCACTCCATAACTGACAGCTGCTCTGAGAGAATTAGTCACTGTACGTAGCTGTTACAGTATGAACTCCGACAGGAGATGTAGTTGATTGTCTAATTTAAACTAATAAAGCGTTTAAACTGCCCCGAGGGATCAGTCAGTTATAATTATTAACTAGCTAAGACAACAAGCAGTCTAACTAAAGATACAACTACTCCTCAGTGATTAGAAAACCAGTGGCAAAGAGGAAAGTTCGTGGGTGCTCGCTGTTGAGTCAGCTGGCTGTGAGCGGGAATTCGATACAGCGGCTCAAACCCTGATCACTGCCGTGCAGACTCTGGCTTTGAGTGACGTCAGCAGTGCAAAAAGGAAAATGGAAATTTTGGCTTCACTTTTGTATAGTGGGAGGAAGTGGAGATGTGTCACGTGATGCCAGCCTAGCCCAGTGTTGCCAACCAATATTAATGAACAGTGGCTAAAACCTGCTGGAAAAGTCGCTATATGGTGCTCTGCATATCTTACATAGCTTACATAATTACTTACACACAACTTTATTTTATCATTAACTGTTTTAGCTGCATAAATACATTTTTAAAAAGTACAAAAGTAAAATAAAAAAGAAAAGAAAATGTGATAAATTCTGGGTCCAGAAGAAGGATTTGCCCAGGACCCCCTAACAACTGGACCCGGCTGTGGTGACTAATCATAAATGTGATTGGTGGGTGGGGTGCCCACTGAAATGGGGGGGGCGGGGTCATGGATACAGAGCCCTGCGTGGTGCTGATGGTGTGCCTGACCACATCCTCTCTTCTCCACCTGACCATGACTCCAGGCTGTCCTACTTTACAGGATGCTACACACACCACGTGGTAACAGCGACATGGGCTCAATCTAAAAAACAGAGACGGAAGTGCTGGGACAGAGCGTCACCATATTTTGATTATAATAATTCAGTGTGCTGTTTAGAGCAGAAGAATAAACCTTCTCTGCTTCTAACAGCACACAGCTCACAGACTGACATCTTCATTGAGACCCACGCAGCAGCTCGTACTACATGAACACAGACAAACGACATTTTATATGAAAAGCGCCAACTTTTACAAACAGCTTCCGCCCCTCTGAGTGTGCGCGCGCGTGTGCGCGTGGGTGTAGTAATATTGATGGAATAACACGCGAATTAATAATAATTATGTTTTATTGACATAAAAACAGTTTTTTATATGAGCTTTAAACCCTCAGAGGTCATTTTGTTGTGTGGCGGTAATGACGAAGATTAAAATGTTGATATTTCTGAATGTTTGGCATCACTTTCTTCTTCATACACGATAACACGGCTGTCAGTCACTTTAACAGTAATGTCAAATAAAATACGACATACACTCACTGTATGTGAGTTATGAGTGTTATAACATGTACATACCACTTCTTTGTACATTCTATCATCAGCTCTTGAAACGACGCAGCGAACTGGAACTTGGACGCCTTCTTTCCGACCCGCTGGAGCCGCTTCCATACCGAAGTCATGGCCGGGCTCGTCAGATAATAATTCTCTCCCAGACGCGATAAACCGTCACCCAGCCGCCGCCGCCGCCGCCGGGTCCCTCAGCTGGGACGGAGAAACGCCACCTGTTTCGCAGATAGCTCCTCTCCGGCTGTGTGTGTGTGTGTGTGTGTGACCCCACTCCTCACCGGCATCCACTCCACGGACAGACTACAAAACAAACACACGCCTCAAGTTAGAGCTGGCGTCAAGCTGAATCACATGAACCGGATCGCGGAAGAGTACAACTTTCAAAATAAAAGCCTTGTTGAACGCAGGTCGTCAGGGGTGGGGCCGCATAGCAAAATATCAGGATTCAGTTTGTTTCCAGGTCATATCGGACATTTTACTGCAGAGGAGACACAACACTGGAAGAAGCTTCGAAAAATATTAGTTAGTTTTCCTATTTCATGTCATGCCAAACATCCAACACGTGACTACAAAACACTGTTATCTATGAAACAGCGACAAAAAATAAAAATATACAACCAAATATGAAAAATATAACATACAGCATCAATAACACATACACAAAACCAAAAAAAAAAACATTAGTTATTGACTAAAACGTATATAAGCTATATATTTCTATATTCTAAGTCTTATTAACTAGATTTAATCAAAATACTTGAATGTGCGTATGTAATATCCATTGTGTTACTCTACACATGAGCAGTGGAACTTGGAATTGAACTTTTGGGTTTTTCCCCTTGAGTCAATACTTCCTGTTTGACTAGAGTTTATTGCGGCTGGCTTGACAAGCCGAGATGGTCGTTAGGCAATACACTCAAGCAGTCACACCTACAATGACTTCATATTTCAGGGTGGGATGCTGTTGATATGTGATGCTTTAGTTAAAGTCACCAAAGCATTAAAATAATAAAATCTGATAAATGTAAAAAGGAATAACAGCCTGCAGATAAAATACCATAATGTTCAATAAGGTGACTCAGCTCAGAGCCTCCAACTGTCCATAGATTTTAGGCCTTGGTTGCTGTGTATACAGACATTATTTGCTTGAATATGTTAATGATTTATGAGCGAATAATAACTTAACAACTCGTCCATGGCTGAATCAGACTGCTGCAGATGACTTGTCTAACACAAAGAGGACTGTAACGTGGACCTGTTGCAGGCCAGTCTACACAAACAGTCCTCAGACGAGACAAATAGTGATTATAGAGTTATCATGAGGCTGTGTGTGTTTATGGATATTATCCAGGACTGAATACAAAACAGAAATTACCTGTGAGTCTGTCAGGAAAAGTTTCCCCCCTGTCATGAGTCCCCCTCAGCTGGAGGGACTTTTCCAGTTTAGACCCAGGTCTATTTATAATGCGTGGCTGACACACACACAGCAGCTGGGAATATAATGCCGCCTCTGAAAACACACTCACAGATAAGCACCCTGTTCACAACCTGAAAGACAAGTTATAGATTTCATACTAAGCATTGATAGTTTGACTTTCTACAGAATCATCATTATGTAGTGTAAAAGTGCCTTGAGTGGTCGGAAGACTAGAAAGGTGCGACATAAGTACAGTCCATTTACTATTTACCATCACTGTTATGTTTTCCAGATATATAAAGTGTATTTATCAGAAGGTCTTCTACATGGAAATTGCCTGACTTGAGTTTTTAGTTATTAGTTTAAAAACCATTTAAAAGTCTGTCGAACTGAAGTACGAGAAACTTAAGTACAGTCTTTATAACCTTCAGAATCTTCACCCAAGCCAGTCAAGCACTCATCCTGGGAAATCTGTGTTGAGGTGGTGAAAATATTTGCAATACATGTCTAATATCTTCCACTTACATTTCTCTTGTGTTGTTCGTTACATAACTAAAACATGTCAAACAATAGGCCACTTTAAATTATTCTAGGACGTACATGAGGTTGTCCCTGCTATATCTTCTGAATGGTCTCTGGCTTTAAAAGAATTGAGAACGTCTGTTTTATAGTGTCCTGAGAACTGAGTCAGTCTATGAATGTGTTCTTATCTTGATCGAAAGGTTCAATACATCACAGGGAGGAGTGTTTACATTAGTCCTGGTAATCGTGTATCGCAGAAATATGGCTTTTGTTATGGAGTTGCGTAAGGAAGCTGTCTGGGCCTCCTGCTTTTCTCACTACACATGCTGATATCATCACACAGTACAATGATCATTCATTTCCACAGACAGAGCATGAGTGTACAACTGCATATATATATATATATATATATATATATATATATATATATATATATATATATATATATATATATATATATATATATATATATATATATATATATATAGTGAGGCCAATTCCTTTATTCATCAAAATATAAAATATCAACATTTCAGCTTTTATTTCCAGGTATTTACATCATGATCTGATACACAATGTAGAAGATATCACCTTTTGATTGAACCCAGCCATTTTAGCTCATGTGAGCAAAAGTATTGGAACATGTGACTGACATGTGTGTTTTGTTGGTCAGGAGCCTCCTGTTACATTGATTATTCAAAAATAACTAGCACTGAATGTCTACACTCAGTTTCAGATTTGGCTTTTGCCTGTGCATTTATAGTTAGAGGTGTAACCAACATGAAAACCAGAGAGCTGACTATGGGTGAAAAACAAGCAATTGTGAAGCTGAGAGAAGATGGAAAGTCAATCAGAGCCATTGCACAAACACTGGCCATAGCCAGTACAACCATTTGGAATGTCCTGAAGAAGAAAGAAACCACTGGTGTACCAAGTAACAGACATCGAACAGGTAGACTGAGGAAAACAGCAGCAGTGGACGACAGAAACATTGTGAGAGCTCTAAAGAAAGACCTAAAACAAGTGTTAGTGACATCAGCAACAACCTCCAGAGGGCAAGAGTGAAGGTATCACAATCTACTATTCACAGAAGACTTCATGAACAAAAGTACAGAGGCTACACCAGAAGATGCAAACCACTCATTAGCAAGAAGAATTGGAAGGCCAGGCTGGAATTTTCCAAAAAAGTACAGAGACAAGCCTCAAAAACTCTGGGACAAAGTTTTATGGACTGATGAGACAAAGATGAACATTTATCAAAGTGATGGAAAGGCTAAAGTTTGGAGAAAGAAAGGATCTGCTCATGATCCCAACCATACAAGCTCATCTGTGAAACACAGTGGAGGTAATGTCATGGCTTGGGCTTGCATGGCTTCTACTGGGACGAGCCCATTAATCTTCACTGATGATGTAGCACACGATGGCAGTAGTAAAATGAACTCAGAGGTCTACAGAAATGTTTTGTCTGCTAATTAAAGAATGATGCAACCAAACTGATAGTGAGATCCTTCATCATGCAGCAAGATAGTAACCCAAAACACACTGACAAAACAACAAAGGAGTTCATCGGGGGGAGAAGTGGAAGGTTTTAGACTGGCCAAGTCAATCTCCAGACTTAAACCCTACCTACCCCAGAAGACTGAAGGGAGTAACCCCCCAAAACAAACAACAACTGAAAGAGGCTGTGGTCAAAGCCTAGAAAGGCATCACACAAGAAGAATGCAAAAGTTTGCCGATGTCAATGAGTCACAGACTTGTGACAGTTTTTGCAAGCAAAGGATTTGCAACAAAATATTAGGTTTTACTTTATTAACACAGTTTGTCCAAAGTGTCAGATTCTACTTATTATATTTGTCTCAATAATTGTGTAATTAGTCACAATATTAATACCAGAGGTGGAAATCCAGATGTACTGCTGATAAAAAGACTTTTTCACATACTTGTAGTTTCATGTGGTCTCCATAAGCACTAAGTGGTTCATCCGGCTCTTGGGCCAGTCCCTGGTGTTTCTTTTATGGGCGTGGACCTCCCTGTCAGTGTCCGTCCATCATCCCAGCGTCCCAGCAGTGTACTCTGCAGGCGCACTGGGAAACAGCTGCATTAGGTGGTAAAAATAAAGCAAGAAAGAAGGAAGAGGGGAGGGGAGTCTCCACATGTGGGAATGTCAGTTTTTTAAAGTCGGTGTTTTGCCAGAGTTCCATCATGGTGAGGTTATGTTTATCTGACAAACTATTCTTGTAATTGCATTTCCTGGTTCCCGTGGTTCAGTGACAGCTCTTCAAATGGAAATGATGCCACTTTAAACAGGTCATAGGAACCTAACTGTTCATAGACATAACCCTATCAGTGCAACAATGTCAACTCCTCAGAGAGACTACAAAGCAGCTTTGTTCATAGTTAGATCTTTTTTCATCAATTCAGGGTTCATGGGGATGGGCAGAGAGTCATGGTGGTAACTATGAGGTGAGGTCATTTCTAAACAATCCACTTCCTGTCTGCAGGCAGCCAGTTGGTGTGCTTCCTGTTTTGGAGTCCAGGGCATTGCAATATAAGAGAGTCTATATGTTTTATGTGTGTAGGCCAGTCAGGCTCGTTCTACTAAGGCTTGTACTTTTCTGTGGCTTAACAATAACAATTTACTTATTACCTTTAGTATTTTGCACCCCTGCAGCTGAAAGATTCAGCAGGATGAAAGCAGCAGAGAACCTGTGTGTGACACTACATGACCAGCTGTCCTTCACTGCCAGCATTGTGGCATTCATTCTCAATAACATCAGAAGGATATGTCTATTCTTCACCCAGGAGGAAATGCAGCTTCTGATCCAGGCTTTTGTCAACTCGCCCCTGGACTAATGCATGGAACTGCTGGCTGGTGTGCCTGCATGTCCCATCCAAGCTCTGCCACTCATGCAGAATTCAGCAGACACCACTCTGCACCGGTTACTGGTGGATGCTCTAATCTGAACAAGACACTGATAGCTGCCTATGTCTCAGGCCCATCCTCCACCCAGGACACATCCAACTCCTCAGCCCATCCACTACATTCTACTCCCTCACTATGAGGTGCACCTGACTTACAGCTCAACAAAAAGGCTTGCCGGCTGTCCTGAACAAGGACAGCAGAAACTCTGTCACAGACTGAAAATCCTACATTTATGCACATAAAGATACTGAAAAGTGGCACAAAGGTTTGCCATGGGAAACTATCAGATGACACTTAGTTGAGTTCCACCTGAGGCTCTGGACACGCAGGAGGAAGTACCATGAAAGGCAACTTTTCTCCCCAGAGAGCTGAGAACAGCGAACAAAAACTTACTGTGGTTAGTGAAATACAGTCATCACTGTATTGCAAATTAGGTTTGTGACACACAGAGGAAGTTTACATACTCTGGTTAAACACAGACAGACAGACAGACAGACAGACAGCTAACAGCTGCACCCAGATCAAAAAGAGGCAATAAACCATTCACCACCAAGGGACAACAGTCAAACATGTCGCTGTCTTGTATGTCTGATAGACAGCATATCACTGCTGTTCAATTAGCACTTCTTAAAGTGTATGAATAAATAAAAAGAACATTACTTGTCTGGAATCTGCAAATAATAAATGTGAAAAGTAAACTTTATCATTACACTGCTGGTCAAACGCAAAATAACATTTATGTGCACTTTGACCAAAGTGTCATGAATTCTATTAATCATACTAGTGACAGTGATGGTAGTTCATCACTCTGTATCACAGTATTAATACCAGCGGTGGAAAACCAGTTGTTATATATGCAGTTGTACACTCATGCTCTGTCTGTGGAAATGAATGATCATTGTACTGTGTGATGATATCAGCATGTGTAGTGTGAAAAGCAGGAGGCCCAGACAGCTTCCTTACGCAACTCCATAACAAAAGCCATATTTCTGTGATACACGATTACCAGGACTAACGTAAACACTCCTCCCTGTGAGGTATTGATCCTTTCGATTGAGATAAAAGTCTCCATAAGTGCTAAGTGATTCTTCCTGGGTCAGTCGATGATGAAGTTTCTCATGTTTTTTTCTCTGTCACTGTTTCACAAGTTTCTGACACACGGAGGAAAGTAAAAAAAAACATGTAATAACATGTAACTTTTTTTTTTTCACAGTATATTAAACCTCTGCCTTGATTTGTGGATCCAAACAAGTTGAATATGATTTTCTTTAGATAGCACTAACCCACCACTGATGTCACTTCCTCTGTATTGTTTCTGGAAATTTGGACATTTTAACAACCTGAGGAGTTTCCTCTGACACACAGAGGAAAGAGTTTTATTCTACAGTTAAACATTAACAGACACACCCAGATCAAGACATGGCTGACTGTATGCCTCTTTACTGACCACCGACCACTCACCACCAACAGATGACAGCTCTCGCTCAAATATGTTGTTGTTGTGGTAACAGTATGCCTGATACACAATATATCAGTTCTGTTCCATTGACATAGACTCATCCTTACATTTAATATATGAATAAATAAAAAGAACATTTTGACATACTGTAAAGTGTCAGATTATAGTGGCAGAGACAACCAGGCATTTATTAGAGACTGTTTACATTCTCTCTAGATAAATTCAGCATAATGTCCATTTCCTCTTTCTGTGAACGACTGTTGAGGTAGTGTGTAGGATTCAATGGCACCTAGTCTTATAGTTTCTGATTGCAACACCCTCACCTCACCCTATATGTCCATTTCGGACTACTGTAGAAACATGGTGGTTCAACATGGCAGACTAGTGAAGATTATATTCCATAACATATTTCCCTAAATCTTACAAACTGGATCTTTAGTAATTCCGACAGAATTGACACATTAAAAGTCCTGCAGGTTCTGACGCAGAGAGGGAAGAGTATGATCTAGTTTTGGAGATGAATATAACTCAAAATGAACATGACAATAAATTTCTTTCTACGTATGGATGAACACGTACTTGAGCTGTACCAGCCTAGTAATCAGATCCCTGCTGGTATCATGCACTACAGTTTCATCTGTGACATTTGTAAATATAGCCTGGCTAAGCCAAGCACCTGTGAGCTGTCTGTCAGAGGCACAGCGAGGGCGTCCGGCACCAACAACATGCACCACAACATTAATAAGGTCATAGAATATCATGTTGTCCACGCAACAATGATGCAAAAGTCTACAGTATAGTCACATGTATGACCTTTGAACAGACATACAACAGCACCATATGCCACTAAAGCATGTCATGCTAAATGCATGTTCTGTTAATATACTGTGGTCCAAGATTAGAATAATGCTCTATATTATGTCTGCAGATAGTTTAATGTGGTTAGAGACGGTTTAGTTGTAAGGATATACAGTCCTGTTCTAGACTGTTTCTACAGTGTTTCTTGGTGGTAGCTAGGTAACAAAAATATAGGTGTTAAGTGTTATAAGAGTTTTATTTTCAGGTGGTTATACACCGATGGAAACAGAATTAAGAATATCATATTCCACTTCTGTTTTTTTATGTAAGTAGAGCCCCTAAAAAGACACCCTGGACCTCTAAATATTTTATTAGCGAGTCTGTAACACAACATTTGTGTGATCCAGTTTAAATCCATGTTTAAACTCTACTCACTACTGTGCATCTAAAGCCATGTGTCGCTGTGTGTTGCCTTTTTGCAATATTATGTCCATACGTTTTACTCACTATTTCTATTGTGTGTCTTTTTATTGCCTGCTTTTCAAGTGCACTGTTTGTACTGGCATTAATCATTTTGGCCTTTTGGTATATCAGATGTGGCAGATGCATGGTAAGCCAATTATTGCCTGTTTACACGGGCTTTATTTTGGATGGCGCCAGCAGCAGTCAATATATATATACAGATATATATAAAATATACAGTGCTTTAGTTGCTAGAAATATATGTGGTGTTCTATAGTGTACAGTGGGATTATCTGAATACAGGCAGCTGTTGATGAGAGCACTGAGAATGGTTCAAAATGGTTAAATTGGGGAAGTGAATCCAAAACAATGAGCTAAAAATAAATAAATAAGTTAATAATAATATTGTTTTAATTCACAGTGATACTATACACAGTCATTGTATACATTCAATTATTCATGTTTAGTGCTTTAACATTAGCTTTACAGCTAATAGCAGTAGCAGAAGACTAGCAGTTGGATTGTTGTGGGTGGCTGTGAGTCCAACAGCGTTCAGCCAACAGTTCACTTTCCTTGAGGCAACTGCTGTTGATCATGTGACCTTCGAGTCTTTGTGTCTTAGAGGCAGTACTGGGACAACAGTTGGCCATGGTATTTGACACAGTGTTTGACCAGCACCAAGGAGGCTCATGTGTCCAGTGACCGGACCATCACAAGGCTGCGATGACCCTCAGTCACCTCTGCGTCTCTGCCCGAGCACTGAGCCCAAGCAACAATGAAAGCTCTCAATAATGACTCAGCTGAAAACACATCAACAAAACAACATGACATTTCACCATTTCCTGTCGTCTGACTGTAATAACTTATATATTTATTTACATTTATCCACCCCGGAAGCAAACTCCAGCCTGACCAGGCTGTTATTTGGGAAGGTTTACCTACATGAGGTGGTCGGTAATTTCAGAAACTGAAAAGCTGTTAGGTAAAAATGTTTTAATACCTTTATATTTTGGTTTATTGTGCTTGCATTCTACATTTTCCTGAATAAAGTTGTGTTCAATTACATTACTTGAATATTAGAGTCTGACTGATGTGATTTCTTAGACTGATACTGATGTTGTATGCTTGTTCCACATGGACTGAACTGAGACTTGACTGATCAAATGTCATTGCTGCTCAGTTTTAATATTCAAAAGGTATTACTTAGAAATTGATTTATTATTCATGAGTCTCTCTCTTTCGGTGACAACAATATGTTTCATATATAATTCATGTTTTTTTCACAAGACGCATTATTATAAGCTACTACTATAAAATGTATCACCACTCTATAAGCTGAGTGTATATACTTGACATGTCAAGGAGGTGGACTAACAAAATTGATAACCTCATACACAAGCAAAGGCGAGTGTGTGTGTGTGTGTGTGTGTGTTGCTAGGGAGAAGCAAGAGCTGGCAGTGCTAGGCACAAGCTCAGATTCATGGTGGCTCCCCTCCCATAGTCCTCTGTGCCTTGTACAAACACAGCCATAGTAGGAGAACACACAACAGGCCTCTGTTAGAGCTCCAAGCAAAGCGGTCTGCACCTTCGGTTAGACGGTTCATTAAACAAGCATTCACTCCAAATGTAGCGTACAGAGCTCAAACGAGTGGAGCTCAATGAGTATGAAGTCTGATCTTAAAGGACAACACATCAGAGTATGATTCACATGTAAACATTTGTCTTACAGTCTATAGAAAGTCTTTAGTGTCTTCAGCGGGAGCTGTAGGAGGGCTGATAAATGTCCTCAAGTTATGTCACTTGAGTCGGCATCAGTTGGGTCTGATGACTACAAGTTATTAAGAAGTGAGCTGCAGATTACAGACATTACCTGCTACTAGCACAACACACCTGAATCTCCTGTTCAACTGTTGGTGGTTGCATTGCATGCTGGGTAATTTAGGCACTAAGTTTTGACAAAGAAGAAGAACATGTGATAAAAAATTTTAAAAAGACCTCTGGTTCTGCTGCATCGATTTCTATCATTTTTTAACTGTCTGTTGCGGATGCAATGATAGAATGGAGTACTGATTTAAACAACATCAGCAGTAATGATAAGTAATGTGCTGTGATCACTACACATTTCTACAATGAAGTCTGTAAATCCAACAGTTCATACTGATGATCTAAACTTCTTTCTTTCAAGGTCAAAGTGAAAATAAGCACAATGCTTAGAATCTCTCACTGCAAAGGAAGTGTTTGTACAAACTGCAGAAAGTATGAAGTCGACGCAGGAAGTGGCTCTGTAAGCTATCATGGACAGTTTAGGTCTTCATTTTATCTTTCGTTTTCTCTTCTGAGTAGGTTGAGATGTTCCACACCCTTCTTATCTCCGCAAACCATACTGAGGCTAAAAAAAGTCACTGTCAGTGAGAAACAAGTCAGTGAGCAGCGCCTGATGCTTCAACGTATGAACACCAACATCCTGCAGCCAGGAGCACAAACCTGAGAGCGTTTTCCTCAGACCTGCACAGTACTTAAACATTAGTTAGTTGTGACACCTTGTGGTCAGATTTGTAGCTGCTAGCTGTTCAATGAAGAGACTTCAGCCAAAACTGTTTCATTTTGTTTGACCTGAATTTATTTGAAGTAAAGGACTGTAAATTATAGTGGTGATGGGGTTGAACCATGTTTAACTTTGTAAAAAAACAAAGTTCTCCCTAGTTATTCATGTTTTTAACTCTGCTCATGTCAGATCAAAATGTGTTGAACTTCCATTTAACTGTGTTCCTTGATTTAAAGCTAATATCTTCTATGTTCACTGCCAATGTACAAATGACCTAAATTTAGAATTGTTTGGCTTTTGGGACAAAAAGGAAACACCCAAAAGTTCAGACTACTCTGGCTTCACAGACATATTTCACTGTGATAAAAAGTAATAGACACAATGAAGCAAGAAAACATTCAAAAACAAGTTTTTATCTCCACAGCGCTGACAGAACCCCAAACATGTTGCAGAGTCTGTAAAGTCCTGTATGTGGAGAGGACTCGAGCAGATGAACCAAAGTCAATCAACAGAAAAAAAACATTATTAGAAATATGATAGAAGACCATGTTAGTTAATTTCCCAGCATGCTAAAGGCCTGTTATTGAACTGTTGACTGGATTTTGCCTGACAAACTAAATTATTCAGTGTTGCATTCATGAGCTTGCAGTTAAGACGATCTGAATCCACGTGGCACATTTTGACTCTTTAGAACTTCAGATTGGACTGTAGAGGAGTGCACAGTATTTGAATATCCAAACAAAGAGTTGGAACAGAACCTGTCGGGTTTTGGTGTCCCGTTGTGATGGTCAGTAGGTTTCCAGGGATGAGGTTCTGCCACTGTGAAGGTCTGAACAGGGACTATGCAGCTCTAATGGAGTGGATGAGATGGTGCAGATGGACTGGCAGTACTGAGGCTCGTCCTCAGGGCTGTCCTCACTCAGGGCCAGTTCATTGAGATGGATGCCTTCCAGTTCTGAGTACTGTGGACCAGAGAAGAGCCTCATCACCGCACAGACCTGGGGAACCTGCAGGACAGTGTCCTTTAAGGTAATAATCACAACCAGGCCCACCAGCAGGTAACCTGCAGAGAGATTTTAAAATGAATGTCCAGCCAACTCATGTCAACATTTATATTTAGGGTCTTTTAATAATATAATGTTATTATTATGGTTATACAAACTCCATTTTACATGTGGTGAGGAGTTCAAGTGTCTTCTTGGCCTTTGGGCTCCAGCTTCTCCCCAGAGGGTTTCCTCCCTGACCAACGGTGCTCAGGATGACGAAACAGAAGAAGAGAGCATCAAGGTAGCTCCAGTCCGGCTCAACAGCACAGACCAGGAGGGCAGGGAGGAGGAAAAGGAGGGAGAGGACGAGCGGCAAGAGGAGGCTGATGTGGACAAGGGCTGCCCGGGTGTGGGGCAAACCCCAGTAATAGTGCAGGACATGGACAGGAGCGTGGGTGATGACACGCAGGAGGAGGCTGGAGAGGAGAGTGAGGAGGAACAAGGTGAGGGGGATCCCCACGGCACAGTAGAAGATGCAGAAGAGTTTGGCCTCGTCTGATTTTGGGGTGTACGAGTCAGAACCTGAGGAAGAAGAGAGGGGAGAGGTCTGCAGGGACCAAGGACTGAGGAGTGAACGAAAGATGAAACCTCAAGAATCCATGAATTGTTTAGTCCATAAAATGTCAGGAAATTGTCCAGAGCACAAACAACCAACAGTCCAAATCCAAACACATTAACATTTACTGCCCAAGAGAGAAAAAAGCAGCGCATACTCACATGTAAGAAGCTAGAACCAGAACTTAACTTAGTGTGTAGCTAACTTAACCATGAGTTTGGTTCTGCCTCTTAAACAAAGTCGTTCCTTGCCAACATCACCGAGTGATAACTCCTGTTATGATTTGCCTACATGCATAAAACAAAATCTTTTAAAAAGGTCCAGTGTGTAAGACTCCTCACATCATTATGAATATTATATGCCATGTTTGCCTTATTCTGAAAACAAAGTCCTCAAATCTCACACACTGCACCTTGAAAGGTTTCTGGATTCTAGCTAACATAAAAGCTAAACAACTTTTAAGGTAACAAACATACTGGAGACAACGTGACTACACATGCACATATCTTCTGGAGGTACCTAAAAATAGAACCATTTTGGGACAGAGTGAATTCAGTATTGAATGAGGTGTTCCATTTTGCCGTTTCTAGCTGTTTGGGGGCCCTATGCAAGATGCTATTTGGGGGCCACTATATTGTCAAACTCAGAGGAGATTTCAAACCTTTTCAGATGATCTGTGGTGATGCAACAGTCTGTTCCATTTTCAGAGGAAAACAGGCTTCAGTGCATTAATAAATACAACAGATGCAGCATGTTCCTGAAAAATGTTAATGGACTTGAAAACAAGGTGACATAAAAACTCTCTCCACCAGTCCAAAACAGTGAAAATAAATAACATAACTTACTTAAATGAATAAAAATACAATGGAGCAGCCTCCATATTAATGTACAAACAATAAAACTAGTAAGAATAATCCTGATGTTTCAGAGACATTTATATGTAACACTTTAACCCCTTCAGGATCTGTTTCTTTGACTGTGTTATGTTTTAGGCCACTGCACAAAAAGCTATTATCTATAGTATGCAAGTGCCAAAATACACAGGTACACAGGTACAGTCCCAAAATATATTGAGGCTGAACTTGCAGCTTGGGGGACCCTGGTGGCCCTATGCATATGCATAGTCCGCATATAGCAACAAACGGCCCTGGAAGAAGCTGATGATGATCTCGGCCAAATGTTCTGTACGAAAATTTGGCAACATAAATCACAAGATCATCTGCAAAACAAAGAAAACACAGAGCAGTCATACTGAGACAGCTAGGACTACATCTGAGAGAGATTTGGTGAATATTACCAAAACTAAGTAGGCTATATACTGTCTGGTCTTAGTCTTGGCTTGGTCTCAACCCATCAAAGTCTTGTCTCAGTCTTGATACACTCTAGTCTTGGACATGACTTGGTTTCAGTTCACTATAGCTGTAGTAAAAAGAATGTTTCTCCACCCTCTGTGTCACCTGACTGCATCTTACCCATGGTGGTCAGAGTGACAATGACAAAGTATAGCGATGATGTGAAGTCGTAGCGTCTCTCCTCAGCGTCAGCGTTCAGCACAGCCACATCACTGCTGTGAGCGGTGAGAGCTTTCCCCAGCAGCTCCCTCAGCCGGCTCTCCTGGACGCACGGGTTCTCCTGCAGGAAGGAGCGCCGCAGCTCCTCCACCTCAGCCCTCAGCTCCTTCTCTAGCGGCTTCTCCACGGCCATGAACACCACGCCTCCCAGGAAGATGAGGAGCAGGTAGCAGAGAACCAGACAGCCGAACGCGTTGAGCTGACAGAACGGGCCCAGTGAAGACACGAGCCGGGCCATTGTTGGTTCTGACTGATCTGTTTCTCTACAGGCTGCAACCAGATACTGAGAGCTAGTCAGGCTTTAAATATTTAGAAAGGTAGAGCAGGTCACAGACACAGTCCTGCTCGGCTCTGCTGTTTAATTTGGAACCAGTTAGCTGAGAGCTCGCTGCAGTCTGAATGTCAACATGTAAGATGAATGAAACGATGAATATTTGTCTTCATTCACATTTTCTTAGTCAAAGAAAGAGTCTGCTCAGCCTGTGTGCTGCTAACATTACTCTAACGTTATTCTAACAGGATGTTGAACTGATGTGCTGATTTTTAGGACACGACTGAAAAACATTAAATCAACATTTTCCAAACTACATTTTTTAATTCAACAATAACAACAGCTCTGTACAAGATGTCAAACACAGCAGAGGATCACTCCATGCTCCAGTCTCTGCTGTGTGGGATCCACTTCATGAGTCCAGTCTGAGCTCCAGCTTCAGCTCATCACGTTATCTTGTTTTGCTGCTATTCCACAATAAAGTCTTGGAACTATTTGTCTGTTTATCCAGTCTGAATCTCTCCACCCCTGTAGTCCTGTGGGTGGAGAAAAGAAGAAGACTGCTGCTGTGCTCAGCCCCGACAGTCATGCTACTATAAAGCAGAGCTTGTTGATTAACAGATACCTGCAGGTCAGGTGGGTAGGGCAGGTCACTACACCTCAGTTTACTTTTACTTATCATTCAGCTATAGTATTTCCTCAATGTCTGACAGCCCACCACGAAAACATCACAGTTTTTAAAAGGATTAGGATTAGCCAATCAGAAGCAGAGTATGGGTAGATGATGTTTGTTTTGTTCATTTGGATCGCGGCCCGA
Source organism: Miichthys miiuy (assembly GCA_036365135.1). Lineage (NCBI taxonomy): Eukaryota > Metazoa > Chordata > Actinopteri > Sciaenidae > Miichthys > Miichthys miiuy. The sequence goes on from CM071605.1 coordinate 2,381,682, forward strand.
AACCCAAACCAACCAAAATATGTGAAAAACTTGGTTGCGGTCGACACCGGTGTCACTTTACATTAACATAATGTGCATCTTTCTAATAAATTCATCATGTTTCTAAATTCTTTAACATATGAGCATATGAACGCACAATCTGTGAGCAAGGAACAAGATTTTGGCAGCAGAAGCTGCTGGTTTACATTTTAGTCCGAGTAGTATTGACCAATCACAACAGAGCAGGCTGTGGTGAAGGTAAGCAGTCCAGAAAAGAGTCAGAATATCTGCTGGCTACACTGGAAAGCCCAAAACGCTGCCAGCGGTCACTGATGGATTCACTCCTGGTATGATGCTTTGAGCTGCTTCATCTCATCAGGGTCAACACACAGTGACTGTAAATCAGTGTGAACTCAGTGAATCATGGTCCAAATGTCCTCCTTGATAATAAACAGTCATTAAACAGACAGGAAGCAGTCACACTCTGCTTTGGAGTTCTTTTCTAGACTAGAGCGGCAGATGAAGGGAGTAATGGGAGCACGCCCAGCGGCGTACAGGTTTGCCCACCCTGCCAATGACGGGGAGTTTGTGGGCGTAGGCACGTGGTGGGATGGCAGAAAGAGGTGGAGTCGGGGCAAAAGTGGTCTGGAAGGGGCGTCGGCCTTGACAACGGCGACCCATTTGTCGCCCGCCGATGAGGAAGGTGAATGCCGGAGGTCCCGCCTGAGGTGAGGTGAAGCGAGCTTTGGGGAAGACGTCGCGGGACAGACCTGCAGAGCGCTGACCCGAACGTGACGAGGAAGATCTGGAGCGCTGCACAGACGAGGAAGAGGAGGAGGACGAGCGAGCCAGAGACCTGAAGGACAGAAGACAGTCAGGACTGAAAACAAAAGAAACATTTAGTCTTTGAAAAGACTCAGGTCTGTCTTTACCGTCCTGATCCGGTAGCTGCCAGGCTGGGCGGTGGAGGATCGGTGCGAGGACTCCCATCGTGCCTCGGGCTGATGTTGAGGTTGGCGGTCAGCTGTGGCATCTTTCTGGCGGTGTCGGGTTTGGAGGCGGGGCCAGGTGGTTCCTTCCGTGCATCACTGAGCTGGGTCAGGGTGCAGGGGGGGTAGCTGCCGAACCCGGGCCCTGTACTGAACCTGACGGCCAGGCTGTCTCCAAAGAAGGAGTAGAGCTCACAGTACATGGCAGGGAGAGGCACCGGGGTCCACTCCTCCCAGGGACAGCCGGCCACGCCTGCCTGAAGGTGAGTGGCGATTCCCAGGGCAGCCTCCGACAGAGGCTCTGGAGGGGGGCTGAGGCCAGGGGAGCTCACCCTGTAACCCATAGCACCCGCCACAGAGCCCGGCTGACCGCTGGAGCCTCCCTCTGCTGGCTGAGACAGAGACAGAGCCTTCATCTTCAGCAGGCGCTCCACTGCCACCTGCAGGACACACGAAGAACTCTGATGGGGTCACGTGCTACACAAAACATCACCTTTACACACACGACTTTTAATGTAGGTACTGTATTTTACTGAGGGCTGCACAGTGTGGCCATGATGTGTTTAAATAATGAACTACCTACTAGCCAGGTTTACTCTTGCTCCAGATAATAATAAATTGTGTGTTGAGTTCATGAACTGATCAGAATGTGTGTGTTATGGTTGATCACTGAGTGCAGTACTGACCAGGATGGCTCCATACACCTTATGTCCATCTGCTTTGACCTGAGCGTTAGAAACAGAGTAGTCATCCAGCACGGCCTGGAGGTTGGCCCAGTAGGCAGGAAGGTGTGGGAAGAGCACTCTCTCGACAGCCTGCCAACACACACACACACACATTAATGCAGAGATTGTTCTCATACAGATACAGGAGTAAAATGGAGCTGCCAGATATGAAGTGTGAACAACATGTTGAATAATTCATAGCTTCAGTAAAGTGTTGGAACAGGCACATGAAGATGTCAGGAGGCCTCCACAGGTCTGTTTAACTGCTGTTTGATTTGGAACCAGTTTCAGCTGGATTCACACAGAATCTGTTTGGAGGTTTTTCCATTCATTTCAGTGGAGGGTCGTCTGTTTCGGCTCTGGCAGTCCGCGCCGCGGGGGTGTCAGTGAAAAACAGCTCTGGCATGCGGCTGAGAAGTTGATCCAGATCCAACTTTTGGAAAACCGGAGCCCACGTCACGCTCCGCGAGCCAATCAGACACTCAGATTGGTCAAACCTCCACAGACAGCCTGAAATGTCTCTGAAGCAGAGACTATCCAGGTGGATTCACGGACTAAACTCTGATCATCTACCTGTGTGTGTTCTCACTTTGTTTATTTCATGTACCAGCTTCTAAATCTGAGTCCGACTCGCAATTTACGCCACAAAATGATGACACAAGCCTGCTACGACTTGCTGCAACGACTGATCCTGTGTGAATGCACGCTTAGCATGAGAGCTCGCTGCATTCTTTTTGTTTTCATTCAGATTTTCTTAGTCAAAGAAAAGTCTGCTCAGCCTGTGGTGCTAACATTATTCTAACAGGATGTTCACTGTCACTAACAGACATGCTGCTCAGTCAGGAAGCAGCGGCACTGAAATTTCAGCCCATGTTGTGTAGAAAGATGTTGGAGCTGCTGTTCCCACCATCAGATTATATTTTACAAAGCAGTACTGCTGCTGTCTTTCTGTCTGAAATGAAGCCATGTTTAAAACATTCATTCTCCACCATGACTCCTTCTTGTTGCAAGTTTCTAGCAGTGTGACATGATGAGTTTGATGTCAGTGTTCAATGAAAGAACTTGATGAGCTCAGATGGAATTATGACGGATCAGACCGTTTGAAACTGGATCGCATCTGGAGCTGGTTCCCATCCTGACTATCAGACGATCTCTGATGGAAAGGTCAAACTGTGAACCTGAAGTTCTACTGCTGCTTTCACCTGAAAACATGAACCGACTCCTCTCATGCAGATTTACAGATGAAGCAGTGAACATACCTTCCATCCCAGAGCATGAAGCCCCACCACGGCTCCATAGTGGGAGCAGAGCGGTCTCACTGGGTCGGACAGAACCTTTTGAAGTGACAGCAGGATCTGATGGTAGAGTCCACTCACCAGATCACCATGAGTCCTGGAGAGGAACACGATAATAAAACACATACTTTGGACTTGCAGACATTCAGATGTTGCTCTGTGTCCGCTGTGTCTGTTTCTTGTTGATGTGCTCACCAGAAGATGTGGCTGAGGAGCAGGGCTGCGTAGTCCCTGAGGGTCCAGTGGTCGTTGAGTGGGTTGATGGAGGCAGCCAGCGGCTCCAGTATGCAGTACATGACACTGGAGACCAGGCTGCGCACGTATGAGCCCAGGTACAGGTAAGGGTTCTGGACCAGGCTCTTCACCATGTGGAGAAGCCTGTTGAGCTGCTCCAGATCATGACTTACTGACTTCACCTGGACAGATATGTTGGGTTAGTTTTATGTTATTTAAAAACTACGTTTAATATGAAATATGTATAAGATGTGATGGACAAACAGACCCCACTGATGACATAAACAAAGTATGGCAGGAGGGCGGCGATCTTGGAGTTGGACTGGAGGTCCAGCAGAGCCACCTGAAACACACAGGACAAACACGTTGGAGGTCTGACACGGTTTGAACCACACAGGACGTCAGCCTGTGCTCATCAGCAGTCTACCTTCATGAGGTGTGGGTCCTCTCCCAGGATGGCTCGCGTGATCTGCTGGTAGTACTTCAACAGGTCGTCTGACAGAGACTGCACGGCTGTCGGAACTGTGTGATTAAACACTGCGTGTTACTTCACAGGTCAGGGTGTGTTTTTGGCTCTTTACACTCGTTTCCTTGAAAATGAACAGAGGAGATGAACAACATGTTCTCACCGGTCCCCTGAGGCTCCAGGTTACCTTTTCCATCCAGGTAAGACACGTTCACTGATGGAAGGAAACAGACCAAATTATTGCTAAAGATAACTCCTGGTACAAAGACTTTCAACTTGAGTGCTCCTTGTCAGTAGTCTACAACAGTGTGGCAGGTCATACCTCGCACCATGGTCTCAGCACAGCCCTTAGGAATGTTGGTGGCCAGAGCCAACTCAACCAGGTTGATGTCTCGATCCTCGATGAAGAAAAGTTCTCCTTCTTTCACTGAACGGAAAGGTAGAGCGTCCTGGGCCCCGTAGCCACAAACAGCCTGATGCACACACAGACAAACAAGCTGAAGGTGTGTGTTCATATCATCAGACCCAACGTACCGCAGAGACAGACAGACCGGGAGAGACTCAGCATCCTCACCTCCACGTTGCTCCAGCGGAGAGCTCTGTTGAAGTCCTCCACTGTCAGCTTCCTCCTCTTGGCATGTCTCATAAACTGGGAGCTGCTCTGTGTGGGTCCAAAACAAGAGGGCCTGGTAAACATTTGATGAAGACTCTCGTGTCTAAATGAAGTGTTTCATACTCAAAAGATAGATTTCAGGTGGAGCACCACTGACCTGCGTCGCCTCCCTGAGCCGATAACAAACGTCCTCAGCCAGCAGAGCGGCCACGTCGTCGCCGAGCTCCACGCCTGTACTCTCGGCCATGAGTTTGACAGAGTCCCGGGAGACCTCGGCGAAGCGGCGCTCCTCCCGGTCCGCCATGCTCGCGGCGACCACTCAGAAACTGTTCAAGTGAAAGCGCCTTACATGAACATTCTGTATGACATCTACATCTGGACGAGGAGACAGCGTGGAGGGCAACAACGTACAACAAAGCTCACGCAGCTGAAGCTTGGATTCAGAAGATTTTATTCAAACTGAGTCATGTTTGGTGAATCAAACATACGCCGAAATTACAGAAATACGTATTAGATTCATTACAGGTCTTGACTTTTAGTGTCCAAGTTGTATATTTGTGACAACCCCCCGAGAATCTTCAGTTACGTCATTTTTCAATGGGATTTGGTGAATATAGCGCGTACTAGCTGTTTGTTATGCTAACAACATGAAACCTGGACTCCTCTATAAACTGGAACAAACTATATAAAAGTGACTAAAGTGAAACGTTACTGTGATGCAAACACGTCTACCATTGTCCGGTGTGTACACACTCTCCGTGAATGACTTAGACTGAAGTAAAACAGAGTGTGAAGCAACAAACTGCGTTAGCCTGAGCCATTAACGTCGTAGCTAGCTACAATAAGATGCTAACAGCGCGCTGAGTAAGAGCGGCAGATAAAGTACAACGAAGGATACAAAAATACTTTAATTAGACTTCACCTGCTTAGATAGAACGGTCCAGGGTCGAGTATCATTAGTTAGTGTGATAGTTTACATCAGTGGAGCTCTTCTGTGCAAGGCGGACATTAGCAGTGTCAAGTTAGAAACAGGAAGGCATGCGTGAAACCTTTCAAAATAAGATGAGAATCCATTCTTGAAAAGTATGACGCACTAATATCCAAATAAAATTAAAAATGATTATCAACGTGGTTAAAAAAAACAAACTTAATTTTAGTGGAGGCATTTGACAACTCACTTCCGGTGAGCTACCTTCTGGCTGGCTACCTTAGTGAAGCGCCAGGAGATGAAGACCAGTGATTGGCCGTTTGATAGAACTTTGATCCCAGAAGGGAAATTCTTTCATTGCAGCAGCATAACACAGAACGCTATACACACAGGCATGCGGTAAAATGGTGACACAGTATAGAATCGAATAAGTAAATAATATGGTTCTACCTCTAAAAAAAAAAAAAAAAAATATCTGCAATAACTTGTGCAAATGTGCATCCCTTATGTCCATCAGCTCAACTCTCTGCACAGAGGGAGTCATTATACACAGTTTGAAGAGCAATAGAAGGCACTGATTGGTTAATTGAATACCAATAAGCAGCTGGCCCTCTGGAATGGACAGACATTTAGCCACGTACTCATCTAAAGAGACTTGGTGTGTAACTACTGTTCTGAAAACATGATCCTGGTGCGCCTTCTGATTACTGGAGGTCCAACACCTGTTTGGTGGAGGCCTGTCTGAGTCCTTTTATCCCCATACGTGCAGGATTGAGTGAGGTCAGGACTTCAGAAATCGGTGAAGTCACTCCACACCAAACACAAGTCAGAAGACTTTTCTAATCAAGCTGCAGGATTCAGACTTCTTGTAGTTGCATTAAATTATAGTTAAATGCTCATTTAAGGCCATTTTTTAATCTTGTGAACCAGACGCTTGAATACCAACTGCAGTCTGCCACTTGACACATCTTACTGCATTCATACTGTGACCTTGATGTAAACAGTTAAGAGTCAGCTTAGATTAAAATTTGTTTATTCATGCTCCTGTCAGACATTCCATTTACTCGGTTCATTAATAATTTACAATAGAAAAAGTTTAAATTACAATCATAGCTACACCTGTAGTGTTCAGGAGACCGACCATCATCCAGAACTATCAGGCCTTTGAGGCCTTCAGACTGACAGTCTACAACTGAACCTGCTGACACAAGCTCTCAAGTCAAACAACCTCAGGTTAAAAAAAAAAAAAGTTAAAAAAATAGAATGCCCTAAGGAAAATATAAACAGTAGATTTGGAGTTCAGTGCTGATGCTGTTTAACTATGACCACATCCAGTTAGAGTGCCCTGTTGTCCCAGATCTCCTGGGCCTTGCTGCTCTCCAGCTGCTGCAGGTGAAGGGCCAGTGGCAGTAGCAGGTCACTTAGGTGCTGACTGGAGAAGGTGAAGGCGTTGTGGGCTGTGGCCTCTGCTGTTGGGGTGGCAAGAGGGGAGGCTGACAGAGGAGAAGAGGATGTTGAAGACATTGGTGAGGTGGATGTGAATGGGGAGGTGGGGGAAGGTAAACCTGAACTGCCAGGGGTCAGCTGAGGGTAGAAGGACCCTCCGTGGTTCTGCTCAGAGGGTTTGATCTTGCTGGGGAGGCCGTGCTGGAAGAGGCAGCGTGTGCCATACAGGCAGAACCCGAAGGAGCTGAAGATGCGGCATAGAGCTCCACGTGGCTTCCACTCTTTGGTCTGTGGTTGGAGCTGGGGGCTGGGGACAGGCGAAGTCTTCTCTTCGCTGACACCAGGTGACTCCGGACCGCTGCCGACATCACCACTCTCGACATGCAGGAAGTTACAGCGGGTGCCAAAGGGACAAACGCCAAAGGAGCGGAAGGTGCGACAGGCGACGGTCCTACGGCGGCGTTGGGTGGGGCGCTGCTCTGTGGGGCTGTGGACAAAGAGGCAGCGGCTGCCGTAGTAACAGTAGCCGGTTGTGTGGTAGCTGCGACACAACTCCGTCTTATACTTTGGGTGGCGGAAGGGAACATGGAGCTCATGGAGGCCATGGGCGAACTGGCAGCGCTCAGCATACTTGCAGAGACCCGAAGCAGAGTAGCTGGTACAGAGCTCTGTCTTGTAGCGGGTGGAGCAGACCCAGGGGATGAGGGGAGGGGAGGAGGACTCTACCAGGGGGAGGAGGGCCTTAGCCAGGGAGACTCCCCCACTGTCTCCATCTGACTCCTCACTGGACAGCAGGTTGTCCACCATCTCCTCATCTTGGTAGGAAGGCAGGAACAGATCATCCCGACTGGTCTGAAACAAAAGTTGAGCAGAGGTCAAAATCAAGCTTATGGAGCTCAGTGCAGGTTACAGCTCATAACATGATGTAGCAGAGTGACCCAGTGAGTGTCTGCGTGAACGAGGTTCAAGACGCAGCAGACGTCACGTCTGGGCTCATTTCTACTCCACTCGAGTTCCTTTAGTCTGTCTCTGAACAGTCAGCATGTTTCTGGAGTTTACTCTGAACACAGTATCTACTGCAGCACTCGTTGAAACATCTTACACCTCCATGTTTGTTCAAGGACTCCAACTCCCATGAGCTTTAGCAGCACAGCAATTCTCCTCTTTATCCATGATGCACTTAGAGATTCTGTTATTCAGCTCCAAGCTTTAAACAAATCCAACCCCATCCCAAACAATCAAGATTGTTTAGTCATTTTTTGGGGTGTAAGATAATTTGGTTTTGCAGCTACTGAAAATGTTTCATACAAATACAGCAGACTTAAACTGACGGCTAGCAGTTCACTTCAGTATGCTTAAGCATTTACCAGAGAGATGTTCAGAGTTCAGAATTACACAAAGTGTTTTCTTTTCAATCTGTTTGGGAAACTAGATTTGTTTTAGAACCATCCAAATTACACTGCAGCTGGTGAATTAGAACAGTTATAGATTTTTAAATCAATTTGTAAAATGCACAGTGACAATGCAACAACAGCAAACTCAATCTAAAGAGGCAGAAAAACAGTAAGTGTTCAGATTTGATAAATGGACCACGCAGATATTTGATATGGTTACATGACACATACAACAGTAACAATTAAAACACAATAACTGACTTACAGCATATTAAAGCAGAGCTCTTAAAGTTCATTTAAAGACAGACAGCGCCGTGTTACAGGATGGATCATCGAGATTTACCTCAAACATGGTTGCTGGATGGAGGTTGGCTTATGTTGTTGCGGAGGTGAGCCCTGGCAGACCGATGCAGAGCTCCGTGTTACTGTAAAACCGTGTTTAAGACCGTGTGTTAGACCGGCGAGGACCCTCCGACGCTGCCGCTTCGTTACGGAGTCACAGGCGAAGTGCCGCTGTTCTGCGCGTGTCTTTTAAAGCGGCTCGCACCTCCCGCCTTCTGCCTTCAAAACGAGCATCAGGTGCGCTCGAGCTCGACGTCAGGAACGTGTCTCGAGCGCGGTCAATCAAAGTCTAGCTGCAGGGAGCGTGCGTGATGACTGACCAATCCGATTAGCAACTGTGATAGTGTCCGCGTCACGGTGTGTTCATGTCCGTGATAAATCTAGTGTTCGTGTATTTCCTACTAAAACACAGGGACTGTGTGTTTTATGTGCTTTATGTGTGGACTCTCCTCACTGTCGTCTTCCTGTTCTTCACCTGTTTTTATTGTACTCATTGATTTTCGGCTCCTTTACAATGAAATGATTCGATTTGCTCTCGGCTAGCGGGTGGACTGAATCCACATCCTCCGTGAACACACTGTGTGAACACACGCAGCCTCAGCTTCGACCCAGATTTGTCGAAATTAACACCTCGGTTGGAAGTAGTTAAAACAAACGTTCTAATTAAAAGCCGTCTGATGAGAACACAGCCGAGGACAAACAGACAAATATTTCCTTCAGCTCGGATCATCTTTGTTTAAACTCTTTACAGAATTCATTTACAGTGTCCATATAAAGTATTTGTGTATGAAACTGTCTGATTTTATATTGTTTAGCTAGTTCATGTGACAGTAGGTTTAATTTGGCTTGGTTAGGACAGATGTGATCTCCTTTGCTGTGTCTGGACTTGTCTGGCTGAGATTCAATAATCTTCCACAATGTCCTCTTGCCCACATTTTGTGTTGGGTTGTTCATAGAGTCAGACACAGCACCTCTAATTTCACTCAGAGAACCATGTAGTCAGTTTTTTATGCCTTCATTCTTCTATAAATTCTATGAATTTAAAAATGACTGCACATGAAATGACAAGCATACATACATACATGTAACATGTACATTAGGAACACACACTAGGAGACGCTTCTGCAGTTTCAGTTCCAACATATAATCATGTCCTCACATCCTATCCTCAAATATTTCTTGCTCCTTCTAAAAAGGAGGGAACATGAACAACGTGTAGCATTGAGTACATACACTTACTATCAACTGTACTGCAGTAAGTGTAAAAATACAACTGAACATGGAAAAAGGAAAAAAGAAAAATGAGGCGACTAAAATTCTGACACTGTCTGTATCTTTCATCAAACCTGTCTGATCTGAACTGTAACCTCGCTGTGATTTTCTCCATGCTGCCCATTTTTTACCCTTCCTCTCCATTCCATTATACTGAGGGCTGACTTCAACCAGGAGGTGCAATTGTTTGTTTTGCTATTAGAAGCAGAATTCTCAGTAAGGAAGCCAGGTTCCTATCTATGATAATGAGGCTACATGCTGTATGTACAGTGCTGGAAAGTAAAGTCAATACCCAAACCCATGTTTCCTGTGTCCCCACCGACCCGCAGCCCCTCCAACACATCAGAAGTATTACTGTACTTTGAGGTGATTGATGGTTCTTCCAATCAAACTCCCTCCTGCTTTGAATATTTCTTCCCATCGTTCATCTGTTATTTTCCCTTTGATGTCCAGATTGTTATTGCTAATCTATGGAATTTAAGGTTGTACCAGAAAAGACTGTAGGTGGACTAGAAGACAGTGTGATGTGAAGCTGTGAAGAGGTTGCTCAGTGGAGAAACACAGTGGAGAAAGAGGCCGTGACTGACCACGAAGAAAAAAAAAATCTTTATTTCTTTTCTTATCAAGATACATTAAAGGATACAGAGACATTGGAATAAAAAACACTTGAGAAAAAGTTTCAATTGTAGCATGTTTGTCTCTCCATCATACAAAAATCAGCACCCTGTCCCTTTTGAATGTCCCCCCTGCTTCAAACGACCACCCCACCCACCCCATGAAGGAGAGCAATGTTTCACATGTACAGTAGCCTATTAGCGCCATCTCCACAATACTGGAGCAGAATTACACACTTTAGATGTAAAAAAGTTTAAAATATGCCAGTTTTCCACTTTTCTTTACACAGATTAGTATTTGCTACAAACTCAACACTTCAATTTCTTGATTTTTTTTCTTTTGAGAAATATTACAAAGCCCACATTGGGACCGAACTTGCTTATAAAACCAGTGGAACCCCTGGCTGCTGTGGGGATTCACAGGCATTATAATTAGCCAATTAACGACTATTTACTTTTAGTACTCACCCTTTGATAATGGTACAAACGGGGAACTAAAATAAAGCAAAAGCTGAGACAGCTGAAGATTCCTTTCACGTAGTCTTCATACCCAATCACAATCAGAAACATCACGTCTGCTCTGCATCATCAGACATTCACAGAAGAAGATCAAGGCCATACGACTGAAGTTCACAATGAATCCATTCTCAGACAGAACCACTCTCAGCTCTCTTTGCAACTTGTAACATTAATTTTAGAACTTTTGGGCCTTAATTGTCTTCTGTACATTTACATATTGCTGCTTTATTAACAGACTTATCAACTGACCAGACATAATTGTGTCAGTTTCATTTGAACCAACCAAACAGTACATTGTCAGAAATGCTGTGGCTTTAGTCTAAACATTACTTCAGGGTTAAAAGTGTCCACTCAGCATGGACGTCAACCTGCTTTTCTTTTTATTTTTTTATTTTTTTACACACTATGGCTTCATTTTGGATTCTCGCAGACTCAAACACAGTACCTCAGAGCCAAATGTGTTCAGATCAGGACGTGACACAGGAATTTGTGCAACTCCATGGTAACCACAATTATTTCCTCAAAGACTACAAATGATCCCTCCTACACTGTAAACCTACAGACTCCAATACTGATCTGAGCAGTGATCCTCTCTCCCCTTTCACACCAGACTGCCTGTTCAAACAGCTCGGGGTGAGGTCAAGAGAATAGGAGTCGGGGTACTTCTCTCTTCAAACCAGCTAAAAGTAACTATAAAAGTGTGACAGGAGACAAAAGACAAAACGTGGCTCGACCGCGACAACAACCCTCGTTCAGTTTCAGAAAAAAACGACTACTGTGATGCGAAGGTGGAGACGGTATGGAGAACAAGTGAGCACAAAACTAATTGAAGGGATTAGAGAGACGGAAGTCAGGATTCAGTTCAGGCTCCACAGTCAATAGAAAAATCAGGATTCAGTGAACGCACCATAATCCTGATACTGTGTGAATCCTCCACCTGTTCAGGTAGATTCTGAACGTGACATTTTATCAACAAACTGAAGTAGCTGGATTAGTAAGAAGTAAGTTCAGGCTCTACAGCGCGCGGTCTAACGGAGGCCTGTTGCTTATCCGATCCAAACGTTCCTTTGTTGGCGCTTTTGTTCTGCACACTCTCTAACCTCTCACACCGCTCCTGTAGATTTCTGCTCACTCAATGTTTTTGACACTGAGGGCCTTCCAGAAGACGGATGACGTGAGGAGGTGTGGATGGGATGAACCTGTAACAGGCTCGTGTCTGGCTCCTGACTCATGATGAGAAACGTTAGACTGGGAGAGAAATGTAAAAACGGGGCTGTGTGCACAGCCAATGAGCTACAACGAACATCCAGTCAGATGGAATGGAGTGAAGGAGTGTACGAGTGAAATGTTCCAATCAGATTAGACCTTCGGCCTGCTGCAGCTCCCCACACCGTCTCCCATCCCCCCTCCCTCCCTCCATCCCTCCCCAGTTCTCCATACACACTGCGGGTGTCACCTCTTACATGATGCATATATTTACACAAAGATAGAGACGTGGAGGAAAAACAAAGTGTGCTTTATCACCATTGTTTCAGGATGAGAAATATCTTGATTTAAATTACACATTTAAAAACAGGCGGCATTGAAAAGGAGCAAAAATGATTCTGGAATAAAATACTACAAAGCCCAAGGTGTGGTGTGAGTGTCAGTGTGTGTGTGTGTGTTCAATGTGATGGAAATGTACAGTCATCAGAGTGTGTTGTGTGTGTGTGTGTGTGTGTGGGACGTAACAGAGGACTAAAGAAAAATGACGCTGAAAAGAGGGAAAAGAAAAGACTACTGGTATGGCGTACTGTGCTGCCTGTTAAGTGGTGGCCTGAGCACAGACCCGACCCAACTCCCACCCGACCCCCCCATGTCCTGCTGAGAGACCCTGTGTGGCCCTCCCCCTTCAGTCTTCCAGGACAATGGGTTCGCTGGTGCTGGAGGGGAGCAGGGGCATGGCCAGGGAGCGTGGGGGTGGCGGCAGCTTGATCCGGACCAGGAGATGAGGCTTCCTCGCTGCCCGACGCATCTCTGACTGGGTCAGATGTTTCCTCAGAGCCCTGGTTGGAAGAGAGCGCCAGAATATCATCAAACTGTTGTCCAACGCGTTACCGTTCTTCATGCACTCTCACAGTGATGGTTCTGTCTGCTCATGAAGGCACTGAGCTGACAGACTGTTGAGTTACAGTAAAATGTACCTGGTGTCCTTCGTGGCCACAAACACGACAGGGTTGGGTGCCTCCCCTGGCTGACTTTCTGCCGCTTGATGACCGACTGAGAGGTGGTCCTCATACCTGAAGTATATGGCCTCCCATTGGCTGGGTAGGGCACCCCTGCAGCCTGTGAACCAACGAAAGAGCAGGAGAGTAAATCAACCATTTTCACTTAAACAGAAACAGCGAGCTTTGATGTGGCCGACACACCCCTGGTTCATTTTGCTTGATGCTACATAAACCACACTCCGCAGTAGAAGGGTGTTATGGGTAACCACAGGAGACAAATTTCAACAACACGCTGTGCAAACTGCACGTCAAGAAAGCTGATCATTGATTTAACTCCTGTCAGGCAACGAACAAATGGAGATATAAATATAACGTGTGTGTGTGTGTGTGTGTGCGGAGTACTGACGCTGTCGAAGCCTCTCTTTCCCAGCAGGCTCTGGCCCACGCGAGGCTGGTTGGCCTGGTTCCTGTTGATGGGTGTTGGAGGTCCTCTGGACGCCTTCAGTTTGAGAGGAGCTGAGATGGCTGCAGAGACACAACGACAGTCAGACTGGACCGAGGACAGACAGAGCTGCTCAGAACTCAGACACCTGCTGACAAGTGAAGTCACATGACGTGTTCTCACCTAAATCCTTCACGATGGTGGCCAGTGACTGTCGAGGCACCAACTTGCTCTTTAGAGGAGTTTTTGTGGCTTTGGGCAGCCGGATCATACCTGAGGAGAGCGACACAGTGTGGTTTAGATTTCTGTGATGGTCACACGTTTCCCTGTCTAACCTCATCAACAACATGCAGGAAACTATAGTGAGATCATCGTGGGTAAGTTGCGTGTCCGTACACTCAGCCTTGACGGCGTTGGCATTGATTGAAGCGTAGGGCCGCCGTGCAGCGCGATGAGGCTGCAGGATGTCCTCGCACACGCGCCGAGCGATGCGGGTCAGCTTGGTGGTCTGCAGGATGAACGTCTGTCGGTTCTTGGCCAGCAGCTTGGCTCGACCCTCGTTGCGGGTGAACGGCGACATGCCCTGGACCTCCTGGCGTGTCATGTGACCGCGGGGGCCTGACTCCTGGACAAAGCAAAAAAAAAAAAAAAGGAGGACACTATGAGGGGCACAGCTCACCTTGAGACATGTCGACTCTTGTTCACAGGTCGAGTCTAACGGTAGTAGGAAAAAGATCCCTTAAGGAGAAAGGAAGGAGACTTACTGAGCCAGCTCTAGCAGCGCCCTCTAGCTGTGTGGGAGTCTTCAGGCCTCCATACTTCTTCCAGTAGATCCAGCAGGATGCACACAGTCTGCACTGCATGTTGGGAGGCCCCCAGGCATACCACTGAGGAGACTGGGCCGCTGGTTTGGTAAAGGGAGAACAGTGTTAACAGAACTGTACGTATGGGATACACAAGTCACACCCAGAGATATCACAGACCTGGGCATACACACACTGCTTGTACGTTATGCAAGGAGCACAGGTACAGTCGGATTTGTCCAACAAGAACAAACCTATTGTAAAATCAACATTCTGTACACGCTGTGTGTGTGTGTGTGTCACTTGACTATATATACATTTCAGTAGTCAACAGTGTAACATCAGCTGGAATGAAACGGTGCACAAACATTCCATTTGTGCTTCTGCTTTAGCAGAATTAGAGGAAGAGCTGTGTTCAGTCTGAGCTCGGCTGTTATTGTCTTTACAGTCATCTGTCTGTGTGTTGTCCCTCACAGATTACAATGTGTCTGCTCACTTGGCCGTGTGAGTTCTATCAGAAATGGATTTAATGACGCTGACGTTTAAACAGACTCATGGGAAAAAGAAAGAGAAAAAAAAGCTGGAGGGATCTGAACATATGCCACAGGTCACAAGTGATGATGCTTCGTTTTTCATCATCACTGCCAAAAGTTGCAATTCACTAATCCAAAGTTGCACCTCCCTTAGTTACGGTTGCTATGTCGGACCAGCTTGACCAACAGAAACAGGCTGATGCTGGTTTTGTTTATCCGGGTGTCAGTGTGTAGTAGATTCCAAGCTTCAAGAAGGACAGAGTGTGACGACAGAGACGACACAGTGGACTGTCAACATTGCTTGTGCACTGCCGTGAAGGTCTCAGTGCTCTACATACATCGTGTACATCGTTACCTCGTTTAGCTCAGCTCGCTCAGCTATTGGAGCAGAGCGAAAAGGGGCGGGACTTAGGAAGGGTAAGTAAAACAATAAAACGTGAGACAGCTGCGTCCCCCATGCCTCCCCCCTTTCTTTCAGAGTGTGTACTTACTGTGGCAGCTCTCACAGCTCAGTCCTTTCTGAAAGCCTGCTGCTCCGTTCATACCGGGCTTGCTGCCAGGAACCATGATCTGATTGGGGTTGGGTTTGGTGCTGGTGAGAAGAGGAGAGTGTGGAGAGAAGAATGAATACTCTTACAGTGCTCAACTCGAGGAGGGCACTTTCTGCAGCAGTTTACAGAACACTCACTAGGTGGGGATGTACACCTGCTTCAGCTTGCTGTCTGCCTCTGCTGCCTTTAGTCGTTTCTGACAGAGGAAACAGGAAATGAGTGAAACATGCAGTTAAACCCAAATCAAACAGTGCTTTCAGAGATTTGTGGCTTACCTGTTGGATGTAGCGGTCGGTAGTCTTCCACATGTAGTAGAACTGAACCACACTGGCTAGAGACTTCCAGGGCAGCTGAGAGAGAGAGAGGAGATAAAACATTCAGGATTCATCCAGGACAGTTCTATTCAAGTCCACATCACACCAAAGTCCACAATGAAGGTCAAACTTGGCGTATCCACAGTGAATACTGGACATTCACAACAACATCTGCAGCAAAAGAGGGGAGCTTACAAAGTCCTGGCGGATGTCGTTGAAGTCTTTGCCGTATTTCTCCAGAGCCTCCTCGAACAGCATGGCCTCTGAGGCGCTCCACTCCTCCATCTCATCACGGCACAGCACCGGACCGCCCTGAGGGACCAGGGTGGACATGGCTTTTGCCAGGTCATAGTTGTTCTTCTGCAACGTGTCCATGGCATGGAACTGACAGCAGGGAGAAGGTGGTGGAACGTCAGTGGACACTTATTAGTCCATGCTTTCATTAAACTGTCAATAAGTTACACTTATGAAGACATTAAATATTAGAGCCAGGCTCAGCAGACTCTACGGACATGATGGCAGAGGCTAAGAGACCAAAGAGGACGCTGACGGAGGAAGACAAAAGGAGAGAGCGGCCGAGCACACACTGAAAACACACGCACACACAATCAATAGCCTCACCAGCGTGATGTCTCTGGAGGCTGCAGCTGCGCTCATATGGAGGCTGGGCTGGCGGATGGAGCTGCTGCAGTCCAGGGCCCGAGCAAACGTCCCCACAGCTCTGAAACAAACAGAAAGTGATCACTGATCTGTCTGAATCCTCTGTACAGGATCATGTGTGTAAAGCTGTTCATTAAATGACCACTAGATGGAGAGTCTGGCTCATGGACCAACTCACAGGCGGCAGGATGATTCCCTCCAAAAGCAAACTTTAAAAACACTCCTGTAGCATCGTCATTGCTCCCATAAACTACAGTGTTAAATGTATATTTGAATGCAATGTTTGGAATCGGTTATGTGTGTGTGACCAGTCTCAACACACACACTTATCTTACACTCCTACATACAGCTTGTATCAACCATGAGCAAAGATTTTCCCATGGGAGATCAAACTTGTTGCCAATTCATCATTTCTTCCAGAAAAGCTGTCCTGAGGATGGCAAAGTCAGAAGTCGCCATAGCAACAGGACCTAGTGATGATGATGCAACTGGGTGACAGATGGCAGGGGAGTGTTTACCTTGCCACCACCAGGAACTGGTCGATCTGAGGGTCTTTCAGCTGGTTGTTGGGGTCCCACACCTTGGTCTCCAGCTTCTCCTGGACCCGGGTGTCTGATTCACCTGAGACGAGGAGGAAGTGGGTCAGCTCTGTACTGTTCCTGCTTTATTTCTAAAACAAACAGCTCAAGTAACGACTGAATTAAGGAAACATTTGTTTGCCTTGTGGCCCCTACTCACCCTCGGCTAGCTTGTCTGGGATCTCTGCTTGGTACTTAGACCCCACCCGGATCTCGCCCTGGTCTGCCAGCAGGGTCTTCTGGACTGGGTCGAACACCAGTGAGTAGAAGAAACAGTCCTGGATAGACACACACACACAGATTACAGCAGCTTCTTCTAACTATTCATTCAGAGCCTCTGTATTAAAGTGACAACACGGTAACAGATGGTGTCTTACCTCTTTGTCCAGGTATCCGGCCAAGACGTCTGTTTCATTGAGGAGGGTGACGTTACATTTCCCCCTGGGGAGACAGACGGAGCATTCAGAGAGCAGAAGAGACGAGCGTGGACAGACGCTCGACTGTCTCAAAGGTTAAAATAAAGGTTTGATACAAACACAGGCAAATATACTGGAACACCACAGCCAATAGGAATCAAGCAATTCTAGACAGTACAACTGTGCTTAGTGCTGCCAAATGAGGAATAATAAAACATAATCCACATAATGAAGTCAACAATGGAGTCACATTTCGTCTTCATGTGTGTCGAAGACGAGCAGCATCTCAGAGCTCTTGTTGTGGATCATGTTGTAGCGTAAAGTGAAATTAGCTAACAAAAATCAATCAACTTCACTCCAACTTCCAAAATTAGAAAACGTCTCATGAACACATTTTGGACCGACTACAAATAGACCAGTCGTGTGTGAGGACGTGGCTGCTGTAAAGACTGTTGAGCAACACTCTTTAAGAACTCTGCTACGAACACATTTTATTACAAACACCCAAGCAGAGCAGCGTGCTGCTGCCTCAGCAGAAAAACACAGTGATCAGTATCACGTTAGAAGATGAATGATTGAAGATACTGTCGCTTTATTATGACTTTTCATTCTAACAATATACTATTTATCTTGTTAGAACAGGACAAGTTTCACATGAGAACTTATTGGTATAAAATGATTCTCTCAATGTCTTGGAAAGTTCTAATATCACTGATTTGTCTGTGAGCCTCCTTTTTTCCTCTGGGTGTGTGTGTCACGTTTTATGCAGAATGACCAATAAAGAAAAACATTGTTGAACTTTGGTGAGCCGACTAGTTTATTAGTGTCAATACCTGTGTGAAGTGTGTCTTAATACACGAGTCATGTTTTAGAGACAGATGATGTATTCATCAGGTTTAAACTAATGACATTGTTGTCTCAATGTGCATCAGGAGATTTGAGACACGTCATTTCTTCAGGATTTAAAGGGAACATACTCAGAACCCTGATTCCAAAAGAGTTGGGACGCTGTGTAAAGTGTAAATAAAAACAGAATGCATCAAATTCAGGAGTGTGAACATTAATCTGATCTGATTGCAGTCTGTTTTATTGTTTTACACAGACAAACTGTGCTGGAGTCAGGCTTGTGTTTGTGATGGGTTGCGCACATGATTGGCAAAAAGTTCAACAGTTGAAGTCTCCATCCGTGATTCCAATCATTATCTACTAATAACTTGATTATGAGCATTAAAGCCATCTGAGGTCACCGGTTGCTGTGCAGCTGCTTTGTTGCTAACGGAGGTGTAAGGATAAGGAGGGGGCAGCGTCCAGTGTGATACGACTGCATCACTGTAGCATCACTCAGCTGAACAGGATGAGTAACCCTCTCTAAAGCTTATAGTGGGATGATCTGTGCTGTCTGTCTTTAGCATGAAAGAAAACCAGGCTGTGAAGCTGACTGACATGGCGGCCAGCTGTGTAATGACAGCAACGGTGCCCGTCACACGGCCCAGAGAGACTCTTTCCCATCAGCTTAGAATGTGAAAGAAGCTGTAAAATACAATGTTGGAGCTCAGGCTTTGATTCTTTCGGTGCAGAATTAAATTGTTCAATTTAGAGGAGGGTTAAACTGGAAGTTAGCAGCTCAGCCTCTAATGCGCTGGCTCTGTGAGCCATACAAAGTGGAAGATCTGGGTCATTTTACGCCTGAAAAATTGAAAACTTTTTGGCTCTGTGTCCCACTGAGCAGCTTCCATAAAAATGAACACTGTATCCTTCATACATCCATGGTGTAACAGCTGAGAAATGGCTGTAGCAGGGACCATTTACCCAGCAGTTCGGTCCCGACTGTGCCCGGCAGGAGTCTGGATTCACACTGAACCGCAGCTGTGTCGGTAGCTCCTGTCTGTAAACACGTACCGTATGTGAGTAGCAGGTAGAGATTCAAACTGTCGAGACAGGAAGAGTTCTCTGTGTTTGAGCTGGTGTTTCTGTTGTTCAGACAGCGTCGGCTGCTTCGACTCCTCCTCGAACTCTCCTGCAACACAAACACATCGGCACGTCGTCACGCTGTCACAAACAGAAAGAGAGGACGTACGGAGGCTTGATTTGGTCAGGACACCCACAGACAGAGGAAAACATGAACTCAACAACAACACACATTCACAGCTGCAGCGTGTGCACCGACAGAAGCTGAACATAGAGAGGCCCCCTGGTGGCTGCTGGGCAATGAGCAGTGTCTTAGGTCACACAGTAGTGACAAACAGGAGCACGTCTGCTCTGCTGGTCTCTGCAATGATGGATGCTGTCACTGTGGACATTTAAGCATCCAGCAGTTACTCCTCAGTCTCTCACACACTGTGCTGTGTTGGCAGGGTGTGCTGCTTCAGGTGCAAGTGAGACAAACTGAAATATAAACCACTGAAAATACAATAACGCAGGACATCACACACACACACACTCAATCACCACTTCACCGGTCTGCCTCTGGGTGCAGGTACAGGTCCCTGAGGTGCAGGGGGGCTCGTTTAGCTAAAGCCTGGTACCTGCAGCAATGGCACACCTAAACAAACTACAAGTCTTGTTTTATTGATTTCTGTCTGTCAGAGGTGACAGAAATATAGTGTACTGTTCAAAGATTGTGCCGAACTGTTGATGCCGGGGTGTCCTCTTACTACCTGTGGGTGCATTCGACCACTGCAGGTTGCAGTGCAATGTTAAAATCAATACGGAGTTGCTGTGTGGTCAGAATGTATTTCTCTGTGATCAAGTTATTTGACGTTCCTGTTTGGTTGTCACTTCCATGAACATTTCTCAATAGATTTTCTAGAAAATATACTTTATGATGAGCCTGTTGTTGATGTAGTACAGTACAATCTGTCGCGAATGCACACTTGCATTTCTCAGCACACTGTAAGACGTCCGCTGTCCCAAAGCCTGTCTGAACGTGGCGTCTAGCCTCAGACCAGCTGTGTTTATAGACACTTTCACTGTGCGGACTTCATTTCTTACTTTATTGCAGCAGTTAATATTTTGTTCATGCGCTTTAGAAGAGTTCAACGGTCATCACATGATCAGGTTAATGAAACGTGCTCTGACTTCTGTGTGCTGTCAGTTCGTAAATGAAGACTTGAGCGGGAAATGGATGAATTAAAACTGTGTACTTGATCTTTGCCAAACACTACGATGCACGGGCCCACACACACACACACACACAGTTATTAATGACTGACTGTAAAACAATGCGTCTGGTTCACTTTACCACACCCATGTGACACCCATGTACAGCCAGTAAGAGCTATGAAAAATTTAAGCCATAGGCAGCTGTGTGTGTGTGTATGTGTCTGTGTGAGATCGGCCACTAGATTGCGCATTCCTAATTTCAGGCGGGTGAGTAATTTGTTGCAAGCTGGAGGGGAGGGACTATATCGCTCCATCTCCGTGGACTCCACCCCTGCACTCAGCCACAGGAAACCCTGTCAGTGAGGGCAAGGGAGAGAGACACACACACACACACACACAGAGATAGCAAGCGAGAGGGACGGTACCTTAAGCCACACCCCTTTTCTGTTAACCTCTCAACCCCCCTCCCCCCTCCTCCCCCTGTCCGGCTAGTCCCTGCCAGACAAAGTAGGAAACCCTGTGTACCAAACCTGAGGCGCCCATCCCCCCCCAACATGTATCCCCAACTCCCTCCACACACACACGCACACACACAGACACACACACAAAGAAGAAACCACATATACACAGAAGGAGCGACAGGCACTAAAGCACACGCGGCATAACAGTAACACACACTCACACACACACATTTCCTTCGCCCCGACAGAGACACAAGGCAAGTCAGAATTAACCCGTTGTGTGCTGTGGCCCTCAGGGACAGATCAAGGGCCTTTTGTTCTGCACAAAGAATTGATGTGTGTGTGTGTGTGTAGAAGGAGGAGGAAGAGGAGGAACGAGGAGGGGAGCAGTGATGAAAAAAAGTGAAGATAAAGTGAGCTTTAGTATGAACGAGCAGCAGCAGAGAGGAGCCGCTTCACTTCTTCATCACTGTTACAGGATCACACCGGGCCACACTCAACAGAGCATCACTGTGTCCATGACAGGCTTATTAATAAAAACAGGGTGTGTTAAGCGGGCCGGTGCTGAGGCCTGAAGTTCTGGAAAAGGTTCGGGGCGCTGTGCAGCAGTGAAGCTGATGGATCGCTCTGATCAGCTGTTAAGACTCATGATTCAAACTGTTACACTCAAGTTCACTCCGCACTTCAGAAACACTCGTCTGGTTCCTGTCAACCACAACGTGACGCCGTCCGGCGAGGTGCCTCATTGGCCAATCGAATGCAGCCGAGAGCACGTTGAAATAATAAATAAATCCATTATTAAATAAGACGATCAAAGCTAAAGTTCCCGTGGAACAGCCAGCGTGGCACTTTTTGCGACCTCATTTTTATGGTCTGGATGCCCGCTCATCCAGCCATGTTCAGGTGGTAACTGACTACAAGCATCACTGCTGATGCTGAAGCTTGTGTGCTGCTGCTACTGTATCACATATTAATGTTATTAGACGAAGCCCTGTTTGTGAGGCAGACGGCTCAGTGTCTTAAAAAGCATGTCAAGGCTGCCACATGATGAAATAACAAGCCGTCCTGTGAACAAACACTGAGCATCTGTGTGCGGAGCTGAGTACAAAGAAGAAGAAAAAACAACACCATTAATGCATCCATTTTGAGGTGTAGTGTGTGTGTGTGTGTGTGTGTGTGTGTCATTGTCTGGAGCACTGCGGCCTAGAAGGGCGGGGGGTGGGGATCGGTGTTGCTGTCAGGGTGGGGGTAATGAGTGAATGTGATCAGGCTTCAGTAGTCTGCATGCCATTAGCACCATCCCACTACCTCCACCCTCCCACCTCCCACCTCTGATCACATACAAGACGGAGACATGGCTCACGGGCTGAATCAGGGTGGAGTAGGAGAGAGGCGGTGCAGACACATACTGAGACAATACTACTGATATTTTTATTGGGCATTATGATTCTTTTTATTGTTAGTGTATATTATAATGTGTGTGATCATTTTTCTGCCACACCTTTTGATTCAGTGCAGTCAGCCTGTTTTACATTTAGTCTTTAGATGAAAATTCTTATTAGTCAGATCACATTTTAGTCCTTCTTCATAGTTTGAGTCAATGAAAAGTCAACTTTAATCTCCGCAGGTTCTTGTTTCGCTGCTATTCAACAATAAAGTCTTGGAACTATTTGTCTGTTTATCCAGTCTGAATCTCTCCACCCCTGTAGTCCTGTGGGTGGAGAAAAGAAATGAGAGTCCCCCTTGGAGACTGCTGCTGTGCTCAGCCCCGACAGTCATGCTACTATAAAGCAGAGCTTGTTGATTAACAGATACCTGCAGGTCAGGTGGGTAGGGCAGGACACTACACCTCAGTTTACTTTTACTTATCATTCATTCATTTAAAAATAAAGATCCTTTATTGGCTCAGCATCATCGTCTCGTCCTGATCACAGAACATCTTTGACTGGGTACAAACAAGACAACAGTTCTGTCATCGAGTACAGACCAAGAGATGGCGAAAGACACACACACACACACACACACACACATAGTTTTACACTTTTTAATTTAGCATGTAGCTAGCTTTGGCTAACGTTACACTGCCGAAAATCAACTCTTCTTCAGCGCTTTAAACCAGCCCACATGACCCGCCTTAGTCTCACTCTGATTGGCTCTCTAGGATAAGAACACCAGAGTAAACCAACCAGTAAGAGTGAGGCGGGGTCTTTACCATCCTTCCAAAAATGTCCAATGGGATGCTGCAGGGTCACATTCCAGTCCAACCCAGCACTCTGGGCTGTATCTGATACGCACTATCAGAACAATCACCAACAGTGTCGGTCAACTAAATCTAGATTCAAATGTCCAGAGTTTAGTCAGCTAAAAATGGACTGAAGATGACTAAACAGGACTTAAACTGACATGAACTTTTGATCTGAGGACTAAGACTAAACCAAAAATTTGAACTCAATAAATCAAGACAACATGAAGCCATTTGCAAAGTCAGTCCAGGCAGCATGTCTGTGTGAATTTAAGATCCAACAGCAGTTAGAGCCTTTTTTCAATACATACTGACGTGTCATGTATCCACGTGTCCACAGCTTGATACCTAAACAAATAATAAATAAACACGGCTGTCCCTTTAACTAGTCTTTGTACAATCCAGCACTCAGCCTTAAACTCAAGTGCTCATCTGACTTTAACCCCGGAAGTTGGTGTGGCGCAAATTTACAACATAAATGCTGAAGAGGTGCTTTGAGGCTTTTATGTGAAACACAATGAGGAACAGGTTCATTAAAGGCAGCGAACCATATCATACCTGCTGCACACTGACGAAAACAAGAGAGGAGGAGGAGGAGGAGGAGGAGGGGCCTTTCTGCTTCATACTCACTTGCATTGCTGTCAGCCAGGGTGTTGAGGTTTCCCGAGATGTCTCGCCTCCTGAAGAGACACACCACCTTCGCCTCCACGTTCCCATTGGCTGTCTGTAAGTGGAGAGTCAGTGGTTACGAGTTAGCAGCATAATGAAGCCCTGCTGGACGTACCTCTGTCACAACCCCAGCTACCATTCAGCTCTCTGTCTGTGCAGCCATAACCACATGCTTTAATTAAACGCGTATGCTAAGGGTTAATTAGAGGCCCTAACTGGGCTTCAGTATCATTGACATTTGATTTATGCTGGGTCACATTTCAGTCTTGCTTTTCTTCAGTGTGATTCAGAACTAATCCGACGCTGAGGCGATAACACAGGTTTTCCCCACAGGTCAGTTCAGATGACGGTGCATGTTTGCTGTGTGACGTAGCCTCTCCTCTAAAGGTTAATGTTATCAAATGGCTCCCACAATAATGAAGCTGCTCTGTGTTTGGATCATAGCATGATGTGACTTCTTTAACCTTGTTTACATGCAGACTGCTGTTATCATGAAGGCCGGGAGAAGTCAGACCACTAACGGCAAGCACTTCATGCGTGTGTGATGATGAAGAGTTTCATTCTCCCTGGACTGGCTGATCAGAAGAGGAGCCCCCCCCACACACACACACACACACACACACACACACACACACACACACACACACACACACACACACACACACACACACACACACACACACACACACACTCTCTCTCTCTCTCTCTCTCTCTCTCTCTCTCTCTCTCTTACTATCCATTCATTGTGCTCAGCAGCCATTAGCACTCAGGACGATGCAGTCCTCCTGGTGCTCAGCACAAGCCCTTCAATGTAAGAGTGTTACATAAATGAGCTTAATCCTTTGACTGGGAAACAAGCCTGTGTCATATGCTGCTGCTGCTGCTGTTATATAAGTGACTCCTGTACCAGTGTCCTGTCATTACAGAGGCCACCATTTACCAACAGGTAAACACAGCGGTGTGTGTGAATGATGTGTGTGTACAGTATATTTAAGTACGATTTAAACACACCAGCAGAATTTTCTGTGTCGATGGTACATGAGCTGAGAGAACAGAGCATGGTGGTGGTCATGATACATTTGTGCTTCATTAGATAGTGACAGTAGAGACACAGGAAAGGCGAGTATAGAGAGGGGGTGACGGGTCAGATATAACTTTATACTGGACACGTGAGGTCCGAAGAAGAAAGAGACACCGACCTTGTTGAGCTCTTCTATTCTGCGTATCAGGTATGGGTTGCTGGACGAGTTCTCAAAGTACACATAATCTGTGGGAAAAAAGAGAAACAAAGATTACACTCATGTCACGTGCACAGGGGAATATACTACATATTCTAACAACACATTTTATAGCAAATACAAGCACATTTGGAGGGGTCTACGCTGCATACACACACGTTATTTAGTAGTGTGTAGCAAATGTGTCCTGAGCCACAACAACAGACGCGCACACACAAACAGCTGTCTGAGGTCTGTTTAAGCCGACGAGTCAGTACGACGGAAAGTGGATGATTCATATCACCACTGGAAACTGGAAATGATGTGTTCATTTGCATAGAGCGGGGAAGTGAGATCTGATCACAGGTGGTCACTGGAGACGCGTTCTAAAGCCGCTGTGAACGGACATACAGTGTGCACATCTGGTGTTTTCACACGCGATGAAGGCATCAGTTCAGTGCGGGGATCATAAATACATTCCTCATTAAACACACTGATGAGGCGTACTGAAGAAAAGATATCAGTAATAATGTGTTCGGAAAAGTTCATCTGAGTGCACGGTCAGTTTGTTGATGGACAGTCTCACAGTTCAGACAGCAGCAAGTCTTTCATGCTAAGAATGAATCAACTAACAGAGCCATTGCATTTGTTTCCATACATAAACATATTTTTACAGTGGGTTGAGTTCTATGGATAAAAATAGAAAGTGACAAAGTGCAATGGAAACAGCCATAGTACATAATGATGACATGTGACTTCAATATTACTGAAAGGATGAAAAATATCTGCTGCGTCATGTTTTCATTTGACTGAAGTTCTTTAACACTTCATATCACTGTGTTCTTCTGTCAGGTTTGATGGCTCCACCTCTTCATTTTCACAGTTATCTGGAATTTTATTTTGCTGATACTGTGGAAATTCTGGAAAACATGTTGGCTATAGCTAGGGTTGCAAAATTCTGGGAAACTTTCCATGGGAATTTACAAAACTGAAGGTAGGCCCTGAACAGGGAACTTAAATATAGTTGGTGAAAATATATTTTAGCATAATCTTGACTAAAACAACCAGATTTCATGCAGGTCCACTTGAATATCTGCTATTCCTCAATCACATGCACATAGCACACTGCTTACTGCAGGGCTATTGAGGCCACGCCCCCTACCTGCACAGGTGATTTCTGTACCTGGACCACACTTTAGAGCCCAGAGCACACAGAGACTGTTGAAGACACACATTTGAGCTCGTGGACTACATAATATTGTTCAATAAAATAATTCAAACTTGATAAAGTTCTACTTACAAATAAATCTGTTGAAATGTTTTTAATGTTTTTATTTTGCATGTCTGCTTATGACAAAACTAAATGTTTAGATTTATGTTTGGATATGATACAGTTTGTTTCAATTACCCCCAATTTACAGTTAATTCCAATACATTTCCATAATTTACATGGAGTTTCCAGTTTTGAATATTTCCAAAATTACCAAGCATAACTTCCCATGGAAAGTTTCCAGAATGTTTCCATCCCTTTGCAACCCTATCTGTAGCTGGGTGTAAACTGTACACAGAGGTGGTGTATTTTATGTCACAACACCAGGATGCATTGTGTTCTATGTGAGCTTACACACAGTGTTCTTGTAACCTAACCTAATAACTTCATCACACTTGTCCCAGGACTGGGACATCCCAGCTGCCACACTATGATGCTGATCAGTGTGCAACACACTTTCAGTGCACCAATGAAGAGCAGGAAACATTCCCTCCATTCTTTGTTGAAATGAAAACAATACTCCAGTACTGTGAGTCCACATGAGGAAAGTGAGGCTCACGGGCAGTTTGTAGTTCCTCGTTGGGGGATCAGTGTGTACCAGGTTTTTGCCAGTATTTTCTACGTACAAATGTGTGTGACATGAACACATGGTGCCCACAGCCCTCAGCCTCCTCTTCACAGCCCTCAGCCAGCTTAAACTTCAACTGGGCTGATAATACAGTGAAATGAATGGAGGGAGTCACAGAGAAAGGTCTCAGACTGTACCCATAATGCACCAGGAAATCCAACAGCGCCCATCAGATCCAAGAGTTAAACTGATTCTCCTGTGTTAATGGGTCAGGTTGTGGCTCTGGTGTGAACACCATGCAGTCAGCCATCAAGCTTCTCTACGTCACGTCAAAAGGCCAAGAGGCCAGCAGGCGAGTTAAGAACAGGATGACGGCGGGTCAGATGAGCTGTGTCATGTGAGACAAAACTCAAACACATCATGCTAAGTCTGTGCTCTGGTGAAGCCTTTATCATGGCCAACTGATGGCTGTGCATGCATTCTGTGGATCACCTGCCTGTGAACATGCTTGGCACGTGCCTACTGTCACAGATAATGTTGCCTGGATGCTGCAGGCAGCCGTTCAGGTATGTGAGGCAGCTTTTGGCGGTTTATTACCATGATCAGCAGACAGATCAAAATAAAGTTACTTCCTTATTCCTTTACTTTACAATGTAGAGATAGAAGTGGAATAAAAGTAGGAGGACACTGGAGAGGGCAGAGAGCACCTGAAGGTGTAGTAACAAGGTAAATCCTATAAGTCATGTTATAGTGAAATGCTACAGGTGAAGCTGTTATGACACTAGTGAAGCAAACTGACGGTGCTGTAGTGCACAGCCTGTGCTACTCTGACTGATGAGAACTCTATGACTAACAGAGAATCGATCTCCGCCTGGTACCAACATCCATCTGAATTAACTCTGATCAGATCTCAGCCGGGTCAGCATCAGCCCAACAAGCTGAAGGGTCAACTAACCCGCCTCTTCAAGCTGTCCATCAAAAAGCTAGAGGAGGCCATACCACTGACCTGAGACCTGTTCACCAATCCACCAGTTCAACAGGTCGTCACGACTTTAAAACTTTCCCCTTGCATAATATAAAAAGACCACGTGCTGCATGAGGCCCACCATGTTTGTAGTTTGTATGTTGTCATGCTTCAGTTTAGGCAGACTCTGTTTGTTTCGGCTGTTTATAGTTCGTCTGTGTGTCATGTGCATGTTGTTTTTTAGTTGGACCATCGATACTCTGAGGCCAAAAATGTGCAACATATTCCATATTACAGCAAACTGATGCCTGGGTTCAAAGGTCAAACTCAGCGTTGGATGCTTCACCTGTGATTAAAGCGACATCTTTGTGTTTACCCAGCTCTACATGACACAGACAGGCTCTGGCCTGCATGTCTCTTATACAAACACAGCTCCACGTTAGCCATGTAAGTCTTTAATGTAACACTGCACCCAGGCCGAGTTACATTTGTAATTTTAAGCTTGTTTTGTGCACATTAGTCATGATTTATGCAAAACAGTTGGCTAAATTAGCCCTTAATTTAAAAGAGGTCATTGCACTTTGGAAGCAGTTTGTAATTAGCTGACTGGATTCTATTATTTTTGTGAATATGTTCTCACAATAGCAGCTGTTGGCAGCTTTAATAGAGATATCAGCCTTTAAACAGCGTATTGATCAAACCTGCCCATCATTCACCATTCATCATACCACCAGCACACACACAGGGCTCCCTTGTTCTGCTTGATGCAGTTCTTGCACAGCAGCGCGGCTTCACGTCAAGCTCCATCTGGTCCACCCACAAGCAGGGACAGAGAGCCCTCAGGAGGATATCAGTGGGCTTCTGATGCATCACCACGAGCAGAGACGGAGAAGGAAGGATTTCAGACAGGGAGAGGATTTCTTGCTCTACTTAGCACACCGATGTACGGAGAGTCCGACCCGAGAAGCATCACCTCCGTGTTCACAGCGAAAGGAAACACAACAGCAACACATTACATAACACTGGCTGAAGCACCAAAAGGGGATGTGCACTCTCGTGTGCCTGACATGACTAATTCTAGCTCTGAAGACAAAATGATGGTGAAAGGAGGGAATTATTCTTTTATTCCAGCCCACAATCTTTCAGTCTTCCTGCCCAGTGGGAAAAAATAAAAGAATGATCCAGTTCCACCAGCGCTGAGGCCAGCTCAGTGTATCAGTGAGAGAGGGGGGCTGATGGATCAATGAGCCAGGGAAAAAACACACTGGACTTTAGAGGGTCCACACAGACACAGACACAGACACAGACACAGACACAGACAGACCCCTCATAATCAGGTCGCTTGTGAAAAGGTTTCGTTCCATGAATTAAGACAAGAAAAGATATCCGCTGAGGAGGCAGCCGTGAGTGTTTGTTGTGGACGTATGCGGCTGGAGTGGCGCAGTGTGCCGGGTGCTTGAGGGTGAATGAAGAGGAGGAAGCCCTTTGACTAATCTCTGGGGAAGATAATGATCTTACATGCAGCCTGAACACTGTGTGCTTCTGGAGGACTGCTAACACGGGCGCACGCTCACACAGGACTGCAGCCGGCTGCAACAACACAAACCCTGACTGGGCCACTGAATACATTTATTGTTTCTGCATCACACAGCTAAACTGCTTCACCTTGTTACTGTGTGGGCTCAATCAATTTCCAGGTCATTACATAATGATATGCTTGTTGCTCACTGCGATATCATATAGGCTAGTCTTAGCATTACGAGTTAACTGTGGAAATTCCACTGCACACACACACACACGATCCGGCAAGCTGGTGAAAAGTACAACTTTGCCAGAGAGAGGCAGCGGCTTTCTGCAGCCCACCAACAACACAATGCAATGCAAAGATCCCCCAGCATGCCTGTTGACTGTACACAAGACGGAGACGTGATGTTCTTTATGGTGAGATGAACCGCTCTGAGCAGCAGGCTTCATTTGTACGTCTCATTATATTAATGATAAATAAACCAAAGAAAAATACAATCCAAACAAACAGAGCGGTCCGGTCTCAGCCGCCCAGCACTGACTTAACGTTGACTCGTTCATGGACATTCAGCTTACTCTCTAGTTTGCCTGGATGTGCTGCTGTTGTGGTGTTAGCTGTAGGAGCAGATGTGAGTGTGGCTGTCTGGAGCTGCTGTCTCTCTGCAGGTTAGCTGCACAGCAACAACTTTAGTGACAGTTTGCAAACCACAACAGAGCTAACATTAGCTACATCGCTTGCTGCGTGGTTCACAGCGTATCATGGTGTGGATTTCTCCAGAATCACTCACCCAACCTTAATGTTGTCCACATGGTTCTCATGGTTCTACAGGCCGTCTCAGGATGTGCGGCTGACACGAGCAACTTACTGTAAAGATGCAACTAGCAATAAGTCGACCAGCTGAGTGCTGTCACTATTTTGACACATCAATCTTACAGCAGATTTTAAAAAGCTACGTCTCCGTAACAGCAACACAAAGCTTTAAGTGCTGTTTGCAGGAGCTGATTTTTGTTTCTTTGACTCATTCTACACGTGCACAAAAATCACAGTTCCTGTGAGAAAGCCTTGAATTAGTTCCAAACTATCAAGGCATTTCCAGGACGCTTGAAACACATTTTGATAATTGTCCTCAAGTAATCACCACATTTGAGGACCGTACCTTAGCTGTGCTGTACTCCTCCAGCTGCAGCTACCACGAAACCACTTCTCTACAGCTGACAGGCCCACACTGAAGGACAATACTACACTGTGGCAGCGGCGGCAACACACACACACACACACACAGACATAAAAGAATGCAAATGTGCTGATGAGA
Organism: Miichthys miiuy; assembly: GCA_036365135.1. NCBI lineage: Eukaryota > Metazoa > Chordata > Actinopteri > Sciaenidae > Miichthys > Miichthys miiuy. The sequence continues at coordinate 2,412,332 of CM071605.1, forward strand.
TGTGAAGTTACTTTACAGAAAGAGAAGCCACAGTGGCAGAGGGGAAACATTACTAGAATAAAGTCCACTCAGAGAGCCAACACAAACACTATGAGGCTTCATGTGTCCGCAGACTACAACTAAAACTACAGCAGGAAACAAACAGAAAGTGTGTTTCTACAGCAGAGCAGAGGCATCAGTGTTCAAACTGAAACGTGATGCACCATGGGAAAAAAAACTATGCAAAATGATAACAAACAAGCTGACAGTGTGGTGTGTTACTATGACATCCGAGCGAAGTGTTAACATGAAGCGCGGGATATTTTGCAGTGCACTGTTTAATCGGCATGACCTCCAGAGACTACACAGACTGTAGGAAGTTGTGACCGTACACAGCGATAAGCCTGTCTGCTGTCAGACCGGCCATCTCTGCCGCCACAAAACCGACCTCACAACAAGGTACACCGAGTCCTAACGGCGTCATTAACGCTCCGGGACAAACGAACAGGCAGTCATAAGCACCCAAAAGACAAAGCGACCGATCACATCCACGGTTAAGCGCAGGTTCACCGAGTAAAAGCTGTCAGAGCTGGACGGAGCCGTGTCTACCGGCGTCTCGTCTCTCACCACGGTAATGGTGACGTTTCAAAGCCTGGTGTTAGCACGGAGTGAGGTGGAAATCTTAATAAACGTGCCAACAGCAGATATTTGAAGATGTGGAGTCAAAAGTCACGTCATTGTATGTCATAATTTCATTTTGCCGCGATGTAGCGGCACATGACGAACCGAGAGGTCTCCCTGACACTGGTAGCAAGTTAGTGTTAGCCAACACAACTTATTTCTTCTTCGTGAATTAAATGCTACGTTGTTTTTCTCTTGCCGGTGTTTCGTAGTAACGGACGTTGCACGGTATTAGACGAGGTAACGTTAGTTACACTTAACGAACTAAACACTTATCAGAGAGTGTTTCGAGAAGCAAACACACCGGCTAACACTCAACCACATTCAGTCTGTAGCGCCAAGCTAACAAAACTTAGCAATCAAAGTTAGCCGGCGCGGCTAACGCTATGCATGGCATATGAAGCGATATGGCGGAGCGATAATGACATTAACCGGAGCTAGCCTGCCAGCTTTAGCCGTCCACCACAAATGGATGCTAACAGCTAGCAGCTACTGTTAACCAGCATTGTATTCACTTCCAGGACGTTAACTCACCATATGCGTGTGAGTTACAGACTCACCGTCACAAACGTTGCATATTACGGTTACTCGGATTACTTGTGACTACAAACGTAATTCGGTAAAGTCTAATATTTCCCGGGCGGCATTTATTTTAAACGTAATAGGAACTTTCGCCGCCGGTTCACGCCGCTCGGCAGCCGCCAGCGGTGTGTAACGTATTTTAGAGGAGAAAACTAGTCTGGATATGACGGCAGTGTGTTGTAAAAGTTGATATTTTCTATAATTTAACTCTGCTTGGTGCATTATATCCACGCCGAATGCAAGAGCGTTTCCGGCTAATTACACTAGTATAAACTAAGTCATAATGTTGGAGTTATTTGCATTTGTCCGTCGGTTAAGTCACACTACATTGTCGGCTGTTTTAACAGATTTGACGTGCTCTCGTGCACAGAGTGGACGCACGTACGGACGCTAGGCAGGAGCTAGCGATAGTTAGCGGCTAACCGAACAGACAGCTAGCGGCTAGCTTAGCCACCTTGCTGTCGAAGCGAACAATCACGTTGTGGGGGGTGTCTCAAAAATGTAAAACATTCCTTACCTCCCACTCGGTACATGTTAGCCGCCATTCTCTCGTAACCTTTAGCAAAATCAGTCCCAGGGTATTCCCCGCTTGGGTAGAAAAGGTCGATGGGGATCTGTTTTATTCCTTCATTTATCGTAGACACCCCCGCCGTGAAACAAAGCCGGCTCCGGGCACTACGAGCCGAGCTGTGGCGGGTAAAAAGTTGAAAGTTTCCGTTAGTAATGTTCCGGAGGTTATCCCCAAAAAATTCAAGTCTTTGTTTTCGGTCCCTCAGACGACCTTCCTCTCCTCTTCCTCTCTCACTCACTCATTCACACACAGCTAGCCTGTCTCTTACTCCACTCTTCCTCCCATCCTCCGCTCCCAGCTTCATCCTCCTCTTCTTCACCTCCGCTCAGTTCAACACACACACACACTCCGCACACAGAAAACACACACTCACTGGCCCCCTTCGCTCGTGCGCAAATCGTCATCTTCGGAGATCGTCGGCAATCTCCGGTATCTTACAATTAACTTTTTCACTGGCCATGTTTAATAATCAGTCTGTTTATAATATGAAGCACACACACTCTCTCACACACACGTGTAAAAGTTCACACATTTTAAAGTGACTCCAAAGGGATTCTCGCGCGCTTCCTGGACACTAAACGGTTATTTAGAGAATTGATGAGAGAGGACATTTAGAGAAAGTTGATATCACACACATACACTAATAATGAAAGTCAGCTTGTTGTCAGGGCAGACAAAACAGGAAATTGGGAATGTACACACATGCACGCGCGCACAGTACAGACAGTGAAAAGAAGCCTCCTTCAAAATAAAATCCTGAAAACAGGCAGACTCTTCCTGTCAGAGGCTTTAAGTAATGATGGTGGGCTGAACTGCAGGTGGAGCAGGCACAGGGCTTCCACATGTTCGCACTGTTCTCCACTCTATAACACTCACTGTGAGAGAAGGATGACCTCCACACCTCTTTACATGGTGAACAGAGATGTGAGTACATTTTAGAGGCCTTTAGTCCTGAAGTGTGTTACTGATGGCATGCTGAGTTTAAATTTGGACATTTTAAGTTGAATTTATGAAGCAGTCAGTCAACAGAGAGAGAAGAGAGACTTTAATTAAAACTGATGAAACAGTGAGTCACATTATGGTACTAATTACAGTTAAAGTTCACATCAGTCAAAAATAACTTTAATTTGACTCTCAATACAATATATTTTCTGAGCATTTTATATATATATATATATATATATATATATATATATATTATAGTTGAAAAAGTTTATGTTCAGAACATTCAGACGTTAGTTTGTTTTTGTATCAGTGGAGTTAAGATTGAGTTTTTTCAGAATTTTCAGCTGTTGTACATCATCTTTTTGTTTTCTCCTGTACTGTTTTGTTGTGTGATATTTGTGTTTTTTTCATCTAACAGACTATTTGTAACATCTTATCCATATCAGGGTCGCAGATGTCTGGAGCCATAATACATTTCACTTTACATTTCCATCGTTTGCACTTGCTCCCTCAGTGCTTTGACCTTTATTGTACTTCATATCACAATCTGTCTCAGTACATATGACAATTTGACCTACTATTAAAGGTCCAGTGTGTAGAATTTAGTTGCATCTAGTGGTCTAATCGCTGCATTGCAATCTCCTCACATCATCCTCACCTTCCTAGTGTAAAGGAGAAACAACATTTGAAAGGCCCTAACTAGAGTCACTATTTAGTTTGTCTGTTCTGGGCTACTGTAGAAACATGATGTTTCAATATGGCAGCCTCCATGAAAGAGGACCCGCTCTAACTGTAGACATAAAAGGAGAATTTTTAAGTAACAAAAACAAAAGGATTCTTATTTTCAGGTGATTATACATGCATGAAAACAGTTATGAATATTATATTCCATGTCTGCTTTATTCTGAAAATAGAAGCTCCCAATCTAACACACCTGACCTTTAAGTTTGCATCCGTTCATTTGTCTTTTCCTGACAGAACTTCTTTCATCCTGAAGAGGTCAAACTAACATATCTTAAAAAAAACAAATGAAACAATAAAAAGATAAAAAATGTTACAGAGATGTATTGTCATTTCTTCACCTGTCACGTAACTGTCACCACTCTCATTTATCTTGTGAACCCTTAAGAAGTTTTGTGTGAGAGTAACTGAGTATATTTACACTTACATACAATTTGAATATTTCCATTTGATGCTTCTTTAAACTTTAGTCTGCACGACATGTCAGAGAGACTGACAATGTTACATTGTAAAAACATACAGTGCATTTCTAAATATTCAAATAATATATTATCTTTGCATATCTAATCAAATTAGCCACACCTCAAACAGTTACAGCCTTAAAATGATGCTTCATGTTCATGTATCAGTAATAAGAATCCTAAACTTTGTAAACTTTGTTCTGCATTATGAGTTCTTCCGATGATTTACATATATTTAAAAGTTATACTATAACTAACATGTTGAATGTTTTTACATTGTAGTACTGCTCCTTTACTTCAGTAAAGGATCTGTTGAGACCTTCCTGACCCTGAGCTTTGAAACCTCTGACTTACTTGACGGCCGCCTTCTCCTGAGTTTGTCCGCAGGATTCACGAACTGCACAGAAGAAAAAAGTCCTGCTGTTCTAACGTGGTCCACTCTGGGATGTTCTGGTCTGGGACATGTCGTCTGGAAACCTGCGTTTCCTCAACACACAATTCCTGGAGCAGCACTGCCCACTAGTGACACTTCACACACAATACGCACACTCCAGTCTTCAGTTATTTATTGGGAGCATGACAGATACAACATCACAGTATTCCCAATGTTCTCTTAAATATATAAAACTATACTAAAGTAATCATTTCAAGTGTACTGATCAACTGTTAGAGAAATAATTAGTCAGAAATGCTGAGAGTTGATTTCAATGGAACAGGTTTGTCACAGTCTGTCTAATGCAAGCACAGAAACAGCTTCAGTATTAGCTGAGATGTCAAACACTGCTTCAAATATTAAAAAATATGTAAAAAAGACATGATGAAAACATCTTTAGAAGCCCGATGGCCACCATGCAGCACTTTGGTAAGGTGGACTACAACACAGGAATGTTCACTGAAACCAAAGTCTTTGTCACCACAGGAGTCCAGTCACGTTCTGTTCTGTTCTTTCTGTTCCATCAAACATACATGACCACTTCTAATGATCCTCAGCACGTATCCGACAGAACAACAAGGATTCTGTGTTAAAGGAAGAATCACACTGTTCAGTTTCATGAGGATTTACATGATTATGGAGGTGTGTAAGTGTAAATTTAATATGAACGTTCCTCCTGGAGAGGATTCCTCTACATGTTCTGTATGAAACTGAGGCAGCAGTGGCACCGCAGAGGCCCGGCTGAGCCCATAACTGTGGCCGAGGTCCACTGACCAACATGCCCCTCTGGCTGTGTGTAAACAGTCCCCCCCTCTCTGTCACCGCTCTTAACTGTGTCCTTCCTAGCTGGTGGCAGGTTCTGGAGAGTTGGTAGAGGTGGACGAGGCCGAGGCCAGTCTCTCCCTGCTTTCGCTGACCCCGCCTCCCATCACCCTCCACTGAAGGATGCAGGTGTCCTTCCCACCCATGGAGAGGAGGTGGGAGTCGCTGTGGGTGAAGCAGACGTTGGTGACGTGGCTGCCGTGGCCGTCGTACTTGTGGCTCGGCGCCTGCAGAGAGAGAAAGGAAGGGTCTTTTTTTTTATCTCCACACGCCCAGAAGGGAGGAGGTTCAGACAGTCAGGATAAATCACTGCACATGCTGCATGTTTTTCATGGGAGGAGATCCACAAGAAATAAAGGCGGAGCTACACAGCTGTGTGCACTTTTAAAGAAACACTGTGTAACTGCTCACATTAAATATCAGATTTTACCTCCTGTTGATCCACACTGACCTGTGATCAGGTGAACGGTGTCTCTGTCATTCGTACGTCTGTTCTCACACTATGTAACTTTGGGCTCCGGGTCGGGAGAAGTACGTAACGCTTTACAGCACTAAGTCACACACCACCAACTATCTGACTGATTTTGGTGAAACTGGATCATATTTTATGAAGAAAATGTTTTCTGGTTTTTCCTCTGATTTACAGAGTTTACTGATGGACAGTGAAGTAAACTGCTGACAGCTGTAGCTGCTGTTAGATAAAAGCTATTGTTAGCACAGTTTGTTAGCAAGATTGTTGCATACATGGCTCGTTGGTCTAGGGGTATGATTCTCACTTCGGGTGTGAGAATCATAATTTGAAACAAGAAATGTTGTAGACAGACGTTACTTCTAAAATGTGGAATGGACATTAAAACCAATGACCAATGCTACCTTTGCAGATACTGAAGAATATCCCCAAAATGTCAACACACCAAGTAACTTCACATGTGGTTTCTGTATTGGACTCAATATAACGAGTTTTATTTTGTCAGAAATCTGTAGGTTCTGGTAAATTGTGGCAGATATTTGTCACCATTGTTGATATTTTCTGGACCAAACAATTCATGAAAAGATCTTTCTGGTTTTCTCTCTGATGTCAGCTCTCCTGATCCAAATGTAGCTGCAGTTAGCTCCTGTTAGCTCAGTTTGTTAGCTGCTGTTGGCTAATGTTAGCTGAGTTTGTTAGCTGCTGTTAGCTCAGTTTGTTTGCTGCTGTGAGCTAATGTTAGCTAGATTGTTGCATAAATGGCTCATTGGTCTAGGGGTATGATTCTTGCTTTGGGTGCGAGAGGTCCCGGGTTCAAATCCAGGAGCCCTTAATTTGAAACAAGAAATGTCGTCGTACTTCTAAAATGTGGAATGGATATTAAAACTCGATAAATGACCAATGCTACCTTTGCAGATAGTGAAGAAGCTCTTCAACACACCAAGTAACTCGTGTGGTTTCTGTATTGGACTCAATATAACAAGTTTTATTTTGTCAGAAATCTGTAGGTTCTGGTAAATTGTGGCAGATATTTGTTTGGCTGTTAGCAAAGTTGTCCAACAGTTTTTGATCATGAGTAATGTAATCAGAATCAATACTTGAGTACAGCTGAACATATTTACCACAGAGGGATTACAAACTGGAGACAACAAAAATATCAATTTTGACATGATGTTGCTTTTATCATCATTTTCTCTCTACTGTTAATTGCACAATGTTTCCAAAGCACCGGACATCAATACCACCATGTGGATGTAAACACAACTAATGACTCTGGACAGCCATACAAAGTCTACAAGCTTACCTGTGTACCTTTCATTTACAATGTCCTGAGCTGCTGAGATATTTATCAAAGTAAACAACAAAGACAGCAGACCACAGGATAGTTCCTCATACCAACTCTGAACTGGGTGAGACTGGTTTCCAGCACTATGGAAGGAGGAAGTCCTCTCAGAGACTTTAAAGCTCTGTTTAAATATATTGAATCATATTTGTTTCATATACAGTTTTTATTAGTGCGTGTGTTTATAGTAGTCTAGTTGTGTTTCATTCAGTTACTGTGCTTACGTACAAGTTTTGGCACTTTCCTTAATTTTTGTATTTATGTGGACATTTTTTTTACTCCACTAGATTTATTGAACAGCTGTTACATGTTGCAGATTTGACAAAACAAACATGATTAGTTTATAATCATTAGAAAAAATGCCAACATTAAATAAAGAGAAAACAGAGTTGTACACACCAAGGCTGCACTGATGCTCAGGATTAATGATGTCACATATAATAGGATGTTTTTCTACAGACTTTTTACACTGGAAGTGCACTTTGCTGATAAGATGTATGTACTTTTATTTTGGTAGGTTATATTTTGAATATAGAGATTTTACTTGTGACAGTATTTTTACATTGCTGTACTGGTATATGAAGTAAACTTTAAGTAAAAGATGTGAATTCTTCTCCCATCACTGTGGATCATTTTGATACTGAGGAAAAGTCTAAACTGAATCATGAGACTGAGACACTGATCAGACATTCTGTGTGTAGATTTGTCTACGACGGGGTCAAAAATGATCATCACAACATAAATTCAGTCGCTGTTCATCTCAGATTAGAGCATATGATCTGTGTTCACTTTCAGAATTCCACCTTAACTGTTTGTCTCAAGCTGCAGGTGTTCCTCACTGAACCTCAGCCACAGGACGTAGGAGACAGCGTAGAAGCTGTCCTCAGTTTGCTGACACTACACACAGTTATCTCTGTTTAAAATGACCAGATCATCGAGATATCATTGGAAGTTACATTACACAAAGCGTGTGTAGGATTTAGTGGCATCTAGTAGTGCATTTGCTTTACAACCCCTCACCTCACCCTATCCTTCCTAGTGTGAAGGAGCGTTTTGATAGTTTGTTCATCAAGGTGCTGCAACCCAGCGGACCCCATGGAGGAGGACCTGTGGTGTCTGTAGATCCGTGGTCCTCATTGGTGGGGAATAGAGACGTGACAGGTGGGGCGCACCAAACGGGAGGAAATTTTCCTTGTTATGCCTATCTTTATCCAGACATCCCAACTGTCCTGGAAGTTCCGGGAGTCTCCCGCATATTGATAGTGGCTCCTGACACCCGCAAATGAGATCCAATCTCCTGGAATCTGGATCAAGACCGCGCACTAGACTAGAGAGTGACTGCGCGTGTGTGTTTGTGTGACTATAAATGCAGCGCGTGTCAGAGCAAAGCGTCCTTATAGCTGTGTGTTGCCGCTTAGGTGATTATACACATGAAAACAGAGTTGTGAAGATTATATAGTGTGAGCAGATCAACATACATAAACAGGAAGTTTGACCTATAAAGTGAGTGTGATGTGTACCTTAGGTTTAGGACAAGGGTACTGGAAGAGGTGAACTTTGCAGAAGTCATCAGCCACGGCCACCATCCTCTCACTGTGAGAGCGACACAGGGCGTTGATGTCGGTGCCGTCAGAGCCCTCCAACCACACACCTGGAACACCACAGCAACACTCATCAACCTGACTTGATTAAATAAACACCAGCCTGTTTAGAGGCTCCACACAGTCACCACACATGTTGCACTTCTCACCCATGACATGGAAGCCCAGCACGCAGGTATAGGAGGCCCACTCTCTGTCTTTGCTCTCAAAGCGATTCCTCAGCAGTTTACAGCCTGCTGCGATGTCCCCTGCCAAAACATGTTCACACTCACTGTCACTGTCACTGTCACTGTCATGCATGCTGAAGGTTTACATACAAAAAGAGGCTTTTCTACTTACAGTAAAGGATCTCATAGTCGCCTGAATTAGACATAATGTATTTTCCATCTTTGGACCAATCCAGGTGAGTTATGAAGCTGGAGTGACCCTGATTGGACAGATAAGCAGAGGCAGAGTCACACAGGAGACCCAAACCAAAGCAACAGTGTGTCTGTCAGCTCTGTGTTCTGACTTCCTGTCCGTGTCTGTGGCTCTCTGAATTTGTACATTTGAAAATGTATTTTTTGTTTTCCTTTTAATTTTCTATTCCTGGCAGTGTGTGTGAGGCTGAGCGGTGGTGCGGATTTGTTGCTGAAATGTTTACACTTGCTTGCACTTGCTGGACTGCTGGTTGGTTGATGTCCTTTGTGTCCTATTGTCTGTTCTAAGATGTGAGTCAGAAGTTATTTCTAAAGAAAATGTCTCGTTCTCTTTCGGACTGCCAAACATCTGCATCCTGCCAAGTGTTGAAGGAGTTGCCTCATTAGCCTCTTGGGTCGGGTTCAAGTCTCAAATTTGGCAGAACCAGTTTGGTCCAGCTGGATCAGAACATGTATGTATTTGTACATCATTTTTTTTAAAAGACCTCTGAAATATATATTTCAGCTGCTCACTGTAGTTTTCACCAAACGTTACTCAAACAGGAGGAAATAGTGCATCTATTGGGGACTATTTTCAGTGATGGATGAATCCACATTTGGTGCTCTGGTGAATATTTGTGGCAGCAGGATGGTGTGTGTGTGGGACTGATCCAAAATAAACTACAGTGTGTGTGTTCATGGTGATGAAGTGTGTCCCACTGATGTGTTTTTAATAGTTTTTCAGAGAATTGTGGAGCTCTGTGACACAGAGGAAGAAGTTACATCACACACACAGTACTTGTTAGTCGATACAGTCAGTGCTGGTTTGGCTCCACACATGGGATTTGTTGACTCCAAGAAAAGTGTAGAACATCACCAGACTTTGTACTTTAAATTTGGTGATATGCTTTACTTTGTTTAAGAAGAAGTGAGGATTTAGCATGAGCAGTCACACGGCTGAACAAACACAAGCACACACAGTCAGACTAGATCAAGAATTCCAGGAACGAATGGGAACATTTGCGTTTGATATTTGACTCACGTTGCATTTCCCGAAACGCGCATATCGCCGGCCACTCTCCGTCACATTGTAGATGTAGATGAAGTTGTCATGGGAACCGACAGCTAAAAAGCTGCCATCTGAAAATACGCGAGAGGATTAACACAATTAAAGGGGATTCCCACAACTGTGATGTCCAAGACCACAACATGTTTTATATCATTACTTCAATCATCAGAGTGGCTGTCCGCACATATCGTCCACTGGTTTACAGGAAGGTCTAATGTTAGTAATGCAGTGTTTCTTTGTTCAACAGCTCAGATATCTGAGGGTTAATCTTCTGTTTGGGGTGACCAGGTAGCCACTAACTTTACTTTGCCACTGACAGGGTTTGATTGTTTTGATCATAACAGCAATATCATTACAATGGTTATTTAACTATAATTATAAGTCTGACGACATCAAGAGAAGGATCCGTGCTCTGGGATGGAGCTTTGTGAAAGAGTTTGTTTATCCAGAAACATCCATTAAATCACTGTGTTCAACGCCACTGACAAACACATTTGACCTCACAGAACACAGGAGGTGCTGCTCCACCCCTGCCTCCATCACTCACTTTGTTTTGTTGTCATTATGTTACTCACTTTGTGCACTGAGTTCATATAAAAACTAGTTCTAAAGACATTTTTACTCTGTTATTTTGTGAAAGATAAACATTAAGGAGCAACACTGAGTTGACATTAATCTCTAATATCTAGTATATACAGAATGTCTCAACTCAAGATCCATTAATTATTAATTATGTTTCCAGAGTTAGCATGTTTCTTGCAGCACTACCTCAAAGTGCATGTGTTCTGTGTAAAGAAGCATGTCAGAAGGACTCAGGAGGACAGCTTTTGACGTCTTTAACTCAAACTTTTCAAAGATGATGTTAAACTCAGCAGTTCTACAGTCAACATGAAGTCTGACCTGGTGAGTATCTCATGACAGACAGCTGCTCGTTCCCATCAGTGAACTCAGAGACCACCTCTCTGGTCAGCAGGTCGAGGACCATCCACCTGGTTCACGAGGACAGAGACAGACAGGGCAGGGAGCGGATTGGTTAAACATAAACTATGTAAACCAGGGGTCGGCAATTAGCGGCCCGCGGGCCAAAACTGGCCCACCATCAATTATATCTGGCCTGCTAGATGACGTTGATTTATTTTAAAATATATATATTTTTTAATATATCTTTTACCTAACCTCATGTTTTCTGTCAAAAATACAACAATTCCACAGATTTCACAACATTTATTGAAAAGTAGCTGATAAGTAACGTGACAAAACAGCAGCCAGAACATCCTTGCAGCCTCTTTACTTGGCGCACAGGTTGGGCAGCTAATTGGCGTGCGTGCGCTGTAACCTGTGGAAAATAAAAGTGTCCTGTGTCCCTCTTGCAACGGACAACGTGAACAAATATGTTTCATTAAATAAAAAAAAACAAAACCAAACAAGGTCGGCTCAAATATCAAATAGCCTAATTAAAAAATGTGAATGCACATCAGCGGCATGGGGAAACAGATCTGCGCTGCTGTATACATTAGTTACGGCAGGTTGCCTGTTTCATGACAGACGCCAGGAGATGCAGCAGTGGGCGTAATAACAGCACATAGAAGCAAATTCATGTTTTAAATTAAATTAAATGCATTTTAAAGTTAAATAACGTTTATTTTTAATATAATAGAAAAAATAGAAAACCTTTTTTTTCCAGTAGGAAAGCATGGTCATGGCCCCGATGGAATTGTCAGAAAAAAAACTGGCCCGGGTCCAAACTTATTTGCCGATCCCTGATGTAAACTATGACTGTGTAATGTAAAAGAAGACAAACAGTCCCTCTTGGCTCATCGTGTTGGTTTTGTTTACAGCAGCAGCTGTTTTCTGTTTTTCTGTTTTTATGTGAAGCACTTTGAGTTACATGTTTTGTATGAAAAGTGCTATACAAATAAAGTTTGATTGATTGATTGATTGACTGTTTCCAGTCTACATGCTTAACTATTTAATTGAGTTTTATTTATATATAACAGAAGTTATCAGAGCAGGTCTATTCAACAGTTCCCACCATGAGCAGGCACTTCAAGCTCAAACTGTTTCAACGACTGGTTCAGTTTACAGAGGCTAAACTATTCCTTTAAAATATTTCCATTATTCTGTTAAAATGATTTTCATAGTCAGGGACCCTTTAACGCTTTATCGGGCGAGGAACCATATATGGTAACTCCCACAGGTTTTAAAATGGAGGGGCAGAATCATGTGACTCTCTCCAGCCAATCAGTGAATGTCAGGCTACGTCACAGGTAGCGTTGTTATGGCCTCTGCTGGATCCTACTCTAACTCTAACGCTAACATTTTCTGCACTGTGTCACATGTATGATATTTTGAAATAAGTATCATAAGTTCAGTAAGACATATGTCTGACTGTTCATTTGGAATTTTTGGTAACTTCTTTGACTTTGATCTGCAGCCTAAAACTGAAACTTTTTAAAAAATGTCTTTGTATATCCACCAACAACACTCCAGGGCAACCCTATAAAGGGTTAATAAATGTTCATACTGTGCAGGTTTATCACATTTTTATGATCTTCTGTAATTATTCTCAGCTCACTGATTGGTTTAAGTGTAATAGTGCTCTGTTACCTTCCTGTGCTGAGGCCGACTGAAACCACTGAACCATTTGGGCAGAAACCAGCACACAGCCCATACTCCTGTCAGAGACACATAGGGCCAGTTAACAGTATCCATATCCATGTGTTTTATTTAGAACAACTGTCAGTCAGATAGAAACATCACAATCAGTGTGTCGTACCTCCAGGGTGATGCACCAGTCCAGCTTGTGTTCCTCTGTGTTCCACAAACACACCTGCCTGTCGTGACCACAGGTGAGGAAGATGTTCTGAGAGGGGTGTGTAGCCAGCCCCCACATCTCATCTACATGGCCCTGAGACACATACACACGCGCACACACACACACACACACACAGCAAAACAACAAAATCAGTTCACATCTTTCCTTCATGTGTACACACTGTATCCCAATGCATCAGTTTCTCTGCAACCGTACTGTACATGGTATAAAGTACACACACACTTATAGTCTGGATGTATTGTGACCACGCTGAAGAAGCAGAAGTTGAGAGCCTTTAATGTTCTTAATTTCTAAAATCAAATGTTTTCATGAATGTCCCAAAGCAGCACTTATAAAATTTACATTGGCTGCATCCAAATCAATTTCCCCAACATGTGTGGTGCAATGATCACTGTAGTTTCTAGAGGTCACTAGCAGGGCTTTAGACTGGAAGTAGAAGTGGTTTCAGTTTCCCACAGATAAAAATCAAACATGAGCAGGAAGCCAAATTCCAGCGGTCAGCAGAGACATTGCTCAAAAGCATTTTGATGCCAGCTGTTGACCGCAATCTGTGGGATCTAAACACACTGAATACATTTGGATCTAAGATACTCAGGGCCGGATCAACACGTCAGGGGACCATGGGACAAAGACAAGTGACTCCTCATTCCTCCCACTCTCTTCACATCTGTTGTATTTGTCAAGTCATCCTTAAAGTCCACATGAAGTCCTCATGAATGTCTCAGTGTGTTTGTCCCATCTGTCCTCTGTCCTCCAGTGTCTGTCCAACACTGACACACAGTCATGTTTTCAGTATGTTCAGGTATTCTTCATGATATTTTAGACTTTGTCATTTCCTGATAAACCATAAAAAGTTGTTGATGAGGTCATCCTGCACTCGGGGGGCGTGTACTAATTTTTCATGCTACAGTCATCTATGTCCGGGCCTCACTGATTACTGTACAAAAGAACAACCTTCTAACTTTATTCATGATTTTGGTGAAACTGGATCAGATTTGATACACAATATATTTGCTGCTTTTCCCTCTGGTGTCCTCGACTGCTCAGCTTCAACTCTTTACACAGTTTCCTGATGGACAGACGGCTTTAGTCTAATTACTTCCTAAAGTATCTAACTGCTAATGAACCGCTGCCAACTGAATCTGCCATTAGCAGACAACAGAACTGGGCTCAGAAGCCGGGCCATAAGATTTTTGAACAAAGCCTTTGAGACCAACAGGGACTGACGTTACACTACCGAAGTGATTTACAGACTTTCCTGATGCAAACATTGCTAAGTAGCGAACCAGGAGCCAAACCCGGCAAGAAAACCACCTCAGTAGGATACTGTATTGGGTACTGTATTGTCTGCCAGACTGGACACCGCTGGTTTTGGAGGCTGTGTTCAGTCCTCTCAAGTTAAGAGTAGATTTTGAGTGGCTCTGCTTAACAGGGCACTCTGTGAACAATGGATCAAGAGGATGTATATCTTGGCTGTTAGATAACTGACTTCTTTTACTGTGACCTTCTGTTTTGTGGAAAACTCCTCTCACTATGTGCAACGTGACTTGCACAACTTCTGAAAAAACAATGTTCGTTTGTTTGGCTGCAGTGTAAGCAGATACAGCTGCCCTTTGCTGTAACCACTGTTCTTCAGTCCAGGAACTTCAAAGATTTGGTCAGTCAGTGGGCAGTCACTACCACATACCTGCACTATGGCCACAAATCCATCTGAGAAGGTGCCTCTAAGGATGGCATTACGGGTTGTACCAACTAATAACTCCTCTCCATCCACGTCTGCAATGGTACGGACTGCTCCATACTTTTCTGGAATCTGGACATAATAATAATGACATGGATCAACAAGCGTCGCACGTGTTTGAATGGAAGTTAACAGAGCTCTCCACCATCTCACAAACACACACACATACAGCTGTGGTTCACCTCACACTCTCTCTCGGGTGCCAGGTCAGCACTCCAGCGGATGATCTTGCGGTCTTTCCCTCCTCCGCTGAGCAGAGCGCCGCCCTGCAGGGGGCACAGGGTAAACACGCTGCCTTCATGGGCTCTGGTCTGTCGCATGATCTGGAAGGTCTCTGGGAAACCAAAGACAAATGAAGTTAGCTTGCATGTAGACAAATGAGGGCCAAAAGTTTTGGCAATGTGAAAAGGGTGTGGGCCAAGTGAAGGAAAAAAGGTAAAATATATGGCTGGAAAAACTTCTTTAAAATATTATGAAATGAGTCAAGAGAACCAGAATAAATAATTAGTTCAAACTAATTTCAGAAATCAATCAAAATTAAATTCTATATTATTGTTTAATATTATATAATCCAGGGTTCTAAGTTTAATTCCTCAGCTTCAGATTTGATCTTCTCAACTTGTTTTGTTATTCAAACTGACAAAACATTCGACCCTGACACTGATACTGATGTATCCTCATCTACAGCACTGACCTTTGGCTCCTTTGCCAAGCGTTTTGACATCTGCAGCTGATTTTCCCCAAGTCAGGATGTTTCCTTCAGAATCTCCTGTCAGAACATCTCCAGTCAGACTGAACACAAAGCACTGGATGAACTTGGGCTTCTTGTATTTCTGAAAGGAAAGGGAGATTGTATGAAGAAGAAGAATTTGGTCGGTTGTTAGCACAGGTTAAAAACCTTAATCCTGATTGTTAATTTCAGTTTTGTATTTTTATTATATTATATCTCTCTATTTATACTCCTTACTTCTCTTTTTGGCCTCAAACTGAGGAAGTGGAAACTTAGACAGACATAGACAATGAATTGAAAGAATTGAAAGAATAGAAAGATACAGAAAATTGGCAAAACATTTTTTTGCTGTCAGGATAAACTGACTTTGAATACGTTCAAGCCGTCTTACTCCAAAGATGCCTTGTTTCTTGGTGAACTGTCCTGAGTTGAGTGTCCAGAAGTAGACATGGGATTTCCCACAGGTGATGATATTGGTGCTGTCGCTGGGGTTAAACTCCACAGCGAACACAGCCTCGTTGGTACTCTAAAAACACAACAACACACACAAACACCTGTTACCACAATGTTAAATGATTACTGCGTCAGACATGGAACTGTGAATCAAAAAACACTGAGACCCCCCCCAAAAAAAGTTTTACATGCTGCTGGCTAGATATACTAGATATACTATATATATAGAAACAAAGGACTATACAACAGTAATATAAAGAAAATAATAAAGCAATGGTACTTGTATTTATATAACAACTTTCTGGTCTACCAACCACTCACTTTTAACAAACTTGTCACATTCATACTCTGATGGCAAAGACTGCCAGCCAAGGTGCCAACTGCTCATCAGAAGCACTACAGCTCTTCCTATTCAAAACACCCAAGATCACCCATATGCACACATTAACACGCTGACCTCACAGCCATCAGTTTCTTGCTCAAGGACACTTTGAATGGAGCTGTGATTTGAACTAACCTTTGAAAATTAGTCGACCCTGTAAGAACTAGACGACCCTTTGATAACTAGACAACCTTTTGATGAGTAGTCAACCCTTTGATATATAGACGACCCACTGATAAGAAGTCAACCCTTTCATAACTAGTTAACCCTTGGATACCTAGACAACACGTTGTCTAGGTATCCTTTGATAATTAGACGACCCTCCTTTAATTTACAAATAATTGCTCTGCCTAGTCAACCTTTTGATAACTAGATAACTAGCCACCCTTTGATAACTAGTCAACCCTTTGATAACTAGACAACCCTTTGATAACTAGACAACCCTTTGATAACTATTTAACCCTTTGGTAACTAGACAACCCTTTGGTAACTAGACAACCCTTTAATAACTATTCCACTCTTTGGTAACTAGACAACCCTTTGGTAACTAGACAACGCTTTGATAACTAGACAACCCTTTGGTAACTAGACAACCCTTTGATAACACACTCTGATCACCTGAGCCTCAACAAATCCTTACTGTGTAACAGATTTATTAAAAGTAATTAGGGTTGACTGCACTGTATCTTTTTACAAGGACAAGTATCATTAGAGTAAAAGGTGTCAGTATTTTTTTCTAATAAACAATAGATAGTAGTCTTTAATTTACAAAAAAATTCTCAGCCTAGTTGACCTTTTGATAACTAGCCGCCCCTCGATAATTAGTCGACTCTTTGATAAATACTCGATTTAAACAATTCTTTACTGTGTAACAGACTTATTAAAAGTAATTAGGGTTGACTGCACTGCATCGTTTTACAAGGACAAGTATCATTAGAGTAAGAGGTGTCAGTATTTTTCTAATAAACAATAGATAATAGTCTTTAATATACAAAAAAAGTGCTCAGCCTCCCAGAGAAAGTGTATTCTAGGGTGGAAGGGAGGGTCCAACTGATCATCTGAGATTCAGGAAGAGCAATGCGGATTCCAGCCTGGCCGTGGAACAGCGGACCACCTTTCCACCCTTGCAGGGGTGCTGGGGGATCATGCTAATTTGACCATCCATACAGCTAAAATCTCTGAGTCAAGTGATAATTCTGTTTGATCATCACTGTGATTGAGTCCTTTCAGACATTATTATAATAATGATGTGAAACGATGAGAGTCATTGTTCATATAAATATTGTTTATTATTAATCATTATTTTTAGGAGTATTTCAGCCTTTTTAGCTGGTTGATTTGGTTTTACAGCCCACAACTTCACTGTTTTTCGTCAGTCTCGCTGTTCTTATCAACCTCATTTCCTCCTTTCTTCAGCAGGAAGCTGTTTTCAATGAATAAGCTTGGAGAAATACGCTGCACACAAACACAACTCCAAATGATCAAATGCCATGTTTCACCTTGTTCTGTTGCCCAGACGTGTTAAAACGTTGAATTTGTGTATATTTTCTAAAGAAGCTCAAAGAGAACTATGAAGGATGTTTCTTGCCACCAGGCACAGACACACAAAATGTAAACACAGTCCCAGTGGCAGGTCTTTGCTGCCCACATGTACAGTATGTACTGAAAGTACAGAAGCATAATTTCTACACAAAAACCTCCATTCATGGCTGTGCTGTAAAGTGGCATATGGACTATTCCACTGCTGCAGAGAGGAGGGGGTATAATTATCTTGTTCCTGTTGGATGAACTCGTATGTTTATACAGTGTGGGTCAGTGTTGACCTGTCCAGCTCTAAGTCGCCTTCCCACACTGAATCATGTACACTGGATGCTACGTGACACAAAACATAAATTCTTGTCCATTAAATTCTTGACTTGAGATGATATACAAGTTCAAACACCCACCTATGCATTCCCCTTGCAGTATTAGAGAACACACACACAGACACATACACACAGCCGGACAAATTCTCTGTATAAAATATTTACACTGTTGCCATGACAGCCGTGCTGAAATTGCTCTCAGGGAAGTTGAGGCGTTTTGGGATAAAAGCCCATAAAAGCATAGCAGAGACACCCCCCCCCCCAATCTCTGCAAACAGACCTCCTTTATAAAAAACATCTACATATTGATCACGCAGCCATGCTGTGCATCTGGCTGCCTATCTGTCACTGTGTTCACATTTGTGCAGCCTGGCTCTTTCTCATGCTTTTCCTTCAGTTGGAGGACTACATTGTTTCTGTATGGGTTACGAAACCTGCAGTGACTGATGACTTCATAAATGCCAGACAACGTGAAACCTGTAGGAACACATTTTGCTATGTTCTTCATGTGTACGTTTTATTGTGCAACCCTGTCCTGTAAAATAACTATTTAATTACCTCAACTCCCTGAGAGTCAAACGAGGCGTGTGATATGAATTTAACGTGTGCTTGTCTGGTCCAGGATGTCTTTAGCCTAGCTTAGCTCAAAGACTGAAAGCAGGGGGAAACTAGCTTAGCTCTGCCAAAATTCATAAATACCTACATAAATAACTGCTTAAGCAATCAACCTATAAACCACTACCAACTCCTGCACTCACTTTTTTTACTTACGTATTTACCTTTATTTATTTATCATTGTAACACAGTAACAGTCTCTGACTGTTCAGTATAGTCAGCTAAGATTCACTTAAAAATGATGAATACAAAATGATGAATGTTTACAGTATTTCTGCTTTGAATGGAGCTGATAAAAATAAGCAGCCTTATCGCTGTAAAAGGTTGAGATTTCTTGATTAATAAGCTTGTGAAAGTTCATTTACACCTGATTTGACTTTGATTGTTTACCTTGACCTCGGCATGCTTGGTTCCTTTGTTGCAGTCCCACACTGACAGCATGTGTTCATTAGAGTCGTCGATCACACACAAGAACGCTCCAGAATCCTGCAAACGAGCTCAACAAATTAAGACCAGTCAAAACAAAAATGTAAATCTCCAGCAGACGTGTCGTAGACATCACTCTCACTTCTCTTTTTGACACAATGCTGTCATTCACTTTTTTTTGTGCATGCTGCACTACAGTCAGTGAAAGTCAACCCTTCCTGTATTTTTCACAGTAAAAGCCTACCAAAAAAAGGAGAGGTTAATAAAGTTGAACAGCTGTACAGGAAGTGACTGGAAATAATTCTTAAATTAAAAACACGCAGAAAAGCAGCAGAGTGGTGAAATGACACAACTCTATTTGTACTGTGGAAAACGTACAGCAAACAAAATACATCAGGACATAATATGAGCCTATCTCAAATGAAGGCCTCGTTCTCACTGCAGTTTGAATAAATCATGTGTTGAGAATATACAATATGTTACATAACAATCAACTCACGGCAAAAGAAAATGCAACTGATCCCACTCCCCTCTGGAAGGTTCCCAGGCCGATCTGCTGCAAGGTAACCAGGGTGGTGGAGTCCCAGATATGAACACAAGGCTGCAAGGGCTACACACACACACACACACACACACACCTTACTGACAGATAGATCTTCTAGTATTTGGTTCTGTGCATTAGAATTAAAATAGAGTAAAACACTGTATATCTGCATAAGGGGTTACTTATCTCCAATAAGATCTCTGACTTTTACAGGATTACACAACATATGCATAATGCTGCATGCACCAGAGGTCTACAGAGGATCAAAGGGCATCAGAATGGTGTCGCAGCAGCACTCACCTTGCCATCTTTATCCACCCCTGATGTCTGGCCAGATGCCACTCGCACCTTGTCAGGATGGAGGGTAAGACTGCAGGAAGAACAGAAATAACTGAACTGAACACACATCCATGTGTGTTATTATATCCACAAAATGGCAAAATGAAAAATGCACGTGGTGGTCAAATACAGTGTGTAATGTATTTGGACAGTGAGACATGTTTTGCTTGTGTTGGCGCTCTACTGCAGCATATTTGGTTTGAAATAAAAAATGACTGTGGTGTTTACTCTTTTATCCCTGTTTTTGGTCTCCACCAACTCCTAAAAGAAAAATATCCAGTTGTTTAGCTACTCCACTAATACTCCACTATGATCACCAGCTAGTTTCTGTCAGCTCTTATTGAGCTGTTTGAGCTTTTTCACTGATAGCAGCTGCTTGCTGCTGGAAACACGGCTGATCAATGCTTGCCTCAACGCTCTTTTGGTGTGTATACCCCACCAGAACATTTCAGAAGCATTTTCCTCGCCAGACTTGCCCAGATTTGGTCATTTCTCTCTCTCTCTCGTTCATGTGCTCCTACAACAAGTAGGTAGGCTACTTCGTTAAAAGTTGACATAATTGACTGGATTTTTTTTTTAAGATAATTTTTTTTGGCCTTTTTGAGTTTTATTTGACAGAGACAGCTTGAAGAGTGACAGGAATGTGGGGAGAGAGAGAGACAGGGAATGATACCTGGGAAAGAGCCACAGGTCGGATTTGAACCCTGGGCCACCACGGCAAGGACTGAGCCTTCCTACATGGGGCAGCTGCTCTACCAACTGAGCTAAACGACACCCAGATTGACCGGATTTTTAATGTAATTTCTAACTTCCAGCCAGCTTGATCTGCTCTGTGCTGCTTGATGAGGCATTCGTTAGCCGCCAATTCACTGCATCTATCATATAGTTAATCTATCCATTGTTAATAAAAACATTGATCAGTGCAGCTTAAATATTTGGCTTCAAACACTTTGCTGTCAGTGACCCAGAGATATCAGCCACTGTCTTCCCTCGGTTTGGTCTTCACTACATGCTCAGTGTGATTGGGCCAATAAAGACCATTCACTTGTTAGCCATAAAATCAGGATAGTGTCCTGTTATACTGTTCTACACTGAGGTGTACAAAGAGCTGTGAGTGCTCCACTGTTCACTCTTATAGTAAATGTGCTGGAGTACACGGCCAAAGAAATAAGAGGTGTCAGTGGCTACAGTAAATAATTATGGACTGCACTGCAGGAGTTCAGCTGTAGCTGGCCCCAAAGCCTTTAAGTGCCATTTGGAAACAGTAGTAAGTTCTCCGTTATTTCAGGAATAATATTTCAGTCAAAGTAATATATCTGTCATTTTACAAACCCCTGTTGCTTTTATTTTTCTGTGTATCAAAAAGACATATCTATTCCAAATTCCAATACATTCATGCCAAAGTCATGGTACAGGCAAATGTGTCCAAGCCCAACCTCTCCATGTTTCCCATGGTTCTGGACCCAAAAAGTAAAAACACACTTTATATGCACTCATAAAATTTGGTATATCTAGCCCTCATTCATTCGTCCAGAACACTCTATGTGGATAAGAAATATTGACTGTCAGCTAACTCACAAAATAACTCTAATTATTTGGACAGGCTGCTCATGTTCATGGCCTCATGTTGAGAGCCTGGTGTCAGTCTGAAATTCGGGATTCAGTGCGATTTGTTGAGAAAACAGGCATTGAATTTCCAGATTCTATTAGTCCACTGGAGGATGTGTAACGGTATTCAGCTGAGGCTTAGCACATGAAGCTGCAGGAAAGTCCCCTGACTCGAAGACCTGACATGAACCTGTTTCCTTTTTACCTCGCCTGTCAAAAGAGATATCATCTCACACCCGGTGGTATTTTGTACAGTTGTGTGTTTAAAGTGGTTTAGGAGCGTGCGCTAACATGCTAAACGCCCCCTCAAATCTTGAGTACACACAAACAGAGCAGCCGCCTACAGCAGCCATGAAGACCTGAGTTCACTTCTAATGGGCCGGAAAGGTTCAAATATGTTTGTTTCATGCTTAATAGATACAAAGAGTTAGAACAAATTCTCAGCTTGCATTATTATATATTATAGAGTTGGAGTTATCGTTATTATTGCTGTGTATGTTTGTCTCTCTCTCTTAAACCCAACAGGTTGCAGCAGACGTCTGTCCACCATGAGGCGGGTCCTGCTTGAGGTTTCTGCATCATTTTAATAGAATATTTTCATATTTTAAAGGAATAAACTAATGCAGATAGCTTTAGGTTAGCCGATTCCCACAACGTTGATCTATTGCTATAAGTTTCATCTTATCTTATCTATGGATGCAGGTAATAAAAATTGTCTTCCACTGACCAGCGGACACAGTCAGTGTGTTTGCGATAGTGGCGCTGTGTGCGGTTGTTGATGTGGTAAAGCACAACAACGCAGGCGATGAAGTAGACTGCCTCGCCCGTTGGAAGGAAGTACAGGTTGGCCCGGCAGTCGCGTCCACGGTAACCATAGCTGGCATGACAGGGTCAAGGTGACATTTAATGTTAGTCCATTTAATTCATTAAAGATAAACATGGCACTTCTCAGCTGACAGTTTATCTGTGGATGTTGCTGCCCTCACAGACACTAGATTGATAGAGAGATATTTCCATACAGACAGTGTGGCTTGACTCCAGGAAATGACCACAGTGAAATTAGCACTGTCTAAATGTAACATAAGCCTCATAAACATGAACAAGATGCCGAACAGTGCTGTGGCATTCTGGAAGGATACACCCAGTCCAGTTCCAGTCTCTCAGAGGGCGGCTCCATCTTCAGGTCTTCATAGTTCTGGATGTTAGAGGGGATGTACATGGTTATCGGCCGGCCGCGTATGAACATTTTGATTGACTGTCCTGAAAGACAAACACAGCAGAGGACCAGTTATGCAGAGGTAATACACAGAGAGGCAGACAAAGATTATTTTAATATTTGAATATGGTTAGGGTACTATCTACAAATACTACACATTTTAATTTTTTAATTTTTTAAAAAAATAGCAGGAGATGTATCTGCTGAATTTGCAGCTAAGCTCAGCTTTACAGAGCTTTAAAGTGATGTTCAGCTCTTTGTTTTGCCGCCTGGCTCACAACTTTACTGTTTGCCGTGGCCTCAGCAGGCAGCTGTTTTAAGTGAAAAAGCTCTAAAAACTCACTGTGCATGACCTGCTCAGCGGCAAACAGCAGATAAACACAAGTTAAGCAATTAGCTGGTGAACATAGAGGAGGATTCAGCAGCTAAAGAGACAAACATTTTCCTCAGGGGTTGGTAGAGACCAAAAACAGAGCTCAAAGAGGAATACATGATACTCGTCGTACGTCAGGTGGCCTGAAAGATGACAAATCAATGCTAATGTGGCTGTGCAGCTGCTGCAAATAAGAAGCTGTTTACTAAAAAGTTTGCCAACTTGAGATGTGATGATGTGTCAGTGCTGTGTTCACATCCATGTAGTGTTCTGCTCCGTATACAGATCTGTCTCCTACACTCACTCACAACTTGTTTCTGGCGCCCCCAAGTGGCCAAGTGCCAAGTCTGAGTTCTACTAAAATGCTCTCTTGAGGATATGTGCTTAAATTATGTCACCCAACGAAAATGACAATCCATCCAATAGTTGTTCAGTTTCAGTCTGGTCCAAAGTGATGGGCCGACCAACTGACCCACATTTCCATCCCAAGAGCCACACCACTGGCCCGACTAAAAGAAAATGGTGTGAATGAAGTCATCGTAGCTACTATAAAATATTTAATAGGGCTTTAGGGCTTGACTTTATTTTTCACTGACAGAAACAGGCTGAGATGTGTCCAGATTTGGTCAAATATAAAGTTTTTAGAACTTTAAGCTGTGCATTAACGGAATATTTGGACCACTTGGGGGCAACAGAACAAGCACATTGTTTATTTGGTACACCTAGCTAAAACTAAAGTTATCTAATCCAAAAGACCTGCAAGAAATCCACTCTATTCTCGACTCTGTTGCATTATACTGAAATGTTTGCTTTAGCTTGATGTACTAAATAAACTGGATTTAAATCACCATGTAGACCTGTTTCAGTGTTTAGCAGTCCAATATTGACTCTCAGCATGGTTTTACTGGTCAGCCGCCAATAGACAACAGCATAAAACTGTGGGTGACTCGTGCAACAGTGAATGAGATATTTCTGGAAAAGTACAGCCTGTCTGTTGACCTTCCAGGCAGAAAAAGAGCTAAAGATACAGAGTAACATAACAGTAGGTCTACCTTGGCCATAGGTTCCTCTTCTGGACCCGGGGGATCCTGTGTGAGAGTGAAAACATAAGGTTAGCCGGACAAATAAACACTGGGATCCTCTGAGCTTTAAGTCACACCTGATTCCAGCCATACCTGACCTAACTGTGACTTCAGGAATCCCCAAGGATCTGTTCCCAATTTATGCGGGTTAGATGTACGAGCTTTGAATTCCAAGCTGGGTTATATTTTCCTTTTCCATTTCTTTTTGGGACTTCAAACCTGGCTCTGTTAAGTTGGCTAGCGTTCTGTTCTTTTATGAGATTGGAGGCTGACGACAAGCAGCAAGGCTGAGCGGACTGGAACGTGACTGCTCAGACTCAGGGTCATGAACTGTCTATCTGTCTGAGCGTGAAATTGTGGTAACTGGTAAAAGGCCAGCGAGACACCTTGACCAGGCTCACCAGGACATGAACCTCATGCAACAACAAAAGTCATGGAACTGTGTGGAAAAGAGGAAGAAATAAACCAAAGCTGAGCGGGACAAGAAGAGAAACTCATTCCTGTGTCAGATTGTCTATTCTGTGTCTGACAGTTCAAGAGAGTAAGGAGTCTGTGTTTTAGGGACATTAGCAGATGTGGTGGAAACAAGGTGAAAACAAGAAGCAAAGATACCAATAAAAAATATCAAATCCATCCATCTGTATCTGCTTATCCTCACCAGGGTCATGCAAAATATCAAATCATTTTGAGAAATAATGAAAGCAACAAAATATCCATATTGGTATCATTTCTTGTTCTTCTAATTTTAAATACTATAGCAATATCAAAACAACACATTTCTGTGCCATACTTTGAGGAATAACATTTCTAAAACGTCAAACTGAGATTTGATTTCCTGTTTTTGGACATATTTGTGGAAACAGCATCTAAGACTCGAGCCTCTGGGGAGGAGATTCTCATGACTGACAAATGATAGCCAGCATAGCTTGGAGATGAGTTGTTAACTTCAGTGGTTGAAAGCTAATGCTTTGCGATTCAAGATGTCCACGTAAATTTGTAGTAGACTGCTAATGTTAGCCCTGATTCATAGCATCATACATGCTATTTCAATCCCTGCTGAGTTATCAGGACCTCACATTATAGAAAGGAGGGGCGCAGGCTAGAGTTGAGATGTTGATGGCAATGATCAGACTTACTGCAATGTGTAGTTCTGGGACTTCAGCACATTATTATACTAGATTTGAATCACGACACAGAACAGCATACTGAGTCCCAGACTAACACAGGGAGCCCCACAGACAGGGCTAAATCATGACAAGCAGCCATACTCTGTCCTGATGAAATACAGTAAAAGTGACAGATTTATGATTTAAATCAACAAAGAATATATAGGATGATTACAAATCTGAGCAGTTAGACAATGTCAGCATTCAGTGAGGGTTTTTGATATTCAGTGCTAAGGACACATTTGGGTCAGAACCAAAACTGTTTAAAAATACTTCAATCCCCAGAGATATTTTGCCTCTCTAAATGTCCTGCCACTCTCCGCTGACAGAAATCTAAAAATTGCTCGACCCACGCCAAGCACAACTACAACTCAATTGAACAAGAGTCATAAAGACATCCAGAAAGAATGAGAGTCAAAGTCAAAGAGAACAGGGGGAAGACATGAAAATGTTTTTTTGGCGTCCTCCTCTGCAGAGCCGGCCATCCATCATTCCGTCAGGAGAGTTGGAGTGGTGCGGCAGCTCGGCTAACCACAGTGCATGTGATTCCAGGCATCGCCCACGGCCCAAAACTGGCCCTGCAAGCGTTTGGCTTCACGAGAACTCATAAAAAAAAAAAGAAGTGATGGCCAGTTTAAAAAAAGGAGGGGGGAATGTTAGGCCATAAAGATAGTCTCGAAATGACTTGGTAGCTTTTAGCATCAAGCAGTTTATGTCCAGTTATAGGCAGGTTTCTCTCAGGGAGACCTTTAAAATGTACAGCTCGCTACACTCTCCTGTCATCAACGTCATCATTTATTAGTTAGTGCCGCACTCTGTTCTCACTGACCATGATCACAATTTCTCATCCAGATTAAAACTGACTTGTTATGTTTTAGTGAGAACCAACCCATTCTTCCTCTTTCAAATAAAACCTTTATTTCATAAGCCATAAAAACACACCCTTGATTAATTCAGTCCACTCTGTGTTTTTACTGTTACAGCTTTACTTGGTTAATATGGCGTATGAGAGCTAAAGTTAAAGCTAAATTTAAGTAGATAGTGTTTCATAACTGACATGACTGAGTCAGTTTTTAGGTTTAGTTATTTAGTTAGTTATTTTGGCAAATACAATTCATCTTGAGTAAGACGAGACAGCTGACCAGCCTCACGCTGGAGTCACGGGGTGACTAGCTTAGGTTAGCATGAAGACCGACAGCAGGGGGGCAAATGGCTATCCTGGGTTAGGGTTAGGGTTCACACTATGAATATGTTGTATGTCATTCCTTTCATTAATATACAAATATAAATGAAAATATGTCTTTTTTTTGTGTTAGAATTGTTTTGACTAGCAACAGTTCATCTGTCTGTCCAGAATATTTAGTTTTTTTGGTCTTTTTAATAAATCTGAAATGTACAATTTGTTCTGGCATAATCCAAGTTGCCTGACCATGAATACAATATGTTATATGTTAAATTTGTTATCTGTGGTGAGTCAGCGAGAAGCTGCATTCATACTGTTAAGTCTGAACAGGTCACTACAGATCAAATATTACATTTATCCCTCATTTTCAGTGTTTGAATTTAAAAAAATGATATCCTTGTTTTTTGTTGTTATTTCTGTAAGTGAACTTGCAACAGCTTGTACAGCTGTGTCAGTGTCCTCATGCTTGTTGCCATTTCTGTGGTAAGGTTACATCATCACTTCTAATCACGCCTACAAGGTTCTGATTGGCTCGGAGACTCTTCCCTCTGGTCGGAGGCTGCGGCCCATTTTCTATTTCTTGACTTACAGTCCTTGCTTCATTTATTTATTTAGATTTTTATTTGGTACTGTGCTTATTATTGTTACGCACCGATACACCAAAGCAGATGCCTCGTGTGTGAAAACCTACTTGGCAATTCTGATTTTCCACCAGGGGAAACAACTGCCTGTGTGAACACTGAAACTATTATGTGAGCACAGGTCTGGAATCAGATTACAGCACCTGCAAATAAACACAGAAATCTGACTGTAGCTCAGGCTATTTTAGCTGCACTGACATTACTGTTTAAATGCTAAAATGAAACCTTGGGACTTGTGTCATCGCATGTTTCCAACCAACAACACTCCAATTGGTAGACAACTGATCGTATTTAGAAACTCTGTGATTTTCCAGAGTTTTCCACGAGCTCTGACTAGCAGAATTCTTCTTTTGCTCGACTTTCACAATGTGAGAGTGACGCTGTAGGAATGAGGCCTGAACACAGGCCTAACCGTAAACAGACCGAAGGCCAACACTCATAAAAGCTACGCTAACCACAAATGTGGTTGGATGGGAAATGCAGTCATTTTTTTGCACAAATGACTACGTGTGAACCAGTGAGAAGCTGCCTGGGCACAAGTAGAGAAGTGTAGTCCAACTGAAGCCATGCCATCACTGAAGTCAGGACAGATTAAGACTTGTGAGAAGTCCCTGATTCAAACAAAATGACATGTGATAATGATCATTGACAGCTTCTCTAAATCCACGCATGTCTATGTTTGTTCCTCTGTGGATTAGACTTCTCTTACACTACAGACAGTGTTGATCAGGAAAAATCTCCTCACTGTGCACTTTATGCACTGCAGATTGAAGATGGCCTGTCAATCAAAGGCTCTTGTTTTAATGCTAACATTACAACCTGCCCTGTAAAAACTGCCAAGAGGAATGTTAGTACACCAGCAGAATGAAAGCATAACACAGATTCATATCATTTCCAACATGAGCCTATGCCAACAAAAGTATTAGTGTAGTTACAGCAACTCCTAAACCAGATTTAGGAGATGGAATGTAGAAAATCCTGGTTTATGTGCAGGTATGTGCACGCTGGTGTGTCTTTGTCCCTGCACATCTACCACATCTCTATTGTCTCTGAAGTTCATCAACAGTTACAGATGAGAGCAACAGTACAGTTTACTTCACATTGTCATTATGTTGTTTAGCATCATATGTTTTTGTATCAGTGACAGGGCAGGACAAAGACTGCCCACTGAAAGCAGAATATGATGCTGATGTGCAAACAAATAACTTAGACTCATCATAGCTGGGAGAATAGGGAGCATGTAAACTCAGGCCTTGCAGGATGGCTGCAAATGCAAATGGAGTATGCAAGGTAGTGATTATTGACGTGTGGGATGACACTGATAGCTTTACTTGTTCTAGTTGCAGGCACAAAGAGAACAGGACATAAACCTTTGATTCTTTTAAGATGGTAAACGCACACCGTGTCTGTGGGCTGACACCAGTAAGCCCAGTCAGACCCAGACTCTTGAACCTTTTTTTTTAGACTGTTAACTATCTGTATTTACTATCTTTATTATTATTTTTTTTTTTATATATATAAAGCTTTAACAAAACTTTTCTGTCTTTAAAGTTGCAGCAGAGTGGACACAGTGACACACAGAATGATTTGGCTTATTTGAAAATGCCTGGATGCCACTATTCATAGTGAGCAGTTGATTAACAAAACAGGTTTTCAGGGGCTTTGAGTAGGAGTTGAAGTCCTCAAGATTCTGTCTTAAAGACAACACTTCATGTCTATGGCCAATTAAAGACTTGCCCATTTGGATAAAGTGGAACAGTTTGAGTGTGAGGCAGACAGAGAAAAGTTTTACCTGCACTGGCGATCAGCTCCTTCGCCCGACTGTGGAGACAGAAAACAAGTGTGAGACAGATACATGACACCGTTTAAAAAAATGATTCTATCCATCAGTCCCTCACTTCAGAATCCCATACTGTGTTACTGTGAAGTTTTCATGCGAATGGAATCTTATTATTATTATTCATAGGCCATCAGTGTTCCAGCAAGTGTCTCTTTGATGAGATATGCAAGGCTGCAGAAGCCATAGGAAAAAGTGAGCTGTGTGACTACAGGGTGACAGCTGTGAGTGAGGGCTCACTTCTCCAGGCTGGGGGAGCGGGTAAGGAGGTTGGCCGAGGACGCTGCCTTCTTGTCGAGACGTTTCCTCTGCCTCTCCGGGTTCCCCAGTTTCTCGCTGTTCCTACGAACCCTGGAACACCAGAGGACACAAACAAACATTCAGCTTCCAGGGGTAAACACTCGCAGTGTGCCCACATACAGACACTAAATCCCACACAGATGGATGCTGTTACACCACTATTTATGCACGCAATATTCATACTACTATTGTGACTACATGGATACACACGATACACGTGTGGAATTTCATTCCCAACCTTCCCATTGGATTGTTTAGTGCAACTTGGGTCTTAGTTTTTGCCATCATTACTCTCTGTAATAATAACAGTGTACTCACAGCACAGCCTGTCAAGCTTTCCAATTTAGCACTCCACATATGCAGCTGACAATGACAGTGGTTGCAGATTAACCTTCCAAATTTGTGGCACTTTTAAAACCTTCAGGTTTCAGACAGAAAAGCAGCATCCTATTTTCAGCTGGTGATTTATGACCATTCATTTAGCTAATGTGACAACTGTGACTGGCAGATTTGATCAGCTATAAGCTAGCTAATTAACACTGAATCTGAAAAATGAAAAATGAAGCGTTTGTTTACACTAGAAATACATTATTAGCTGCTTAGATGAGCCACACAAAGGTTCACTTTATGATTTATGCCTTACTGTTAGCATTTTATGCAGCACAGTGCAGTGTTCAGCACTGTCACCTTTCTGTTTGCATGTTCTCCTGTGTCTGTGTGGGTTCTCTCCCGGTACTCCAGTGTCCCCCCACAGTCCAGAGACATGCAGGTTAATAGGTGACACTTGACACTTACATAAGAATATTCTGAGGACAAAAGGAGGAGGACATGTTTTGCAAATGTCTCCAAATCCCTTACAGAGCACGACAGAGCTGCTACTGTTACCCCAAACTACAACTAACTCTTGGCCTTGGAGATGAGCTCAGGTTACGGCTGTAGGTAGAGCAGTCAGTAGTCAGCCGGTCTGCCAACAGTTTATCCGGATCAGGGAGTGGATCTGAACATTTTGATGGATGTTTAGAGCAGACATTTTTGGGTCTGTCTCGAAACTGTACTGGTCATCTTCCAAAAACACCATCTAACTCTGTTTTTAACACTGTCATCATATCTCAGAATTGAGTTATCATTGTTATTATTACTAATTGAAACAATGGTCAAAACTGTGAAAATTGGACCCAAGTTTAATAAACTGGAACTGGACCCTTTAAATCCTGGCCTGTGAAAATAAGCTAATTTCTAAAAGCTGTGCTCATGCTGAGGATCTAAAGAAATATACTGAACAAGGACATAGGGACAAGAACACACAATCACCATGTTATTAACCATAATTAAACTCTTATTGTCTCTGAGGGTTTCACACGGCACACCCCCTGTTTCCTGATGACATGCCATTGTAACAGAAGCATCACCAGAGGAAGTGTTATGGGACTAAAAACAGCTTTCATGTCGTCTGCGTCACTGGCTGAAGATTAAGGAAATGAAACTCAACCACTCCCCCCCACCTCTCCCAAATCTCTATACTACTAATATTTAAATAAAGTGTTGAATGTGGAAGTGGAGAAGGGAGAGCAGCATTCAGGCATAACTTCCCCCAGTACCTCAGGCTTCCATGGAAGGATGTGCCGAACTTATCTTACCCGTTGTCGATGAAACAATCTTACAAGTCGCAACAGGGAAGTCGGACAAAGGTGGACACACATGCACAAGCAGATACACAAGTAACCAAAAGCAGCAGTGTGCTTTTTTGTCACCAGTAGAAAGACAATCATTTGAGTTGGAGGACAAATCACAGCATGCATGAGATCCTTGATTCGTTTGAGAAGGAGAGTGTTAAAGCGTGTTAGAGTAGACTGAACATTCAAAACAGTTTGTGTGTTTCTGCAAACCCCAGTTGAACAGCAGATAATGGCACTGTGTCAACTCTGCACATCTGCATCGTCTTACAGAACCATCAACTCAAATACTTTGCGGCTGCAGTGAAGTTGTAGTGGAGGACCACTCTGTAGGTTCTTTTGATGGATATTAACTCTGAAGTTTGGACGGATTTCAAACCATGTCCTGTCCTTGAAAGGTTACATCTGTGCAGCCCTGTAAACCCTCTGACCTTTCTCGCTCCCTCCATGTGTATATGTACTGTAAGCCTAACCCTGCTCTGAGTCCTTTTTCTACACTATGCTGTGTTCAATTGCCCTCACATCACATTTTCCACTGGGCTCAAATCTCTGTGTGCCGTGAAGCTAATCTTGGATATGTCACTCAGTGTGCACGAGTGCTTCCATTATGTTCTGCTGCAGCTTTATGTTTCCCTCGCCCCCTGCTCAAACACATGGCGAGGAAAGCACATTGGAGGCTGGAGCGAACATGATGACAGAACATGTTATCCCACTTGGGTTTCCTACCCTACACAGCATAATCACCCTGGCAACCTGAGGCCGGTTGTTTCATAAGGGGGGTTTTGCAGCAGAACTGGGGTTCACAGTCACACAAATCAAAATCAAGAAAGTTTTGATTCGTCTTTTGAAGCCATGCAATCAGTCGCAACAGAGAAAATAATCAAGATGGCGTCGGTGAAGCAGAGGATGGTGGGAAAACGCACAGTGGTTTCTTCTCTCCTTCCTGGATGGTGGTCAGGGGTCCAGATCGGGAGCTGAGATTCTGGTCTATAGATCGGACTGAGGGCGAGCCAGGGCCCGGCTCCTCTGGAGAGCAACACCCATCCTGGAAGTCCTCCCTCTGGAGGCCTCTGATTGTGGTGGGCTGAATGGGCTCCTCCACTGACGACATCCAACTCAGATCTTTTTCCTGCTCCACTCCTCCTTCTTCATCTTCCTCCTGCTCCTCGTCCTCCTCTTCCAACCCAGGGACGCGATGGAGCTTACCCCGTGTCCCCTCAACCACAGGCTGCCCTGGTGGGAGGGCGTCCTCTAGTTGCAGGCTCTGGACCCGTCTGTGGAGAAGGACCCTGTCATGCCCAGTGTCCTGCCCTGGAAGTGTGGGCTCTGTCTGGGTTGACCTGTCCGTTGTTGCTGGTTTGGGTATTGGCTTCATGGACACAGAGCTTCCTATGTGGCCATTGGTATTGGTCATGATGCTGTCTGACAGTTGGCTAGAGATAGTTCAAAGGTTGAGAACACAGAAGAGTCATACAGGTAATGACACACACATCATATGAACACAACCAGGCTTCTGAACGGACTAGCATGATTCAATATGTCTGTACATCAAGTAAAACAACGATTGTCTCTCATCATCCCTCCTGTCTTTAAAGCTCATGGCAGTACCTGGTAGCAGAGTGCCGGATCCCGTCGGTGGCTGAGCTCGTGGACAGTTTTCTGCTGCTTGTGCAACTATCTGAGCAGCACACTTGGTTCAGGACTCGTGCAGCACCCGGGTTCACTGGATGGGATCAAAGTTGATTATTAGTTCTTTTATTTCTGAGTGAGAAATAAAAGAACCAATACCATAACAATATTTTTACAATACCTTAGCTTGTTAGTCACTTATACTTTATTTAGTCAATCGGTTGACGGATGTAGGGTTCATTTGTGTGTGTGTGCACTTGTCTTTA
Organism: Miichthys miiuy; assembly: GCA_036365135.1. Classification (NCBI taxonomy): domain Eukaryota; kingdom Metazoa; phylum Chordata; class Actinopteri; family Sciaenidae; genus Miichthys; species Miichthys miiuy. Next base: position 2,445,331 of record CM071605.1, read on the forward strand.
TAAAGTGTGAGGACCAACCTTCGGCGGAACGCCAACATTGTGAGGACATTAGTAGTTGTGAGGCCGTTTTGCCTGGTCCTCATAAAGAAAATGCTGGGATAGGCTCTATAGGCCCTAATGAAGCATCTGTATGAATTTCAAGGAATGTCCTCACAGAGATGGTAAACCCTGAAATGTGTGTGTGTGCGTGTGACATATTCATAAGCACAGCCTATAAACCTGGATATCTGCAACTGTCATGAATTACACTAACAAATGAACTATGTACATAGTCCATAGAATATAGGAACAGCATAAATTGAAGTTTTTTTTCATTTCTCATATTGAATAATAAGTTGAATAACTTTTAGGACTTCATGAACTCATCTGGTCCACCATGGAAGTTCTAGGTGTGCGCTGCACTTATTATATCTGAAGAAAACTGCATGATCAATAATCCATCATTGCAATCTGCAGCACAAAAGAAAACCTGCAAACCTTTGAACATCTTTATTTAGCCAACACTCATTTTATATTTGAAGTAGAAAAGTTAAAACAAAATCAAATAAACTATTCAAACATTTACAAGCTCAAATGAGCTATTTACACAGTCAACAGACTATAGTCTAATCCAGAGATCCAGAGAGAAGGTCAAATGTTGAAAGAGAACTGTTAGTAATTAGAATGAATTAGAAAAATTGCCTTTTCCATGATGGTATGAATAGTTTGTTGCACTGATTTTGTGTGTAAGTGCACATGTAAAATATAAAATACAAAATATAAGCCCGTATAATTAAGATTAGATATTTCATGATAAATGTAATCATTTCATCGTCCCAGACACTGTACCTCTGTGTCAAAGACAACAGGACATAGAGTTGTCGGCTGTAGTGGAGATATAGCATGTGGAAGATCACTGACCTGCAATGAGCTGCTGTTTCAGTAGCGGTAAGAGCTGATCGTGGAGGCGGATTCTGCGCAGGGCATCAGCCAGTGAGGATTTCAGCAGCGTGATTTCATCCTCCTGCGCCTGCAGACGCACCTCCATCATGGAAGCTCGGTCTGGGAACTCAGTGCTGCTGTCAGCTGACGCGTCATCTACAAAGTGACCAGAAGAAGCAGGACTCGTTATGAAGGAGCCTAACAAACATATTAACTCAAGCCTTGCTATAAAAACTGCTCTTTCATGACACACACACACACACACACACACTATATATATATATATATATATATATATATAACATATACCTTTTTTATATATATGGTTAAAAATATCTCAATTAATAGAAATAAATCTTGCAGCACTCGTGATTTTCATGCACACAGCCTACAGCAAAAAACAAAACAAAACTGCAGATGAGATTGGCACAGGTTCAGTTCTGCAAGTTGGCAGCAACTTCTAACATTTCAAATTATGGATATGTGCTGAAACTTGACTTTGAATTGTCAAATCAGTACTGAAGGACTGCTGAGCCAATATAGAAGACACCCTAACCTTTCTATTACACGCTAACATTTGCAAATCGAAAGACTTTTTTTCCATCAGGCTCTGCCCTTCTCTGGACGTTCAGGAAGCCAGATAATTTGTGTCAACCCGACTAATGGAAACACAATTACAATGTATTTTTCCCCCAAAAGTTTGAAGCGGTGTGTAAAATTTACCTGACATGTGAAGGGAAATAGAAAAGTAAATAGAACCTGAATACTTGCTAATAAATTATGTAATAGATGATTAAAAGTATAACAAAAACATTCTGCTTCATGAAGTCATTCTAGAGTGAGTGGGTGGAGTACTGCTATCCTTAAGAGGACAAAGTTCAACCTTTGTTCAATCAATGTGAGGACTCTTCTGCATTGTGAGGACTCTTCTGCATTGTGAGGACTCTTTTGCATTGTGAGGACTCTTCTGCATTGTGAGGACTCTTCAGCATTGTGAGGACTCTTCTGCATTGTGAAGACATTTCTGCATTGTGAGGACTCTTCTGCATTGTGGAGACATTTCTGCATTGTGAGGTCATTCTGGCCAAGGATGGTTTGGAAGTTGAAAATTGGTTTTAAGTTTAAGCTGAAAATTCTGTTTTTGTAAGAGGTAGGGTAAGGTTTGTGATTAGGTATTTAGTTATGATGGTTAAGGTTAGGGTTAGGGCCAAGGGAGTGCATTGCCTAGGGTCCTCACAAGTATAGAAAGACAAAAATGTGTGTGTTTTCTGGTGTGCTGTCCATTTGGAGAGGAGATTACAGATGTTTAGAGCATTGTACTCAAACAGAGGAGAGCCCAAAGCTTCTCAAAGACCCTATTGTGTATTGAGTAGAGCTACAGTTCTGGTGTGTGTGTAAGTGCATATGAAGGACATAGCTGGTTCTAGTCCAGAAAGTGAGTGTGTGAGTGTGTGGAATGCCTCTTTCTGTTCTTGTGTCGCAGGACAGAACAAAGCTGTGCACAGCGAGTGTCAGGAGAATATTTTCCTGCTCGCACTCTTCATGATTACTCAGCCACTCGATTCTCACTCAGCCATTTTAAGTGTTAGTTTTGCACTGCAGTCCAACAAAGCACAAGCATTAATTGACCAAGAAGTTGAGGAAATGGTCTGCCCACTTAGTAATAAGTAGGTAAGAGGACCTCAGACACCACTCCTCTCTGCACAAAGCCTTTAAAGCCCGACTAACAGTTGGGATCTACAACCTGGAATCATACAGTGCCAGTAACTTGTTCTCCAAAGCTTCATTTCCACATGGATCGAAATTCTCTGGCAATTCAAATACTTTTTAGAAATGATTTTGTTCAGGACTAACTTTCCTTTTAGTCTTTTTCTAATGGCCCTATTAGAAAAAATCAGCAGCATTGCCAGTGGCAGCACAGTTCATAATATTATGATGCCTTTTCTTACCTCAGCGGCAGAGAGACCCAGGCCTTTATTAGAAACTAGTTTTTATTCTTCCCTGTTTTATAAATAACTTGTTTTTCTACTGCTCTGAATTCATTTTCTGTTAATGAAGTAAAGGTACACTCATAATTTTCTCCATGTCTCATGTCCATGTCATATTCACAGACTTGAGTTCAAAGTTTCTCTTTTTAACACAAATTCATGACATCCAGTCACACACCGACTATTTCATTAGGTACACTTTTACAGACCAATGTGATCCAATACAACTCTGCCATAAATTCTACTTTTATTATTATATTGAAAGGTGTTTCTAATATTTTACATAAATTTACATACACCAGACGCCCAAAATATTAGAAATACCTTTCAATATAATGCACTCCTGTACAACAACAGCACTATGACCTCAATAATGAACATGAAGTAGAATTATAAGCTCTGTGCACTGGAGTAAGAGCCTAAAACCAGTACCCATGTCGCCTCTGAATCAAGAATGGATTTTAAATTGAGTCATGACACCCAAGACTTTTCTCAAAGATTCCTACCTGTATTACACAGTCTCAGTTTCACACAGGCACAAAGGGAAACCTAGTTCTCACGTGACACGGAAGATGACCTCAGTTAACACCACCTTATAATCACAGACAGTGAAGTCATTCATGGAGCTGTCATTCATCGTCATCGTCAATAACACACACAGCCATGGAGGAAAGATCTAAGCAATGTTCACTCTGGCTTGACTGCACTGAGGTGGTCTAAGCAGAAATGTGCTGACAAAGGTACTATAGATACCTAGAGAGGAGACACAGAGGAAGGAGATGACCACAACACCATTAGAACCATATCATAAAATCAGAAGTTAGTCTGCATTACATGACCTATGTTGTGACAATGTTGTGGATATCTACAGTGAATAGTGCTTATCAAAGCACTGGCACCATTCATAGTCAGTAACCCAGTGGACATCTCAAATCTTCTCAGGCTATGCAGGACACGAGCGGGGGGAGGGGTAATGAGTCCCATCATCACCTGATTCTCATGGCATTTTCTCACTATTCCCCTGGTGGGCTGATATCCAAAATCAAATCTCCATTTTTCCTCCATGCTCTAAACATGACTCATCACCCTCATGAGGGTTTGTGTGGGAACTACACAAAGCAGCATGGTCTGCACTTGGCAGGCATTTAATCCTTCATTCAAACTGCTTCACTGATTTCATCAGTCTCTTATTTCAATTCATTGTTTTCGACGTTCCCGTTTGTCTTCACATTGTAGCAAAAAAACAACAAGATTTTTGCTTCACCTGCTCACTAAAGTTGATCTAATCTGCCACTACATGTTGACCTGAGAGAAAAGTTATGATTGATTGACTGATAAGACCCTTAATAGCTTTTACCACTGTCATATACTGGAAATATAACCAAGCAATGGATTATATGTTTTCAGCTAATCTGCCTCTTCAGTCAAGGTGGCACATGAATGGAATGTGCCCGTCCACAACACGGCTTATCAGTCATGTTTAAGTATCATTTGACAAATGTCAGTATACAACCTGCTCGCTCATGTCTGTTTTTGATCCTATCCGTCTTTACCTGTGTGTGGCTGCTAAGCAGTAGGGTTGCAGATTTCAAGGTTGGAAACTTTCCATGAGAATTAACGTGAATTTATGGGAATAACCAGGAATAAACTGGGAATTTACATTACATTACTACAGGGCTATTGAGCCCATGCCCATGATTTCTGTACCTGGACCACACTTTAGAGGCCGGAGCACACAGAGACTAGTGAAGACACACATTTCAGCTTGTGGACTACATAATATTGTTCAATAAAATAATTCAAACTTGATAAAGTTCTGTTTACAAATGAATCTGTTGAAATGTTTTTTGCATGTATGACAAAACAAAATGTTTAGATTTATGTTTGGATATGATACAGTTCATTTAAATTACCCCCATAAATTTTGAGTTTTCAATTTGGAATATTTCCAAAATTTCCAGCTCAACTTCCCAAAGTTTCTGGAGATTTAGCAAAAACTTTCTGCACCTTTGCAACCCTACTAAGCAGTTCTGCAGTTTAGCTTTTGTTGCTCATGTTTCCTCACCTAGTTTTGCTTTGTTGAACTATAATTTGCTTGTTTATTGCTGCACATGTCTGTGTTTACACTTGGCCACGGACTACAGATGAAAACTAGCTTAGCCTATTTACTGTAAATAGGCCATAATTAGGCAAGAATGTGGGTGAGCATAAACCAGTGCATAATATCTGCCATTCAAAGCCTGATATATAAGGTATGTCTATAAAGTTCTGTAAACGTAACCTCACCTGGATGCACACACTCTTGCCCACAGTTTGCCTGGAGCTGGTAGCAGCTCACTTTATGGTGACTGTCAACACCAAGAGATGTCCGTGCCTTTGCCAACTGAGTGATGTAAAAGCAGCTCTAGGCCTAGTGAAGGTATTTGGCTTTCTTTATTATGATTCACTGTGGCCTTTAAAGACATTTTCCTTTGTTGTAACAGTTTGACTGGAACAGGCATTTCATCATCAGCGCTGTTGCAAAACACCTGGAGCTGATCCAGCTCAGCAGTAGAGGAAACGTTCTTTAAGCAATAAGGTCTGCCTGGAAATCCTGCACACTGATTAGCCTTTACAATGGCAGAGGAACACTCTATCAGCTGGATGTGAAGCATGATATGGAGCCATTAAAAGCCTATTTTCACTGCTGATCTCAGTACAGACGTGATGTTTCACTGCTGATCCGAAGTGTCACAATTCTCATTTACCCATCAGTACACAAACATGCGCCCATGCTACTTAGAGCGAAGTCTAGGACTGACATTTGAGAAGATTCACTTAACTTTAAAAAAATCTTTTCTAACAAGTCAGTTTACATGCACACATGAAACCAGGTTACTCTGGAAGCTCAGGTTACACTGGAGATCTAACAACCTGCAACAGGTCAGCAATAACACATGCTTTTGATGAGTCTGTTTTACATCTTGCTTCCTGGAGAGCTGACAGTGTTCATTTTTTCACAGCACAAATGTGTCTAAATTTATGCAACATTGTTCAAATTTATGAACCTTCAAATTTATGAACCTTGAACTCTTGTTGCAACAAGCAACAAGAGTTCAAGTACAGATACATGATAATATCGGCATGTCATCAGCTGATAAGGTAGCTTAACTTTCATTCTGTCTGGAAGCACCAGCAAAGTTGCTGTTTGAAAGAGCTGCAACATACGATAAGATAGACTTTGATGATCCCACACCGGGGAAATTCACTTGTCACACCAGCTCCTATGCACAAGGCTGATAAGAAATTACTTAGAAGTAAGAAATATATAGAAAATCATGAAGGTAGCGCTTCTTCTTACATGGTAAGATTAGCAGTATGTTGCAGCTGTTTAAGGCTCATGTGGGCCAAAATGGCAGCTCAGCGAGGTGAAGCAATCCCAACCTTTGATACATATACTGCCATTTTACAGCCGTTTTTCAGTAAAACCTTGGATGCAAGACTAGTACGGCAACTAGTAAAACAACTCCGCCAAACCCATCGATAAACGTTCAGTCCTAACAGATTTTGGAACAAAGTTGGTGAATATTGACACGTGTCTGAATGGCATGGAGAACTCAGCGACTGCATTGAAATGAAAAGTCATTGAGATACAACAAGATGTTTCCTTCAGTGCAAAACATATCCAAGAAGCTGAACACTGCATACGTGATGCAGAAAACTTTGAATCCAAAACAAACTTGGAGAAAGAACCTTCATCTCTACGAGAGTGGGCCAACCAACACTCTTCTACTTCATTAACAGCATTCTGACATGATGGCTGGCACTGGATTCTGACAGATCATTTAGCTTGGAGTGGGTTAGCATAGCAGAAGCCCAACCAAAACAAAGTGATTCTCATTTACTTCAAAGCACAAAAACTACCCAAGATCCATGTGGATCTGGTATAAAATTAAGAATGTATCAAAAGTAACATTTACATATATCCAACGTTTCTGGATTTATCACTGATAGCGATCAATCAAAATAAATGGATTTACTAGATGTGTATGAAGATTGTCAGTCACTGAGGTTGATTGTAGGCAGCTGGACTAGCTTAGTTTCTTCAAGACGTTTCACCTCTCATCCAAGCGTCTACAGTTCTAACTGAAGTTCTGAAGACACCCCAGCCAAAGGGCTGAACTTTGCAGTAATATCAGAACAGGTACTGGTGAGAGACTTCATCACAGCAACTGAATCGATCATCAGGAATTACCAACCTAACAACTCTGAGGTGGAGCAACTTAGACTAAAGGTTTCTGCTGCCCTCGCCAGTGCAAACGTACCACCGTCCAACCGGCCTTCCCAAAAAAGGTGCTGATGTCTCTCCTAAGAGACCAGGACATCACCATCCTCCCAGCAGATAAAGGAAGATGCACCATGGTGCTGATCACAACCAATTACCATGCTAAGGTTACCAGTTTGCTCAGTGACAGAAACCTATGAAACTCTAAGGTGAGATCCTAACAGCAGCTACAAGAAGAAAGTAGTTTGCTAATTTAAACCATTGACAGACATCTATACTACTGCCTGAACCCTGTGGAAGCTATCCCACTCATCTATGGACTCCCCAAGATACACAAGAAGGAGCCCCACAAGACCCATCACCAGTGGTATTACTTGGTTACCTACAACATTGCTAAACAGCTGGCCATGATTTTAGGACTTCTAGGGTGTACAGTGTAGAGTGAGCATTGTCTTTTAACAATCTAATATTTGTAATAGACATCGGTGTGAAAGTAAACTGAGTGCCTGAAATTAGTTATAAAAGCCCCTCCAGCTGGTGGCATCCTAAACAGCCACCTAGCTCATTTATGGCTAAGAATGGCATTGTTGCTAAATGTAAAGAACTCATCCTCATTCTCTGCTGCTGCTTTTTATTTATTTAAATGTATTATTTTGCTATTTTTTTTGCCTGTATTTATAGAAATAGTTGAGACAGGCAGGAAACATTGGCAGAAGTTGGGGTTGGGGGTCTTGTATACATGAGATCAGCTTAATGGTGGAATCAGACAATAACATGGTCACTTAGGTGCATGTAAACACACTGATTGTGTGTCCATTAAGTCCTTAGCTATGTGACCTACATGCCACTAGTATTACAATGAACAAAGTGGAAAATGCCACATCTGCCATGATAACAACTTAACATGGCATTGTGTTTGAGATGACACAACACAAAGACGTCTCATTTCAGTGTGATGTGGCCCGTTTAGACCAGTGTGGAATTTCCAATATCAGACATTCAGAATTAAAATTTCCATTGGCCAAAAACTGCCAATAAATGTCTATTTTCTTTCTAATTTCTTTACAAAAGCAACTCTTTTTTTAAAGAAAAATGTGGAATTAAGGGACATAAATAACTATAAATATTGTCCACAAATAAGGAAACAGATATTTCAGTGTTTTTCTATCAAACAAATGTACCGAAGAAGACTAGAGAATGAAACCAGCTTAAATATCTGCAAAGTGAGAGCAGCTTGAGACTCTCCCCTGAACTCACATGAATGATGTCTCTGCAGCTTTCGCTTCAGAGTTCACACTTCCTCTCTGACCTATCAGAATAACAGCCTGCATAGAAACCTCTGGCCAGTGGCCAGCACAGGAAAAGAGGAAGTGTTTAATGATGTGACGTACGCAACTCAGTGGGAAATTCCAGTGAGACCACAGACACTATCTCTGCACAGGCATGTACAAAATCAATGTATCAATACTGAAATCGTGAATTTGGGTATCAGTGATACTCTTTTTTCTGGCCAATACCTGATCATCACACCACACCAAAAGATCGTGGTTCATCAGTAACAGAATCGTGTCTCACCACTCTGCTGCTTAAACACAAACACTGTTTTTATTAACCAGTTAATTCCAATCACTTCTCCTTTGTTGTTTTTATTGCCGTTAAAGCACTGTCAATGAAAGCCGCCTGCTGATTTTTAATATTAAAACGCTCCTAGGAAAGGAAAAGACTATGCCAGCACCACAGTTTTCAATGTGAAACATTTGTGGTGTTGAGTTTAATTGGCGGTTGCTTAACACAGCTTTAAAAAAACAGTAGAACCGTCTGGAACTGATTACTGAATGAGAACCTCTGCTGAGAGTAGAACATGATCGCGGTTTAGAATAGTGTATGTCTTGATCAAGTTTTTTCGGCTCCAATGCCAATCCAAGTCTAATATTGAGTGTCTGCCAATACCAAGTCTGATCCAATACTTATATTTACCAAAATGTAGGGCTGGACATGACTATTTGACTATTCCGATATTCATTCTTTGGGTATTTGGCTCTCAATTTTGGAATTCCGATATTAATTTTTCACTTTTTAGCAACCAGGCTTCATTCAACCTGCTCCAGTTCCACTCATGCTTCACGTCTCCGCCCATTTCTCATTTTTTTTGGATTAGCCGAAAGCCGGCAGAGGCAGGACTGCCAAGATGGCGAGGACCAGAGCCACCACACTGAGCTTCACAACATCTCTTCAGAAAGAAAGAGAAAGAGACAAACAATGAGAACAGCCAGATTGCATAAGTGACATGAAGGAAAATGGAGAAAAGCCCAATCAACCTAGATTTAATCATAAAACCATACCACTTCAGTGAGTACCATGCAAGGCCTTTCAGGAGAGATGGTTCCAGGAGAACTCATGGCTTTGTTACAGCCATAAATACGTGGGTGGTGCTGTGCTATTATTGTGCCAAAGCGTTTAATGGTCAGAAGTCAAATTCTGCAAGAACACAGATCCAGCTTTTATGTCTGCTGGATTTAAAAACTAGAAGAAAGCAATAGAAGGGCTTAACAGTCATCAGAAGAGCAACGGCCACAAACATGAAGTGACCACACTGTTGAGTGAAGCCCAGCCCATCACTGAAAACCACTGGAAGATTGTCGGTGGCATTCAGTATTTGTCTAGACAAGGTGAAGCTTTGAGAGGACATGAGAATGATGAAAGAAACGTTTAACTGTTACTAAGATACAAAGCAGAGAATGACCTTGAACTGAACTCCTGGCAGCAAACACATTTGCCTAACAGGCAAAATGAAACACTGCAGATCGTGAGCAACATTAGAACACTCTTTGATCATTGACAGGACACAGGACATGACTGGAGTACAGCTAGAGTCAATATGCCTTGGTTTTACTGACAAAAGGACCAGCCGGATCTTCCAGTTCCACAGTTAGGAGGGCAGACCAATGGGGCAGCAAACATGTCGGGTAATGCGCAAGGTGTACAGGTTCACCGGAAGAAAAGACCAACCGCCAGCACTGTATGTACACTGCGGACCACAATGTGCCAACCTCATGATGCAGTCAGTCATCTCCCTTTGTTAGAGACTCACTGAACTTGGTTCAGGACTAGCTATGTCTGAAACTGGGCACTTTAGATAGAACATGGCTGCGACCACAGCAAGAGACTAGCCAATAGACTCGGAGGAAACACGCTCTTTGGGCTTGGACTAGCTCTGGATGTGACATCAGATTTGGAAAACTTGCGTAAACAGCAAACAATATCTAACATGCTGTCAGCTGTGTCATGGGTCAAAAAGACAAAGAGAAGCGTTTCATCAGCTTGTATGCTCAAGGTAAGCAACTTAACACATCCTTGGACCTGCTTTCCATCCAGAGGCCCATTCTACCAAACACTTCTCAGGGCCTGCAGAACCCCATATCCAATCCTCAGATGAATCCCACTACAGAGTAAAGAATTTCAACATGCTAGACATAGCAACTGCACAGCTGATGGAACATTTTGACCAGAACGCCATGCAGATTTCCTTTATCTGTGAAATGAACAGCAACATCAACAGCTAGCCAGACGCTGAGATATCAGCGTTGCAGGTGAGACGGGCAGCTGTCAGTATAGCACATGTGCACTGAAGGACATGGTGCCAGAGGTGTGACGGCTCTTCAGCTAAGTAGAGAACCTGGGGAGACTTGTGCTGGGTGTTCCTGCTTCTTGTGCTGATGCTGAAAGAAGCTTCAGTGCTTTGAGAACACTTAAACTTGGCTGAGAACATGGACAAGCTGGACAGAGGACAGGTCTGCCAGAACCTCACAGAGCTGAGTGAGCATGCAGCTGCATGTAGTTCAACATGCAACACGCATTGAGATATACACACACAGTCAGGAATGTAATCCTGAACACTGGTTTGTCTTTAGAATTAGATTGGAGACACGAACAGACCAGATTACACAGAATCTTGTGGAAGGCCCAGTTCTAAACACTGGGCTTTAACAGATAGTGGCTGAGGCTTTAACAGCCGTCCTAAAGCTCCCCTCACTAAACACTACCTGATGATAAACAATTAAAACATTCCAACCCTCCTTTTGTGAGGCTGTTGCTGAAACGTAGACGGAAAAAGACTGAGAAAAGTAGAAACACATGCTAAAAGTTCATTCCCACTGTGGGCCTCCTGCCTCCTTCTACAGAGGGGGAAAAGAGCCATCATCATCAGTCAATGAGGGGCATCAAAGACCCAACATCATTAGTAAATAAACAAGTTTCCAGACAGTGATGGATGGACACATTGCCGTTTAAGCTTATTGTCAGCAAATCTTCCAGCAGAAACCAAAGATGTGCTCACTTTGAACTGAGCTCACATGGGGTTGCAGCTTAGAGAATATAAAATTCAACCACTTTGTGGGGGTGCTGGTGGCCTAGATGCATATCATGTCATCTGACATTCTCAGTCCACAGCGGTACCTTTGTCGAGAAAAGAAGGATTGATGCTGTGTACGATGACGGACAAGCAAGCACTGGTAGTGTTTATCAACCAGCAGCAGCAAATGTTATGAGGGAAAGAGGTGACAGCATGGAGGCGAAGAAGGATTACAGGTTTCAGTGGAGGAGGGGAGACGACAAACTGTTCTGCAATGTCTGTGGAAAAGGTAATATGTGCAAAGGATTTTACCAAGGGTGCACATGAAATGAACATTAAATAATCACGAGCCATAGGCCGAACACCACGAGTCACCTCTACCTCATAAACCTAGATAGTGCACACACATACATCACAGCAGATTTATATAGCGCCGAATCACAACAAGTTATCTCATGACGCTTTCCATACAGTGCAGATCTAGACTGTGCTGTTTATAATATTATTTACAGAGACCCAACAATTCCCACCATGAGCAAGCACTTGGCGACAGTGTCAGAAATCAGGCGTTTTGAACCACAGCTCATCAGACTGCATGTTGAAGCAAGGTGCTGTACCACAAGTTGTGTGTGTGTGTGTGTGAATAGGATTAGTTAATAGTGTGTCAGTGCCCTGCCCTCTGATGTCATGGTGAGAAAAAAATCGAATCAAATCATTAACCTGTCACGTGCGGTGATGACTGGCTGGTGACTGTGTTCATCTTCTCTCTTCATGGCGTTACAGGTTAGGCCTATAAATGCATACCAATCTGTAAATACTGTACATTAAATGTTGTGGTGTCAGTTATTTTTGAAAATGAAATGTTATAAATTATCCCACATGTGCGACTATCGTTAAGACGACGGGTAATTTGCATGCACCAATCAGGATATAGCAACATTTCAATTCAAACCTGATGACAGCTGTTGTGTTGTTTGGGGATAAAACCACACTCACACAACCTCATGAAGCCCATTAACTGAATTCTAAAATCTCTTGTTACATATTTAGTCATTGAAGTGTGATGTTATGATGACATTTTAATAAGTAATAATAAGATTTCAAGAGTTTTAAGCTAGCGTAAGCAATCTAGTTCAGAATCAGAATCACATTTATTGCCAAATAGATTTGCACTTACAAGGAATTAGTCTTAGTGTAGTTGGTGCAGAGTAAACATTAAGTAAAAAATATAGGAAGATAAAAAAAAGTATTAAAAAATATAAATATATACACAATATCTTCTAAACTGAAAGAGGTGTTGTGCAGAAATGTGCAAGTATATGACTGGTAATATGAGAGTTCACAGTATATTCACAGTATATTATAAGCTTTAGAGCCACTGGTAGGTGTGTTTTTGAGTTTTAGACATAGCCAGGCTAGCCGTTTCCCTCTGCTTCCAGTCTTTATGCTAAGCTAAGCTAATCACATCCTGACTTCAGCTCTGTCAGCACACACAGACATGACAGTGAGACAAATCTTTTCATCCGACTCCTTAAAACAACGTAAAGAAATGTATTTCCTAAAACATTGGACAGTTGTGGCTTATCGGATGAACTATCTGTCTACCTTGTCTTGAGCTGTGAGGTTCTCATGAACTGTAGCTTCATTCATACACACATGCATGTCATAACACCACTGAAACCAAACTCTCAGCAGCTGACATGAAGACTGTTTAGCTACTATCTGCCCTTCCATCCTGATAAATGATAGGAAATATTGTACCCTGGAGTCTCACGCTTTGAAGTGTACACATGCAGGCAGGAACCAAGGAAGGATGCACAAGGAAACTAACCAAGACATAAATAAGTGGAGTTTTTTTGGAGCATATCACTGGGCCTGAAAACAGTTCTAAGGGAAACATGATGTATGATGTCAGTCCATTAATAACATATTTATCAAGAAGTCCAGGCTCTTCCAGTTTTGGACTGACACTTGGCTCAGACGTAGAGGAGCTCATTCGTTAATCCTAATCAGAAAGTCGGTGGTTTGATCACTAGCTCCTCCACTATGCATGTTGAAGCAAGACACTCAACCCCAAATGGTGTGTTAGTTCATTTGTCTGTCATCAGTGTGTGATTGAGTGCATCGAGTGGTCAGCTTTAGACATATAAAGCTGAGAGTCACATGCAACATAACTGGAATATTTTCTATCATTACACTCGTAAATATGTGGATGCAACATCACACTGTCTAGTCTGGTGACATCTGTTCAGGAAGGTACACCACAGGAAGTTGGAGTTTCCTCCAAAGGCACTGTTTACTGCTGAATTTGCCTTCAGGGAAAAAAACTATTAAGCGTCCCCGACCAGCTCTGCAGCTCCTGCTCACACATATAAATACCAAACAGCCAATAAATACAGGCCTTCAAGGATACTAGTGAGGTCCAAAGCACTTTGATATTTTAGTCGACACGCAGCAGCTCAGACACATTTCTCTCATGTGTTTCTGTGCAGTCTATCTTGGGAGAAACTTTCTTTTAAAAAGAGTCCATGTTGTATTTAGGTGGAGGCCGTGACTGGCAGTTTGGTGGCGCCACACCCACTGCTGCTGTAAAAGAGCTTCTTCACAGGATCTGTTTTTGGCAGTGGGATCCTGTACTTAGTAGGCTGGTTTTATACATGGACTACATGAATGGAGTGTTTTATTGTCTGGTTTTACTGCTAGTGGCAGTGGTAATGTAGAAGCTAAATGTGGGCCAACACTCCAATATCCAAACATCTAAAAAGAATATTGAAGTGTTATCGAGGATGGCTCATCTTTTCATAGTCTGTGCTTCTTCTGTCAAAGTGCATGTTAGGACAGTCACAGTGAGTGACAGTCCTGTTAATATACAGTGGACTATAAATATGACTTTAGACGGACTTCAGTCTGTGTTGTAGAGTGCTGCTAGAAGTCTAATAACACCTAAGCACCCTGACCTAAATATTTATGTCAGTACAATCCCAGATAGCATTGAACCAATGCTGAATCAACGTTACCACACATTGAAATATAACATTGATTGAAATAAAGTTATTTCAATGATGAAAAATAGATCAAGAAAAACATGAAATCAATCGCTGTTTTCTCATTGAACCAACATTGAAAACACATTCATCAAACCAATCCCCAGATAGCAGACCAACATTGAATCGACACTGAATCAATGATTTTCTTTTCAACATTGAAAAAGCAAAGAATTATCAGCATTGATTCAATGTTATCTAGCCTTGTATGTTCAACCTCAACAAAAAAAAGATGATTCTGATGGAATTTCAACATTGAATCAATATTGCCATGCTATCTGGGATGGATTACATTTGACCCACTGTTAACCTGCACTGTCTTCAAAGAGTAAAAAAATGTCTCAGCTAGTGAGCTAACATTTTAAGGCACAAGATCAGTGCACCAAATAAGGAGTTACAAACTTTCATCCACCTCAAAGCAAACACACACTTTATTTTGATGTGTGCAATCTGTAAAACATTTGTATGAACAGATTTCCATCCTCATGCCAGGCTAGTCTACTTCTACTACCAAGATTCCATTCAATGACGTTGCCTCTTCTGTGGAAAATGTCACTCTTTGGTATCATGTACGTGCAGAATGCAGATCTAAGATAACCACTGCTGGCTCAGTGGCACGGAACAAACAACATCCTGGCGATTTGGCGTCAGTCTTTCTTTACCTTCTATAATGTTGCACTCTCAACAAGCTCCACTAGATAATCAGAGTTCTTGTGTGGTATGACCGTCAACGCCATGCGTGGTTGCAATTTGAGGAGGCACACAGAAGATACACCATAGTCAATGGAGTCATATGGTTAATAACAACCCTGAGGATAACAATACCAACCAAAGGAAACGGTCATACTATTAATCCATTCAAAATGAAAGCTGTCAAACACAATCACAAACTCATGCTAATGGCATCGGCTAAAAGATGATGAATTCAGATAAGAGTAGTCCAAAAACAGTCCAACAGTTCAAATCAAACCAATGACATCAGGTTGACTGCTCTAATATAGTATATATGCAAACTGTTGTAAAGGTCTAACCGCAATATGAACACACATTAGCAGACAACTTAGCAGTTCCCATTTCATATGGTGCAGCATCTACACACACACACACACACACACACACATATCTGCACGCATGATTGCTTTCCCGCTCTGCTTTGAGCGTCTGCTTTTCTTGTTTTCATTTTTTCAGTTACAAGCCAGGACTGCGGGGTGACTCATAGCTGTTTGGCAACGGCTCAGGAGAAAGCAGGAATTCGATCCACATTAAATTCACTGCAACTGCACTGGAATTCTTAACATTCAGAATTCATCAGATAACACCATATTAGCATAATAATATTATACATAAAAATTGTGTGTGACACTTTTGGCATTTCTGACTGCCAGTCAAAGTCCTCTGAATGCTTCTCTGCATGCTGGCTTCCACTGAAGGCAGCGTCTAACATTCCTGCCAAGAGAACTGACAGGAAATGATGCACGCATGCATATCAAACATGGCAGACAACTCTGATTTTGTCTTCTTGGCTCTTATGAACGCGTAATGTTTGGAAAGTCTTGGTCTTTGAAATCTTATGATCGCAAATGCTGTCACTTTTGTTATCAGTTTCAAAATTATTACTTTTTGTTGAGGATCCAACAGTAAGTCAGGAAAAGTGATACTGTGGAAGCCTCGTTTGTATAACCGTCAGTTAAAATCGACTTAAAGTCTGGACTTATGAATAAATGTGGAAATCATTTAAAAATGATCTAATGGCAGAAAGTGGCAGACATTGAATATAATATTCATAAATGTTTATATTAATAATATGAAAATAAAAGAATGAGCCTGTTTTACTGTACATCTACGGTGTCTTCTTCCACACAGTATTTTAAAAGCTTTTCACTGCTTGAGGAAGTTTTAGAAATATAAATATATCTCCATAGATCAAAAATATATAACAGTCATAATTGACCTTGTTTGCAGTTAAAGTTGTCCCATTAACAGTTTTACAGATGCCTCATTTATAATGGAGGTCTGTGGTGAAAAAATTCTTTTTGGGAGAAGAATTTTTCACTGCAGTACCACACTGGAACACTGGAAGCAATACTGAGCGTCGTCCTTTAAATGACTTCTGAGTCAAACAAAAGGAGTAGACTTTTTTAATCTTACTGTTTTTTTATCCATGTGATTGAATAATTACTTAAAATTTTCAAAAAGTTGTTTAATATAATCAAAAACAGTTATTTTGATTATCTGATTATCTAACTGTCGCTTCATTCAATCAGTTATCCAAATATATGAGTGAAAGATACAAATAAAGACCCTGAGGTGATTTTAGTCCAGTGAAATAAACCAGGCTAGTTCAAGTGGAGCTTTGGGACAAATTATGAATTTATGATTCCGGTTATGAAAGAAAACGAATCCGATCAATTCACCAGAAAACATATTTCGCTGCTGAATCACGCCTCCAACAAGTGAGTGCAGGACCTCAGAGAGTTTGGTGGTATTCCGAAGAAAAGCCACAAGTATCCAATGACCCTTTGAAAAAAAGAGAAGAGGCAGGAGAATTTGATCCCAAAGCTGGGACTACAAATCCTCTTTTTGATTTTCACTTTTTCTGAAAGGCTCGGGTCATTCCAGGTCTTGTGGGAGGTTGGCTGCCTGACAGCTGCACAGCCACAGACTTTTGGACTGATCAGAGTCTTTTGTTGAGTCTCTGTGTACAGCTACAGTGTTTCTTGTCCAACTGGTTGAAGTACGAGTTTACAAAAACTTCCCTTTTTATCCAGCTTGATTAGAGCCAGGAGCAGAGTGGAAGTAGCAGATATAATTAGCCTAGCATGTGCTCTCGTTTTACTTTACATCTACAGTAAGTCTGTTTATAATCTGGGTTACTGGCCTCTTTACAAATGTTGCCCAGAAAAATGAAGATACTTCTTTTATGTGCCTGTAATGTGAGCTAACTATCAGCCTCAGCCTTCAAAAACAAACATATCTCCTGCAGCAGTTGGTTGACAGTCACATGCAGCGTATTCTCAGTGTCCACCCACTCATTCTCTCTAAGTCTCATCTAAGGGTGTTGCTTAATGACCTCAACCACCTACAGACGCCATTTGTCCCAAAACACACCGCTCACTGCTTTTTTTTGATGCTTCGCCACCGCTCGACATCCTGTACGCCCCTGCACGAGTGTCTGAGGTACCATCTGAGATGTGAAACAGAGATCAGCATCAACTCTGAGAAACACTTTCTCTTCCCCCGCTGCGTAAAAAAGTGTGAGTGCACCGTTTGCATGGCTCAATTGTGCAACAGCAGAGCTCATACGCATCAGGAAACATTGTGCATAGACCTCCACTGTCAATCCTTCACTTTGAGCTGCACTAATTCAGATTAATTAATGACAGATCAAATGACTCAGACTAATGTGAAGGTGTTACTGGTAGACAAACACGCTGAGACTGTGCAGCACTTCTTTTAGCTCACTGTTTTGGTTTTCCACCCCACAGCTCCGCCATCTTCAGTGCTGTTTCCAGCAGCAGGAGCAGTTTTTAACTCGCTGTACTTAACCTGCTCAGTAAAAAACAGAAAGACTAGCTGGTGAACATATAGACCTTTTTTCCAAGCAGCTATTTTGGCATGAAACAGTAGGGTCAGCAGGTGTTTCCAATGATACTTATTCAGTTTCTGTTCCATTTAGTGCAGCAGAGACTTTCCAGTGAGCCGACGTGCTCCACAGCAGCACCCTGACTCTGTTTGACCTGAATGGAATGGAACCTTAACCCTTATCCTTACTAATTCATGTCAAAATGGCTGCTGTGAAAAAGGTCTATCAGCTGCTAAAGAGCCAGATATTTCACCCAAGAGCTGGTGGAGACCAAAAACAGAGCTAAAAGAGAGTGAATACTGGTGAACACAAAAATGCCTCCAGTGCATGCTAATGTTGCTCTGTGTTCTATTAGTTAACACGTTCGCCATGACGACTACATGAGGTTATAATATAACAGTGTTCAAGCAGGTTGTTCTGCATCGGGAGCGAGTGATAAAATGAGTAATCCAGTTAGAATTAAAAACTGTTAAAAACAAGTGTGCCTGACTCTGGCCCCATCGCGCCCATACATTATTATTGACACTGCAGTAGCACAGACACTTCAATAAAGTTAGTCAAAGGCAGGCTTGAGGTTGCCGAGCAACCAGGGTGAGCTGCAGGTCAGAGCAATTAGGCACAGGTGCCCGAGCAGGTGCTCTCTCTCTCGCTCTCTCTCTCTCTCTCTCTCTCCCTCTGACTCCTAAGAGAGACAGAAAATCTCAAAATAAACCCCCTCGAACCATTGGCCACAAATGCCAAACCATAGAGCCCAAATGACATGAGCATCCTCATCCTGTTGACCGTTTCCGTTCAGTGGTGAATGTTAAAAACTCTGACCTCGGGAGTTTGGGAAAGAACAGCTGCTCCCTGCTCCTTTTGGAAATTTCTCCTCTCCAATTTACATGGGTGTAGATGGGCTGTGAGGGGGTGTAGCTGGCACATCTGTGCGTCCCACGTCCAAACTATACATCTGACAGCTTCAGCAGATTAATAGGAGTGAGAAAACAAATTTTCCTACGTTTCTATCTATGAATTATTTCTGCAGAGTGAAATTTGTGGCCTCAGGAGCAGTTTCCACATTTATTTTTCGACAGTTTTTTCTCTCCCTTTCCACTCTAGCGATGATGTCACGCACTCTAGCTCTCGAACATTCTACCAATACACACCCATTCATTTTTTTGCTGTGGTTTTTGGCGATTTGTAGGCAGACCGTTTGGCCGAAACGCTTAGGAAAGTCATAGCCTGCATCGCCCGGACAAGCCACAGGTTTTGATACCTTTTTTGTGTATGTGCGACCAAAACTGCGGAGTGAGTAGCGTGCTGAAATTCCTGGCATACGTAAGAATAATAAGTATGGGGAATAGTATATAGTGTGCCTTGCAGCCACACTCAATGATCATGTCACCTCAGTTGCTTGGTCACGCCGCTTTACACTTTATAAATCAGAAAAATCAGGCCTTACCTAACTCAACAACTCCTGACACAAGCTGTGGTCATCTCAAGACTAGATTACTGTACCGCCCTCCAGCCTGCACAGTGAAACCTCTTCAGATGATCCAGAACGCGGCAGCACGCCTGGTCTACAACCAACCCAAAAGGTCACATGTTACCCCGCTGCTCATCAAGCTCAACTGGCTACCTGTAGCAGCCCACATTAAATTCAAATCTCTAATGCACCTACCTAGGCACCTATGACAAATATTTAAGATGAATGGGATGATTCATCAGTTCAACAGTTGCTTAATGGTTACAAAACGAACATGTGATTTTTAAAGCAGATAGCTCAGTTGACTACTTTAGTCAGGAATTTTATTCTTTTTGTCTTGTTGATGTGTACAGTTGCATTGCTGGCTCAGGTAAGTCCTGGACCACCCCTTAGTTATGCTGCTATAGGCCTAGACTGGGACTTCTCATGATGCACGGAGCTCTTCTCTTCATTTTTATGTATTCATATCCCATGAATACATTTTACTAACTTAGCTTCTTGCCCAGAGTTTTTCTGCTCTCTCGTCCTGCAGGTCATGGATCGTGGCTGGCTGGGTGGATTAGGGGTTAAGGGGGTCAATCCAGGCATTTTTAAAGGATCTGTATCGACTAAAATAAAACCTAAAACTGATCCTGAACGCTGCTGTGGTTTGTCACCTCTGCCTACTGAGGGTGCATCACTGCAGCGCTCTGCAGTGCCAACATTTCACTGGCCACGCAAGTAAAAATTAGAGTGTGTGAATGTATAAAATGATTGGACTCTGTTCTGACAGAGGTTGGCAGAATACACAGATCCGCTGAGCTCCGACACTGTTTATAATTAGCAAAGAGCGGTGTATAAAACATTCAGCTAGCAACTTCTCATTTTTAGCCGGTGCTGACTGTCACTTTCACCGGTAAAAACGACAAACATCACTGACAGCAGCTCATATCGGCTGTCACCAATTAACGTTCATTCTGTGAGTAACTTGATGACAGACTAAAATTAAACCAGGTTGTCAGTTGAAGAGCTCTGTGTCTGAACTCGTCAAAGTTTCTGAGGAAAGAAGCTTCATTGCTGCAACACTGCTGTCTTCTCTCTGGCAGACTGCGTCACACTCATTCCAGGAGTCAGCATACATTTACAATCACATCATATCAAGAATTCAAGCTTATAAACGTGACATTTTTTTGAACAAGGACCAGGACCTTCAGTATTTGACTCAATCAATGAGCTCCTTAAAAATGTGGATATGAAACATCAGATCTGGTTTCTGAATTAGGGCTAGAAATCACTTCATCTCTGCCAACACCACAACACATCTGTAGCAGGTCCCTGAATTTGCAAAACTAAATCACTGAACCATTTAATTAATTTAAATGTATTTTTTATTTGCATCTCTCAGCAGTTGCAAAATACTGGGAATTTTCTAACTTGGAAACTTTCCATGGGAATTAACAGGAATAAACCAGGAATTTACTATATTGAAGGTAGGCCCTGAACAGGGAACTTAAATATAGTTGGGGAAAATATATTTGAGCATAATCTTGACTAAAACAACCAGATTTCATGCAGGTCCACTTGAATATCTGCTATTCCTCAATCACATGCACATAGCACACTGCTTACTGCAGGGCTATTGAGGCCACGCCCCCTACCTGCACAGGTGATTTCTGTACCTGGACCACACTTTAGAGCCCAGAGCACACAGAGACTATTGAAGACACACATTTGAGCTCGTGGACTACATAATATTGTTCAATAAAATAATTCAAACTTGATAAACTTCTACTTACAAATAAATCTGTTGAAATTAAATTAAATTACCCCCAATTTACAGTTTGCATAAATTTCCATAACTCCAATAGAGTTTCCGATTTGGAATATTTCCCAAATTCCCCAGCTTACCTTCCCATGGAAAGTTTCCAGAAGGTTTCTGTAAATTTAGCTAAACTGACAGATGTCTTAGTTTAGCATTAGCCCTGTGTCACAGTCTGTTTTATCTGAGTGCTCGTGCATTTTCCTCAATATAAATAGGTAATAAGTAGATGGTGCAGGGGACGACTAGAATATTTTGTCCAAGGGCCTCCAAACAGGTTTATCTAGCTGCGGAGAATGGGACAATGCCTTTCAGTAAAGCACTTTGATTTCTATGTCATGTCTCATTTCAGCTGCACCAAACATTCAGCAGTCAAGCTTCTCCGTTTAGATTCTTTCAGATTCAAAGTCAGACTATGTGGTTAGCCTGCTAAATGTACTTATGTCTTAGAAGATAAAAGTACCTGTCAGAAAGCCAGAGGTGGTACATGGAGATCACCGCGCTGGCAGCGGCTCAACATGCCGTCACACATTTGACTGTCATATCAGGCCGGAGCAGACACAAACATTATGCAAGACCGTGCTTGCTCTGCGCTCGGATAACAAAACAGTGAGCTCGTCTGTTGATCGCTGATGGAACATAAATCTCTGCAGCGATGATCTCACTGAGTGAGGAGAAATGATGCTGATTTAATAACCAGAGATTGAACCATTTCTCTTCGGGGATGCAGCTGAAATCCACGATGCGTTGTTTTTGTTCTTTCTTAAAGTTCAAAAGGAATTTCAGACAAAGAGACGAGAGTTGGGTACGAGTGCTGATACAATACCTGACTCTCACTACTAATACCTGAACTATACTGGGGTCAATACCTAAGGAGGAACATAAAGATGTTTTTATACAAGGTTCCTTTTTCAAGTCAAAAAACATTAACTGTGAATAAAATTTGCATATTTTCTTCTTGAAATCAGAAACTATCAACTTGAATCTGACCGCACGTGATGCCAGCTTCTGTACTCGTCAGTGTTTGATACTACAGACACGTTTCGTTCAATACCAAGAAAACACCCAGCCCTCAGCGAGCGTCTACCTCCAGACTCCAGAAAAACAGCATGCCTGCTCTTCTGAAAAGAAGCAGCATTACAACATTCTGGGAAAAATGCTGAAATAGCTGCCATCTGCTGATGCAACTTCCTGCTGATCTCTGCACAACTGGCACCGTGTCCCAGATTATTCACGACGAGAAAAAAGGACGACATTAGAGGATAATTCTGTTCTAATTCTGTCTTAGTTATCATTAATATCAGCTGTGGTGACATTTTACACTGAGTTAATATCTGAGGTCAAGCAAGAGTGAGTCTGACAATAAGACAGGCTGAAATCAGAGTTGGAATACACTGAAATGATTCTTGAGCTGCAAAACACTCTGATGAGTTACAGATGACACCAAACATAAAAACAGTCTAAATATTAAATGAAATATTCAGAGTAACATTGAGCTTACTCAGTGAAGTTTCCAAAGTTACAGTGTGACTGACATTTGGCACATACAGAGCATCATTTAACCATAAATCATACACTTCTGTCTTGTATATTAGCTGCAGAAACACTGTGCTGTGATGATTATTATATTAGAACATAATGTGAAGTATGCTTTATCGAACTGGGACAGCGCTCTCGTGCACACTCATTAGCCATTGTTGTATGAAAGGAATTCTTGAAGACTTTTGAGGTTTTGTTATTTCTGTAGAGCAAAAATGTGTCTGGCAATAATTCACTTGTGTTTTTTATTTTCTGAGCTGTGTCTGTTCATCACCACAGTTTGTTTTAGTTTGAAATCAGCTGTGAGCAGCTAAATCAACACCATGTGTCTGAATCAAGAGCTCTTAGTGTGCATGCTGACACCTTAAAGAACATTTTGTCATTTGATGTGAGTGTGAAAACACTACACGCTTTAAACTGCACAGTACGAACACTGCATCAGTGAAGTGAGTGCATACATATTAGTCTGCAGCTGAGACATGGCTTCAGTAGTCAGGTAGCTCTTCTCTGGGAATAAAAATCTCTCTGCTTACAGGAAGTGATGCACTTTAGCTTCCTGTTTATTTGCTTACAAACAGGAAGCATGCAATAAAAACAGAAGCAAACACCACAAAACACCAACATAAACAGATCATCAGAGGCCATGTCTCTCACAGTTTGCTGCAAGAGAGGATGACTGCTGACACCTCCCAGCTTTTACAACACTTCACACACCAACGTCACAGCCAGTGGAACAAGTTTGAGGTTCAGTATCTTACTCAAGACTAATGTTCTCACTGTGTTTATGTCCGTTACAGACCACCAGAGACCCGATGATGTGGTTTGAATCACACATGCACCAAATGAACACCAACATTAAATCTGCACTGCAACTAGAAATGCACCAATATCAGCTGATATCATTTCAGATATTTAGTGATGGTAGCTGAATGAATGATCCAAGCCGTCTGTAATTTAAACCTAGCTAAATGAGACTTTAGTTGACATGGAGAGTGTATGTATGTTTGTATGTATGTATGTATGTATGTATGTATGTATGTATGTATGTATGTATGCATGCATGTATATATATACTTCTTCCTACTCCCTTTTTGAACATGTAGGATTTAATTTAATGGTTTGACCTGTTTCTTTTCCTTTTCTTTATTTCTTTATTTTTTATTGGCTTTTACAAAAATCTTCAATCAATCAATCAATCAATAGTGCATATATTTACATATATTTTAGCGATGTTTAGTCATAGTCACATAAATGCTTTTGTTTTAAAGATAACTTATCTGAAACTGCAGAAGACTCTTAGCAAACTGCACATCATACTGGGCGTGGGTGGATAAAAATATTAGATATTTGTGTCTGCTTGTTATCAACAGTGAGTTGTTCATATCATCTGACCCATGATACGGTGTAAGTCAGTCAGCTGACAGTGAGACACAAACAGGAGCAGATGTCTAACACTGCTGCACAGTATCAGTACACACCACACGAGCCTGTCGGACTGATTAAATCACCTTCATTATGAAGCATCACTACAAGATAATTACCATTAAAGACAGAGAGCTTCATTGAGAAGAGTGGCGGCCCGCTCACTGTATTTTAAACTGCTAGTTCCCTCCGGCACTGAGCCACAGCAGCCTTGCCCACAGATGCTGGCAGCGTGATGTGATATTTACTGTTCCCCAGTGCCTTGCCGCCCCACCATTTTACAAGACAAGTAAACACAACATCAGCACACAAGGTGGGACAGCGAGGCCTGCAGATGTGCAACAACAGCAGCAGCATTGTGCAACAGTGTTAAACAGTCGGTCTTGGAGCATGAGGAGGGTTGAAACACTCAGCTTGACTTGGAGAGCTAGAGCTGTGTTAGTCAACTGCCTCTGCACAAACATGGACAGTCTGTTCAAAGAGCATATTCATTATGCATAATTATCATATGCATATACAAACAGGATGTATACCATATGATTTATTTGTATTTTTAACCAGGCTTCTTTGATCTCCTCACGGCTCTGCTGGTGAGTGGTCAGTGTGGCTCTCAACAGCAAACTTCATTTACAAAAACTTTGAACAAGCTTTTCATGAAGTAAACAAAGTCAACAAACAGAGGGGAGCTCGGAGCGCCTCAGATTTGGTGTGAGCAGAATGAAGTCAGCTGTGGAAGGCTAACTTTGAACCATCCCGCGCGAGCAGCAAATGTACCGAGCAGCTGTTCACCGACACTTCAGGATACACACCTACACGCCTACACACCTACACACACTTACACAAGTGCGGCTGTCATTTTGCAACGCCACGGTTAAAAAATGAAATGCCTCCACTATCTGAAAAATGAGAAGTTACAGGGCGTTGCTTAACGACAAATATTAAGTTGTGTTAACCTCAAGACAATGTCAAATCTTTAGGAGACATCTTTATTTAGGTGGGCTGGAAGCGCCTCAAACACGCCAGACTTCCTTAAAATATCAACATTTTGTAGCCTCCTGTTTTTTTCCTTTTTCATCTTCCATCAAAATATACCAAAGAACGCGGCCACCAAACTGAACAACTTTATTCATCACAGTAAAGCTGTCTTATTAAACGTGTCCAGATGTGTGCCGATCCGAGCTAAACACTAAACTGGCAAACCGTTCTAAGTCATGCTGTCCGGCTAAAAGCAAAACAACAATTATTGGCACATTTTTAAGGTAGTTTGAGAAAAATGTTGCCTCCATAACGATGCGAGAGGCATATCCGAACACACACAGTCAACTTTCCATAACGGCTAATGTTGTCAGTAAGAATCAGCACACATGTAAACAAGAGACGTTTTTTTTTTTAGCTGCTTTACTCACCCAAACTGTTTGTAGAGGAGTCCATACTGTGGAGTTGAGGTTGTGTGAAGGTTTTCTATGGGTAATGCCTGGACTGAGGTGTGTTTTCCATGCTGAGAGAGAGGAGCGTCAGAAGTCACACACTCGACACTGTCAAACTGCAGGTTTAGCAACAAGAAGACCGGAAACGTCAACAGTTTTCCTGTAAATACAGATTTATCAAACAACATAAAGGATTACAAATACATACTTAAATGGGGTGGAAATTACAAAATAAGGTGACATTTCTATAGTAACGTAGATAAAATTAAATAAAATAACGAAATAAAAAACAAACACTTCGCGAATTGAGAGATTAAAAGCGTCCTCCGGAAGTCATGTACCTTATTGTAGCTACCTTGACAGTATTCGCGGGGAAGGCACCACGCAGAGATGCTTTATGAATGTCGAAGGTTCCAGCAAAGTTACATCTTAGCTACGACACTCAGTGTCTCCAGCCGCTGTGACGCAGTAAAGAGTGTCTAGATTCAGTGTGGCGGGATAATGAAGTGTGAAACTTTCGGGATCCACCTCGCGCCTGTCAGATCAAAGACGGGACACCCGCACGAGACCGACTGGAAGGTATTTGTCACCACCACGCGACGCGGCGATGTAGTGCACGCGCATCTTAATTATCGGTTATGACCCAAAACAGGACTGAGCGCGAGTTTAAAAATACATTTTATATTTTATTTAGCTTTTATTTGTTTAAATGCGCTTATTTTGAAACAGCTTAGCGCGCTTTGCTCCTCATTTCCCCCACAACACGAGGCAATTTAGTGCGACTTAATATCTATTGCAAAAACAGGCGCCAAAATATCTTTACGACAGAGTTAATTTTAGAGGAATATACAGAACAATTTAATAGCCGAAAATTATATTTAGTGAACAGATGAAGGCTTGGCGGAAAGAAACTATTCTCGCTAATGTTTCTGCTGTTCGGGGGGAAGCTAATGTGTGTAGAACCAGGATGTTGAGCCGGCTTCAACATGGAGGCGTCCGCTGAAGTGATGTCTGAAGGAGACTGACGTCTGCGTGCGATCCACAGCATCAACGGTGAGTACTGAGTCAGAAATATATAGCTTATATGTGTCTAATATATATACAAGGCATGCATTACACAGTGTCAGTTCTTCATAATCACTGACTTGACAGTTTGTCCCCAGTATGTGCCAAACGTCAAACAGAGTGTGTCACTTGAATGTTTCCGTGTCTGTTGGGACATTTCTATGTGATATAAGTTGACCAAAGAACGTTTATGAATAAAGCAGAGCCACTCTCAGGGTCGGTTTATAATTGAATTTATTTAATTAAAACATAACACTGTTCTTAAAGGCTGACATGGAATATAATATCCATAACTATGTTTTCGTGCATGTATAATCACCTGAAAATAAGAATATTTTTGATTTTGTTAATTAAAAATTAATTAAATGAAATCATTTTATATCTACAGTAGGAGCGGGTCCTCTTTCATGGAGGCCGCCATGTTGAAACACTGTTTCTACAGTAGCCCAGAACAGGCAAACTAAATACTGCCTCCCCCCACCACTCTGACCTCAACAATCATTCATCATCATTCAATCATTTATACTGCTTCCATCTGGACGCAGATTCAGGTCCCTGTAATTTCTATCTATCTATCTATCTATCTAGTCAGAGATTGCAATGCAGTGATTACAACACTAGATGCAACTAAATTGTACACGCTGGACCTTTTAGTATTTCTGAGTGTAGTTAATGTCCTGTTTGTTGTTCCTCTGCAGTTCTGTTTCCTGAAGGTCAATGTGATGGCTCTACCGGCTCTACCATGAAGTGTGCCCGCTGCCTCCTCCAGCTGCAGTGTCTCAGACCAGTGGGCCAGTCAGCCAGGTCTGCGGCCCAGTATGGCGCTCTGCCCCAGTCAGCCTACGCCGGTCACATGCTACATAACACCCAGCAGCAGGTAAACATCAGCCTCCACACACATCATCCATTCTCTGCTTCAAATATTTAATAAGACCAGCGTCATTATAATCATCATCTTTCTGTTTTTAAAAAGCTACTTTAAGCTTTATAACAAATGTCTGAGTTATGTGTTCATGTAAAATAAAAAAGAATATCTCAATATGTGCATCATACGAAACTAAAATAAATGCCTCATATCTTCTCTGTCCTGCAACTTTTCGTGAACCACACTGTAAAGATCATATATAAATGATTTCATTGAAAATAATGAGCCTCTTCAGAAGAGGAATGGTACTATATAACATATCCACAAATTCATATAGTTGGAGAGAATTTAATTGGAAAAATCATATGCATTTCACATAAAAGGTAAACAGCTCTTAAGACAGCAAACATGCTGGAGGAAATGTGGCCATACAGATGCAAATCATATGCATATCTTCTGGAGCTGCCCAAAAATAAATACAGCCAATCTGTGAAAGAGTGAATGCAGTATTGACTAAGGTATTAGGGTATGTAGTCCCCAAGAAATGTTTAGTTTTATATCTGGGTAATATAACTGATGTGGTGGTAAAGGAAGATAATTACTTAGCCAAAGTGCTACTCACAGCTAGTAGAAAGGCCATCACAAGAAGATGGCTTGATGTGGAGCCACCCAGACACAGTCAGTGATCAGATTTATGATGGAAAAAATGACTTCTTCTTTAAAGATTGAAACAAGATGGAGTAGGTTTCAACATGAAGACATCAGCGATGTATAATTTTATTGAAGACAATGTAAACTGATGTAAGTGGGGGGGAAAAGAAGAATGAATGGGAAGATTTTGATAGGAGTGTTTTGCCATAAATAATCTATAATAGACTGAACATGCCCTCTGTTTTTGTTTTTGTTTTTAAGATTTTTTTTTTTGTCTTTTCAAGCTTTATTTTGACAGAGACAGCTGAAGAGTGACAGGAATGTGGGGAGAGAGAGATGGGGAATGACATGCGGGAAAGAGCCACAGGTCGGATTCGAACCCTGGGCTTGCACATTGGGCGGCTGCTCTACCAGCTGAGCTAAACGCCGCCCCACATGCCCTCTGTTTGATGGCTGAAGCCTGATGTTTACATAGCATTCATCTGTATCTTGTCCATATTGTGAAGTTTGTATGTTCTTCACTGTCTATATAGAACTTGTAGTCCATCATACCAAGGACTACAGTTCCCTTGGTGCATCAAACATTCCAAAATGTTAAAGCTATTTCAAGTAGAGTTGTCACGATACCAAAATGAGTAACCACGATACTATACCAGACAAAGTATCACGGTTCCAGGTATTATCGCGATACTGCGGCCTTTTTTTATTATTATTTTTATGAATCGCAATGTATTTGTACAAGTTATAAATACTTATATACTTACAAGTTATAATTACTTATAATGTTGTTTGGTGCATGATAAACATAATACTGGTGAAGTAAGAATTAGACTGAAACAAGTTTGAAACGAGTGTTTTGAGCAAAATTAGTGGAGCCACTGACGACGCGGCGGCAGACTCGCTGCTCGTCCTGGTGCTTCTGCCATGGTGAGTGTGTTGTCTCGTGTTTGTGACTGTAAGCCGTGCGCGCGTCTGGGCGAGACAGAACTTTAGCTTGTTGTTTGTTTTGAAGCGAATTTCTATCGAAGCGGAGCTGTCTCCATGGAGTTCGTTCTTGCCGGCAGAAACACACAAACAGCCAATCAGCTAACAGACGGGCGGACCCAGCGTGCGGAAACAGCCTATCATATCATATCCCCGGACGTCACCAGTAACAGGCAAACAGCCAATCATTCAGCAGCTGTGTAGTTCGGTTGCAGTAGTTGCCATGTTGGTTTGTTTACAAGGGAGTAGCATGCAGTGAGAAGCCGGGAGGAGAGTAGAGGCGGCCGCTATGTAGCGGAAACTGGCACCGGTGGTATAGTAATCCACGGTAGTACCGTCGTGTAGAATTTCTAGTATAGTAGGAACCGTTACGATTTGGCACCACAGGGTACTGTGGGTACTATGCAACTCTAATTTCAAGTCAGTCTTCTTTCAAAATATACAGTCCCTCCAGAAAGCATTTGGGTTTGACATGTAATGATGAATATGAGACAAGAGATCAACATTTCAGCTCTTATTTCCAGGTATTTACATCTTGATCTGAAACACAGCTTAGAAGATAGCACCTTTTGTTTGAACCCAGCCATTTTTCATGTGATCACTATTGGAACAGATAGACTTAAAGTAGATTAAAGTGAATAAAACCTAATATTTAGTTGCAAATCACTTGCTTACAATAACTGCATCAAGTCTGTGACTCACTGACATTCTTCTTGTGTGATGCTTTTCCAGGTTTTAACTCTTTCAATTGTTGTTTGTTTTGGGGGTTACTCCCTTCAGTCTCCTCTTTAGCAGGTAAAATGCATGCTCTGTGGATCAGAGGTAGTCAATTCTGATTTCAGGAGTTCCAGCTAGAGAACATTTCCTCATGTTCAGGTTCTGCAGCATTATCATGTTTAAGTTGCATTATAATTTAGTTATACATTACAATTATTGTCATTGTATCAACATCTGCTCTGTGTGAAGTCAACGAGTCAAAGCAAACAAAGAAAGCTATAATTCATCGTCATGGCAACAATATTTATTTTCAGTGACACTCTGGATTCTGGAGAGCTGCATACAATAATAAATAATACATCAAATAAATAAGAAAAAAGTCAAAGTAAATCTGACATTCAACTCAGAATTATAAGTAAAAAGTACTTTCATATAATAATAACAAGTTATTGGCTGAGTTATTTAGCACACACCATGGGACGTTGACTCACAGTTTGACCTCTTTTCTCTCTCTTGTCTCATCACTCCTTTATATTTTTCTCTCTGTCACTGCCGTTCTATTCACTGAAGGCTCGTCCTACCCTGCCTGTGATTGGCTGACATTCTTGCCCTCACCTTGACCAATCTCAGTCCTCATGCCTAAACCCAACCAACTCAAACCCACAAATGTTGTGGCCAATCAGACAAAGGTAGGATGTCCCTTTCGCTGAGTAGCGGTGTAGAAACACTGTCAGAAAAGAGTCGCCGGTCAAAATGCAACCTGAATAAAATTAAATAATATGTCGGTTCCGGGTCTGGGTCCAGACCGGACCGCGGTCTGCCTATTAGTGACCTGGGCTCTATAGGGTTTAAGTCTGGAGATTGACTTGGTCAGTCTAAAACCTTCCACTTCTTCCCCATGATGAACTCCTTTGTTGTTTTGGGTCATTATCTTGCTGCATGATGAAGGATCTCCCAATCATGATGTCTTGTTTTAGCATCTTTCTTTAGAGCTCTCACAATGTTTCTGTCGTCCACTGCTGCTGTTTTCCTCAGTCTACCTGTTCGATGTCTGTTACTTGGTACACCAGTGGTTTCTTTCTTCTTCAGGACATTCCAAATGGTTGTACTGGCTATGGCCAGTGTTTGTGCAATGGCTCTGATTGACTTTCCATCTTCTCTCATCTTCACAATTGCTTGTTTTTCACCCATAGTCAGCTCTCTGGTTTTTTATGTTGGTTACAGCTCTAACTATAAATGCACAGGCAAAAGCCAAATCTGAAACTGAGTGTAGACATTCAGGACTATAAACTAGTTATTGTTCGAATAATCAATGTAATAGGACACAAAATATGCCTGTCACATGTTCCAATACCTTTTGAGGGGTGTTTTTGTATTTGGGTATTTTTGCCTAAACACACACACTGATTTGACTATAGCACTCAATAGTGCAGTCAGATGTGCTCCCACTTCAGTGAATTTTCATCCTGGTTCCCATCTTTGGGTGCTAGAACAAAGGCAGGATGATAGAATGTACATTGTGTTTCTGAAGTGCAAAGCTCCATGTAAATAACATGTTTTCACTTGTAGGTGTTGAGGCGTTTCCACGGCAGCCCAGCACGTGTCAAGAATCGACCAGTACCGCAGAGTTCATCAATGAGGACGACAAGAAGAGGGACAAGTCTCTGGTCGCCCACGATGACCTGTTTGAGCGGGTGGACAAAGAGTCTAGAACCAAGGCCACGTTTAACAAAGTGGTGGATGTCTTCATAAAGGCGGACGTGAGGCGGCGCGGTCACGTGGAGTTTATCTACGCCGCTCTGAAGAAGATGCCGGAGTTCGGCGTGGAGAGAGACCTGGTGGTCTACAACAAGCTGCTGGATGTTTTTCCCAAAGAGGTGTTTGTGCCCAGAAACTTTATCCAGCGAATGTTCAACCACTACCCCCGACAGCAGGAGTGTGGAGTGCAGTTACTGGAGCAGATGGAGACCTATGGTGGGTGTCTGTTACAGCGTTCAGTCTGCTTATGGGATTCCTGGAATGCTTTTGAATTTTGAGAGGGTTAGTCCGGACAGGAAGGGCAGGGATCTGGATGTAAACTCTCAGGATGTCTGAGAAATGTAAACGTTTGTGTTTCAGGTATCATGCCCAACGTAGAGACCAAAGTCCTGCTGGTCCAGATCTTTGGGGAGAAGAGCCACCCCGTGAGGAAGTATCAGCGCCTCATGTACTGGTTCCCCAGATTTAAACACACAAACCCGTTCCCCATCCCCCAGCAGCTGCCTCAAGACCCAGTGGACTTGGCTCGCTTCAGTCTGACCCGCATCGCTAATGACCTGGACGCTGCGGTCACCGTCTATCAGGTAAGCGTACACTTGGGAAAGAAGCTTATTTACTATTTAGTTAGCCTAGCTTAGCATTGAGGATCTCTTTAATTGGTCACTCAAAAAATTGGCCTGTGGCCAATCAAATTTTTAAACCAAACAACAACAACTCTTCATTTTTACCATCCACAAAAACTACTGCTGTCATGAACAGCTTCATGGGAGCTGTAGTTTTTTCATTTGAACTGTTTTTATAGTTTTTATGCCTCATGTTGCGTTTCATTTATCTCAGAAGTCTGACGTTAGAGTGACATCACATCCAAGTAGATCACGTTCCAGTACAACAAGAAGGACACCTCTAACCATTGTTAGATCTTTGTGGCATTACCATTTGGTAACCATGAATTAGCAGTATTTTGCGCATACATACATGGTAGCCACATTTCCAGAGAGGAATCTGACAGTACTGAGACTGACTGATTTGATTTGAGACTGAAAGACTGAGAGGGAACAGTGCAATGGAACAGTGACTCAAGTCAGAACAGTCCAGCCTCAATGTCAGAAATCTGACTTCAGGTGGAGGTTCCAACATTCCAGCTGAACAGCTCAAATGGACTGCATCATCAGTCTGTCAAGCTGTTGGTCTTAAACCTGTGACAGTCTTGGATAAAGCCGTCTGACAAAGAATTGAACAAAATGATATTACATAGTTTGATAGTCAATTAAGATCCACTTACTTCCCTTTCCTGGAGCTTCTAACCAACCTGACCACGAGATGCTCTTGGTCAAAGTCATTTTTTTTTTTTATTGAATCTTTTTGGTGAAACTGAGAATAAACATTCATGCTCAATAATATTGCACAGATTTTTAAATGCATGCCACACATAATAAATAAAGTTCATGTAGGCTGGGCTTTTAGTCATTTGTGTGTTATCAGGTCAAATGGAGACAGATGTTACTGACATCTATGGTTTTGTTGAAGTTTAATGAAACAGTTCCACTCAGGCCCTCTACAGCTCAAACATTTCATTACAGCAAACAGCAGAACTTTTTTTTAGAAAAAACCCAACTGCTCTACTTTGTCTTGAACGTGAGGATGAACTTGCTCTTTATTTAATGTTTTTGTCTTTTTGTGTGTGTGTTTTCAGCTGCCCTGTACAGACATCACAGAGAGTGGAGAGCAGCTCACACTTCCACATATAGTAGGTATGGAAACTGTTTCGTGTGTTTTACAGGATTCCTCAGGGGAAATAATCTTTTGACAAGTCTGGGATTAACAGTACATTTGTGTATGTTTCTAATTTCACAGAAATATTTCAAATATTTTCTTCTTTGACTGCAGTCGATGATTTGAATCTGACCTGAGAAGGAAACAAGACAATCAGCAGTTACAAAGCAGGAAACTGCGTTCTTAAAAATGTTGCATATCCAGACTTGAGTCTTTGTTTCCTTTCCTTCCTGTGCTGACACCAGGTATCCAGGGCCCCAGCCAGATGGAGCTCCTGGCCAAGCATAACCCGAGCAGGCCTGTGTTCGTGGAGGGCCCATTCCCTCTGTGGCTGAGGAAGACCTGTGTGCACTACTACATCCTCAGAGCTGACCCATTACCACCTGAAGAGAAGGTGGGAAAAAACCTCTATGATTATCAGCTATTATTAATTATAAGTTATTACATGTTAGTTTTAGTTTTTTTGCTCCAGCCTCGTTTTTTCTCAAAGAAGATGAGTTTGTATTTAGAACAGCTGCTACCAACAATTATTTTCATTACTGATGAATCTGTAGGTCATTTTCTTGATTAATCAATAAGTTATTTGGTCCATAAAATGTCCGAACATGTTGAAAAAATGTTTCCCAAATCCAAGGTAACGTCCTCCAATGTCTTGTTTCGTCCACAACCCAAAGATGAAGTTTCCTGTCACAGAGGACTGAAGGAAGCAGAACGTATTCATATCTGAGAAGCTGAAATCTTTAAAAAAAATTATCAAAATAGTTTTAATTGACTAACTGTTGCAGCTCTACTTAATATCTAAATAATATAAATATGTTGCTGTAACAAACTTTATGAGCTGCTCTGATTGATCCAGGACTTCCTGAGTCACTGTTGTGTCTTTGTAGACATCAGAATGATACAGAATAATGTTTCTTATTGACATTAACACAGAAAGCACATGAACTTTTTGTTGTTTGATCAGCTCGCAGCATTAAAATTTAAAAATTAGCTTTACCTGATTACCTGATCAAACACAGACTTTGGCTCGACTGTATCCCAGAGCTCTGAAGGTCACATTGCTGTGTCTGTGTGTCCCCCCACAGGTAGAGGAGCCCTATGATCCTGAGAGGTGTTTAGACTATCCTCTGCAGCTAGACCTGGATTTGGACCGTGACTTCGGGGATGAGGAGAGCTTCGACGTGGAAGACTGTAAGATATTGACACTGAAGCTGTCAAAGTTTCTTGATAGTTCTGTGTAAAGGCAATTCTTTCAAAATACATGAAATATGTTGGAAAATAGTTACTGAAGACATGTGAAAAGACTTGATATGATATATTAGTGAAATGTGAAGTTAGAGGTTCAAAAGTTTTTTTAACCAGTTTTCAGTCCAGGATTTTGTGGGCGGTCCTTAAAGGGTGGCTCGATGACACGCTGAGGCCACCCTGAGCAGAGAGACAGAGATGAATTCATCTCGCTCAGAGTGTTTCAAAGTTAGTCATGTCATTTTCTGAACTCATCTGAAGCGACGTTTCAGTCGCTTCAAAATGGCTGCTTGACTGCTCCCATGAGTGGGCGTGGCTTCAGTACATTCAGTGGACACGCCCCCACAGTCCTGGAGCTGAGAACTCATTTTTACCTGATTTTGACACCTAATTTCAGAAACTTGACGATATTTTCGATCATTCAAATTTGGCTGGATGGTTAATAACACTTTCTTCTTTGGTCTGACAAACTCAGAACACATATTTATTCTTTCTTTACATGGACTTTAGCACCCAAATCAATGCAGACCTTGAGAATAAAAGCATAGAACATCTCATATTGAGTGTGTAATGCAGCTTGTGTGTCTTGTGTCCAGTGGATGAGGGTCCAGTCTTTGCCATGTGTATGACCAGCCAGGGCGACCAAGCCACCCTCAATCAGTGGATCTCTGGCCTCCAGCAGAACAACCCCATCCTGGGTCAGGTCCCCACTCTATTCCGCCTAAACGCTGGGCCCAAGGAGCTGCAGGGTGTGGGTGACACAGAGTCAGAGCATGACCGCAGACCGGAGCAGGAGACCCAGAGAGAGGAGAGGCGACCTGAGGAAGAACCTGAGGTTCTGGAGGAAGAAAAGCCAAGGAGAAGCCAGGGGATGAAACAGTGAGCAGCAGTCAGACTGTGTGCTTAAGACTGAACATTGGCTGATTTATGTGTCCGTGCTGTGCGGATGGATTAGTGTCATTTAACTAGGGAACACGCCGACTTCATAAAACCTGAGAAGGAGTCTGAATAATGTTGGTGAGGTTCAGAAATCAAATAAATGAAATATAAAAACTGTGCTTCTTCTTTTCAGGGTCTGTCAGAGGTTGTTGAGTCTACATGTGAAATATTCTTCAGCAGAGTTTACAACCTGGCTGGAAAGTGAGTCTTCAAAGGGTTCATTCTTACTGAGAGCACAAATCCTGACAGTCTAAATGACAAGCCTCACCATCATTGGGCTGACAACGTGTTTGAATTCTTTTACCAACTAGTATTTTAGTGTGACCGATCTTATCAGCCAATATTAGCTTAGCGTGTATGACTGTTGGCAAATAAGTTACAAGTTACAGGTTCCTGTTTCAAACCTCGGCTGGGGTCTTCCTGTGAGGAGTCTGCATGTTCTCCCCGTGTCTGTGTGGGTTCTCTCCGGGTACTCCGGCTTCCTCACACAGTCCAAAGACATGAACCTTAACAGGTTAACTGGTGACTCTAAATTGGCCGTAGGTCTGAATGTGAGTGTTTGTTTGTCTCTATGTGCCCTGTGATAAGCTGGCAACTTGTCCAGGGTGTCGCTTCTCGACCAGTCAGCTGGGATAGGCTCCAGCCCCACCGTGACCCTGATGAGGAGAAGCGGTTGGATGGATGTTTGATGTCATTTAGAAACAGTGTCTCCATTCCACGGTTTGTCCACAGAGACCACTGACTGGTTGATTTCACTGTAAAGGTTTAAAGGAATAGCTTGACATTTTATGAATTTAGTTTATATGCTTCCTCTTAGATACAATGATAATTGGATAACTGACACCAGTCTCATATCTGTATACTAAATATGAAGCTACAGCCAGGAGACTGCTAGCTTAGCTTAGCATAATGACTGAAAATGTGGAAGCAGCTAGCCTGGCTCCGTCTGAAGTGTAAAAATTATTAGTTTTATATTATTAGTAATTTTGGGGGCGGCTCCGTAGCTTTACAAAGACTTGTTTCACCGTACAAAGAGACCAGAACCAACCTTGTGTTACAGATTAAACAAAGCTTGCAAGCTCCCAGCGACTTCACACTAGAAGAAACTGAACTACTGCAAAGCTATACTAGAGAGAAATCTAGTTTGGTCACTAAAGCTACTTTTTAAAAAATGTACAACATACATGTGTTAAGAAATAATACGAAAACAGTCACACA
This sequence comes from Miichthys miiuy, assembly GCA_036365135.1. Lineage (NCBI taxonomy): Eukaryota > Metazoa > Chordata > Actinopteri > Sciaenidae > Miichthys > Miichthys miiuy. Next base: position 2,482,351 of record CM071605.1, read on the forward strand.
AGCAAAATCTGTTACTCAGCTGAGTTCATGCAAAAAGTGCCTACTTGATGTAACATCTATCCAGTTTTATTTCTATAGAGCCAAGTCATAACGGAAGTTATCCCATGACAGTTTCCATACAGAGCAGGTCTAGACTGTACTCTTTATAATATTATCTACAGAGACCAACAATTCCACCATGAGAAGCACGTTCACGGTGGATGGGCATCTACAGAGTCATCTTTGCAGTATAAAGTATTTACCCTCAGCTTGTATAGCTCACAAGTAAAATCAAAGGTTTTTGTTGGTGGGGTTAGTCGGTGTTGTGTATTTGCAGTGGGCATGGTCATTCTTCCTCAGGAGATTTGAGCAACAGAGTTAAACCTAGACAGAAAGAAAGAATCCGCAACCACTTACTTACATGTCTATATTTTTTGTGATGCTAAAGAGACAGTATATCTTCTATTCCACGATCATTTTGCATTATTATTATTTGTAATGAACAAGTAAGTGCAGTGTAAAAGACCTGACTCCTCCTTTCAGTACACTACAGCACTGGTAGCTTCAGAATCTGAAGAAATGAAACAGGAAGTATCAGTACAGTATCTGTTTGCTACACCTGTTGCATAAGTCCTAAAACACACATTAATAAATACACATTATTAATGTGTGAAAGAAGATCTCTGAACAAACTCAAAGGTAGAAAAAGGTTTATTACTGAAAAGGCATTCAAACATTCCCTTTGAACTGGTAAACAAGTCATCAAGTCAGAATTACATTCTCCGAAGGTGAAACAGCTTCAAGCCATTTACACTGTGTTGTAGCTGTGGAGGCAGTTCCTCCGAGCATGGCCGGCCTCCACAGCTTTGTGCTCAAACAGAAGATTATTTCAGCATTTTACTCTCAATGAAAGTCATGGAAAAACATGGGAATGCATTCCAGAGTTCATCTCCGATATACAACTGTTCATCCATTTACTACTCATGCAGGAAAGCCTTTGGATCCTCAATACACACAAATGAGAAACTTTGTCTACCATGGAACTATCTACAGATATGAATAATGATCATCAGTCGTCATTATAGAAGAGGAAATTCAATAAATAATAAATAAAAGTCGCTCAAAAATGTGAAACAGCACAGTCAAAGAAAGATTTGGCATCTCATAACCACTTTAGTGTTTTGTGTATTTACAGTGCGATGGATGGTTTGATGGCTTACGACACGTGAAGATGACATGGACTGCAGGAGATGTGACAAAGTTACAGTAAAAAAACGTCTCAATTCAAAAAGTTGTCATTGAGGAATGAATGTAAGGTTCAGGGTTTGAAGAACAGCGTGGTGCAGTGCCACATACAAAAACAGTTCCAGACGCCCATGCAATAACCCAATAACTAACAAGGGTCTAGAACAGTCTTGGACCTGAATGCAAGCCTGCCAGTAGAGCAGAAAAGACTTTATACAAAACTGACAGCAACTGTCAGCGTGGATAAATGAACTACAGTATGATGTAGTATGTATGCAGTATGTTAAACTTCTTGTGCTGTCTGTTTCTTCTCTTGCTTACTAGGGCCTTTAAAGGTGGAGTCAGTGATTCTGGAGATTGATATTTGGGTTGAACACGTTAGGATGTGCCAGAGTTATCATCCCTCTCACTCCCGCTGCCCCCTTTTCCTCCGAATTCTACCCCTCTGCTTGTCTTGTGCATGAGTACCATAGACTGTATAAAACATGGATGTAGTCCCAGTGATGTCACCCACAGGTTAGAGTCCACCTCTCCACTATTTCAAAAAATGGACAAAGAGGTGAAGCTGAGGCCGTCTGAATGAAGCCCGGTTGCTCAAACAAGCCACCTGTGATGGCTCCCACCTGTCAATCAAAGCGTCCACGGTCTTATTTTTGCATAACTTTAAGCTTTAATATCATTTGAACAGGTGAGTTCTATAAAAATTCACCCTCAGTACAGTTGTCGTGACCAAAACTGTTTTTTGTACCAGGCTGTACACATGTTTATTTCATATTAACATGGGGACTTGACTCAACAGCAGTTTTTTTTTTTTGCACTGCCACGTTGGCTTCATTTTATAGACGTGGATAACTGACAGAATCTCAGACCCCCACCTTTAAATGAATTAATGAAATACTTGAGTGTAGCTATCAGATATCAATGTGTCAGCTGTCTGATGTGATACACCCTTCAAAACCTGACATTACATTTGAACGTCTTTTTAAATCATTCTATTTATTAGTTGAATTGTTCAACAATGTTTGATTTGTTTGTTTGTTTAATTCTCCATTTGTAAGCGGTGACATGTCCAACAATTTGCTCATCGCTCAATAAGGTAAGGTAGGTTAGTATGGCTCCAGACTTTATTGGTCTGACTGTGTAACTTTTGAAAGAATAAATAACACAGTCCTGTCTTAGAAAATAAATGCTCATGAGTAACTGAACCCCCTTTTGTTTAACTCAGTACACTCACAGGTTTTGCTGATACAATCGTACTTGTTCTGGTATGACCAGTAACTCATGGGAGCTAATGTTAGCAAACAAGATGTATCTGAATATTGTAGTGTAAGATTACTAACGTCTTTTTGCTTACTGTGACTCTTCTCTACATTTGTTAGTTACCTCAGCACTCCATAGATAAATTAAGGTATCATCATAATTAGTAGATTCACTTGTGTGGGCAAACAGTTGTGCATGTCATGTTTAACAATTCAGTTTCATTGAACCCTCCTCTGTCAGTGTTAGCTGTTCCACAGAAGAGCGTGTCTGACAAATGTCTTTTAAAGGTCCAGTGTGTAGACTTTAGTTGCATCTAGTGGTGTAATCGCTGAATTGCAATCTCCTCACATCACCCTCACCTTCCTAGTGTAAAGGAGAAACAACACTTGAAAGGCTCTGTCTAGAGTATTTAGTTTGTCTGTTCTGGGCTACTGTAGAAACATGGTGTTTCAATATGGCGGCCTCCATGAAAGAGGACCTGCTCCCGCTTGAGAATGTTAAAGGAGAATTTTTAAGTAACAAAAACAAAAAGATTCTTATTTTAAGGTGATTATACATGCATGAAAACATAGTTATGAATATTATATTCCATGTCTGCCTTATTCTGAAAATAAAGGCCCCAAATCTTACACACTGGACCTTTAAATAAACTGTTAGCTAACAAGCTTTATTTTCTTTATAATTTGGTGGAAGTGGTGTACAATAGTGAACAAAATACCAGGGGAACAGATCAGCAGAGTGAAATTAGAGAGAATCACCAGGAGCTAACGTGGCCGGCTAGTAAGTTAGCAGGTAGCTCGCTAGTTTACAATTCAACTAGTCCTGCAAGCATAGTCACCGAGTAGGTCACCAAGACGCACATAATATACACTTCCTAATCTAAGCATTACTCTTATACTAATCTAGCCCTGATCTCCAGCAGCAGATTGTATTTTCATAATCTTATTGATGTCTACCAGGTGAGGGTAAAAACAATGTTTGAATTGATTTTTTTCACAGTTGAGCAAATTTGGGAATATCTTTGAAGATAGGACTCACTGCCCAGGTTAAATATATTTTATTTCTTCCCCTGTGGTTTGCACTGGAAACACTTTGTGACTGAATCAGACTTTTGGAGTGTTGAGGTTACAAACAGGCCTGTGTTGTTTTTTTACCACATCATCAATAAACATTTAAATGGTTTTATCGCAAAAGTAAATGACGAACACAGCAGGACTTAATTTTTTCCTGCTTGTGGTTTCATTCTACTCGCTCTCAGTCAGGTCACCTAATGATGTCATTAAGCATCTGACTCAAGAGAATCGAGAAATGAGAGAAGATTGCTGTATTCTCCTGTAACTGCCACTTGTGGCCACTGTTGGGCAAAAGTTACACAGTCTGTTTAAAGGCTGGTTTCCTCCTTTCCACTGCATTGAGCAGCTCAGCTCAGCTCGGCTCAGCTCACTTTTGCTACCAGGTGCTTTTATGTAGCTAAGACATCATCTTCAATGCAACACAAACAAAAGATCCTCTCTGAACAGGAAGTCCTCTTTAGTTTTCATTCCATTCACTTGGAACTTTAAATAAAGGTCCAGGTACTATTCACAGCCTTTGCTAATGGAAAACTGAAAAAAGGATGGTTCCAACTGAGTCAAGCAGAGCTGTGCTGTACCAGAATCAGAATCACTTTATTAATCCCCGCAGGGAAATTGTGTAAATTACCATGCCACTGAAACAAGGTATAAGATGGTCTAAATTCTGTTTCAGAGTTCTCTATCAGATTCAGACTCTGTTTGAATCACTGAATGTTTGTAGTTGTTGAGGTTAAAAATTTCAGTTTCATCTGCCTGCCAATCACAGAGATAGGCTCAGTCCAGGATGCTTTTAGCCTAGCTTAGCATAAAGACTATTTCCCAGGATGTTGAACTACTTTAAATATTTTAAATGTGGTCAAAAATCTCAGTTGTGGCAGGTTCAATATAAAAATGTCCATGCAGGCTTTCATATAAAGACATTAGAAGCCTGGTGGTTCATGAGGTAAACCTGCTTTTCAGGGTGAATCTTCCCTAAACAGCGTTCTCTTTCAAGGTGACTGTCTATGACGGTAAACTATTTAAAAAAATGACAATAAATAAATGAGACAAATGAAATGTGGGGGTTTGTCTCCTGGTCCGTGGTCTTCAGTTGACTCTGTCTCTGTCGTGTGCTTCTGCAAAAAAACAAGTCAGACAAGTTTGGCAATGAAAAAAAGGCAAAGTCATGGAAGGACAAACAACACACTGATGATTCTGCCGTACAGACTAACAGCAGCTTGTGTAAGGGAAGAGATGCATGAGATCATTTATAAGACTATAAAAGAAAAAAAAGATCATTTAGCTACATAGAATAATCTTCACTTTTCATCTTCAAATCAAACAGTATGAAGGGAATGTGAACCACTAAGTAGAGCACTGCTGTCTTAGAAGAAATCCCTCTTTGGAGCTCATTTTACAGCCATCTGCCTATCAGGCAATAAAATATCCAGCTATCCAACAAAGGTCCTGAGACCGGTGCTGGAGAAAACTCCAAAGGAAAATGGTTCAGTCTCTGGGTAGTATGAATGTAATGAGTAAACTTCTGTTGTTTTTCTCTCTTGTACTTAGCATGAATATGGTCTGATATTGGTTCTGGGAGAAAAGTCAGGGGGGGTCACTGAAATCATTAGAAATCATCATCTGGGAACCATTAAGTAGTTCTGTGGAACTCTATATGTAACCAAAAGAGCGTGAACACTTGACGGACACAAACACAGCTCTAGCTGTTGCTCTGTGTCTGCCAGATGTGCAAATAGGCAGCTGTTTCCTAATACTCACCACAATGACTTGCTAAACAAATGTTACTGTGTTTAAAGGTTGTTGCATTGCGCCCAAGTGTCACAAAAATTGGCCTGTCGATTCAATCAGGCTCAAAGAAGTGAACATCAAGTAACCTGACTAAGGCGCGTACCTCAAGCAGGAAACAGTGTTCACTTGCTCCTTTCACTTCCTGAGCCAACACATGTTTAAACAGCCACCTTGCACATGTCTACATGTCTACATGTCTTCTCCCGGCAGTCATACTCTACCTGCCATGGCCCCACTGTGCTGCTGGAGCTGGCTGGTGAAGAAGCGTTCCCGCTGGGAAACCTGCTCGTCCCAGGCCTCCAGTATTCTCTGTTGCTCCCCGGGGTCCATGGTCAGAGTGTCGGGATGAGCCTCCTCAATGTGCGCCATCACTCCCTCCAGGCTGTGGGAGTACTGCAGCTCTCCACACACCATGCACACCAGCAGCTGATTGAGCGGATCGTAGTCCATGAGGTAGTGGTTCCTCCACACACTGTCCGAGACGGGACCTTCATCGCCATTATTGTTCTCGTAGTCAGGGAACAGAAGCTCAGATTCATCTGAAGAGGGTGGAGAGAGAAAGTTTTGTGCCAATGTCGCCTTCTAACATGTACTCTTTAGATTCAAAAAGACATTAAACCATTTCACCATTTGATACTTCACCTTCTACTGGTGCCGTGTAATTGGGGTATTCAAAGGATGCCGGGTCAGCGTCCACCAAAGTGCTGTGAAAGACAGAGCAGTTATATTCGTGATTAACCCTCATCGAGCTGGGAGCAAAACTGATTTTACAGGAGCAAAAAAAAAAAAAAATCTCCCACCTCATGAGATGTTCTGACTCCTCAGAGGAGCTCAGCCACTGACCAGATTCCTATGGGGGTTAATCAGAGAGAAAGAATGAGGTCACACTGTACAGACTGTCTCCAAGTTCTGGTTTTTCTTCTTACTGTATATGCAGGTTTGGTAGTAACAGATTACATAGTAAGATTACAAAAAGTGAATAAAGTAATAATAATCTTGTGTTACTCACAAGAAGGTCAAAAATATCAGTGTTTACTCATGTACTGTTAATATTGATGAGTCATGCTCAGTCCCTGTGATAACCTAACAGCAGTATGAATTCATGAATTAACATGACATAAGATAAGCTTGTGAGTAAGTCTGCATTTACAGTATCAACCAAGACTAAAAGATCAAGTACCGCTGGAGGGTGAGTTTAGACAGTGTTGCTGACGGTGGAACTTTTTTGTTTGGTGCCATTGATGGTGACAACTGCTCATCAATGCCGCCATGCAGTCTGTTACCTGTGTTTGGAGGTCCTGGGCAGGCAGGATGGGCCTCCAGTTGTTGGACGCTCTCCTTGGACTTCCTCCTTTATCCTGAATGGCCTTCCTGGCTCTCTGCTCCTTCTTCTTGATCCTCCAGTATTCCCGTTTCCTCCTCAGGAAGTCCTCCTCAGACTCCCCTGGGATGGGTTTTGGTGGAACCAGGGTGCTTATAGGTGCCAGCTTGTTCGGAGATTCCATCATATATGTGGGGCTCTCAGGCTGTGCACAGGGGATTTTTATTGGACTGAGGGTGGGAGTTGGAGTTTGACCAGGGGGTTCAATGGGTTGCAGGTTGATGCTGGACAGTGGGTTGTCTGGGGGTTTCAGAGTAGGGAGGCAGTGAGCTGAGTCCACATCAGTGCTTCTAGACGTCCACTTTTGAGGTTCCAGCATGGCTTTTTGCTGACTCACTGGAGCTCCGTGATAGTCTGACTCAATCTGTGAAGGCCCAATGTTCACTTTATTCTGCTCACTTCTGGGTGAACAGGACACACTAGTGACGGGCAATTTGACCTGGAGTGTGTCGGGTGACTGTTCAGCATTACATGTTGTCGGGCTAACGACCAGGACCGTGGGGATACTGGTCACTGCAGTCAGAGAAGCAGTGGATGGCTTGGGATGGAGGGCTGGTTTTGCTGGAGGATTTACAGCCTTAACAGTGTTGATAACCAAACCTGGAGCCTGAAAGACAAACACGAATGATTCATCTCAGTTTTTCATGGTTAAACACAATTAAAGACATCAAACTGTGTGAAACATGCACATATATGTTTGCCCCTAGCTTTAATTAGGCCCCTCTCAGTCACTCTGCCCTCTATTTTTGCTGTTCAAGTGTCAAATGCCAGACTGAGGTTTGTGGTCTAATGATTCAGGTTTCAGCTGGAGAGGGCAACTAGTCACGTCTACAGGGCCTGAACTCTTTGACATTAACAGTCAAAGTCTCACAGCATAGACGGATATCTTTAGCTTCACCTGAAACACATGATTCAAACAGTGTAAAATAACAATGGTCTCTAAATGACCTTTGTGGATCTTCAGTTCTAAAACTATGAAATCAGACTTTACCATCCATCAGTGGCTGCTACATTTTTTTTCTTTGGTGGTTCATTTTAAGGTTCAGCCACCACTGTGCCTCAGTACATAGTGTGTATTGAAACCTTGATGGCACATGAGCAAAATGGTTTCAGTGCACGCCACATGGCATTTGCAGTGAACATCAGAAACCACACAGGTTTTCACTAATAGTTGGTAGCTGGTAAATTGTAGCCCCTCTTCTAGCTGCTGCTTCTTTCTGTAATTCAGTGTTTTTTTCCCTCAAGGCTAAACCATATTCCTATCCATGAATGGCTAACAACTACTGCACTGGCTAGCAAAATGTGAATACCGTGTCATTTAAATCCTCCGAGGCAAATGTATTTTGTGACTTTGGGCTATACAAATAAAATTTGATTTGATTTGATTTGATTTAAATGAAGGCTAAGGACATTATTAGCATACGTTTAGCATTCAACTACAACATATCCTATTAGCCATTGTGCATCTCATCAAATGGATCTTATGAGGTTGCTTAGTGTTCTACCTAAAAATTCAGATTTCAAAAGTAACTTTCATGGGCTCCAACTGTTTTAAAAATATACACCAGAGCTGAGAGCCTTTGGAAAAACTGGCTCTTCCAAATGGGCTCTTCTTCAATCACACTTTGAGACTTCTTAAAAATGATGAGGTGCTCAATTTTTTTTTTTTTTTAGTATCAGGTTTCATTCAAATGCTCACATAACAGAGGCTAGCTAGCAAAGGGGACAGGACATGTAGGTCTGTATGGTGTTTAGTTGTTACTTATTGTAAACTACCTCCAGCCCTGACTCCTTCACACTGTCCGATCTAATTAATGCAAAACAGTGCTTTATCAAGCATGTTCATTATGAGCTACTTCTTACAATACTGGCCATTTGTTAGCCTGCCACTCACTGTACCAGCATGTACATGGTGCAGATGGTACAAAGTGAACATTATTCCCATGTGACACATCACCTGGATGTTTCTCTGGGAAAGCCGACTGTTGCTTCCCCCCTGTCTCTCTGTCTGCCTTGCCTTTACTCTGGCCCTCTGCTGCCTCTTCATCAGCTTCCAGTACTCCCTCTTCCTCTGCAGGCTGGTCAAACCGCTGTGCTCCGTCACCAAGCTGCCACATCTTGGTGCTGAGGGCAAGCTGCTGTTTTGACATTGTTCTGGTTCCTGACATTGTTGTTCACAGTGCTGTTGCTGTGGTTGGAGTTGATCCATGGGTAGGTGATGCAGCTTTGGCGGCTCTGGGGAGCAGCAGTTTTGATGACCTGCTTTTTTGGTGCGGAGCCTCTGGGTTCTGCGTGGTGAAGATGGGCCGTCGGAGTCTTCCATGGGGTTTATTATGAAGTTCGAAGTGGTTTGGGATGAGTGGTCGCAGGTGGGATGCAGAATTACCTCGTCTGAGGTAGGAAGAGGTGGAAGTGTCTCGTTAATTTGTGGTGAGTCCATCATATGAGGGCTTGGTGAACGTACCAAGGCATCGGCATCTGACTGCCAGCTTTTTATCTCCAACGTCAAGTCAGCAGCAATCGGAGCCCCCTCGTCCTTTTCAAAAAAGAGCTGAGATAAATGTGGCTTCATCTCTGGTTCTGGAGCTTCTTCCGCTGACTCCATTTTAATGGTTTGATTACCTTTACACTCAGTCACTGTGCTAAGCGACTCCTCCAGGAGTTTTTTCATAGAGGCCACTGCTAGCAGAGTGGTAGCTTGGCTGTCTGCATTCAGAGCTGGGTCAGGCTCTGGCTGAGGCGCTGGAGGTTGTGTTGGGGAGGTTGGGGGTTTGATATCTGGACAGATGGCTTGTTCTGGTTCAGAATTTAGGTCAACTGTTGGCATTGACTCACTCTCTTGTTTTATCTCACTTACATGTGGCATAACAGACACACTGTTGTTGGGCAAAGGTTGTGCATTTCCTGTATGGTTAGTGAGCCTTCTGCCTAGTGGTACACTGGTTCCTGCTGCTTGCTTCTGGGCCCTCCTCCTCTGTAAGGCCGCATTGGCCCTGGCTTGTAGGGCACCATGCTTCAGTCGAGCAGCACGAGCTGCTCGCTGCTCACGTTTCTTTATCCTCCAGTACTCCCTCTTCTTTGCCATCCTCTCCTCTTCTGTCAGCCCTGGATCCAGAGAGAGCGCCAACGGTGCACTGCTTGAGACTGCCATTTTCATGACACAGCCACCGAGGTTCGAGCCTGCTGACGATCCTCCAGAAGCAGAACTTTGAGTGCTTTGAGGATGAGTGAGAGTGAGTTGACCTACTGTCTGGACTGGTAATGAGTGTGTTGTGCTTTCAAGTTGAGTCGGTGGTCTGATTGACAGTAGTCGTGGAGGCTTGTTTCTGGACTGGTCAGAAAGAGGAAAAGAGACTTTCACCTGAGGTGGGCGGACTGGAGGGGAGGCCTGGTTTACACGAAGTGGTGCGATACTTAACCGTTTAGTATCGGGTTGATGCTGAGGTTTTTTGATGGGGGTATTGTTAGGAACTACATCAAGGTCCTCTTCACTTTTGTTGTGATTTGGAGGAATCCGGGGAATGTTGATGGTCACTGTCCCGTCCTCTTTGATGAACCCTCCTATGGTCTCAGAGGCGTGGGTATGGGTGCTTCCTGCTGATTGCGCCATGGCTCTGGCCCTCCTCATCTCCTCGAGGATTTTCTGGTAGCGCTTCACCCTTCGCATCAGAGAGTCCTTCTCCTTCAGCCGAGCCTTCATCTCCATCGACAGCTTAGCTCGCTGTTCGCGCTTTTTAATCCTCCAGTACTCTCGCCGTTTGGCTATTATCTGCTCAGGTGTGTCATTGGGGTCAATTTTGGGGATGTTTCTGGAACCAAAGACTGAAGCAAGCAATGGGGTTTTACATCTTATATTTCTTTGAATCATGAAATTCTTCTGGGCTTCGATGAACCTCTGTCTGGGTGTTTTACATCGCACAATCCCTCGGGAAACATTAGAAAGATGTACATAACTTGGAAGCCTTCTCTGCAGCTCAGCTGTGATGGCTGTCTGTGTGGTCCTATTCCCATGTGGATTCTGTACTTTTATCTGATCTGCTTGCAGGTTAACTGTAGCTAAACTTGCTGTCCTACTTTGCAGTTTATCATTTTCCCTTTTGACAGATGTAAATGAAGTTTTGACTCGAGCAGGACACTGCTTCTGGGCTCCTCCTCTCAAAAATGACTGAGATGGAGGATGCTGAAGAATGAGGCCACCTACAAGTCCTGGTTTCTGTGCTGTTGGCCTCTGTAACTTCATCTCTGTGCACTGTGTCCTCTCTCTGGCTTTAGCTATTCGAGCTGCCATCTTTGCCCTCTGCTCTCGCTTTTTGATCCTCCAGTGCTCTCTGCGCTTGGCTGCTCTCTCCTCCTCGGACTCCGGGGAAGGTTGTGAGCTGCTAACACCTTTAGCCCTCTGCAAGGTGACCAAGGCACTCTTTGTTCCACTTTGAGGTGCTGTGTTCACTGCTTGGCCCTCTGTTTTGACAGAAACAGGAACACATGGAGAAGACACAAGAATCATACCTGTGGTCACATTGGTGGGTAAGAGTTTGGGCTGAATACGTAATGCAACTTGTGCCTTATGTTGCGTTTTGGGGACTGATGCTCCCTGCATAGACACACATGGCTGAGGTGTTGTTATAGCGGAGCTGCCAGTGGTAATTCTGGTCACACTGACTGGAGGCACTGAGGAACTGGTGTTCAGCTGGGTTCCACTGGGTGTGGGTGAGGTAACGTCTCTGCTCACAGCACTGGTTGCTGTTAGGCATTTCACTGTGGCTGTGTCACCCTCAGCAGCTTTGGCTGAGATGGAACATGATGCTGGCAAATGAGGCAAGACCTTGTTGAGGTTCATTGTCTGGAGCCACCTCTCCTTTTGGCTTTCAGTGGCTTCACTTGAACTGTCCCCCACTCTATTTCCACTCTGTGATGCAGGAGAGATGTTGGCTGTATTGTATGACTCATCATTACTCTGCAAAGGAGAGCAAGCAGCAAAGGAGCCAGATAAACTGGAATTCACCACCACAGGGGCATTTAGATGTAGCAGCTTTTTCCCTCGACCATCTTGTGTCGGTTTTCCTCTCCGCTCCGACAGCCGGGCCCTCTGCTCTCGTTTCTTGGTTCTCCAGTATTCTCTCTTTTGGGCGAGGGTGGCGTCATCATATTCTGAGGCAGGCCGGTAACGGTGGGACATCGAGCCACCTTTACCTTTTGCAGTTGGCATGCTGTCGCCAGCTTCGACAGCCCATCAGTTCTCATCCAACAGTTACTGGTCGTCAGTTCATCTCCCTCAGTCCAGAATCCTCACTGCCATTAATTCACATGCTGTCCTCCTCTATGACGGCGCTGTAGGTGTCTTTGCTCGGCTGAGCAGCTGTCAAACTTCTCAGACATCACATTGGCATGCAGGTGTCCTGAAGAACAGAAAACATTTCTTATTTGCATTTTATTTTGTAATGAAGCTGTTTTGAAGCAACTTGACACAGGCCATAACATTTAATACAACTCGTCTATGTCTGAGGTACACTCAGTGGCCACTTTTAGAGGTACAATCTAATGCAGTCCAATTAAACCGCCCTGATTCTACCTTCCTACCTAATTGACACAGAGAGGTGTTAATTCAACTGGATTTTTATTACTGAGGTTGTAGTCTGCAGTGGGGGTGGTGCAGTGGTTAGCACTGTCACCTCACAGCAAAAAAGGTTCCTGGTTTGAACCTCATCTTCTCCCCATGCCTGCCTGGGTTCTCTCCAGGTACTTCAGATTCCTCCTAAACACATGCACCTAATAGATTAATTGGTGACTCCAAATTGCCCGTTTGTGTGAATCTATGTGCCCTGTGATGAACTGGCACCCTAAGCCAGCTGGGATAGGCTCCTGCCCCCCCACTGAAGGATAAATGGTTACAGAAAATGGATGGATGGATAGCTAACACTGGAGTTGTATTGGTCTGCATTACACTGAGAGGTGTCACTTATGTTTCGCCTACCTCATTTCATGCAACTAACAATTATTTTCACATGACCGATTTCATGATTTTCTCAATTAAAAAGGTGCAGTGTGTAAGATCGAGGGCCTCTATTTTCAGAATAAGGCAGACATGTGATATAATATTCATAACTATAACTTCATGCATGTATAATCACTTGAAAATAAGAATTCTTTTATGTTTGCTGCTTAAAATTTCTACAGTGGGAGCGGGTCCTCTTCCATGGAAGCTGCCATGTTAAAACAGTTTCTACAGTAGCCCAGAACAGACAAACTAAATACCGACTCTAGACTCAGCCTTTCAAGTGTTGTTTCTCCTTTACACTAGGAAGTGAGGGTGATGTGAGGAGTTTGCAATGCAGCGATTAGACCACTAGATGTAGCTAAATCTTACACACTGCACCTTTAATTGATTAATCATTCAGTCTACAAATTGTCAGGATACTCTGAAATAGTGAAAAATATCCGTAACAATTAACCAAAGCACCAACCAAAGTTTCCAACATTTAACGGGTGAAGCAACAAATTTTAAGTTACTGACAATTTTAAGTTAGATTATCATCCAATTGACAGAAATGTTGCTGAGTAATTTGTCTGTCAGTCATTTCAGCTCCGTTTCAGTTGAGTTAGCACATCTCAGAGTTTAAAGAAAACCTGAAACTGTGCTGGTCAAAACAACACTACAGCGACACATCAACATTTCCATGTCATCCACAGGATAAAGGACACAAGAGGTTTTCTAACATCTTATGTAATTGCTCATATCATATGTGAATATTTCAGATGTTTATCACGTGAAACACATTTCCACATGTGATGCAGCCACATGATTTACAGACAGACCATCTGAACTGTGAGAAAACATTCACTGATGACCAGAGCAGTACAATCCATGCAGGTAGGTGGAAGTTTGACATTTCACCTGTGTGAGACCCGTGCTTTTCTTCCCAACTTTTCCCTCCTTCGTCATCATAATGCTGTACACCAGCACATACAGTACACTCAGTACACACACAGCTGTCGTTCCCAGTGACGCTTGTTAAAATGCAAATGAAAAGACAATGAATGTGAAGCTCAGACGCCCATCTTCTCTATCTGCACACATGTACACACTGTTCGATTTCCTGCTGAGACACAGGTCGTCTTACAGTTAGCCTGATACACAAACGGCGCATTTAGGAAGAGAAACGTTGATTTCGCGGCATCGTTGCCGCTCTAAACACGTCGTGTGTGTACTAACGTTAGCTACAGGAAGCAGGAAGGAAGCAGAGTGACACTGTCCCTTTAAACCTGTCCCTTTCTATCACAAATTCTATCTGTCGAGAGCCATTTTTATTCTTTATTCTGCCTCTGTTTGACTGGAACCGAACCGAAGTGACCCAGCTCAACACACACACGGCGACGCTGTGAAAAACAACCGCGTTTAGCGCGCAAACCGAGCCCGAAAAGAGCTGTCTTCCAACGGCGGCACAATGGACAAGATCTTCCTGCTCTTGTCCACAACGGACGGGCGCCTGTCTGCTGCCTGTCTAAAAGACGCGAGAAAAGCGGCGCTTTCCCGCCGTAAAGCGGCCCTCTGCAAATGTGTGGAAGAAAAACATGCATAGCCGTTACCTTTCAGTTTACACCTAAACTTTCCGGGACACTTTGAGTGAACGCTTTAGGACAGATCTGTTCTGCCAGGACACTGCAGCAGCTACTTTCCGCCAGCGAGCCGTGCTCTGAGGCTGCCTTGACAACGCTGAGAAGTACCAGGATGTGGGACCTGGATGCTTTGCTGTGTGTGTGTGTGTGTGTAGTGTGTGTAGTGTGTACTACCCCCCCTCTTTCTTTTTCAGTCCCAACACATTAAAGAAGAATTGAATTTAAATGTCATTAATATCAGACATAACCTCGTTTATCATTTCACTGTTTATGAGACACACTCACAGCCAATCAATCAACTCATAAATCAACCTATACATACATAATAAAATGTATGTATAATATCAGTGATGAACAGATGTTTATAAAGCCTAAAAAGATATATGTAAAAGAAACCTTTACCAGCCCCGAACAGCTGGACAAAGGTTCATTGATTTATTGGCTTTTTCTACACATGACCTGGATTGTTGTGAGGTTTGTGCGCAAACAGCAGGAGTGAATCCACAGCGAGTCACGTGATCAAACATGATCATATTAATATCAGTATATATTAATGGAGAAGTGTGATGAAAACATACTACTTGTGGTAACAGGCTTGATTTATTTAAGAGAGAGCCAACAGAACAATCGTTTTAACCATTTAAACGGAGACTTATGGATGTACTTATAATATCTGAATTTACTTGAATAACATTTGATCAGTCCACAGACACTGGCAGCAATTTAAATAATCAATTCATCATTTTAAAGTTTCAATAACAAAACATTTGCTGTTTTTTCTCTCTGTCTCCTGTGACAGCAAAGTGAATATTACAACAAATAATCAAACAATAACCGATCAGTCAGACACATATTGAACACATCGATCGCTGCTCTTTGCATAATAACTCAGGTTGCATATAGAGCCACAGACGTGAGTGAACAGTGTAATTAATAAGAGGAAATAAAGCAGAATATGATGCTGTGGTCTCGTGGGGGGGCCTGATGTGGACCCGCCTCGTGTTTTAACCGCTGCTCTGCCGAACCAAAGCGCCTCTCCCCCGCATGATTCTGGGAGAACAACAGCATTAGTATTAGCAGCTTATCATCAGTATTAGCGCCTGCTGCTCCGTTTGCCCCCCGCCCCCCCGGGGTGGGTGTGCATTGTCGACGCTGCTACTGTCTCTTTAAATTTACCCAGGAGCCCCTTAAGGAGCCCCAGGGGCCCCTAGTCCGGCTCCCCACCCTGAAGACAAGCAAGAGCCTTAAAATACATGACTGGAGGCCTGCGCTGAGGCGCTGACACACACACAGGACGGAGGAGCGGCCGGTGTTCGCCCGCGGATTCATGATTGTGTGATTATATGAAAAGTTAACTTGGCTCCCGTGCGGGGCGCGTGCGGGGAGCGGGGAGGGGGGGGAGACACCGTACAGCACGGGCTCCTCTGCTCCGCGATGGGCTCGTTATAGAGCGCCTGCCAGATGCGTGTCGAACGGTGCCGAGCGGTGTGGACATGTTACTGTTTGTAACATGTTGTCGTTAGAGTGACATGTCCCGCTTCAACGCTACGATACAGTGAAGGAAGGAGGGGACACGAGCCACTATTAACGCGGCAGCCAGGCCAGTGATGGAAGAGAAAGAGACGGGGGGAAGCGAGCCCGTGGACCTCCGGTGTGCCGAGCAGGCTGAGCTGCTCTCATTAATAATAAGCGGGGAGGAGGAAGCGACGCAAGAGGAGAGTGACTTGGGAGGTAAAGGAAAAAAAGCAGTGTTATTATTCTTGTGTTTGCCACCGCAGTGTGGCTCTGCGTGGCTGTCAGAGCCACGGCCATTGTCAGGCAGCCAGTTAATCCGTGTCAGGGACAATGCCGCGGAGCAGCATGGCCCCTCCGTCTCTGTGGCTCCTATAAACAAAGGCTCAACAGCACGCAGGCAGCCAGGCAGGCAGGCGGACCGAGGCACGCCGCCGCCACCTGCTGGACAGCGGCGGAACTGCTGCCTGTGAACAAACAATAATAATATGAATTATTGGACTAAATAACACACGAATCGATCATTAGCGCCAGAATCAGTTCATTTAGGACGGAGTGAACAGTATACAAACGAGGCAGGGTTCATAGAGAGCCACAGAGCTCTGAAGAACCTGGATAATCTATGAGCTCCAGCTGTCAGCCAAACAATGACAGCTTAAAGGATTACATTTTGACCAAACCTCTTTTTATTATTCATGATATATGAAACATTTTCACTCCTCTCTGATCTATTTCAGTCACGTGATCTGTGCATAAAGTGAAATCAGCTCCACACTAAGGGAAACAAGGCCGATCAGCTGATCAGGTTTAAGAGTTTTGATGCTAATATCTGTGTTAGTGTCCTACGTGAACTGCAGCATACATACTCATTAAAATTAGATTCATTGGTTGGATGTTGGGTGTATAATTTATTGAAATGATTTGTTACTTTATCTTATTATAACCTCGATAACAAAATCAGTTGTGACATTGTGTAAAACATAAAAACAAAACTTTGGGTTGAATTTGAAGCCTGCAGCGTGTTCTAAAGGAGCTTGGGTCACGTTGACTGCTCTGATACACAGAGGGGCTGCTGCTGGAAACTTTGGTGCCCTAAGTGTAATTGCTGTGTGGCTTTTTATGATCATCAGAATTATGATGATAATTGGGCCATTTTGGTGCCCTAACATGTATTAGGTAGTGACGGCACTGCTGTTACATCACCTCCTCTTCTAACTGTTGAAGTTTAGGAAGCAAAATTCTGAACTGAGATTCTCTCCACATCATAATGCACCAAATATTTTGAATGTCAGACAGGTCTGGTCTAGTACTCACAGAGCCATGCTATGTTGCTCCAAAACCCTGTATGCATGGTTCAGCACGAATGGTGGTTACCCATCATGCCATGGGCACTGATGCATCTCCATACCATCACAGATGCTGGCTCTGGTGCTTTGCCCTGGTAACAGTCTGGACAGTCTGCAGCGTACATGACCGTGTCAGTCCATCTCAGATGAGCTCAGGCTCAGAGAAGCTGGCGGCGTAGTCGTGGCCTTGAGCTGTGTTCCTGAGCCTGTGTACTGATGTCCCATATACAACCATGTGGGTTTTAAATGCAGCGCTGCCTGAAGGGTCAAAGGTCACGGACGTACTGCCCTTTATGTGCAGAGGTTTCTCTGAATCTTTGAATGATATTCTGGATCGCAGACGATGAAATCCATAAATTCATTCTGAGTGACGACAAACCTTCTTAAACTGTTCACAAAATGTTGAACGTCGCCTCGTTCTTGAGGTGAAGGACTGACTTCTTACCCAATCATGATACTCTCACGTGTTACTGATGAACCTGTGGAAGCTTCAGACAGCTGTTAGAGCGTTACACACTGTCCCAATGTTTTAGTGACTCTGCATCAACTTTTTCAAACATGTTACAGACATCAAATTCAGAATGAATGTATATTTATGAAAAGCAAAAAAGTGCATCAGCTTGAACATGAAGTATGTTTGTTGTGTATGAATGTGAATGTGAGCATAGCTTTCCTTCAGGTCATGGTCACAGTCCCGTCTTTCCAAACGTGAACAAACAAATGTATAAATGTTTGTGCATGAGCAGGTTTACATGTCAAACAGCAGCTAGCATGTTAAAGAGGTGCATTATGTTTCTGCACACTTCATGATCACACAGAGAGGGTCACAGATTTTTAGACTGAAAAAGAACAGATAGAATCGAGCCGGTGTCAGAAGAGAAAAGGTAGGACTGGTCCCTGATGATCATGTCTTTAAGATAGTTCCAGTAGACATTTGTAAACAGACAGCACACCACGCTGACGTGTTTCCTTTCTTCTTCCTGTCAGAAGAGGACGGTCTTGCCAATGGCCACGGTGGGGAGGAATCAGAGGCCGGCATGGTCACCCCCGTCAGGTCTCCAGGCACCAGCTACTGGAACATCACAGAGGGCCCGGACCAGCCGCTCCTCCTCTCCCCGGCACCTGGGCCCTCCGGACGTAAACCCAGGGTCCAGAGGGCGTCACGTCCGGGCCTGAGTCGGATCCCGGGCCGCGACCACCGCCGATACTACCACGAGTACTGGCGTAGCGAGTACCTGATGGACTTTGACCCCCAGCGGCACGGGATGATCTGCATGGTGTGCGGCAGCTCTTTGGCCACCCTGAAGCTCAGCACCATCAAGAGGCACATCCGACAGAAGCACCCCGACTCCCTGCTGTGGAGCGTCGCCGACAAGGAGGTCATCCGCTCGGGGTGGGAGAGCCACCTGAGTCTGGGGGGAGGTCAGAGGTCGTACAGCTCTGCTGCTGGACCGTCACCTCAGGAAGAAGAAGAGCAGCTGGACTCAGACCAGCATGCTGCCGGTGGGTAGGAATTTTTAGATCTCACACTTGGTGGCAGTATGAGTTCATGTCTTGGCATGGTGGTGTGGAGGAGGAGAGGGTGATGTCATCGTTTCGTGATGATGTGAGCAGGAGGTGCTGTGCTTAGCTACATTATGTTGTTTGTTTAAAAATGACAGAACAGAACCAGAGTTTAAATTCTGATCGGTCAGTTTATCAAAGACACATTTCTGCTGATGCAAGCTATTCCACTGACGGACAGTAGGTGGCTGAAATGTGCCCGCAGAGGCAGAGAGGAAGAAGACAGGGAGATGTTTTATTTTTATTAGTTTAATAAGAAAAGAAATAATCCACATTTGTTGGCTTTAAAGTCCACATGAAGTCCTCATGAATGTCTCAGTGTGTTTGTCCCATCTGTCCTCTGTCCTCCAGTGTCTGTCCAACACTGACACACAGTCATGTTTTCAGTATGTTCAGGTTCTTCATGGTGTTTTAGAGTTTGTCATTTCCTGATAAACCATGAATAAAACAGATCACCTAGAGAGATCTATACACTGTGTGTCAGTATATATCTGTTGACTGGACACTGAACACTGGACATGTTGGTCTCAGTTCTCAAACAACCTGCTGGTTAGAAAAGGTTTATTTACTAGTTCCACAGTGGTCTAATGAAGCACTGAAAGCTGACTCTATGTAAAGAACTCACAAGTCAGAGGCGTCCCTGAGGCTCAGCGGTAAACACTGTTTGCTGAATATAACTGCAGGTTGGCGACAACAAAGGATGTGAAAACAAAGCTGTTGCATGTTTTGCATGTTCTCTGTGGATTTGCATGGTTCTCCTCCAGGCGCTCTGCCTCCCTCCCTCCTCTGCTGACATCAGAACACCAGCTGCAGACCTGGAGTCAGTTTGAATAGATGGTTAGGAGGCAGAGCATGGATCAGAATATATCAATAACATAAAAAATGAAATAACTAAACACATTATGTTCAGGGGACCAGCAGTCGTGTGTGTGTGTGTGTGTGTGTGCTCTTTGTGTTTAACCTTTGCTGCACAGCGACCTCTGTGGCTGCAGGTGGATATTGCAGGGTAACAAAGAGACAAAGTGTGAACTACAGGAGCTCAGACTGTCTGTTACAGCTCTATATCTGTGAACGCTCACTCACATGCACCTTTAACACTCTCCACAGCAGAGCCTCCGTACCCCGTGACACCGGAGGAGCAGCGACAACAACCTCCGTCTCCCCGCTCCGAAGAGGGGGAAGCCCCGCAGCCCGAAGAAGAAGAGGGGCAGGACCTCCCCGGGCCGTCAGCACGGACCCTGGAGCGCTACCTGAACGACTCGCTGCACGCCTGGTTCCGCCAGGAGTTCCTGATGGAGTACGAGGCGGAGGCCGGCCGGCTGCTGTGCATGGTGTGCGGAGGAGAGCTGCCCTCTCTGCACCTGGACCACATCAAGAGCCACGTGTTGGACACCCACCCCAACTCCTTGGTCTACAGCTCCGAGGAGAAGCACTGCATCCTGCAGGCCTGGGCTCAGACTCACGGTGAGTGCAGCACTGTACACACACTCTGAGCTGTGTGTGTGTGTGACGTCTGTAGAACTAGATCATGTGTAGTTTGATAAATTCTTCTTATCTTATCAGTCTGACGTCACTAGCTCAAATCCACCCACCAACCCTTTTTATAACTGCTTATCTGGATCGGTGTTGCCATGGTAACGGGGTGAGCCAAGCAGCCTGGACGTCCCGTCACCCTCCTGGAGCTTCCAGCACTGCCTTTTATTATCTCTAATCTGTGTGTGTTGTCTGATTGTCTGCCTGTCACAGAAGAGCCAGAAAACTCAATCAAATCAGAGCCCGACACCAAAGAAGGCGGGGTAGACCTCTTCGCTCAGGATGTGGAGGCCATCCGGATCAACACTGACTTATACCCAGAAGGCGATGGCACTTTAACTCAGGACACTTGTCTTATCGGCGAGGACGGAGGCGTCGGAGCTCCGCAACAGGGACCCCAGCCCCTCCGCCAGCCCAGGAAGAGGCGGCTGCGCGGGGGAAACCCGTGGCGGCTCCGCCTCGACTACCTGGTGGCCTACGGGCCTCAGGGCCGGGGCATGTTCTGCATGGTGTGTTCTCAGGTCCTGCACGAAGCCAAGGTGAGCAGCTTCCGCCGCCACATCCAGGAATGTCACCCCGAGACCACGACCCTGAGCCGACAAGAAAGGGAAGCCATGGCTGCTGCCTGGACCAAAGATTACTCCAGTGAAGGCACGCAAGTTCAAGACGGTGAGATGACTGTAGCTGCAGATAGGTTAGACCAGACACAGCGTCCTGTTTTCTAAGTAGATTTGATCTCTTATTTCTGATCTGCTCCTGTTTTATTTCCTGTTAATACAAACTAAACATTTCCACAACATCATTTAATTATTCACCACTCTGCTGCTCTCAAACTAAAATCCTGTTTTCATTCAGCCATTGTTCTAAAAGCTTCTTATAGTAAATAATAATAATAATTCAATAATAAATGACACTTCCTGGACTTTTCTTTCAAATTAAAAGCCAAAATAATAATAATTTAAAAGTCTGCAGTCAGACTGGGAGGGTGATGCGAGCAGGGCATGAGACTAATGGAAGTAATATGTGACTAAAACCTGCTACAGACAAAGACTCACAGCAGAGTGGTGAGTGTGACATGACTGCTGAATCCACCATCATCTTTATGTGTGCAGACATCCACACAGACCCAACAGGCCGTTTAGAAATACACATTTTTATTTGGGCATTTGTGAATCCTGTATAAAAAAATGCACAGTTCCTATTAAAACTTTAGCTCGTGTTCATCTCTGACAATATTTAAAGTCTCAGTTGGTGATTTATCCTGATGCTTTGACATACAAGAATGACGATGCAGCTTTGAGTAAGCTGGTTTGATTCAGCCGCAGCCTCCCACTGATTCACTCCATCCGATTGTTTTAGCAGAAATCAACCCGAGCGTAGCCGATGTCCTAAACACCTCAGGAGAGACGAACGAGGACGCCTCCCCTGACGTCAGAACACCCAGCAAAAAAGAAAAGAAGGAGGAGGGCGTGAGCGGAGGTAAGGGTAAAGCGAGGGACAGCGGCGCTGCGGGCACGCCCTCCCGTCACGGCCACTACCCGGGGAAGGACCAGCGCAGGAACTACCAGGTGCGCTGGCGGATGGAGTACCTGATGGATTACGACTGCCGCAGACACGGGCTCATCTGCATGGTGTGCGGAGCCACTCTGGCCACGCTGAAGGTCAGCACCATCAAGAGGCACATCCAGCAGGTACACCCCCACTCACTGTATTACAGCCCAGAGGAGAAGCAGCAGGCCCTGCTGAGCTACAACCAGACCGCCCTGCACTTCATCCACTCTGACGACTGCTTCTCCTCCCAGGACCACGGACACACCGAGCTGGCCCCCACTCCGGCTAACTTTGGCACTTAGAAAGGGCTTCCGTCCGTTGCTCCTCACGCGGCCCTCCACCTTCTTTAAAGAGGAATTCAAGTGTTTGTCAAACAGGGTCAGAGTGCAGCTGCTGATGAGCCGTACTCAGAATGGTTAGAGAAGACCCAGCTTTACAATTTCTCTATTGTCCCCTTTAAATCTGGATCTGAGAGTCGTGCTGTGACATCAGTGGCAGGTAGAAACGACCACAAAGGAAGTGGAATGACCTAAAAAACCAAAGTCCAGCCACTCGTTAAACTAAAGCCTCATCTGCACACGATCTGTCACTGAGGACCTTGTGAGTCAGACAGACCTGCTCTGTTCTTCTTGCTCACATCAAATCAGCATTTGTGACAGTGAAATTTGGGAGCTAGGCTAGTGCTAGCTAGTTAAGCTATTGTGTCAGGCTAGCATGTTCCCAGCTACACAATATGTTAGTGGTTAGCTCACCAGAGAACAGCAGTCATTTCCGTGTCACCGAGCGCTTTGCCTGTCTTGACACACAAATTTCGCTTTTGCACTTTCTGCTCTGACCTCATAGTGAAACGAGGCTTTAGACATTATAAACTCCTCCATGAGTGTGTGGAAGTTTGTTTTTGAACTCCTGAACGGCAGATTTGTAGTCACTGTATGTGCTGTGTAACTTTCAGATCCAGGAGGGGGACCCAGGACTTGTTTCTGGTCGGGGGGGCGGGGGCCAGAGTCTTTCGCTCTCAGGAAGGTTAGAAACCGAGTGTTCGGCGAGGCCGAGGTGAATTAGTTTTACGATCACGTGTCTGAAGACAACGCAGCACTTTTGCCCCCCAAAAAAATGTACTAAAGCCAGCCTTGGCTGTACAGCCCGTTAAATGAGACTGTGTTCGATGTTATTGCTGAAGACAATGAATGCCAGTGTGCAGTTCAGTGAGTTCATTTCTTTAATATTTAATTCTTTGTTTACAGCGGAGGAGAAGGGCGGCCTCCTCTCTCATCCTTTTATAATGAGATATGTTATCTCTCTGTCAGTCTGCATCGTTTGCTACACCGGCCTGCATCCTCTTCATCATCTAGAACTCATTTGAGCTAAAGCTGCACACAGAAAGAAAGAATATGTAAATATATGAAAAAATAGATTATTTTTCCTTTATACAAGCACTTTTATGCACCCTGGTTTCTACAAACGTCTTTGTAATTATGTCCAGTTTTTCTACTTCACTCACGATTTCAATGACGGATGTGGTTTTCTAACAGCCGGAGAACAGCTGGCTCATTGGACTTTTACTTTTTTCAAGTTTGCTCCAGCTTTTTTTTTCATTTTCTCCATTCACTGTGCGAAGTGTATGCAACAAGAGAACTCCCCAACTGTCTGAGAGACGGACAGCCGGCCATGAAATGTCACCTGTTCACCTGGAAAAATGTAACTCAGGGATTCTGTTTTCATCAACAACCATTTCATCATCAGTGATCTTTTAGGAACACAGAGGCTTGTTGACGTGTGAACACGCTGGGTACACGTGTCAGCTTTGGATGGACAGGTGATGCTAGAGTACGACAGAGTGTCAGAGCCACTGTTACAGCTGCAGGACAGAACCTTCTGTCACATTTGTTCAAACTGCCCAAACAGCGGCACACGAGATCGATGATCTGGCTCCGGATGCAAGAATCCATCATGCAAGAACAACCAATCAGAAGTGAGAAAGATAGTCGATTGTCGAGTCTTCAGGTCGTCAGATACCAACCAAGTTTCATTTTTTTAATTTGCAATTTCTTTTTATTTATTTATCAGTGATAAAAGTTACCTTCTGCAGCTTAAACAAAACTGAGCTTTTGAGAATAAAGTAAAATATTTTGACAATGAGGTGAATTATATGTATATATGTTAAGAATGAAGGTTTTGAGGAAAAACCCACAAAGAAAAAAAAGTTTTGATTTTCAGTTCTAATAAAGTTATGCCGAGGACAGTCAGAATTTTTGAGAACAAAATGATGAGAAATGTTTTGACTCTTAATATATGACATTAAGAATTGGAATGAAGTCAGACTTTTGAGAAAATGAACTGTAATATTTGGAAACAGTTTCTTGGTCACTCTGTCGTACAGTGACAGAATTTGCTCAGTTGAAGTTTTTCATACTAAACAAATGAACAGTGAAGATCAGTGTGCCTGGACAGACTCCCTGCTGCACTGACAGTCATCTTTCATTTCATTGGTCCACTAAGAGTAGACGAGTTCAGACAACAGCACTTAATTATTTAAAATGAAGTAAGTTACAGTGAAATGAATGAAGACGATTTATGATGCATTTGCTTGTGTGTGTGTGTGTGTGTGTGTGTTTGTTTATACGTGTATGTCTATGATGTTGTGAGGAGAGAGCCTCATTTTTTTCCTTTACTCTCACTTTCATCTGTACATGCCAACATGTGAGATATGCATTCTCTCCTCAACCATCTTTGAATAAACACTCAACACCGTGACAACGCTTCCTGACGCAGACTCTTATTCTGTCTGAAAAATCTCATCCAGCCTGGTTCAACAAAATGAATGAAAGAAATCATTTATTAACATCTGACATTGTTAGTTAACAAAACTCTATAGTCCTGTCCCATTAACACCTGCACTGACAGGGTTTTTACAGAGAGTTTTTACAGAGTTTTAACTGGTTTATAATTGATCTGTTAATGATTTGTTAACTTTTATGTTAGTAAGTCATTAGTCACAAATAGAGTGGAAAGTTTCCATTAAATTTACAGACTTCTGGGAAACTTTCCATGGGAAGTTAAGCTAGGAAATTTTGGAAATATTCCAAATCGGAAACTCCATGGGCATTATGGAAATTTATGTGAATTAACTGTAAATTGGGGGTAATTGAACTGTATCATATCCAAACATAAATCTAAACATTTTGTTCTGTCATACATGCAAAAAACATTTCAACAGATTTATTTGTAAACAGAACTTTATCAAGTTTGAATTATTTTATTGAACAATATTATGTAGTCCACGAGCTCAAATGTGTGTCTTCAACAGTCTCTGTGTGCTCTGGGCTCTAAAGTGTGGTCCAGGTACAGAAATCACCTGTGCAGGTAGGGGGCGTGGCCTCAATAGCCCTGCAGTAAGCAGTGTGCTATGTGCATGTGATTGAGGAATAGCAGAAATTCAAGTGGACCTGCATGAAATCTGGTTGTTTTAGTCAAGATTATGCTCAAATATATTTTCCTCAACTAAATTTAAGTTTCCTGTTAAGGGCCAACCTTTAATTTGGTAAACTCCCGGTTTATTCCCGTTAATTCCCATGGAAAGTTTCCAACTTGGAAAATTCTCTGAATTTTGCAATGCTAGTCACAAATGATAAACACTCTATGAAGAATGATCCTGTTAGTTTGAATTCTACCATAAGGATCCTGACATAATTAATCAGCTTTAAGAGGAACAGTTTCATTACACAGTTATTACATTGGTTCCTGTGCTTTAAATTCATTACAGAACACCTGCATTCTGTGAATGAAGAGTACAAAACAAACGTGCTGTTATTCCAGATTAATAATTCAAACCTCTGTTTGATAGACTGACGTTGCTCGATAAGAATAGATCGAATTAACCTGGATCAGTTTGAAGGATCAGATCCTGGTCTGAAGCTCGATTTACTTAATCCAGGTTAACAGGATTTGAGCCAGATACAGTAAATTCTACTTATTCAGCTAACCTGGGTCGGGTTGTATTTTAGGATTTGTTACTATGACAACACATCAGATCCATTTAAACCTGCTTTGAACAGCTGGAAGATCCAGACTTGTGTCAAACACACAGAACACTGAAGCTGCTGCTGCATGTGTAACACAGCTGCTGACGCCCACACTTCATTCAGCATGTACCACTGTGATGAGGCCTTGACTGGATGATGTAACAGCACGTAGGTTCTAAGGGGGATGTCAAGTCTGCATGTGACTGTTGACACTTAATGGTTTTAGTATGGCGGCCCGCTCTAAAATTAGAAACTATAATCCTCTCTACCCAAACAGAACTGACAGACGCAGCGACTTAAATCTTATTTTAGATATTTCAGAGTGAACAGAAGAGATCACAGCTCGGTCCTTTGACGTGTTTTTATTAATTTCACTTTGACATCAGAACAGAGACCACAGACTTTTTTTTCTGTTTTCTTTTTTTTTTTTTCCTGCAACATCTTTTTCCCAAAGCTTCAAAAAATTGGAACCAAAGTCATAGCTAATACAAAACAGAGCTGATGTTAGTGAACAACGTCTAGATACCAGTAAAGAGTCAAAAGCAAAACAAGACAAAAAATGAAAAGTCAAACACACTCCTGCCACACACTCCCATACCTGATGAAAACACGGGGACGAACAGGAAGAGGAGGAAAGCGACATGCTGAGGGAACAAGGTCAATTATGAGTGGAGTTTTATTCAGATTATACATTACACTCTAAAGAAAGAAGCCAACTAGATTCAGAGAAGAAGTCATCTGTTTAGTCTAACAGGAAACATGGCCTGTCCTGAACTAAAGGTTCACTAAAGGTTCTGTGCATGTGGAAAGCCTTTACAGCAGTGAGGTGAGGTCAGACTGACACAATGTTAAAAGGCTCAGTTCAACTAAAATACAAACTAAAAGTTTCCACCCTCCACGTGACACCACCTCTCTCCACGTGGTGTCGGCCTGGAGGTAGACGTCTCAAAACCCGGCAAATGTTCTCTTGTAATTTGGTTGAACCAAACGTGTAAAAATCAAGCATTTAGATGAAAACGACAACTTAGCCTTTAAAAGCTACAATATGCAACTTCCCCACATTCAAATAAATAAACAGGATGTGTAATAACAGTATCAATGTCTGCGAGTGCCAAGCACCCACCCGGGCTGTAACCTGCCAAACTGAGAGGGTGAGGTGAGGTGAGGTGAGGTGGGGGAAGGATAGCATCTCCAACACCAAATGTTGAAATGTTGCATATTTTGGCTTCGACAGCCAGAGTGTGAATGAGACACCACGCACAGACGTGTGAGGCGATCACAGTGAAGACGACACACACACACACAGTGGAGGGCATGCATGGGGGGGAGGAATGTTCCAGAAAACATTCAGCACACTGGCAGATATCGGAGTACTTATACTGCATCGACAGGCAATGAAGGATGATCTTCTACTGTTGGCCATTCAGTATTCAGGGGACATTAACTCCATGCAAACTTACTGCGGGGCACAATGAAATGGACCTTCTACATATTCATTCCGTAAAACAACATGGAGACGTAGCAGTAGTGACTTTTACGGAGTTCAAAAACACCATTGAAACAATCACGAGTAAGAATCATATTAAACAAAAGTCAGGGTCAACAATATGATACAGCCTATAGAAAGGGTGAGGGTCTGTTTCCAGCTTACACTATGACATGCGCTTCATGGCAGTCAAAGAAAAAAGAACAAATAGAGCTCAATAATAAACCCTCCCAAAAAAAAAAACTGCTTCCATTGTCCCGGCTACACTCTACTCAGACTGCACCCCTCGTTTTGTTCCACCAACCCTCCGATCTCAACTTCCTGTCAGGTCACTGAGGTCTGTACGGAGTCGAAAATGTGCCAACAGAATGATTACAGAGCATTCACTTCTCCTCTGGTTCACGCGGCGCAACTAAATCTGTTCATTTTACCATAGATACCAATGTTACAACCAGACTCACACTGTTAACAAACGTCTGCCCCGTGATTCGGATCCGCTCCAAAATTTTATGGGCCCGTCTTTGGCCCATGTCACACCAAGTTTAATGAAAATCTGGTTGGTGGTTTATCAAAAAATGGTGCTGACAAATTGAAAACAGAACTAATTGGTGATTCCATCAAACATCTTTACAAGACAGAAGAAACAAACCTTTTCATTCTCTTCTTTTACGTGTTTAGAAGTTAAATTAATATTCAAAAATATATTCATAAAATAAATTAATTCATAAATTAATGTCAGTTTTAGTATAAATTATCATTCGTTTGGGCGACAAAAAAAACTCTAACCTTTATTTCACTTACAAGCTTTTCTTCCAGAGCTTTCAACCATCTGTCTTCACGGCTCTGCAAAAAGCTGCTAAGTGTTTGAAGTTATACATTTTTTTGGTCAGATAAAAATGGAACACGGTGAAGGCCTGTATTCATCGTGGTGGCACGCTCTAAACTTAAACAGTGAGCTGGGAAGCCAGTTTGGGATCGAAGGCCGTGAACTTAACTCTCTCTTAACTTATCCAACAATCAGGAATTATTTCTCAGGAGGCCTCTGAAGGACCTCCAGTTTAAAAGTATGAAGCTCAACGACACTTAACAGAACTCTTACAATGCTGTTGTCAAGCTAGTAGGGAGTCAAAGCAGCCATCCTATGATTAATATCAATAATAGTAATAAGTAGTGATGAGAAGAATCAAAATGTACAAATGAACGTTAGACCTCAACACTTTGTGGCTTGAACAGGTGCAACAAAAGAAGTTAGGACTGCTGTACGTGAGGGAACTCTCTTTGATATAAAAAGCGAGGCTAACATGTTCCATACAGCAGAGAGAGCCTTTACTTGTCTTAAGGTGTATATACAGAGAACTTCAAAAAAATGCATCTGATCAAAAGAGGGTGAACTAGACCAAATTATCACAGCTGGTTCAGTGTTCCAATCCTTTTATTTCAGCCTGCTCGTGGGTTTAAAAAAATAAAAGTTCAGTGCATTGCAGAAACGTACATACAGAAGTGCCCGTGAGGTGAATGGAAACAGACTAACAGGCCGATCAGTAACAGCAAACCCATTACCAGCTCCTAAAAAAAAAAAATCAACTCATATCTACCCAGACAACATCTGTAGAGCGAGAGAGCAGGAGAAGACTAGCCACAATAACACCCAAAAGCTTGCTTTCGTTTCTTTTTCTATTTTTTAATTTTTCCTCTCCTGTAACTTTTCCAGCGTTAATGATCGTTAATCTCAGAGGAAATGCTATTTAAAGTACAGACATTTGCTTTTTGTGACATAACAGCCATCATCCACCCCCTGCTTGCTGTACACGACCAAACCAGGTCATAGATTCAGTCTAGTTCACTCGACCCTGCCTCTGTTCCCCTGTGGCAAATGCCCACAGACAGTTGGGGTCCGCCGCGGCGTTACATCACTTCCTCACTAGCGACGTGCTTCCTGTCTGCACAGGCACAGTTCTTTTTAATGCTTGCGAGTTAAGCTGCGCAGTAGTTTTACATTGAATATCGAATAGCTCAGAGATTTTCTACCTAACAAGGTTCAGTGTAGTAGGGTGCTGATGGTTGATGGAGTGTGGGGTGGGGTAAGACTGGGGTGGGGGTTATCTGGATAGGGGGAGGGGAAGGTAAGGGAGTTTAAGATGGTGATGGAGAGGAGGATGATGGTGACATGGAGGTTTCTAATGGGGGGGTGATCATTCAGTTTTGGTGCGCTTCATGGCTCCAGGAAGTTTCTCTTGCAACCTGAGAGAGAAAAGAAAGACAAGCATTACTGATGAAAGCTACACCGCAACGTGATCGTGTAGAACATCCATTACTCCTTTAAAAAAATTACACCACCATTACCAAAACCAAGACCAGGACCCTCAAAGGGAAACTGATACCATTTTATATATTGATTTCTGGGGTGGAGGAACACAGGAACACAGCCTGAACTTGGATTTGATGAGATCATCATCCTGATGAGGGCTGGGCGATACGGACCAAAAGTCACATCTTGATATTTTTTAGCTGAATGGCGATACTCGATATATATGGATATTTTTTCCGTGGCCGGATAATTTCATACGTCTATTACTAATGGCCCGCTGGCAAATCTCACTCTCACCACTCATACTACAAATCCCACAATGCACTGCAACAGCTGACACACAGGTCAAGACCTGTGCACCACCTCTAACCCCGCTGCTTCGCTTGTTTATTCACATACTAATCAGTGGTCCAGTGTTGACAACTTAGCGACTTTGTCACTATATTTAGCGACTTTTCAGACCCTCTAGCGATTTGTTTTTCCCCAAAAAGCAACTAGCGACAAATCTAGCGACTTTTTCTGGAGTTACTGGAGACTCTGACGTGACGACGTCAACGAGCAGCGGGAGATATTAACGATATGGTCTCGTGCTATATTGTGTATAAAACCAATCGTACACTACGTTACATCGAAGACCAAACACTCTTTTTCCTCTAATAAGGATCCTAATGCATGTATCCTTTGATAAGTCTGGACTCTACTTGATATGGGGTGATCTCATCTGATACTTTAAAAAGGTATCGAGTACTGATACCAAGCCCTGCTTATTGCGGATGATTAGATTCACTTACTTGGCCATTGTGGTGTTGACTTGGGTACGTGCCAGGTCGATGTACTGATCAATCTGAGTCTGGAAGAAAGGATGAGAGAGACGGTTAAACAAATACCAAACTAGTGAAAGCTGGTTACAACTCCAAGACATTCGCTTAGTGTAGAGCTGAAGCAAGTTGTGTTGGCAGTCGAGCGCTGAACTCAAGAAGACAAAAGACGAGTGGAGAGTTTGGGGACCTCAACAAATTTCTGCTTTTTGCTCGTGATTAGAAAAAGTTTTGTTGGCTCGAGTTGAAAGTATTCTGTAAGAGTCAGCACCTTAGGTCATGGTACTATTGTTCCTTTGGGTTGTAAACTAGGATAACCCAATGAGCATGAGATCAACAGGCTGATCGAAGCAGTGTCAGCAGGAATGTGGAGATTCTCAAGAGAGCTCTTTATTTACAAGGAGGAGATATTCATTCTAACCCTCACCTCCGGTTATGGGCTCTGACTCCAAGAATTAGATCATGGATAGCAGTAAAAAGTTTAGAAGGCCTTGGCATTAGATGTGTGGATGATATTGTTTGGAGTATACTCCAGGCATAAAGAACAGGATGAGGAGGATTTTATATTCCATCTGGCAGGAGAAGGTTGTATCCCACAGAGAGAGAGAGCTGGAGTCAAGAGCTAGTTAGAGGGCGTTCTGTGCCACTTTGCTCTGCTTGCTACCACTGCGATGTGATATGAGTGGCAGAAAACCTTTACCACATGGTGCTGTTAATCCTATTACTCCTAAACGTGTTTTTTGGTGCCCAACTTGTTTAACAACCTCAAAAAAAAAAACATTATACCACCAGTGATTTACATCAACTCTGTGCCAAAGCAGGTAGGAGAAACCATGAACTGAACTGAATAAAACGACGAAACATTTTTCATGGGGTGCATCAACATGATGAACACAGCCCCTCTTATTTGACCCAACAGTGGGATGACTTCATATTCTCAGCTGGCCACAGCAGTCATCCAGTGAGCTCACTGCTGATGGCCATGTTCCCCAACAACTGAGGTCATCGCTGATCTCGGGGGGAGTCTGAGACTCAGTTAGTCATCAGGTGACCTGGGAATGGGAGGGGAGCGGAGGAGTGCAGGGTCATGCTCACCTTGTTCTTCTCGTAGATCGGAGGCACAGCGAAGAGGAGGATGTTAGCTGGAGAACACAGAGAGAAGACATGTCAGGAAAAGCACAGATTCACACTGAGCACCTGCTGCAGCGAGTTTTTCATCTCCACACACTCACTGTGCCATCTGTGATTGTGAGCATGCAGCAAACATGTTTATTAGGTCGAGGTGGGTTCAAAGCAACACTGTTAAACTTGCAGAACTATTCAGCTTTCATGTAAATGACTGAGAGCTGGGCCAAACCAGAGAACTCTGAATATTACAGCAGACGCAGCACAGCTAAGCCTCTCACCGTACATTGAGTCTATTAAGTGTCGACTGTGCTGGTGTCATTTTACCACCATCTCTGCAAATACCCATCAGCTAACCTCTGTGACAGCCCTGTTTGGACAGTCATTCCATTTGCATATTATTTGTGTAGAGTGTGCAAAGAGTTCACTGGAGGACAAAAAAAAAAAAACACCAACAAAAAATACATTTACATATTTCTAATTTTAAAGCAATCGTCTTCAGAAATACTGTTTTAAAAAGTCAGAGAAATGCACACAGCTCAGATTCAGAAACCACTTCCATAAGGCTGTGATGTCACAACTATACCGCCAGCACACCCACCTGGACCCACTATACAGGTATGAATGAGACAAAACAACAGACTGTACCACAGAGAAGTGCTAGAGAAGACCTGTAAAACTGTACTGAGATGTTTTTTGGTTCTTATAACCACAAATAGATCTTATGGATATCAAAACTTCACATTTAAACTCTGGAAAAGTGGAAAATACACGACCTTTTATTATTTAAAGATATGTTTCATGTGTAAATGTGTATTACAGTTTGTGTGTACTTGTGTGTCAGACCAAAGAAGAAAAGTGTTATTAACCACCCAGCCAAATTTGAATGATCAAAAATATCAACAAGTTTATGAAATTTGGTGTCAAATCAGCCATTTTAAAGCGACTGAAACGTGACATGACTAACTTTGAAACACTCGGAGCGAGATGAATTCATCTCTATCTCTCTGCTAGGGGTGCAGGGGTATGCTCAGGGTGGCCTCAGCGTGTCATCGAGCCACCCTTTAAGGACCGCCCACAAAATCCTGGACTGAAAACTGACTGGACTCTAACTCCACATTTCACTAATATATCGTTTATATATCGTAAGTCTTTTCACATGTTTTCAGCAACTATTTTCCATCATATTGATTGTGTTTTGAAAGAAATCTCAGAATTGCCTTTACACAGACTTTAAATATAATTTGCAGTTTAAGTGTATTACAAAATGCAGAAATTAAAAGCCAGACAAAGTTCATTAAAACGTGAACATTAAAACATATTTTAATCCATGTTCACTTCTATAACCAAAGCTAAATATATTTATTTTCTACATACATGATTCATACATGTTATATATATGTCATCACGTTACATAAAACAAAGCTATCTTGTCAGTGAAAGGTTCATGTGGAGGTTTACATTAGTCCACTTAGAGAAGAAACATTTTGTGGTGAAGCCAAACGATTGGACCACAGAAGAGCAGAGCATTAGTGTCTGCTGCCCTAATGAGGAGCATCCATCATGGGACGGTACAGCGAGGTTAATTGGTCACCACTTATACAGCCTTATAGCCTCTGAGCCAATCCCGTCAACCCACTGCACGTCACTTGGACCACCAGACTAAATGAGCATGGTGGCCTCATTAAAACACCCGAGGGACATTATGGTCTCACAGAGACTTCTGTCTGCAACATTTACGTACTGCTCTTCTTCAGTAGCATGCCATGTTATCATGTATGCTTCTGTTACCAGAATCTGACTCTGCTCACACTTACATAACTGTCTATAATGTATAGTTAGAGTTCCCACCTTGGCCCCGATGTAAAACTCTTCTTTTCTCTGACTTTCCATGAATAGACTGAAGCACTTCTTTGACCTATATTTTGTCCTTAGACTGGCTGAAGCTAAAAATTGCCCTCTAATGCCAACAAGCTGAGAAATAATCAACTGGAACAATTTTAATTGACCAATTCTGAAAATGCAGTCAAACTGCCTGCAAATGTCACCATTACTTTAATTAGAAGGTAGAGATCTCATTGGAGGTTGGTCGTGGTTGGTTGACCTGACCTGGCCTGGCCTGGCCTGGCTTGTGGCCTCAGTCCATTAGAGATGATCAATTTCAAGTCTTAGAAGATGAGAAGTAGCTGTCTGTGTGTCGGCTGTAAGAATGAGGAGAAATTCCCTCTCCTCTCTTAATATGTGACTGTGATGTGTGTTCCATTTAGGGTTGACTTTAAATTCAGACATTTTCCAATAGGAGCCATTCAATGGGCAAACATCCACTTCTTCCTAAACCAGCATGATGTGTGTGAATGTGGTGTAAGTCTTGGTTCCCACGGTGCTTACCCAGGATGAGAATGGTGATTCCATTGAAGACGGCTCCTACGTAGGTGAACAGCCACATGACCACGGCCAGCTGGTGAGAAAAGCAAACAAAGAAGCCCACAGGGCCACTCAGCGAGGTGAAGCATTTGTAGGACAACATCCAGCACTTCATGTAAACCTAGTTCATCACTGTTTAATGTCAGCGTCATGTCCAGAGAACAGTGGCCTACACAAAGGCCAGAAAAACACACTGCTGATGGGTGGAATTACTGGTACTATAATGTCTCAATAAATAAAATCATCTTTTTCACTTATCATCATCATCATTATTTCCACATCACTGTTGACTTACTGTCAGAAATGTGGAGGAGGGGTTGTGCCCTTGAGTTGCTGTGAAGCTTTTAATGTGAAACATCTGTTTTAGGTTTCATTAACACAGAGGGTGAGTTATGTTGAATGATGAAGGAATATTTTCTGTTCACTAAACTGGAGCGGCCACTAAGAGGCTAAGCAGGCTCGCACCGGGACACGTTCAAATCCAAAAATCAAGAGTCACGTGTCATTATGCATCATATCGTCTCGTATGGTTTCATCTTATCTAGTTGTGTCACTTTAAGTTGTTAATAATTGTGGCGGTGGTGTTGAGGGCTTTCCATCCTGATCAGTGCAGCGATAAATGAGAAGTGAAGCTCAGATAATATTTCATGTGGACCTGTTATTAATGCTGCTCAGCTGACATCAGCTCTGCTCTGATATAATCTGATCAACTCTTGTCTGGTGGTTTATGTAGCCTGTTAAATTAATCACTGTGGTAATCTTTCGGGCCACACCTCACTACGACTCTAAGTGTTTACATTAGTGACACAAAGGCAGCTGGTTTAGGATGACTCCACACCCTGCACATGATCCACCCATACAGGTGTTTTCTTGTGCAGCCTCCTCTCAGGAGTATGTAGGTGTGGACAGACCGAGCTCGTCTGAGAGCTCCCGGTTTCTCCTTTTAGGGAGGAACAACTTACACATTTACCCTTTGTGTTTCGACATTTTTATCATTCCAAATAAACACCCGTGTGGGTGTGGAGGGATTTAAGGGATAGGCTCGGACTCAACTCAACAACCCAGAGCTCGGGGCTTTCTAGAACCTGAATGTTCAAGAACCTTGTACGAGGTTCTTCCTTGCGTTTCCACTGCACTTTAGAAACTGGGATGTTTTGGATACACGTCATTAAAAAGGCCACAGTGGGACTGTCCTCATTTCTGTGTTCTGTCTGGTAGGCGAGAGAAGTAAGCAGTTGGAGGGGGGACAGACAACAATAGAACATGGTGCTGATACACTTATTGATTTTCTTTCATGTTTACTTAACCTGAAATATTATATTTTAGATTTGCACTGGTGAATCCAGGACAGTGCTGGGCCAG
Organism: Miichthys miiuy; assembly: GCA_036365135.1. Taxonomy (NCBI): domain Eukaryota; kingdom Metazoa; phylum Chordata; class Actinopteri; family Sciaenidae; genus Miichthys; species Miichthys miiuy. The sequence goes on from CM071605.1 coordinate 2,517,741, forward strand.
GACAAACCGGATGGGAGCCCAAAATGGCATCCAGCGCCCTGAACCACTTTGCTCCACTGCACACACTCTGATGTTTTGTCTATATTTATGGTTCATGTTTTAAAGTTTTACGCTCATGTGTTTTGTCTCCTCGTTTCTGCCAGATTACCTGTTTTCAGTCTGCCTCTGTCAGCAGTGCATGGTCTTGTGTGTACACTAATAAAAACTGAGTTAACAGAGATTATGTTCTGTAAATGTGACACACTGGACCTTTAAACATGCATGTCTGTGGATTTTGTCCCCTCCTCAGTCACACTTTTCAGGTCCAGTCAGGACAGGAGGATTGATTACAGCAGCCAATGACTCTCTCCCCACGTACACATGGCATGTGCACACTGTACTAAGCGGAACTTGAACTTATTCATTACATCATAGTTAGACCCACTTTCACCCAGACTGAATGAGCACATACTGTTTTCTAGTCTTTGCTCACTCTGGGTTGTTTCTTACACAGATGGTTCAATTTTCTGATAAAAAAACGTTGAGAAATAATCATTTAGTTTCTCCTTTGTCTGGATTTTTTTAAACTATGATAACACTCAAACTTTCTGAAATGAAGTGTGAGCAGACAGCTGGTTTGATTGGATGGTTGATCATAGTGAGACATTTCATGTGTTTCATGACAGCTGCATCAATGCTGTGACCTCATTGTAAGTTTTGATCTGTAGTTGTTCCACACCACGTGTTTGGGTTATATTCCCTAAATAATCATCATCCAACCACATAATCAGAACTCCTGTGGTCTATTTGAATGATATAATTTGACAGATTTCCCCCAAGTGATGAGTTACTGCTGTATCAATCAGAACTATGAAAAGGCTACACCCAGGAGAGGAGTCTTTATGGAACAGAGTGGGAACAAATTCCTATTCTAAGCAGACTAAATGATTAAAAGTCAGGATGACGGTGGACGGTGAGTGAAGGCTGGAGCTGCTCACCTTCAGGGAGTCCACGAGGTCCTCGACCAGGAAGAGGCGGCTCATCTGCTTCAGGGCTCGGTTGATGTAGGTCAGACTGGCGTCCACGTGCTTGCGGAAGGTCTCTGGGGGAATGCTGACATCCTTATCTATCAGTGATCTGCATAGTGGAAGGAGGAGGAAGGGGAGGAGAGGAAGGTGAGCACAAAATGAGGGTTAGCATCCAGGCTGAAAGTGCTGCAGGAAAACAGAGAACCAGGCTGCAATGAGAAGGAGGAGGAGGAACCTAACAGGAAGCCTTCAGTTTTTTTTTTTTAAAAGAGCAAAGCACAACACAAACTGACCATATAATCTGTGTCAGCTTCATGGAGTTGTTGATCAAGACCAACAATGATTGTTTGGGCAGGTCTACACATTTCTGACTTTCAAAGCTCTTGCACTCTCGGGAAGTCAGCATGATGTTTTGAAACTCAAGTGTCTGACGAGTTGTTTCAAAACTCAAAGAATTGAACAAACATGAAACTCTCAAATTTTTTTCACCTCAACTTTAGAATTTCTCCTGTTGCCTCAGGTTTTCATTTCCCTTTCCGACAAACTCAAACTCACTTCCTGCATGTTTTCCTGTTGTCTTGATAAAAAAAAAGTTGCCGCTTGGAAGCAACACCTCAGTCTGACACGACTCTATTATACTGATAGAATGTGTTGTAGTAATGTACACTACCATGACAGCGAAGGTAATTCCTCCCACACTTATTTATCATTTGTTTGTGATGCCACAGATTTGATTTGTCGGTGAGTGTTTGCTTTAATTAAAGATTCTACAGTAAAAATGTTCCATTATACTGATAAGTATGGAAGCTTTTTGTTTTTTTAATGCTATAATCTCAAGTTAATGAATTCATTATTGAATTATTTTGAGAAAATGTGATTTGTTAAAGATAAAGAGATGATCAACCCAATCAATAATCACAAGGAAACAAACTGTCCTCTTAATACTCTGAGATCGGGAGTGCATAGATGTTGTCTTGACAACTGTAGCAAAAATTGAACATAAAATTATCATGAGAAAAACAAGCTTTGTTATCTCGAGATAATGAAATAGTTGACACGTGATTTGATCTGAGATATCAGCATTAAAAAATAATAAATGCAAGCACAGCTGTCAGTGCTGAAATGGTTTGTTGGATTCAGCATCTGTGAGGATTTACAGCACTTCTGTTTTTTTATGATTCTAACTGATCATATTTGAAGTGTTTACCTTGAACTATGGGACATCTGTCTGTATTCAATGAACTACATTATTAATGGAATTGAAAATTAAAATCATATTTAGTTGTAGCTGTAACTTGGGAATGTGAATAGTCGTGAGTGAACCAAGAAAAATGACAACACAGCTTCCAAAGTGTTGTATTTCTTGGAGGTTCCAGCTGTTCAAGTTACAATTGTGCCTTTTATTATGCGTCTACTATGTCAACTTTCTTCTCTTCAGTTTCTGAATGATTTGGCTTACAGGCTTAATGAGCTTTGAGGAAGATTTAGTGTTGTGTCTTTGAAGAGGAGCCGTGTTCTGAACTCTATGAAACATTCCCTTAGGCTCCAACTTCACCATAAAAATTGTTCTATAAATAGGCAGAGGTTACATCAGGCAGTGCCATTCCTGACCTCTAACATTCTCAAACTTAGCGGTCTGTAAAGCTGCGTGTCGTTTTATGGTTTAAAACATCTGGCAGAGCGGAGCAGCAGCATGGCTCAGTGCATGGCAATAAGTTACATCTCAATCAATAATTTATCCCGCTTACATTATTCCAGATGACACGTACACCGTATCACATGAGTTTGGTTCTGAGTGCTGCAGGCTCTGGAGGAGCACGTGAGAACATCCCATAACATTTAGCGACTCGGCTAGCATTTCAAGTATGAATGTTAATTCACCTGCTATCACTTTACAGCCTGCCATGCTGTTCCTGCATTCCTCTGTGTACATTAAAGTCTGTGTAAAGTAAGAATAAACGTGTGTTCTGAGTTTGTCAGACCAAAGCAGAAAGTGTTATTAACCACCCAGCCAAATTTGAATGATTAAAAATATCAACAAGTTTATGAAATTAGGTGTCAAAATCAGGTAAAAATGAGTTCTCAGCTCTAGGGCTGTGGGGGCGTGTCCACTGAATGTGCTGAAGCCACGCCCACTCATGGGAGCAGTCAAGCAGCCATTTTGAAGTGACTGAAACATGTCAGATGAGTTCAGAAATGACATGACTAACTTTGAAACACTCTGAGCGAGATGAATTCATCTCTGTCTCTCTGCTAGGGGTGCAGGGGTATGCTCAGGGTGGCCTCAGCGTGTCATCGAGCCACCCTTTGAGGACCGCCCACAAAATCCTGGACTGAAAACTGGTGAAAAACAGTTTGAACCTCTAACTCCACATTTCAGTAATATATTGTTCAAAGTCTTTTCATGTTTTCAGCAACTATTTTCCAACATATTTAATGTATTTAGAAAGAAATCTCAGAATTGCCTTTACACCGACTAACTCTGATAAAATGTGAGTCGACTTAAGTATTAAGTGTCTGGAGAGGATCTGGTCTTACTTGAAGGGGTGTCCGTCACTGGACTTCTGCACGGCCTGGACGACAGACTTGTAGATGCGGAAGGTGATGGTGACACAGAGCAGGGCGAGCAGCAGGTAGGACACCACGCTGATGACGCTGAAGGCTGCTAGGGACAGAAGCAGCAACATAGACAGACCGAACACCAAGCCCGACTTCTTGGGGTCTCGCCAGTGGATCAGATCCTTAACTGCAGAGAGGTGGAAGGAAGGAGAGGGTTAGACCGATACTGGTCTGCTCACAGCTGGCCTACAATGAAACATCATGCTAATATCAAGTCAGTTTTATAAACCCGTTTCAAATAAAGGCCTGGTCCTCTCTGCAGCAGAGATTAATACAGGCCCCAGCCGCTACGTGAGAATTCATCATGTTGAGGCACTAACTACCAGTACAGATTGTTTGCAACTGGTTGCTTTAACAGAACATTTTTGCTATTGGCCTTGTAAAACATGAACATCCCCCATAAATCTTCGGTGGCATCTGCAGTTGAAAATAACTGAGGGGGTTGCTGTGGCTGCGTGTTTCTTGTTTGTATGCATGTCCTATGAGGAGTCGTGCATGCAGAAGTGATCGCCTCTATACAAGGTGGTTATGTAATGCTGGAACGGGTTGGCACTCTACAAACTGCCACTCCTTCCCTCTGCGTGGGGAAAAAAAGGGGGGGATTTAAAAAAAGGCCTTGTGTGGAGTGGTGGAGAGACCACGTGGTCTGATGCCTCAGGGACAGTTCAGGCCTCAGCGCTCCAGCTTCTTTAATGGGAACACACGTTATATAGGACCCACACCCACACCACACACACACACCCACCCACCCACACACACCACAGAAAAGTTTGCCGTAGTTTTCAGCCATTTGCTTTTCCGTAGGACGTTAACTTCCAAAAGACCTGTGTGGTTTCAGAAAGCTAGAGCCCTCACAGCTCTACTCTGACCGCAGCTCGAGTCTTTGGCCACATGGAATGCAGAGGGGATTTTAATTCCTTTAGATGTTTTCATGTTCCTGCCTGTGTCAGAGATGCCTTGTGTAAAATATGCAAATGTGCTCTACCAGAACATTAGAAACACCTTATGATATAACGCAGTAAAACACAGCACCACAACTGAGCCTCAAGACTGTCCACATTATTCAATAAACTGCAATCAAATGGTGGACTGCTTGAATTCTGCCATTAATGCTCACCTGTAGTTGGTAGATGCTTCAGCTTTATTATCTGTAATGGACATCTTTGTACTTACTCCTGTCTATCAACTCGTTCCTTCAACATCCGTTTCAAAAACTGTTCAGTGTCAAGCAACATCATCTGCTCTTTATATGGGCTGATGGTGCTAACGTTTGAAGATGTTATGGCCCAATGACACCAGCATTTACAACAGCTACATTTCAGACTGAAAGAGACTGATCAGTTTTTCTTTATTAAAAGATTGTTTTAATCATGTGAGTGGGCCACATTCATAAAGAATAACTGACTCCAACTGAACTGAACTGAAGACACTTGTCAAGGACTACGAAGAACCACAAACTTTTGTAAAATATTGTTTATACACAAAGTATGACTTTTGTAGTTAATCAATATATTGATAATTTATCCCTGTATGATTAGTTTTGTTTGCACATATGTAGTGTGTACATATTGTATTATTTTTGTTCTGCTGACCAAGAGCGATCTTAACTATTCAGTTTAATTAGCACCAAATCATAATAATGTCATTATCTCATGAGACTTTCCATACAGAGCAGGTCTAGACTGTACTCTTTATAATATTATTTACAGAGACTCAACAATTCACACTGTGAGCAAGCACTTGGCGACAGTAGCAAGGAAAAACTTTGTTTAAGAAGCAGAACCCAGTTCATGGTGGACAACAAAAAGAGACAGCAAAGACAATCAGGCAGTTATGAGACGGAGTTAGAGATAAAATATTTGTCTTGAATAAATTGTTTTAAATTATTGTGTAGTTCATGACAGAGCTAGCTTGAAGTGCTATTTCCAGCTCGGTTAAGTGTTATGACCAGTTACAATAGTCCTACTAGCCCTGTGGTCACTACATCACGAGCTTCCAAGGACGAGCAAATGCATACTTTCTACACTGTGAACGATAGTTCAGCTGAACTCACTCAATGCACTCAACAATATATGGCAATAATCAAAACTCACGTATTAATGCAGCTACTTTCTGGCACCATATTAAATATGATCTGACGTACTGTGTCTGACGCCTTTACAATAGACCTTTTTTTCCCCAGCAGCCACTTTGACATGTAATAGTAGGGTCAGCAGGTGTTACCAATGATACTAATTAGGGTTCTGTTCCGTTTAGTGCAGTAGAGACTTTCCAGTGAGCTAACATGCAGCACCCTGACTCTGCTTGACCTGAATGGAATGGAACCTTAATTATTATCATTGTGTTTATCTACTAGTTCATGTCAAAATGGCTGCTGGGAAAAGGTCTATTAGCAGCAGTTACTGTGTTTAGATAAACTGATAGCGCTCTGCATGCCAGGAGCTGAACCTGTTTACGAGAATGTGAGAGGACAGCAGCAGCAGTAGCACTGTTGTGGGGCTCAGACAGGAACACAGACAGAGCTCTATTGTTCCTGGTTCTGTCTGTTGAACCTGCAAAGTGACATTAGAACTGCAGGACAATACAGTTTTTCACCTGTCATGAGTTGAACCACATTCGGTCAAAGTGGATTCATGAAAAAAAACACACCAAACAGCACAGCGGTCGAGCTGGAAACAAAGTTAAGTCCCCTCCGGAGATGTAATGTTTTCATGCGACAGTAACAATGAGTGGGGTTTCCTCGCCCTGCACTGCAGGGGTGTGTTCATCCTCCCAGCATGCTTTGCTGCCGGTACCCACAGGGAGGCAGCCAGAGCTCGGCAGCCCTCGTTCATTATCTCCCTCTGTCTCTCTTTCACCCTCTGTCCCTAGCTCTCTCACCCTCGCTCCACTCTGCTGAGGTCCCAGTGGCTGCTTAGGTGCAGTGGCCTGCTTTCAATGTGCTGCTCTTAAAGACACACACACGCGATTATAAGTGACAATTCAAAGTGAGAAGTATGAAAAGGTGTGCACAAACCCCTTCCGGGACTTATTTCAATAGACATGATCACTTCAGTCTGCTGGTTATGATTCTGAAACACTGCAGCAGAAACAAAAGCTTTACTTCTGCAAGTGTTGCATATGTTAAACAGTGAATACATCCATAGGCATGCCTTGTGTCATCTGTTATTGTGTCTGTCTGGGCACAGTCATGCTGCATATAACATTCAGAATTAGGACCAATGTCCCCTCTGAACTGGTAGGTGAGCCACAAAACATGATCCATTATCACACCAAATATCCTGTCAATAAATGTTCCACTGGTTTGGTGAAATACAGACGATAAAAGCAGTCCAATCAATTAGTCAATCAACAGAAAATGAATCAGCAAAAGTCCAATCCTTCTACAGCTCTTTGGGTTTTGGAAACATTTGAAGACGTACTCTTTATAATATTACTTTCAGAGACCCACCAATGCCCACCATGAGCAAGCACTTGGTGACAGTAGCAAGGAAAAACTTCCTTCAAGAGGCAGAAACAACATGGACTCTGGGAACTTTTGAAAGTAATAATTGACAATTTTATGAAATTTTATAATAATTATAGTAATCAAATGACAAAATATTCAGATGTTTAAATCATATTATTGTTAATTTCAGACCCCATTTAGTCAACTGAGGCCTGTGTGAGTTTTTTTTCTTTTATTAAGACAACAGTTGGTCTAACAAAATCATCAGAGAGGATGCAGCATGAGCATTTTCTCTGGCAACACCGAGACAATGGAAGCTAGATACATTATGAGCAGTGCAAACTATAACTGTTCAATAAGATTTTATTTTACAAACCATTAGTCAACCATGCTTCATCTTTTATGTGACCCCATTAAATCCTGATTGCCTCTGACTAAAAACAGGATAATAACGTAACAAACAAGACGTTACAGGTCCATGTCAGATAGTGGTACGGCTGGATTCAAGTATTTACAGGTGCCTTTCTGCCACCTTGCGAATGTTCACACGGAGGATTAAGACAAATCTGAACACAAATGAACTGCTTGGTTTAAACTAATCTTCAAAGCCTTCACAACAAGTCTGGCCTTAAAACTCGGCCACAAAGAACAGTAGAGAATCACTTTCGGCTGCCACCATGTGGATTAGGTGGTGTCTGATAGGTAGAAGTTTTGGGAAAAAAAAAAAAAAAGGAGTGGGGAGGGTGGTAATACAGCAAGTGTCAAGCATATCCAGTATGACAACAGGCACACCAGCTGAAACAAACTCGCCTAGCCAAATGTACCCCGCCTAATAACCTACTGAGTTGTGGAGCAGCACTGCAGAGAAACACTAAAATAGCACAAGCCTGTGGCTGGAGGGGGAGGATTCAACAACACAGGCTCATCTACAGAACACGACACAAAACAGAGCTTTCTCTTCAACATAAAGTCGTTAATATCACAATTAGGAAACAATTACATTATGTGCACTGCTAACAAGCTTCACAGAACTGACATAACAGCTTTAAGATGAAGCTCAACTGACTGACAAACTGACTGACATTTCCACTCTGTCTGTTCTGCACACGTTCCTCTAGTTTCTGGTTGCTAGATCTCCAGCACTCTAACCTAGAGAGTTGGCACACCAGAGGACAAAGTATTCAACACATGTAGACATACCACTGACTGTGTCAGGATAACTGTCTGCATACCAGCCTCTGTGCATACGTGTGGGGAACGGAGATCATGTTTGCAGGGGATGGGGGGGCACTGCAGAACGGGCTGCTGTAGCTCCTGAAAAATAACACCTTCCAGTTCTTTGCCCTTGCTCTGATCAACTTTTTTTGAAGAGTATACAAAATAATCATGGAAATAAGCTGTAATGCATAGAAACAGGCTGGTTTATAGCAGCTCTCGCTTGTTTTTACAGGAAAAATGATAGCTAAACCTGGATGAAGAACAGAGGATTGCTCAAAGACCTGACAGCAAAGTCATTCCCCAAGATGGCATCTTGCCTGAAACCGAAGTATGAATCACGGCACCAAAATAATTTGCACATTGGTGGCCTTAGCATATGCAATTATTTTGCATCACTTGGTTTTTTGTGCCATGCCTCGTCATCATGACATGGACTTCACTGAGTGTGCTGTGGAAAGTTGCATCAAGGCAGAAACCCGACCCTGGGGATTGACTGTAACCCGTGACTTCCAAGCTTCTTGCAAGCCAACACTTGGGCACCATATTTAAACCCCCACCCTCTCTGTCAGTGGACCACTGCCGAGCTATAAAGGACAGAGGGCAGGAGAGGGTCAAAAGCGCATATGGAGTGGGGATCACTACACCGTATGCAGCTTATACAATGTCCATATAGCAGACTACACTGCGGCTTGGCTATAATCTCTGACAACTGCAGGATCTACAGCTTTAGTATACTGACAAGCCCCTATGACTTTGGATTGTAGCTTAATGGATATGTAACCCACTACTTGATACAAGCTGCCCCTCAAGAATGTGATTGGGGGTGAGCAATACCTTATTCAATAATATCAACATTATCGTAACTTTAAAATGCCATTTGGCAATGATAATGCTAATGATCATCTCAATTGACAAACAACCAGCCTTCATTCAATTCTAAGTGGTTTAGTTTTAAAAAAAAAAGTGTGACTAGTAACGGTAAACTCTGCTCAACTAAAGTTCTTTTGATCGACAGCTCAACAACTTGGTCTGCAAATATTGTCAGCAGATGTTCGTTTAAAACAGAAGTATAGTTAAAATATATAAATAAGTAGAAGTAAATTACTGTACTTCTACTTATTTGGAGTGGTTTCTAATCTGACTCTCCAGTGGATAAACCATTGTATCTTGATAATGTGGCTTTGGCTTGGTTGGGTGCACCATCAAAAGCAAAAAGCACAGGTGACAGATAAGATTGTGCCCATAGAAAAACTCACTAGCAATCTGTGATAGGACGAATGCACTGCTTGTGAAATCTTAGCAACAGACAATAATGCACTGGCAATGATGTTTCAAAACTCACAATGTGCTTAGCACAACTAATTAGTAATGTGCATGTGTGCTCAGGTGAGAAAATAAACAGGATCTGAAACTTTGAACCATGTCTTGCAAGCGTACTTCCTTCACCTTTTTCGCATGTACAACCAGGAGCAAGAACAAGAATGCCTTCAAAAGGATACTGTATGAAAGTGTGTGTGTGGCCTTTAAGAATATGCATAAACACCTGAATTTAGCCAAAGCCATATGCTCTATGAGTACAACTCTGTGCCATGTTGATAGGTCAGAAGAAGTGGCTACTATGTATTAAAGTGTAAACTACAGACCACAGACCAAAATAAGGAGATGTCTGGGAAGAGGTCTGTCTAGAATTACCAAATCAAATCTTTTTTCCCTCCATAAAGCCTATTCCTACATGTAATGTAAACAAAGAAGCACTTCAGAGCAGACAGAAACAAGGTGCCTCTGAGGTGACTGCGTGAGGTTAGCAGGCCTACTGCCAAGAAGGAAGAGGTGTTACCTGATAAGTGGGTTAGTATTGCTGTCAAGACATGCTCAGCAAGATGATAAGCTTCAGCCACCCATTCGTCGATGGCTTCTACCTCTTTGGAATACGTGCTGTCAAACACAAGGTTGGTTTGGGAACATGGAGGAGTAGGAACTGAGGTAAATGAAGACTGTTGTATAGAGGCTGCATTGGGGTTAACATTGTCCTGGTCGCGAGACACCACTTCTTCCTCCTCTTCTTGACTGCTACCCAGCTCTTTGAGAGCACTGATGGTAAGCTGCTCTTGTTCAAGATCCATCACCATGGTTGGAGGGGACTGGGAGGTAGGCAAACCAGTTTTGCAGAGCTCGTTCTTGGAGGTAATGCCTTGGTGTGCATTGTCAAGTTCTTCATCCTGCTTTGATTTCAGGCACTCTCGCATGAACTCCACAAAGCTATCTGTAGGCTCAGAAACTGAGCTGTCAGTGTGAATGCTGTCTGGGCTGCTTGTTGTATCAGGTACTTTAGTGTCCTGCTGGATCTTTGAGTCAATTTTGTTTTCTGGGCGGGAGCTGCTATTGGCCATGTTATCTGTAACAATGTTGGTGGTCGTTTTTTTATTGAAATCTTGTTCATTGGTGCTGCTTAGCGCCTCACTTTGGAAAGAGGAATATGGGTCTTGTGGATAATCTTGCTTGGGGAAGGCTTCATCATCATTCACTGAAGTGAAATCTTCCATAGTTTGACTGTCCTGAGGATCATTTTGTGTAGTACATGCGTTCAGTGTTTCGACACGGATATGAGAAGGATCAGAAAGAAACCGCTCCTTAGCATTGTTTAGCCCTTTGTCATCAATGTCATCCAAGGGACAGGATGCATCATAATCATAATCAAATGATTGTCTGTCATAGATATCATCTTGCATAAAGCCAGTTTTAGAAATGGGGCCCCCCTCCATATAAGCATCTTTTGCAGCCGTGTTGCTCTTTTCATCCACACTGGATTGGGTGTAATGAGTTGGTTGCATGAGTGAAAGATCCGTCTTGCAAGGTTTGACCAGGATATCTTGTGCTTCGTCTGACCACTCGTCGTCGTTGTCTGGGAAGTCCACTTCTTCATTTGTGACGATGAAAAGGGAGGGTTCATCATTGACTTTATTGGAAGAGGTCTGCGATGTTTCAGATTGTGCTTGGGTACAATCAGAGGCCAAGTCTTTTGAATCGGTTTGATTGGGTAGGGCCTCGGGTTTTGATGCTGATTCCTGATGGACTGTTTCAGGAAGAGATTTGAGCATGCTGTGTTTAGGAGAGTATTCAGCATCAGAGTCGACAGGAGAGGATGGAGGAGAGTAGCCTTCCATGAATTCAGTCTCTAAGGGGCGTGTCTTGGGTGGTTCATCTTCCTCTCCTTCAAGCTCCATTTCCATCTCCTCTTCACTGTAATTTGGCTCATCAGTTTCAATAACATTGATTGTTGGAACCTGCATTAACTTCCTCTCGGATCTTGGTGGAGGAGTCACTTTTTCCTCATCGGGAAGAATCTGAGCTGCAGGAGCAGGGGTAGAGGTAGGATCATTTGAAATGGCTGAGCCAGAAGATGGAGGAGGAACAGAGACACCATCTTCAATGACAGTATCATCCGACTCTCCTGAGCTATCTGCTTCACTTGCCTCTGGGGGCTCCAGATCTCCAGTCCAAGTGGACTTCTTTTCATCTAATACATTCTGTTTAACATCTGTGTCAACTGGTGGGAAGACAGTAGGAGATGGGGAGCCAAAGCCTGCAGGAGGCGCAGGTGAAGCTGGAAGCACTGAATTGAGATTTGATGGAGGCTGGACACCTGATTTCTCCTGCTGATCCCACATATAGGCTGTTGGCAAAAAGCTCAGGTCAAACTCAGACTCTTCCTCAACACTTTCCTGTTTCTGTGCATTACTGAACTCATCCTTCAGTTCTGACGCTTCAACAGGAGTATCCATGAAAGCATCAGGGACACCAGCAAAGGCCGCAGGAGCATCAGGTATAACTATGTCAGTCTCCTTCTCTGCCTTTGATGAAACATTGTCTGATGCCAGGGTGCCTTTAATTAAATCTACAGCATCAAAGTCTGGCACTGGAGGTAAATGAGCCTTCATCCATTCTTCTGTTTCTTCAAATTCAGTCACTTGTCTTAAATCTCCAAGTACTTCAAAGGGAGATTCTGGTGACTCCTGATCAGCAGAACCTCCTCTTTTCTGCACGGTTGGCGCAACTTTCTCAGTGGGAGATTTTTGGGTTTCAATGGGATGTTTTGAGAATTCAGTGGGACATTTTGGTGTCTCAGTGGTACATTTTTCTTGATTTTGGTGTCTCAGTGGGAGATTTTGGGGTCTCAGTGGGAGATTTTGGGGTCTCAATGGGATATTTTGGGGTCTCAGTGGGAGATTTCTCATGGTGGCGGTCTCTGAAATGAGACAAACCTCCTTCGCTTCTAAAATCGGGTTCCTTCTTTTTGGCAGCAAGTGCTTCCAGTGCTTTTATTCGTTCCGAAACAGGTGATGTCTTTATTGGTGAATCTGGTTGTCCATCTGGCGGCCCTGCTTCACTCCCGTAATTACCAGGGGTGAATGAGCCAGGTTGAGAAGGAAAGCGAAGAGATGTCGCTACACCTTCACAGGGCTTGTCGGAGCCCAGGACCACTCTTTTGTCTGCATCGCCATGCATGAAGAATGACAGCGAAGAGAAAAAAGGAGGGGAGGTCATATAAATCACAGACACTAAACTCCCATGCACTTCTAATAATATTCAGCGAGGCCTTAAAGTCGCAGCCCAAGCATTCATGCACTGCATCATGGAAATGTATGGCAGATTCATATAATGGATGGGATCTTCATCTTTTGCATGCTGCTCTTAACTACTTTACTACTACTTTTATCAGGCGGCACTTAGTATGGAACATAAATTATCTAAATGATCAAATGAAGCAGCAAAACAAATTAAATCTGTGTGGGTATGGTGACTGCATGTCAGTTGCAATTTGTATAGCAAGTCTTATGACTTGCTATAGCCTTGAAGGCTTGGAAGCAGTTTCTTTTTGATAGTGTTTGTCTGACTGCTTGTTTGTGAACAGTGAAAACTCAGTGAGAACAGAATTGATTAATGCATTGTTCGGTCACTGCTACATTTGAAACACATGCGCCTGAATATGGTGATTGTGTATGACCATATTTGATGTTTCATCTTTCCCAAAAAGAATCAAGTCAAGTCAAACATACAACCGTCTCAACCATTCTTCCTTTAGTTTCATGGAATCTGAGCTTTGGCTAAAGCCTAGAGTTGTTCCGATTCCGATACCAGTATCGGAAATTGCTCCGATCCGATACCACGTAATTTATTAAATTAGTAATCTATTTACTGGTTAGCTCCGTTAAGCTCTGGCACAGTTCTTCTTTGCCGCTCTTAAAACAGTGGCGCTGTGCTGCAACCTGCAGCCCGCTGTTTGACTAGGACGAGTTGATCATGTGACACAGACACAACAGACTGTCAGAGCCGGTTGACGCGAGGCTTGGAGCTAAGCTAACTAGCAGCTTACTAGCACTAGCATATCATGTCAGCGGTGAGGCAGTACTTCACGCTGGATGCTCCCACCAGTAACGCGCGTGGGAGCATCCACGTGTTCAGACATGGACAGGCAAACCGGCAACCGGTGGTGGGGGAGTGCGATGGCGGGGGGTGAGGGGAGCTGAGGTGGGTTGCCGTGGGCGTGTCTATACCTGCTGAATGTAACCGCTGTGAAACAATCAGGAAATAACTTTTTATTTCAATGATTAATAACAGCTTTATTGAGGCCAGCGCTCGCTCTCTGTTATTGTTACTCTGTCTCTCTACCAAAGCGCTCTCTCTCTCTAATCATCGAACACAAATCAAATTAAACTTCTTCGTGTCACTATTTTGCGGCGTAAATTGCGAAACAGGCTCAGATTTAGAAGCTGGTACATGAAATAAACAAAGTGAGAACACACACAGGTAGATTATCAGAGTTTAGTCCGTGAATCCACCTGGGTAGTCTCTGATAAAAGACTGCAACATGCAACATATGCAAAGATGTGGCTGCACTTTCATTTTTTTTTATTTTTTATAATTATTCCTAGATTTAATTAGTCAAATTGCATTTGCACTACTGCTTTTATACTGTTCTATTTAAAAATAAATGGCTTGAATTTGCTGTATTTATTCATGTTTTACAAAGGGTTTAACCTGAGCCAGGCCTTACCACAATGATAATCATATCACAAGTCATGCAGGCGTAGTATGACATTTTTTTAATAACATACTGGTATCGGATCGGTACTCGGTATTGGCCAATACCCACAGCACAAGTATCGGAATCGGTATCGGGAGGGAAAAAATGGTATTGGAACATCTCTACTAAAGCCCCAAATCTTTTTTTTGGTTATGTGTGTAAAGGTGTGTTCCATTTTCTAGGAAACTGATTACATAACTACTTCCATACAATATTCCTTTCATGGAAAAGCCCACGTCAATTTTATAGAAAGCACACTACACACAGTAGGTTGTAACTTCTAACAATTTCATGAGAGCTGCTCGTGACTATACAAGACACTTCAACAGAGAACACCATGCAATGACACAAAACTTAAGTAAAAACAGGGATGAGATGAGAGGCACCTCAAAAAACAAGCCAAAAGGTCAGAAACATAAAAGTTGCCTGTACTTAAAATAATGTATTAGAATTCATTTAAAAGATTTTTTGTAAAATTGTGTAAATGAGTAGCTTAGCTGCAATGACTTTTTGTCATAGATATCCATACAAAACAAATGACTAACGCTATAAAGACAATTTCTTGAGTATCCCGAAAGTTCCCGACAAAGTATCAGGCTGTTTTGTTGCATAAAGCTTCTGGCTTGGTTGAGTTTAGTTATATTCTATGTAGTCTATGTGATTTATCTTCTAGAAATGTGTTTTTGCAGTAGGAAGAGCGAAGAAGACAAAGCACGGGTAATGCGTTGCATTAGCCTGGCAAACTAATAATCAATAATGAATCATACGGGTCAAGTTCAGGTCTCAAATTTGGCAGTACCAGTCGGGTTTAGTCAGGTCCGGTCCTAAACACACGGGTATGGGCCGGGTTCGGGTGCCGGTTTTAACCCATGCGGAATGCGAATGTGGACTGCTGACATAAGCAACACCCACTGGCTGCAATTCTGCTGTCTCTCTCACTGCTCCATTACAAAACGCCGGCAAACAAGGTCTGACCTAACCAACAAGCTACATGCCAACAATAGACACATTTGATACAGTTTAGCTGCGCAAGACATTAGCCAAGTGCAGAGTGCTGCTCAATAGCATTTAGCTTCCCCAGCAGTACTTTCAACAAAGGCTGTGTGCCTTATTGCAAGATCATTGTTGAACATTGAACATCGCTGTGGTCAGTTATTTGCTAAAGAAATGCACATTTGTTAACTGCTTATTACAACATCATCAAAATGATGTAATGTTCTATACAAAACCTGCCAAGAGTTAGATAATACTGCTGTCCCTGTTGGTTAATTAGGTCATTTAAACTGCACCATTTCTTCAGCCACAAAGTTAAGGCTTTTACCGTCACTATGATGGCAGGGCCCCCCACCCACGCCATGTGGCCCCACAGCTATCCTGGAGGCCACAGAGATCTAAAGATGTTCGAAGCAACTGTTCCAACAATCACATGATCACTAGGCACCAACAGTCTGCTATGTCATTTTCAACACCCAAGCCATCATGACAGGGAATTGGCAGCTATATTGGGAAATTAACATCAGCTGCCCAGCACAACCTGAGCATGCCGACCTATCAATGACCATCATTTAACCACTAGTTTTGTCTAGTTGAAGCAGTTCAAGTGAACCTTGAGACGTTAACTGTGTTGTGAGCATGATCCCATGACCCCACCCCTCCTCTCCTCTGCCCTGACACTGTATAGACACAGACTTTTCCACTGATGCCCAAATGACTGGTCCACTTTGTCTTGGATGGGACTGCCACCTCCCCTGCGCCACAATACAATGCCTTGTTCAAACTAGGCCACATGAATGGACTTTTCCATCTCGCCAACAGTGTTGTAGTCCTTTGGCTCCATACTAGTAAACAAATTCCAAAACAGCTAGTGCTCTGAAAATATATCCACTGATGTCAGGCAGAGCTGGGGCTACTTGTTTTGAACCTTTGTGGACTTCGAGACACTATAACTCAGTGACTCTATATACATAGGTTAGATAAAGCTGTCAACAACTCTGCTTTGTAATAGGCCACTAATCATGTATCATCTGCCAGATTAGGCCTCAGTGCCTTCCATGTCTGATTTATGTGATCAGCTCTCTGCAGTAACGGGAGTTGAGTTTTGTTTGTTACAATTGTCAAAATACATTTTTGACCTTGGGTTGCGAAAAAAGCTCAGAAAAGAACAGAAGCTGAGATTACTGTGTCACAAATCCTATACAAATAACATTTTAGTTAAGTATCCTGTCTTCAACAATAAATGTATTCACATTGAAACTGCAGGCATTGATTTTCTTGTCAAACACTGTAGTGCATAAGCTAAGTCAGGTATCCTTGCTGAGAAGTAGATGAGTCAGTAAGAGTTCAAATTCCACAGGGTGTAGTCAGGTCCTGTCAATGCTCATTTAGAGTGAATAGGTTGGATGCTTGTGACATAAGTGTGTAATGGTAACTTGCAGCTCATGAAATCATCTGCCCTAATTTATATCTATCCTAAAACTATTTAACAAACACTACTTGGACAGTATTGGTTCACACAAGTATAGACTTCTAACACTGATCAAAGTCACAGCACATAAAGAATCTGAACAAAAAGCAGAACTGCTCAAAGAAAACCTACTTTTTAATGTTTAAGCAGGGATGTGAGACATGCACAAAGCCTACGAAGCTAGAAGCAGATAGTGGGGTGGAGGGCAAGTGAGCAGCCACAGGCAATGGTAGGCCCACGCTGCTGGGCGGTGGATGATATCTCCAGTGCCACTCATCCTCCTGGGCCCAGTTGCTACTGGAGCTGAGGGGGGGGGGTTTAGATACTAGGGCAGCAGGAAGGTAGGACCACCCCTCCGGGACACCAACCTGATCCATTTTTAGGTTTATGCTCTTGTGCGCACAATGTGAACTTGAACTTCTCTGCTTTCTTAAAATAAGGTGGCAATCTTGGGATTATCTTGAACCTACAGTGAGTGCTGCTGACCTAAATAATGCTCGCTAGCAGGCGGTAAAGACTGAAATGGATCATTGTGAGCAGCTGCAGAGATGAGGTTTTGCAGGTCTAATTCTTGGTGTCTGTGAAGATAGTGGAGACGAAATCTGAAAGGGACTGGTTTTGAGTCATACTGATTGCTGGCAATTTCTGCCAATCTGATCAATCACCTCCACTGAGGGACATTATTCAAAATGTAGCACGTAAAAATCTCTATAAGGTCTGTTGGCTCAAACTATAGCTATGCACAGCTGCATTTCCTGCAGACCTAACAATACACTAACAATGAAACCTGTCAATAGGTCAAGATGGTTATTTACAGCATTAGCTCGAAAGGTTTCATCTCAAGTTGCAGTGGGGGTTGGGGCGGGGAAGAAAACTACCAATGCCATATGTCATTGAAAACAGGAGTAGCTATGCTGTTTGGATAACTTACAATTAGTGAGGCAACTGACGGTCAGCAGCATTGGAAACAGATGGAATAGCATGACAAGGTTTGTCAGAGGAGGGGTGGGTAAAGATCGGGCTTGCTGGGGAAAGGAGGAGCTGGGGGTTAGGACTGGTATTCACTATGTTGTTGGTTTTCTTTGCAGGTTTGTTCTATTTTTATTGGACTCTTGCGAGCAGGAGAGGGGCACTAGAAAGAGGGATGAAGTAGAGCAGTACAGCAGCAGGCCAGCGAGAGAGTACAGGACAGAGGGAGAGAGCAGGCGAGCAGCGTAAGAGAACCATACACTTGCCTTGAGGAGACTGAATGAGAGATACAGGCGAAGAGGAAAGAAAGGAATCTGAAAAAATAAAGGACAGAAGAATGATCATCCTAGAAGAAGTAGTAACCAACTCTAACCACTGTACCCATCCAAATAAAGACATTAGAATGAAGAGAAAACAAGATTTGACTTATCCAGCCTTAACAACTCTACATGCTATACAAAAACTCCTTCAAATACAGACCAGGAAATAGCAATATTAACAGAGATGGCCCATGCATATGTTGTCATGGTTTACTTCAGGAAACCTACCATAACTTTAACACATGCACTTATATTTGCTACGCAGGCAAGACAAAAAGGCACTTCTCACTTTGCTTTAGTGTTGCTTTGAGCAAATTAAAGCGCTTCCTACAACCTAAAGACAGACCGCTGTTTCTTTTTCAGTACTTCTTAGTTAATGCTGCTACAACATAGAAAGATATTTCAGACAACAGTTTGTCGGTTGCCAGCTCCATAAACTGTTCTCCCAGTTTGGTGTGGAAGAACTTCACTGGCCTGCACACCACCCTGACGTCAACCCCCCATCTAACACCTGTGGGATGAACTGGAACACTGACTGCGAGCCAGGTCGTCACCCCAACATCACTGAGGCTCTTGTGACTGAAAGGGAGCGAATCCCAACAGCCAGGTTCAACATTTAAACTGAAACCAGAGTAATGGAGGCTGGAACGTTAGGATCTGCGTTACTTCTGTGGTGTAACCGCAAATATTTCTATCTCCTGTTTGCTGACATTACATCTTGCCTTCAGAATAGAGTCTCCATCAAGTTAAGAGTTCACATTGCATTCTCCTTTGTCCTCAGAAAGGCTGGGAACGCCAGGAGAGAAATGTAAGGACTGCAGACGTGAGAGTTTCAGGTTTACCAAGGGAGGTGTGGCATCTCCCTTCATGGAGTTTGTACAGGCTGGGCAGGTTGGGGTTGGTGTGCCCTTGTGGTGCAACATTCCTTGTGTCAGATTCATACGACTGTTAGCATCTCAGCGCACCACACCTTCACTTTTTAACAACAATGCATGCTCTGAATCTCAACTGGTATTTCCACGTTTGTCGGAGGTAAATTGGTGAGAGCAGGCTGCAAAAAGAAAATAGCCGCTCAAATAAATTCAAAAATGAAATTAAAAATATGACCATTCACATCCAATTCAAATGCATGCAGAAATGTAAGAAATTAAACATGGCATCAGATCATCTGAAGAATTTTAGAATCACACTTTCACCACTGACGCAACTGCACATATGTCTCATGTCTATATCAGGTTATGTCACAATAAAAAAGGCTGTTGTAAAGGAAACAGGTGTTTTCTGTTGGAATCTGCCTGATGTTAAACTACGGAAAGAAAACCAAAAACACTCCAACACACAGATCGAAAGAGAAGATAAAAGTGTGAAAGTGAATATATGAATGAAATGACAGAACAGAATAGAAATGAGTATAGCTGTCCGACTACGCAGCCAGAACAGGAGTACAAAGAAGCTGTTAGGTTAGTCTGCTTTAGAAAATATTTGAATAAACACTGAATCCTGATAGTCCACCTACAGATAGTTTATACTATTTTAACATGTTAAATATTTGGCTTTGTCTGTAGATGTTTATCAGATTATATGTGACAGGTCGTGAACACACCCTGACCAAACCTGAACCTGAACATGATTGTTGAATTTCAGCTAATGAGCTGTTGAAATGTTAGAAATGCACCATCTGAAGGTTTTTTGGAGGCATCGAACAAGCTGAAAACACAAGTTAGCATGTTAGCAAACAGTTTGCAATCCCAGACGACATGAAGCTTTAGTAGAATTCCAATGTTGCTGTTTCTAGACTATGTATGAGTATGTTCATTCTCCTTTAAGCTCTGGCTTCTACCAACTCCTGCTTAGATGCTCCACTTTCTTCAGCTGGTGGTCGCCAGCTTGTGTCTGGCTGCCGATTGGTGCTTGACGAGAGGCGTGTAGTCAGTTTACAAGAGCTTTTTTGGCTGCTGGAAACAAGGCAGGGGAGATCAGAGTATGTGTGCCGTACAAGCAAAGATGATGAGCTAGAAGGGGTTGAAAGTCTCTGTAGAGCTGAGGGGTGGGCTGCAGAGTTGGTGATAATTCTCTGTGGATTTGTCACTACAAGAGTCCCCTTTCATACACACATCACTGCATCTATAGTTACTATATAGAAAATATTGATTAATGCAGCTTTAAGCTATGTCCAATTACAGAAATGATCAGTTTGGAGTCAGACTGCTGTCGTGAGGCTACATTCCAAACACCACAGTAAAAGCTGTCACCGGCAGACATGAGTTGGAACTGCCACTGTGGGCCGGAGGGTACTTTGGCTCGTCTCTTAGTGGAATTGATGGTGCAAGGCGGGTCTGCTGCAATGCCTGCTAGCAATGCTCTGGTGCTCCAGCTATCCTGTGCAGTCCACCCCTGAGGGCTATCTGATTGCCTCTGTGACCTCGGTGATATGGTCCGTTCCAGCAGGGAGTGGAGGGAGGAGGCTGCCTTGGCAAGACGAGTGCCGAGAAAGAGAGGAGGCGGAAAGAACTCTGTGTTCCTTGAAGCTTTGCAAGTGTGTTTCACTTTCAACTGGTTAACAGTGAGCCCCCATCTTGATCAATGCATGGAAAGCATGTTTAAAACCAGAGTCCATTGAACCACACGTATGACAATCATAAAATAAGAAAATCATCCCCCTGCATGTAACATGTTCTAATTAGATTGCAGGTTTAAGAAGGCTAATCTAAGTAGCTAATGCTAGCTTTACCAAAATATTATGTAAACAGTTTTCTTCAGAGACAGTGAGGTGTGGTTTGATGCTGCAGCGATCTACAGTAACGTTAAACTGCTCATATTAGAACATTCCTCTGAGCAAATATGAGCACAGAGACAGCTGCAACATGAGCAGGAACTACAGTTATCAGTCAGTGTGCTGGGGATGACTGTACCGTGTGTCTGAGTGTGTAATGTTTAAAGTACGTTGTGATCGTCTTATTCCACGGCTTAACTTCCCCCTGAAAATCTGATGCAATGTACTTTGAGAAATGAGGTCCTCATTTTGAAGTGTGCCACTTCCTTTGTGACTCGTGCCACTCATCAGTGTGTAAGTCAAGTGGAATGGGCTCAGCTGCAGACTGGAGCTGGAGAGGCAGGGCCAGGGTCGGGCCTGGTAGGTCTGGTAGCTGTGACGTCCAAAGACTGAGAGATAGACCTAGTGTAGATTTATTATTATCATCATCATCATCATCATCATCATCATTATTCGTATTATTTTAGCTGATATGTGTCAGTATCAGTAACGTGGCACTATTTAAAGATACACATGAAGGGGTACTTTCACTTGTTTTTGGATCAACATTAAGTAACTGTCATTGCAAATCAACACTTCCTGTAGATTTTTCACATTAAAAGAAAGGAAAGGGCCAGATATCATTTAAGCCGTGGCAGGTTTTAAATCTGTCACTTATGGTGTCGAGTTTTTTGTGAATTTCCCGTAATTAAAAAAAAAGGAACAGTGGCACATTGGAAGGATTGGTGAATTAAAAACGTATTTCTGCTGTTGGACTGATGGAATTAGTGCTGCACAAATGTAAATCATGCTGAAAGACAAACGTAGTTTAGAATTAACAGCAGTTAAAACAGGAAGTCTGACTAAATATGATCAAATATACCTTTATAGTTCAGGAAAATTAGGCTGAAAGACATATTTCCAGTTCTACTGCTATTTGATATATTTGACCACTTCCTGACTTCTCTTCCTGTCCTTACCAGTCATTTCACTAATATTACATTGTCATTCTGCAGGTGCATCATTGAGAATGACTGTTCAAAGCAACACAGTGAACCACTTCGAACCTGTCTGTCTAAACACGGTCGAAAAAAACTGTTGACAGATTGATCCACGATACATGAATCAGCAGCATAGCTGTAGATGATTTATAATAACATCATTCTGTTGCTTTTATGTCTGTTGAACACTAAATCCAGACTTTTATTTTGTAGAAAAGCTGAAAAAGTGACTTCCACTGCCAGCCTCAACACGTGCTAGGGCTGAAAATATTTCCAAGTAGAAGCACATCTCCAAACATAGTCAATCCATATGGTGTGGATGTAGAGCAGGGCCCAAAGCCCATATTTTGAGGTGACTCAGCAGTGCTGTAATGACTAAGGTTTGTGGAAGGCAATATCTGTTATCTGTCATGGACGCTTGAAAAAAAAAAAAAAAAAAACAGCCATGCTCATTGTGAGTTTGGTCAGAAAACTATTTTTACAGACATGTTTTCTGTGTCGGCCTCAGAAATTATAGTCCCGGCTCTAGCAGAAGCTCATAAAAAAGCTATGCCTGAGTAGCTTATGGCACAGCTGAGTGAACCACCTCCTAAAGATATATGTTCATAAACCACAATACAAAACTCCCTGCATCAAATATTAATATTAAATCCAAAATTAGCATCTCATTGTAGCTTTTCTGAGACAAAGTCCATCCGTAATTGTTGATTTATAGGCTACATTATAATTCTAACAGATTAGGACTGAGTCATTGTTTTTCAGGTCATATTGTACATGACGTGACTCTAAACAGGCAAAGAATCATGGTGCTAATGCTTTCTGAGGTGAATTCATCTGTTTATTTTTGTGTTCTTGTTGATTTCTAGATATCTTTTTTATTTATATTTTGTCCTTCCCTCTCCTTTGTGATAATAACTTCAAATTGAACCTCAGGGAGACATCGCGGGCCACACCCTGCCACATCCAGTTGACGCCCATGACTACATGTGCTATGAGTCTTTAAAGCCTACAGTCCTTTTGATTAACGCGGCATAGCTTTGAGGGATTTTCAAATGGTTTGTGCTTGTAGTGGCTGATTGAGCCATGGAGATCAAATCTGTGCTTAACACACACACACACACACACACACACACACACACACACACACACACACACACACACACACACAGAGATGCTGAAGCTGCCACTCCCTTACACACAATAACCTGCCCATAAGGCCCCGGGAGACCACACTGCTCATTTATTTAATTATTTGTGTTATTATTGTTTATAAAACGACTAGTGAGCTGGGGGTGGTGACAGTTAGTAGACAGTAATGAATGACAGCAGTGAAGCATGATGTTTTGTTCTGTTAGCATTATTAAGACAGCGACACAAAAAGGGCAATGCGCCTTTAAGAGGTCCTCCCTTCATTGGCAGTTGCCCAGTAACAATGCATCTGCAGTGCAGAGCATCGCAGCATTTAGCGCCGATAACACTGAACACAAACCTTATTGTAAAAACACAGTCATGTAAAGTTCATTTACTGCTCAGCAAACATACGCAGTTCGTAGAGGATGACGTAAGACTTTATTAACAGTCTATAGGAAACAGATTTCAATCGGTTGACATGAAATTCAGGACGCATTTGAATAAAATGGCTCCTCATTTCTTGAATTATCCCCTAATCACGCAGTCATTTTTATAATAACTGCTTATTAGCTAGCAGTGTCCGCTGCTTAGCTACTGTTCAGTTAAATGTCTCGCCTCATGCTCTACGACACTGGCTACAGACCGAGCCTCCGCTTCATTGGCAGGACGACTCATACCTGACACATTCATAAAAGACGTTTTGTGTAAAGTTGTCGCCATACGAGGCAGCGGCGTGTACCAGGGGCACAGGCCGAAGCGACACACTGGGCATGACTGGTAATGTTGTAGCCGTGTGTCCGGATATGTTCGCTACCACAGGTGTTTCATATTATGACTGACACAGGCTTCAGCGACCAGCAGGCACATTAAAATACAGACAGAATAACACAGAGAGGACAATGGCTAACGTCACAGGTCCAAACTGAAGGAACGTTATTGCGTTATGGACTTGACGTAAAGCAATGAGACCATTAATATGCCTGGTAATAAAAACGAAAACACAAATTGTTTTTTAATTGCAACAGCAAAACGTTAAGTTAAAAATAATATTCAGTTAACTTATCTAACGTTAAGTCTATTTCTTACCGGACATCTTTGATTCTTTGGCAGCAGAATTTTGTCCATCGGCAAACCCTTGCGACGATGATATCTGGGCGGACTGAGTCATTGGATCCATTTTACTGTAGCTTCAAAACAACTGCACAAATGTCTGTCGTCTTAATTTAAATAGACTTATACTGTCCTTAAAAGGCGTATATGTCGTCTGACTTTCCTCAAATTTCCCCAAGAGCGGGACTCGGATCCGCACCTTAACGCAACGTCCGAGCGGCACTGAGAGCTGAGTGGAGATGGAGGGAACCAAGGCGGACTATGGAGGAGGGGGAAAAAAACATGTCGGCTTAAGATGCGTTCAATGGCTCCTCTTAGGCTCGTATATTTCGCACTCCAAATTCTGACGTTCAAGTATAATACAATAAAACCGTCAGATTATGCCGCCACTTGTTGAATTGTCCTCCGTGATCGAGGTCTTTTTAATCTATATTCCAGCTACTGTTGTATCGATTGATACTGCTAAATTGATTTACTGCTGATACAGCTAAATTGATTTTATAATTTTGTTGTGAAGTTCAAAGGCGCCATAGAAATGTTCGACAGCATTTGAAGGCAACAGAATCTTCCTGAACACAGACACCATGTTATACCTGCTCTCAACAAAAGTGGCTTCATTTCGCATTTCGGCCATTAGCTGTTATTTCTCTGCGAGGCGTGGTTGTATTATTATTTGCGTAAATTTTACACAAAATATTTCTACAATTTATTTTGGTGATAATGGTTGATTAAATTAATCAACTGGTGTGTTTTTGATCAATTTGTAACAAAGCCAGCTATAGTCCCAATAATAAATCTGTTTAAAATAATGAATTAAAGACGCAGTGGCAACATAGCTACAGTACAATTTTATACTCCTTCAAACAGTGTGTTTTCATGGTAGCATGTTTTCCATTATGTAATGGTTACCTTTGTTCCATTTTTTGCAATTCATCTCAAAACGGCTTCGTGCTGCCCTCTATTGGGCTGTTTACGAATAACATACTTTGAACTACATTTCCCAGCATTATATGAGAGGAAACCGTGTGGGGCAGCGTTTAAGATCTATATACACGGGGATGGACTTATCCACGTTCAAGTGCGCATGACAGCGACGTAGAGATCTGCGCTGTGACGCAAACGTAGAGGCTGGAAACACACTGCGAGTGATTTTCGGGCAGAGTGAAGTGCGCGGCAAAAGAAGGGGACACAAACAAAAACATGTGGCTGAGGCTGTGAGAAAACAGGTACTCTCTCTCTCACACACGGGTCAGATCTGACGTTATTAAGAGCCCAGAGTGGATCAGTGTTGCGGCATATTGTTGCGTTATATTTAGCGGGAGTGTTCGGAGGTTAAGCGTTATCTAAAAGTGGTGAGTTTAGCTAACTAGCAGCTCGTTAGCTTGTTAGCTGCTCGTTACAACAGCCTTCATTCAGCCAGATGCTCCCGAGCTGTTCGCCACAGTGTTGGTCACTTCATGGTTCGGGATGTTTCTCTAACTTACTTTATCGCGCTGAACTGTTTAACAACTTAGTATTCATTCAGCAAGCTAACGCTGATAGCATAAATGGCTAGCTAACGTTTACTTAACTTAGTAAAGTTAGCTAGTTAGCCTACGTCTGCCAACCGGGCTAGCAGATGAATTCATCTAACCGGGTATTTCGGTGTGTACTGATAGACTCTGAGCATTTGTGATGCCGTGGAGACATTTCGCCGTGTTAGCGGGAGTCACGGAGCTCGTAGAGCATCTTTTAGCAGCTCTGTATTGAATGTACGTATGTAGCGATGGGAGTGCCCCGCCCACCAAAGCGCCATACAAGCGGCATCGATGTAACCGGCATTATGCAACGAGCCAAGCCGCTCAGCCGTGGGTCAGTGTCCGGCTTTTATTTGTTTAGCGTGTCGCTGTCATTAAGAAAAAACAAAAAAACGCCGAGAATTATTATTGCTGTTATTTTTAACGCAATATTTATGAATGAATGAACGAACGTTTAAATACGCTGACTCAAGCGCGGTAAAATGCATGATACGAAATGTTGCTTTCCTTATCGGGAGAGGACACTTGTGTAACATGTACACGGTTTAATATTCAAAAGCTGTTTCTTACATCTGCAAAAGATCTACAGCAAGTAAACAAATGAAAAAAAATGATACAAAGTCACTAAGTTTATTTATATTTATATTTTCTGCCTTCTATTTGCAGCATTTTGCATTATGATCATTTGTTTTAAAGGGGAATTTTTAGGCAAATCACACATTTAAATGATAAGTTTGGTGATATTTGACTATTAAACTATACAATTGACCCTACTAACAAGTATTGTGTATGTACCCAAAGCCTGATGTGTCCTGACTCCATGTACACCACCCTCACTAGGGCACTAAATGTGGAATAATCTGCCACTGAAAGTAATCCCCAACAAATGCGCCACTTACTCTTGTTTGAATAAAAACTACAGCAGAACAGTCTGAGTCTTTTTAAAACTAAAACTATATTCGCAAGCTATTTTTAAAGATTTGCATCTTCAGTTAGAACCAATGAGCTTTGAGCAGAGAGTCACAGGCAGCAGGGAAAAGTCAGAAAGTATAGATTCATACTTTCTGCAGCGTCCGTGTGTGATATAGATGTGGAGGTGAACTGACTGCTCTGTTACTTTTTGTTCTGCAGGCGAGGAGAGCATCTGAGTTGACTGACAGTGGACATCATGGGTTTGCACTCAGCCCAGAAGAAGCACTTTCCCCTGCGGGGGATCGATGGTGTTGTTCAGCTGTTCGATGCTGAGCTTCGCAAGCCTGAACCTGATCTAGCCCTTCTCTCCCTGGTCCTGGGTTTTGTCGAACACTTCCTAGCTGTGAACCGAGTCATCCCCATAAATGTA
Source organism: Miichthys miiuy (assembly GCA_036365135.1). Taxonomy (NCBI): domain Eukaryota; kingdom Metazoa; phylum Chordata; class Actinopteri; family Sciaenidae; genus Miichthys; species Miichthys miiuy. The sequence goes on from CM071605.1 coordinate 2,544,724, forward strand.
CCAGGGGTCCGGTTTGAACCTCTGGAGCCAGACTGTCCCAACTCCTGCTTCCCCACGGTGGAGCTGGGCATGATTTCTGCACTGTATGAGCGCTTCACGGCTCAGATCCGCGGGGCCGTGGATCTGTCCCAGTACCGGAGGACTGGTGCAGGGTCCAGCAGGGAGCTGGTGAAGAAAGTGTCAGATGTGATCTGGAACAGTCTAAGTCGCTCTTACTTCAAGGACCGGGCCCACATCCAGTCCCTCTTCAGTCTCATCACTGGTACGACTTTACGAGTATTACAGTAAAAATAATTATTCAGAATTGTTATGTCAACTTTGAATGAATGATGTCAAAATGATGGAAATAATTCTTTGTCTCTTTAAACCAGGTACCAAACTGGACAGCTCCGGCGTTGCTTTTGCTGTGGTAGCAGCCTGCCAGGTTCTAGGTCTGAAGGACGTCCACCTGGCACTGTCCGAGGACCACGCCTGGGTGATTTTTGGCAAAAATGGCGAGGAGACGGCTGAGGTCACCTGGCACGGAAAGGGCAACGAGGACCGACGAGGACAAACAGTCACTGCAGGAGTCAGTGAGAAGGTAGAAAACCTACCTCCAGTTACCTGAAAGAGTGATGAAACACTCTCAGAGTGATAGTTTATTGAAGTGAGGCTACAGTAGACAGTGTTCAGTGCACACTGAAGACGGAGACAGACGTCCCGGCATAGAAGGACAGGGTCAGCCACGTTAAAAAAAAAAATCAATATCCATTTAACCTTGCTGTCTGACAGTTTGGCGCTACTTCATCTCAACTGTGTCGTATCACATCATATAGTTTAGGCAAACCTAAGCATTTAGTTTTGGACAGACAGACTAACTGCTGTGAACCTGCCCTGTGTTTGTCAGAGTTGGCTCTATCTGAAGGGCTCCTACATGAAATGTGACAGAAACATGGAGGTCGCCTTCATGGTTTGTGCCATCAACCCCTCACTGGACCTTCACACCGACAGCTCTGAGCTCCTGCAGCTACAACAGGTGAGCAGCGTCACTCAGAATGTACATCCGTTAAACACCACCTTAAACACACCACAGTTTTTCAGTTTCACTGCAGATGTTGGAGGAAGCGGTGACCTAAATGTCAGAGAGCCAGTGTAAAATGGAACCGTTTGACAGATGTACAGATATAAACTGAGAAATTCCCTTCATGCTTCTCTGTTGTCTTTCAGTGTGAGGCGTAAAATGTATTTTATCTACACAAACACCTCAAACCTGCCGTGATGTTTGGTAGTGATTACTGTCTGTAGAATGAATCTGGACAGACTACCCAAAAGAATTCTGGATCTCCTCTTTACTTTCACAGTTTGGAAAATGCCACTGCTAATCCCGACCATTTTCTAGAGCAGTGACGTGCTCGTAATATTTCACTTGGAAAATTCAGAATATAGTAATTATGTAAATGTCCTCAGGGTCGGTACAGCCACAGAGTCCTGTCACCACTCTGCTGCACTCACTTCCCCTGTTAACATAAATAATGTTTCCATTCGCTTCACAGCAGAGTGGTTCATAGGACATGACTCTGTTGCCCTGATGGAAACATTATATTCTTAATATATTATATTTAACTTGGGAATAAAAGTTTCGAATTAAGGTTTTTTTAAGGTAAATAAAGAGCCTCTATTTGAGAATGAGCATTAATTGTAAGGCCGCCTCTGTCAACTTGCTGGAAACTGTACAGCTCATCAGCCTTTGTTTGATCGTTTTTATGACGTGCCTGTGTTCCTCTCTTCCTCCCTCACTGAACAGAAACTCCTCTGGCTGCTGTATGACCGAGACGACCTGGACAGGTGAGAGTTTGTGTTGGTGAAGTTAACGAGAAATACAACCTCAATTTCAAGTTGGGGCGCTGCGTAAAATGTGAATAAAAACAGAACGCAATTATTTGAAAATGTCACGAACCCATATTTTATTCCCAGTAGAACATAAACAACATCATGTGTTCAAACTGAGACATTTAACATTTCATGGAAAATATTAGCTCATTTTGAAATTGATGGCAGCAACACATCTAAAAAAAAAAGTTGGAACAGGGCGATGTTCACCATTGTGTAGCGTCTAAACTTTTTTGGGATCGGGGTTGTAAATGGCCTGTCTACTATGAAGAGTGTGCTGTGTAAGCTTGCTAATTCGCACATCCTCCTCTTGTCCTGTCCTGTGTACCAGATATCCAATGGCCATGGGCACTCTGGCAGACCTTGAAGACCAGGATCCGATCCCAGGCAAGGAGAACCCTCTGAAAATTCACCTGAAGGTAAGACTTTAGTTCCACCAGCTCACACAGCACGATGTCTGGTAGGATGTGAAGAAATGTTTTAGTATGTTCTTCTATTTATATTTAACTATTTGTTTTAAAAGTATTCATGTATTATTAGTGAGTTGGTCATAATAAACACAGTACTGCACTTACCAAAATCTACCAGGAGGGGTCAGCTTGACTATTACTGCTTGTGTGTTTTCCACTAGCTTCCATGTATGAACAAGATGTCACTGTGCTTTTCTGCCTCTGAGTTGATGTTAACGTGCCAGCAGAGTTTCTGAGTGTGGTACAGATGTTTCTCAGATATTTTCACAGATCATGAGAGCCTGATGTTTAATATGAAGTCTTTTTCCCTCTTTCTGCCCTCGCTCTCTCTCTCTCTCAGGCTGTGAGTTCTGCTCAGAAGCACTACAACAACGAGCACATCTACCCCTACATGTACCTGGCCGGTTTCCACTACAGACACAGGAACGTGCGGGAGGCTCTGCGGGCGTGGGCCGAGGCCGCTCAGGTCATGCAGGAGTGAGTGCACACTGCTTTCACACACCCTCATGATGCAGGTTAAAGTTTAGAATGAATGAGTTTCCCGCAGGGGAGAAGATGGCTACACCATCTTCTTAATATTTAATGGTGAATGGAGTTCATGAGCTGTAAGTCACCACAACAGTAAGTCTATAAAATGGATTCATCCTCTTTAATTTAATTCTTGTTCAACGTGTTGTCGTAGTGTTTGTGTTGAGGACACTCAGTTTAGCTTTCGCCACGCTGAGGTGGTCCTCCAACAGCAGTAAGTTAGCCTCAGGTGTTATTTCACCAGATGAACACGAGATGGCAGTATATGCACACAGATAGAGGATGAGATATGGAGGTATGACTGATAGTAGTTATAATGATGCTAATTATAAAAGTAGTATTTATAGTGACTAGAGCTGCAGGCTCAGCCACTCCCTGATCTAGGCGTAGCTATGATCCCTGAGAGAGCAGAAAAAACTCTGAGGAAGAAGTTGAGTTAGTAACATGCTTTAATGAGACATGAAGAAGAGAAGAGCTCAGTGCATCATGGGAAGTCCTCCAGCAGTCTAGGCCTATAGCAGCAGGACTAAGTCATGGTTCAGGACTCACCTGAGCCAGCCCTAACTAGAAGCTGGTTCCACAGAAGAGGAGCCTGATAGCTGAAAGCTCTGGCTCCCAATCTACTTTTGGAAACTATAGGAACCACAAGGAACCCAGCATCCTGAGAGCGCAGTGTTCTAGAGGGGTAGTAAGGTACTATGAGGTTCTCTGCGGGGGGCGTTCCTCCGCTACAAAGAAGCCCAGTCCCAGTCAGTTTGAGAGGGTGTGTTTGAGCCGGGAAGTGTCGGGCTCAGCATCCTACATGTTCTCTCCTCCCCTTTAAACACACTGTTCAAGAGCTGCAGCTAAAAATACACAGCACTGACCCACCAGACACATTCCCTCCCCATCTATCAGCTTCCTCTTCCTGCTCCCCCATTGTGTTTCAATTCCAGCTCGCCCTCTCCACAAAAAGAGAATGTGTGTGCTGCATAACGTACAAAGAATTCACTGTTATGAATACACATAGTTCACTTCTGGACATGTCTGGCCTGTTGCACTGGCTCCAATAATCAACATGTTACAGGTCAACGTTTCATCCTGACTTCAAAATGTCAAAGTCCCGTTAGCCTGAGCGTCATGGAAATGACATCACCACTCACATTGTAGGTTATATTTTGTCTTATTAACACTCCTTGTCTTCTCACCTGCTCTTGCAGCTATAACTATTTCCGAGAGGACGAGGAGATCTACAAAGAGTTCTTTGACATTGCAAACGATGTTATCCCCACCCTGCTGAAGGAGACAGCTGCTGCTGCAGAGAGTCCGGGGGAGGGAGGAGAGGGAGGAGAAGGAGCTGATAAAGTGAGTTTACCCAGTCACAGACGGGCTGCGACACAGCAGATGAAACGAGGTTTATTATTCTGGAAAAACCTGGAATGAGAAGGTGTATGTTTTCATTTTTATAAAAATCCCTCCACCCTTTCCTCCGTCTTCCAGGAGCACCCCAAGCAGGCAGCTGCCCTCTCAGCACTCCAGGACTCAGACTGCTTCGCCCACCTGCTGCGTTTCTATGACGGCATCTGCAAATGGGAGGAGGGCAGTCCGACGCCGGTTCTTCATGTGGGCTGGGCCACCTACCTGGTCCAGTCTCTGAGCCGCTTTGAAGCTCAGGTGAGAAACCCAGAATAGCTCTGCCTTTGAACTTCACGGCTAATCCCAGCTCTGTGTGCAGGAGGCAGGCCTGATGTGTGTGTTGATGCTTTATGTTGATGTGCGGTCTGATTCCAAAGGTGCGTCAGAAGGTGTCCATCATCACCAAAGAGCCGGAGTCTCAGGATGATGACGACCTGTCCAGCGATGACCCCCGTGAGGGCCGCAGACGAGGCCCAAGGAGAGAGTCTAAGCTGGATGAGCAGAGCTCTCCTCCTCCTCCTGTTGCCCCCACCTCTCCATCCACCCAGCCAGCAGCATCAGCAGCACCCGCAGCCCAGCCCAAGAAGGTGGGAGAGGGAGGGGGCCGCCGCCGCTCTTCCCAGGGCTTGCGGGGCGGAGACGCTGAAGGAAAACCCAAGTCGCCCAGCCCAGACTCTGCATCCTCACCCTCATCACAGCAGCAGGCGTCCCCCTCCCCTGCCGGCCCTGTGGTCGTCTTTCAGAGTGAGAAGATGAAGGGGATGAAGGAGCTGCTGTGTGCAGCCAAGGTGAACTCCAGCGCCATCAAGCTGCAGCTCACGGCCCAGTCGCAGGTCCAGATGAAGAGGCAGAAAAGCACACCAGCCGGGGATTACTCCATGTCGTTCATGAAGCGGCAGCGCAAGGCGCTCTAGACATGTTGACTGTTGTTGTTGAGACTCTGTAGGACATACTGTGAACAGTAACACGGACACGCGGTTAACCTCGCTTTTGTGTGTTTTTACCAGTGTTTTCATCCAGAGGACCTGTTCAGTCAATATCCTCATCGTTCCTAGCAATATATTTGACTTGCACACTTGAGTTAGGCATCACATATCAAGATTGAACTGAAGGGGTGAACATTTCATTCAGTTTTTATTTAATTTATCCAGAGAAGCAAAGTTTTTCTAGGTGACTCCCTGTTTGATACATTGTAAGCACTCACTCGTCTTCAGTTTGTGGATTAATTGGCAGCCAATTGCACACTGACTCTTAACTTCTCATGAACTTAATGTGGATGTTTGAAGCCAAAGTAAGGAGGATGACCAGAACACGACTCAGAGATGTGTAAATATCAACTTGTACCATTAGGAACCTGTCCATGACTGAAGCCTTGGAAGTGATTAATTTAGGATAGTTACTGTGTAACATTGTCCACTTCTGCTCTATCGACAGCTTCTTTCTTGCTAGCTCTATGTTGCCTTACTTTGCCTTTGTTCTTTTCTAAAGTAGGTGGCCTTTAGTGTTGAGAATAGCTGAACTAGGCCTATTTCTAATGATTAGAGAAGACCAGGAAGACCATGCACTGTTGAGACGGGGGCCACATTAGGTGGCCCTGCTACATCCTATTTGCTCGATGGTTTTTGTTCTTGTTTTTGTATCTGCAAGTAATAAAGACCTGTTGAAAATAGAATGTGATGAGGTCTGATGGTGTGTGTTAGATGTTCACAGGTGACTGAACTATAAGAGGCGGCACACTGTACAAAGTGTCCGTCTGAACGGGGTGTTTAGACTTGCACTGCAGTGGGAGAAGTGCCATGTTCTACATTCAGCAGGAAAGCTGTGGTCCACCTCTCCGGAGCAGGAGGCCTACTTTCCTGTTGATCTCACAGAGGCAGACATAACCTGATAACAACAACAAGGCGGAAGAAAAAAGGAAGCAGAGTGTAACCAGAGCTGAGAGAAACCTGTCTGAAACTGACTCTATGTCATGTGACAGGTTCAGCAGAGAGGTCTGAGAAACAGTCTACAAAGAAACTATCTAAATACTTAGGGGTTAAAATATCAAACTTCTAAATGCTTCTGACATACTAAGTCAGTTTTGAGTCAGCAAGTCAAAATAACATGAAAACTGATCTAAACCCTGTTAAGATCAAGTCAATTTTATTGTTAAAGTTATTGTCAATGTTGACTTGATGAGTGAAAACAATGTCTATTATGAGAAAATACATCAAATTATTTGATAACTAAGATAAAAAATTTTTATAAAAATTATTATAGTTTTTATCTAAGTTAGTAACTTAGTTTCATGTGATTTGCTAGCTCCAAAGACCTTTCTTCTTCATAATAATATAAAATATATATACCATAATATATATAGTACTATACCAGGAGTCTTCAACCTTTTTCAGCCCTTGGATGAGAGAACAGAACATGGACCCCCACATGTAATTATTTCATTTCATTTTATTTGTTCATGCATAATGGAATAATATCTAAATAGTAATATTTTTTTGTCAAAAGTAGCTTATTGTTGCATATTAATGCTTGCAGTTTACTCAATATCATTTTAAAAATATATTTTTTAATTCTCACAAATTATTTTGGTGAACATTGTCAATTATTCTGACAAAGATTGGCGGATGCCCTGCAGTACCTCTGCGGACCCCCTAGGGGTCACGGACCCCTGGTTGAAGACCCCTGTACTATACTATAATAGTCAATATTATGAGACAATATGTCAAATTATTAGATTTTTTTTAATCTTCCTGTTATCTTCACCGTGTGGCTACATCTTAGTTATGTGTTAGGATGCTAACATTTGCTGATTAGCGCCAGAGACGGTTGATAAAATATAATACAGAATATCACAAAGTACTCCTTTATGTCATACTAAGTCAATATTATGAGACAATGCGTAAAATGATATGACTTTTATTCTTACAATTATCTTTAGCATGTAGCTACAGGGTCTCAGTTTAGTGTGTTAGCATGCTAAGATTTGCTCATTAGCATTAGCATTAACACAAACCAAGTTTATTATTTAAAAGTAAAAATTATGACATGTCAAATCGCTATTATTATGAGATTATTCAAAATTATTATATATTTTTTATAAACATATTTTTATTTTAAAAAACATTTTTTTTCTCTTGAATCTTTTGAAGAAGATTTGCACAAACAACAGCACACCACCACTTCGGCACACAGAGTGCTGTTGACTGCATTTTTTACAGTGTGGAGTGTGTTTGCTCATGCGTGATCTGACTCCAGCTCCGCTCGGGACCGTTCCTTCGCGCACAGACGCTTGCAGTGTGTCAGTGTGCGTCCGTGCTGTCAGTGAGCACCTCTTGTCTGATCGATACGCCAGCAATTAGTCAGCTCCAATTAGTTCCCCATTAAGCACACACACACACACACACACGGAGTGTGTTCATCTGTGCGCTGCTGCTTTCTCCTCCGACAACGACAGCTGGGATGTGTGAGTAGAAAGCCCGCCAGGCTCACCCGCAGCACCCAGAGGTGTCTCCAAACATGGACAGGATAGGGGTGTCATTCCTGGACCCTCTGGATGACTACGAGTTAATTCACAGGATTGGGTGCGGCACCTATGGAGATGTGTTCAAGGTGAGTGAGAACATTTCCTCGTGTTTGCACCGCGACAGACACTAAACACACAGCCTGCATCAGGACATTTTAGTTCATGAACAAAAGCTTCTCTCACTGCACACACACACACACACACACACTGCAGGGTATTTCACTTCCTGCCATCAAGGTGAAACTGTGTGTATTTGGAGAAGTGTGTGTTCTGTGTCAAGTAAAATGCTGCATGTGAGGCGGTTGAGGCATCCAGAGGTCTGATCTGGTGTCTGTGAGGGTCCAGCTGCGTGTTAACATGATGTTAGAACATGTGAGGGGATCTCTGGGAAATAGAGTCAGGATAAATGTGTGATTTTGTGTGAATGGTGTGTGTGTGTGTGTGCTTGCATTAGATTAATCATTGAACCCTGCAGGAAACACAGCAGTGTATTTTACAAAGCACAGCACCATCAGCCTGTTGCATCCATCCTGCCACAGCTTCATGATCTCACAATGGTGGACAATATGTGCCAATCATAGTGTTACTTTCTATTCTAATATAGACATATATCATAATCTATCTTATTTCCTGGAAAATGAGCAGTAGCAGCAGAGGTGGGCAGACCTGCAATGATTAGTGGGCTCATAGAGGAACTATTTTAATATTCCATCAATCTTTTCTGCTTTTTTTAGAGCAAAATTGCCAAATATTATCCACGTCCAGGTTCTGAAATGTGAAGACGGGCTGGACAAAACAATCAAACTCCACGACTCATCTGTGCCCTGAGAAGATAAATTATCAGCTTGATCACTACTGGATGAGTTAGTGAGTTAGTTGTAGCTCTATATCTGACAAATCAAGTTGCTCGATGTTAAAAGGTTCAGTATCACGGTGATGCTCGATGATCACATGATGTGTATTCAGTAACAAACTGGCTCGTGTCGTCTCTTTTCGGTTTGATTCGAGCGTCAGGATGCAAACATCCTGTACTGTTAACCCGCCCCGGTGCCTTGTGCATCCTGCAGGCACAAGCACAAGAATTTGTATTGTTTCTTTTTTTAACTCCCCCCTCCCTTCCCTCCAGAAACACAGTGGACTCCTGATCATTCAGACCTTTCAGTGTCCCTCCTGCTGCTTGTTATGCAGCTGGATTCCTCACAGGTTCGACCTGTTTCACAGCCTGTTTGTGTTTTTTTTCCCCACCTGATCTCTTAGTGTGGAAAAGGAAGTGATGCGTTTTCATTTGGTTTGCTTTCGTGACAGGTGAGGTCAAACTGAGCGTGTTCATGTCCAATCAGTGCAGCAGCAGCTCCTCAATCTGCTCTATGAAAACTAATACAGTGAGTTAATAAAACGTCCAGGACAGCTTCAGAGCGTGGAAGTCTCCTGGAGGGATGAGCAGCAGACTGTGAAGGTCGCAGCATATGATTCACATATTTCCAGCTTTCTTGTGAAAATATTCCGAGCCCGCATGGAAACATCTCCACCTTTCAGTAAAGCTGACTGAGATGATCACATTTTCTGCTCTATTGTCTTTAAGATTTATTTTTGACTTTTCATCTCTGTTTCTTAAATCCAAAACTCAGATCATATTTCTGTATGTTTCTGATTTTCCCATGTGGTGTTGGCAGCATCTATTTACAGTAAATCTCGTCCTCTTTAACTGAGCTCCACTCATTTTTTTTTCAGTGTGTTTTCAGGTGTATCTGAATTACAAACATGGAGGGAGCTGTGTGAAGTCTGACTCAAGTGATGTCACTTGAGTCAGTGTTATTTGTGTCTGTAGACTACAAATCTGTTGGAGTGCAGTCAGAAAGACGAGCGCTTACAGACCCCTGAAGCTGCTGCTCATTTCTGCTGCATGCAGCTAATGTAGCACATCCAAGTCACAAACTCAGCTGCCTGTGGTTGAGTGCATTGTGGGTAATGTAGGAAACTTTAGATTTTTGTAGATTTATAGTTACAGATTATTGATTATTATCTCCTCATAAAAGCAAGCTGTTAGCAAGTGGTTTCTTATTTACACATCCAGCGGATACACAGCAACATTAGCATGATTTAGAGCCATGTCTATATTTGCCCGATCAATACTAAGTCCAATATCCACCCTCCTTTTAGCTCTGTTTTGGTCTCCACCAGCTCCTGTCTCTTTAGCTGCTAAATGTTCCACTGTGTTCACCAGCTAGTCGCTAACACCCTAAATCGCACCAGGCACAGCAGCCGTGACACTATTTTGGTCCATTCATACTCCACCAGGACTGACTGAAGGACAGAAGCAGAGCATTTTGTCCACCAGACTTCGCGGCACTTCTGGTGGAATCATAAGCTATGACTAACGTCCGCTATGAGCCCTAGCAGCCGTGGCTCAGCTGTGCCTGGTGGGTCTCAGGGGCTAAATGTGTGTCTGTCTGCTGCTGTGCAGGTCGTGTACAGGAAGTTCATCAGTGCATTTTCTCTGAAAAACAGCTGCTGCCGCTGGAAATCAAGTTGTGAAATCAAGCTGTCAGACTGAACCAAAAACAGTAGATGTGAGTCGTCAAAGCAAAACAAAGAGCTGAAAGACGCTAAAACGCCTCAGATCTGAGGTCTGATCTGAGCTCTACCAACACTGATGACAAACATGAGCAACGTTCAGCTGAAGTTTGTAACACACTGTAACATTTGGACAGATTGCAGCCTGTGTGTCTGCTGTGAATGGACAACAATAGCACATTATGACTCCTACTGCTGCTGTCGGCAGAGCTGCAACTGCACGAGTCAAGGGTGAAACTTGTGGACATGTGACTGAGTGGGCTTTGAATGGACTCTCCATTACACAGCTTTTATTCAGAGGACACTCAGCACAGAGCCTGTGTGTGTGTGTGTGTGTGTGTGGCCCTCGTATTAATCTTGATCCATGTCAGAGCAGCCTCAGTCAGTCCAGATGGAGAGTGTTTCTGTCCTCATGTGGTCTGATGATGTCAGGGCAGCTCAAAGGGAAGATGAATGTCCAGAAATAGACAGAAAATAATAACAGTCATAAACTACAGGAACTCTTTGAGGCCACTTTAGTGAATTACAGTTTTATCAGACATAAACATTGCCATTGTCTTGTCTTATCTTTTGATTTGGCTCGTTCATGTCAATAAAACTGACTCACTCAGTAATAGGGTTGCAAATAGGTGGTAATTTACCAGAAACTTTCAAAAAATGAGAAGTTAAGCTCTGGAATTTTGGAAATTAATGGGAATTAACTGTAAATTGGGGGTAATTGAAACAAACTGTATCATATCCAAACATAAATCTAAACATTTTGTTCTGTCATAAGCAGACATGCAAAATAAAACAATTAAAAACATTTCAACAGATTTATTTGTAAGCAGAACTTTATCAAGTTTGAATTATTTTATTGAACAATATTATGTAGTCCACGAGCTCAAATGTGTGTCTTCAATAGTCTCTGTGTGCTCTGGGCTCTAAAGTGTGGTCCAGGTACAGAAATCACCTGTGCAGGTAGGGGGCGTGGCCTCAATAGCCCTGCAGTAAGCAGTGTGCTATGTGCATGTGATTGAGGAATAGCAGATATTCAAGTGGACCTGCATGAAATCTGGTTGTTTTAGTCAAGATTATGCTAAAATATATTTTCCCACAACTATATTTAAGTTCCCTGTTCAGGGCCAATCTTCAATTTTGTAAATTCCTGGTTTATTCCTGTTTATTCCCATAAATTCCCATTAATCCCCATTGAAAATTCCCAACGTGGGTAACGTGGTTACTGAGAATCCTTCTCAGTAACCACGTTAGTGTTTTTAACATTAAATTCATGTTGCGTTTAAAGATTAGACAGATTACCAGAGAGACGGAGCAGAGATATCCTGACTTTAATGAACTAGATCCTACAATTCCCATAATGCAACTAACCGAGCAGCATGTCTCACTTGACCTTCTGAGTTGACATTCTGGTCTAAAAATGATATTTATTTAAATTTGTTTTAAATTTCTTTGTCGTGTTGGTCAGTCTATGTAGACGAGGGACAGCAGAGCAGTCTTCAGCTTCATCTCTTCATGTTTCCACATTTCAAACACGTCTTCATGTTTTACTGCTGAATGTTGGTGGAGATCAGAACACACAAACCTGACGAGCTGTTCATCGAGGAACACTGAGGACAGACTGGAGCCGCCTCTCTGGCCTGTGTTCTGCTCTCTTAATGATGGGCCACACATTTAGACTGTCGCTGTGAGACGTGGAGGAGGAGTATGAAGAGCATCTCAGAGGTCTTATTGTCTCCCCACTCGTGTGCAAAAACTGACAGAAGCAGGACAGTCCAGGTTAATTACAAATTCCACATTATAAAGCACTGTGAGACTGAGTGTGTTCATACTGTACGTGTTCCACACTGCAGCACTGTGCTCAGGATGTGAGCTTTTCTCACAGAAGCACTGCTGCTAGAGCGGTTGAAAAATACTACTACTACTGCTACTAATAATACAAATAATACCAATAACAATTTGTATATTTGTATATATCACAAGCTTGTATGTGAACTGTTGTGCACATTCAAGTGTACAGATGTAAGAAAATAACAGACAAGATGGAGGTTAAAGTAACTTCCAGTGTTAGTCAGTGACCTTCTAAAGCCAGGCTAGCCATTTCTACCCGCTTTTAGTCTTTATGCTAAGCTAGGCTTATCACAGCTGGATTCCTGCTTCTTTAAGATTATGGCTCATCAGTTCAATACAAAAAAGCCTTTTGATAAAATGCAAGCTATTTCTCAGTAGTTCAGAATTCATTTCTCTAATCTGAAGAATGATTAAGACTAATTAGTCTTTAAACATTCTTGTATTAAACAACAATAATTAAACTGAAGAAGAAATCAGCAGAAGTTCGTTTTACATTAGGTTAGCTCACTGTTTCTCACTTGTTCTCACACACACACCCACACACACAGTTATTGCTTCATGAAGTTGCATTACATTTTCCGTGTTGTGGGGAAAAAAACAGAATTTATCTGTCGCCATGTTAGCTGAGTGTGTTTGTCTTTGTCGAAATGGAGAACTCTGTGACTTTTCAGTGTGTTTTCATTCTATTGTTTGTCATACTGCTGCCAGTCATACTTACACTTAATCTCTGAGGTACCACCCATCTGAATAAAGGAAAATTAGAAGTATTGCAGTTTTTTCCAGTTGCTAACACACTGAAATGACATGGATAGCACAAATATTTAAAGTGACACATAGGGGAAACCTCATCTCAAATCTCCAAAACTTTAAACACATTTTCTCCTCTACACACATTTTGCAATTCAAAATGGCCCTTTTTAAGTGTACTGAACGCGGTTCTCTGCATAAGACACAATAATCTGACATAAAGTCACATGTTTGCAATTTCAAAACACTGCCATTTAAAATGACACTACATGAGCTCATTGGCCACTATATGTGCTACCTGGCCAAACAGGTGTTATGTAATTGTTAACACTTCAATCAGGAAGTAAGCAATACAAGACCACAGGTGAGCATCTTTTTTTCTATTACAACAATGGAAGACATTGCTGAGAGAGGAAGAGGAAGAGGGATGAGGGTAGGTAGAGCAGTGTTGTTGGAATTATTTTGCTTTCCTCTTTATTATTTTTGTTTTTTTAACTTCTGCACATTTTCTGCAATTGTATTTTTCAGCTTCCTGTTTTGTGAGCATATTTTAGTTCACTCCAGTGTAAATATATCTGCTGTGCATATGTTGCACTGACTTGTTTGGTGAAAAATAAAAATAAATATTTCAATAGCACGTGTGTGTATCTGCAAATATTTCTGTGCATGTGAACAATCTGAAGAATTCTCTACAGTTTGAACTATGTTAGTATGATGGCTAAGCATACTAAAGATGAGAGTGCTTTTCAACAGTGTGTCAATGCCCAACAGTGTGTAGTAATACGAATGAAGTGTGTGCCATCTGGGGCAAAAGTTTGATTTTGGTTGCAGTGCTTAATTTTGCAGGATATATGAGGTATTTTGCAGTTTGGGTGTGTGGTTTGGTTAAGTGTGTTAGTATTTTGATAAAACCAGCCTAGTTTGCAAAATTGTGTTTAAGCAATTGGAAAAAACTGTAATTACTGACAACTATGGTGTTGCCAGTAGAATATGCTAATGTCAGATCACATAGATGTTGATTTATTGATATCAACAGAGTCAGAAAGGCCTGAATATAAATGACTGTCCATGTTTGTTGTACGTGGCTAAAAAGTCAGTCTGTGTTTGAAGTAGCATCTGTTTAGTTTGCAGTCAGTTTAACCCGTGGTTAGCTTAGCTTCATTACTGGCCATGTGGTGCAGCATGTAGCATCAGTATCATTGTTATTTCCTGTGGTTTAAATCACCGTCCTGTGTGTGCAGTGATTGAGAACAGAAGTACAACTAAAGTGTTAAAGTGTAAATGTTTGAGGCCTCCTGATAAATGACTTTAATACAGCTGATGAGGCTGCATGTGTGATTTGTGATCAGTCAGGATGACTGTGTAATATTTGAGAACACATTTGAACACTATTGTGCATCAATGCAAACTCACAACAGAAAGGAAGGTCTGATCGTAGGTTGGAAAAAAAAAAAAATCAAAATGTCATTGGGAAACATTCTCAGTAGGTTTTTGTAATGTTATGAAATTACTGATGCCTCATCCGACTTTTTGTTCAAATAAAATGATATTCACTTCATGCATGCTAATTGTCAAATAGTGCTCTTACAACAATAGTGCATAATGTTAGCTTGATAGTTCCAGTATGCTGCACAGCATTTAGTCTGAGACCATAAAGCTGCTCTGTGTGTGGAAGTGTTGGTCTGTGGTTTGGTGGTCCTCCATTTTGGTCCAGACTGAACTATGTCAGTAACTATTGGATGTACTGCCATGAACTGTGGTACACACTTTTATGTTCCAAGATGATGCTGACTGACCTTTCCTCTGTGCTGTTGATAAGGATTGGATGGATGTGACAGACATTCACGTTCATGCTGTAAGAAGCTGCATAGACTGTATAAAACGTCTATGTAGTCTCTGTGACGTCACTCACAGGTTTCTGAGGAGCTGTTGTGAAGCTCGGTTTGGTGGCTCTGGTGGCTCCATCTTGGCAGTCCTGCCTCCGCTGCCTCCCAGTTAAGAGCTAAGGACTGATGAAGCCTGGTTGCTCAAACAAGCCACTTGTAATGCCGCCCATCTGTCAATCAAAGAGCTCAATTGTGCATAACCTTCATGAATATAATTTGAACAGGTGAGTTGTATATAAATTCACCCTCAGTACAGTTGTCATGAACGGGGAAATTAGCTATAGAGACCAAAACTGTTTTTTGTACCAGGCTGTAAACATGTTTATTTCTGCTGTGAAGTTGGACATTTTAACATGGGGACTTATGGAGACTGACTCACTTCTGGAGCCAGCCTCAAGTGGACATTTGAGGAACTGCAGTTATTGGCACATTGCGACGTAGTTTATCAAGCGAGCCAGTCCACGTCTTGACAAATATAGAGATGGTTGTGGTGGATGGATGGGTCAAACAAACACAGGACTTTAACCCAGATCACTGACCTAGTTTGCATTAAGCCATGTGACGTGTTTAACTTACATAAGATGTATAACGTGATGCTTTCTGAACCTAACCAAGTAGTTTTGGTTCAACCATTTCACTACATTAACCACGTTTATTATTGTGAGCATGACGACATCCTTATCTGTACGTCCAAATGTGAAAGTGGCGTACTATATATACAGCATCTCATGATATGACGTTATACATTTGCTGGTATTAGTAGTCTTGCCACGAGTGCCACAGTAAATGCTAAGACATAGTGTAACTAGAACAAATAAAAGTCAGAGAATTGACTCAGTAATGTCTAATCTAAAGTTTGCTAACATTAGCCATCATACTCTACTGGTGATAACAGTCCAACTAAGACTGTATCAGCAAAACCCTTAAGTGTACTGAACTATGAAAGGATGTTTTATGGCTGATGAATTCAACTTTTCATTTTATAACATGAATAATTAGTTATTTCATCTCTCAAAAGTCACATATTCGTACTTTAATGAGTGTCAAATGATAAGCACAAGGCTATATTTCACTGCAGGAACCACTTTTAAGTCGTTCAGTCCAACATGGTGTTTGTTTCAGAGGCTTTACATCTGCACTCGATACAAAATAAAGTGGCGTCATTATGAAGTAATTACAGTTTGGCCATAGACTGTATATCATCTGAGGCTCAGAGGCCATTTGGGTGCCTGATCAAAGTAAAGCAAAGCTTCCGCCCCCCCCCCATTATGTAACACTAAGTGGCTGTTATTTCAGCCTTGGCGATGTAAAAAACCATCTCAGAGACGTTACTATCACTGTAGTGACAGGAAGCCCTGTGGTGGAACAGGAAAGAAAACAGGAAGTGAACTAAGCCAAGCCGCAGGTTGTGTTGAGACGGCTAGCTGATCCCATTGGTCGCTGCCTCGTTTGTTGTGAATGCCCAGAGTGAAAAGCCTCCATCTGACGTCAGTGCAGTCACTGAATGGGATGACTGATGTTCCCAGGAAGAACTGAGGAAGTTGAAAACAAGGTATCGCCGCTTTGAAACAACATCCACCATCACCTCTGATGAACTGTTAGCTTTACATTGATTGTGTGTACTGATTAGGATTGCCGCTTAGCTTTCTGATTTGAAGTTTTGTGTTGACTCCAGTACTAAAATCTCTGCAGTCTGAACCTGCTGTTGGACTGTACTGTTGAAATGTATGACATCTACACCTCAGGTCATGGACACGGACTGAATGTGAACTGAATGCAACATTCAAATGCACACAATAATACATTGTGTAGTTAATATTCATCTGGATACATTGTTGTTGTATTGTTAATAGCTTGGTTGCTGCTTACTAATGTAACTTTAGTTAAATAGCTTGTTGAGTAGTTGATAGTTGCAGTGGGATTAAAATGTATTATTCTTTCCAACAATGGCATTACCATTCACTGTTTCCAGCATAAACATCCTGTCATAGATGTGGATGTTAAAGGTTTAGTGTGTTCTATTTATTTACTTCATGTAAAAATTGTTATTTTTGCAATTTTTAGCCTCCAGTTTCAGAGTGTAATCCCACTGTGGTAAATATGTTCAGCTGTACTCGAGTATTTGTTCTGATTACATTACTTATGATTGGGGATGCACCGATGCATCGGCTGAACATCGGCATTGGCCCGGTGTATGTTCTTCTAAACATGCTTCTACATGTGTGAATATGCTACGTAGTTAATTAGGTTCGCTTTTGTCTGTTTTTACGACCGGCAGTTTGCACAGGGTATTTTATTTTGAAAATCCACTGGATTCTCTTTGCTTTTTCTGTGTCTGGCTTCCGCCCGCTCGAGGTGCTCTGTGTAGATCGACGTGTTGCTGCGTAGAATCGATTCAACGTCTGGGACGCTTCAAGAAAATCCACGTTATGCAGTTTGTAATACATCGCCCAGAATATCACAATCAGTGCATCCCTACTTATGATCAAAAACTAGTGACTTTGCTAACAGCCAAACATCAACAAGGTCAACAACACAAGACAGGGGCAGTGTTTAGCTCAGTCGGTAGAGCAGCCGCCCCATGTACGAAGGCTCAGGCTTTGCCGCGGCAGCCCAGGGTTCAAATCCGACCTGTGGCTCTTTCCCGCATGTCATTCCCCATCTCTCTCTCCCCACATTCCTGTCACTCTTCAGCTGTTGTCTCTGTCAGAAATAAAAAGCTTGAAAAGGCCAAAAAAAAATCTAAAAAAAAAAAAAAAAGTATAATATAAAAAAAACCAACAGCAGACATAGCAGCAGCTAATATTACTGACTAGTCCAACAGCAGTCAGCCCAGCTCGGTGTCTGTCTTTCAGCCTTTTATTTCACCAAGCTCTCACCAACCACTAAAAGTCAGTCCCACATTTACTCTTGTCCAGCGGCTTCTTTCTCACTTACTCTACTTTCATCTGTTAGCATCCTTTTCGCTCTTTTCTCCTCTATCATTATATCCATAGAGGCTGCTGAGCCCAGTTACATTACCCACTCACAGCTCCGGTTCTGACATAATACTGGCTCCGCTCTCCATCAGCATTCCCCCCTGCCCCTGGCCTCAAAACCTCCTTTTCTTGGTGGTCCAAAACACATGTGGTACAAACACTAACACCCCCCTGATGCTCTGTGCTCACAGTCCGGGCAGCCTGGCTAACAAACTGAGCGAACATGAGCTAACAGCAGCTACATCTGACAGCAGTTTACTTCACTGTCCATCAGTAAATCACAGAGAGTTGAGGCGGAGCAGCCAGAAAACAATTTCTCCATAAATGATGATCCAGTTTCACCAAAATCAGTCAAATAGTTGGTGGTGTGTGACTATAAGTGTGACGTAGTTCTTGCAGGTGATCGTACCAGGAGCCCAAAGTTACATAGTGTGAGAACAGAGACACCATTCACCTGATTACAAGTCAGTGTAGCGTCAGCATGATTTAAAATCTGCTAGTTTATGAGAGAAAAAGTTACATGATGTTGCTTTAAAACTCATCTTTGTTGGATGTAAAACAC
Organism: Miichthys miiuy; assembly: GCA_036365135.1. Lineage (NCBI taxonomy): Eukaryota > Metazoa > Chordata > Actinopteri > Sciaenidae > Miichthys > Miichthys miiuy. The sequence goes on from CM071605.1 coordinate 2,563,101, forward strand.
AGTTTGAATTGTCTGCTTTGCTTTTTATTATGAAACTTGCTGACAATAAGAAACATCCAGAATAAAACATTAAAACTTGTGGATTCGCCTGGTTCCCAGGCTAGCTGTTACCTGTACAATAAGCTAGTTTCTACCACACAGTCAAAGAATAAGTCTGTGGTAAGTGATACTGCTATCAGTCTAGCTGACTTTGACTCACCTGGACCTTGTCTGGCACTGGATAGAGCTCTGTGTGCCAATACTATTTGCCCTGTCAGTGAAATCAATACAAGGTTAAAGCCACGGCGAGACACCAGGCTAAACTAATTGCAAGCCCTCCATCATCAAGATAGCAGATCAAGCAGTTGGATACATGCCCAGCTTTTGTATCCTGACAAAGCAGGTATGTGGCAGAGCTCCAACCAGGACTTAATGTCTTCAGATTCGATGTTGGAAAATGCAGTGAGTGGTGGATCAACCAGCTGTGGACTTCATTCAAGAATATTTGTGTATTCAAGATTATAAGATTTGTCACATCTGCTTTTTAAGCCCTAATAACTGAACACGTTGCAATTGCATTTTCATGCCATGAGTAGATGCATGTGTTGTTGAGTAGGTGTGTGTGGAAGAATCAGTGATCAGTCAGTGCAGAAAGTACACCTTCATGAATGAACAGTGTTCTGTGTGCAATGTTTGTAAATGTCTGTTAAGGGTTCAAGGTTCATTTGTCACTCTCTTTTCTAATAGAAATATGAGTAATGCTGATAACAATATCAATAGTATTGGCAGTGGCGTCATCAGGACCACAGCAGCAGGCTCAACCAATCCCCGATCCAGGTGTAACAACAATCTATGAGAACCTGTGAGATTAAAATAATCGGAAAAACTCTGGGGAAGAAGCTAAGTTAGGGAAGTGTGATCATGGAATCATGGCAAGTCCCCCGGCAGTCTAGTCCTATAGCAGCATAACTAAGGGATGGTTCAGGACTCACCTGAGGCAGCCCAAACTATAAGCGCTATCAAAAATAGATAAGATAGATAAATGTGGAGGGGGTCTGCCTCCAGAACCAGGAGCTGGTTCCACAGGAGAGGGGCTTGATAGCTGGAGTCACTGGCTCCCATTCTACTTTTGGAGACTATAAGAACCATGAGGAACTCTGCATTCTGAGATTCCAGCGGGGTAACAGGGTACTATGAGCTCTTTAAGACAGCAGCTGATTACTTCTGTATCTCTTGTCAGATGGCAACAGGGTTACTGAGGTGGGTGTTGTCTTTTAGTCTCCACCAATATCACTGATGCTCTGATGGTACAAGTGATGTTCTGGGCAGTTTTAAGCATCTGCTGCAGAGCCCCCCTGTCCTGGGCACATCCCATACCAGTTAGTCATGTTTCCAGTCCGGATGCCCATGAGTGTGTTCATGAGTAAGCGTGTGTTTGTACAGTAAGTTTTAGTGTGGGAAAACGAGAGTCAGGGAGTAACTGCAGGTTAAATTGGGAAGACGTGCATGTATGAAAGGAAATCTGTTGGACTTTTTTTGCTGAGTCATAACCATTCATACTTTTACAACCATGCTTATGATTAAATTGTTTACTAGAACAGTTCTCCACAGATTTGGCCTCTTAATTTATTCTGAAATTGTACCAGATTGTTGCATTTAACAGTAAAAAGGACATAGTTTTCTTCAGGGGGAGCAAGCCCTTAGACCCCATCCCCCAAAGGGTCCGCGGTCCACCCGTCACAGTCTGAGAAAATCCTGTGGGGAACCACTGATGTTCAGTCATGACTAAAAAGAAGTCCTGCTGGAGACTGGAGCGATGCAGAATGTCAGACACTGACTACTAACAACAACTACAGTCACTGATGCCAGGAGAATGTCAAAATGTGTTGAACATTAGTGTCTCGGGCTGTCCTCACCACAGCCTGGAAGTCTTAATGTAGCGAGCTGTTGTCTAATCATTATTGCAGTTTGTTGTTTGACATATCCTGTGAGGTTGTTGTGTTAAGTAATGCAAAGCCACTTTTCATTGTTGTGCAGAAGACAATGTGGCCCGTCTGGGCACAGAGCAGCTTCATACCATCTGTGTGAAGGCACAGCAGCCTCTCCAAACCACAATGCTGTGCTCTTTCTCAGCGAGGGCATGCTTCTGACGCACATTACATGATATCTGCTTCTGTGGGTTGACTCGACTTCTCATGAGCCAAGGAGCTAAAGTATGACCTCGACTGAACTGAGAAGTCACAGGGCAAGTCATATATAATGTGATATCACTGAGGAAATCATACTGTTTGCTAATGAGGAAGCTGAATGGGTCTGAACAAGGTGCCCATTTCCACCTGATATTAACATCTGATCTGTATCTGATTTGGATTTACTTAATCAGCAGATCTTAATATGCAAATTAGTAAGACATGGCTGCTGGATTTGCCATGGCAATATTCATCATAGTTTTTGTGAGGGAAAACATGCTAGTTCATGCTAATACCTGTAGCTTTTTGCCGAGTTTATGAAAGCAGCAGGAAGTTGCGGAGTTAGGTGACCTCTCAACTTGCCAGGAGGATTTTTGTCTCCAGAATGTAGTCGAGCAGATTGCATTTACATGATGCCTCACCACCTCTAGATGCCGTGTGGCCAATCTGATGACATTCTGATTTACCCTCGCAAATAAAATCACATGTTAATGAAAGGTGTGAATAATGTCTGTCTTACTTTGTCTTTGCTCAGCTGCAGTGTGAGGGAATGTAACGTAGCTGGGGCTAAGTCTGCTAAGTAAGATGATAAGTATGAGTAATGTCTAGCTAAACAGGGGGGTCCTCATAAGTCGCATTCATGTTTGGAGACGCCTCCTTCTGTCCCGTCCCCCCAATCCTTTAGAATGTCAGGTCTTCATATCTCCAGATTCCTTCACTAAAATTGAATTCCGAAGAGTGGGGAAAATTTCTAAATTCAGAAGGATCAGTTTAATGTTTGTTACAGTTCTCTATGATATGACCAAGGTAAAGGTGGGTCCCCATAAACCATGGTGCGAACTGGTATGGATAAGAAGTCCTCATAAATCACCAGTGCCTGCATAGATGTGTGTGCGTGCATGTGCAACCTCCTCCTCTGCTGACAAATGTAGCATGTTTGTAGCTAACATCCTGTGTCAAACTATAAAAAGCAGTGTGTAATGGTTATATTTATATATTGCTTCATGCACTTTCCATCTCTTTCAGGCTCGTAACATCAGGACGTCTGAACTGGCAGCTATCAAGATCGTCAAGCTAGACCCTGGTATGTTAACAGACCAACCATGACACAACATGCTCATAACTGCTTACTTGCAAATATTTTTTATAAGTTTTTCTTTATTACTTGAATGAAAATCATGAACACTTTGACATTTTGGGGAAAAAAAGAACGTCAGTATCACTTTCATAAGACAGCCTAGGAGAAGACAAGGTTAGCAATTTCTTCCTGTTTCCTGTTTTCATGCTAAAATAGGCAGATAATGTGACATCATCTTCAGGCCATGAGAAACGTGATGAAATCTCTGGGTTTCAGATGAAAACGATGGTCCTAGAACACACTGTGGCACGTGTCCACATGAAGACTGAAGACAATCTCTAGCATGAGCAGCCATAAACACAGATTAACATATGTGACTGCTGCTAAGTAAAAAAAAAAGGTGTTACCGGTGTTACCAAACATGCAAATTTCCAAAATTGTTGGACTGTTCCTTTAAGGTGCCTAAAGTCTCTAAATTAAAGGGTAGGTTCACATTTTTTCAAGTCTGTTTACATACCCATACAGTGTGTACTTTAAGAGAGCTGCTGAGTTGCTGTAATCTTTCTGTCCGTACTGTCTGTAAAGAGACCAGCTCATCAAGTCATTTCAATGTAAAGTCATTCTGTGCAAAACTACATTCAGAAGGTTACTGATTCTAATCTGAGGTTTCAGCAGTATAAAGTACATTACAAGGTTACAGACTATTTGGTACAAATTTGCCTCTTTGTGGCTCTTATAAACTTTTAGATGCATTTTTGCACTGAAAAAGGACAATGGATTTGTCCAACATCACTGACTTTGATGTGACGTTAAAGGAGCAGTGTGTCGGATTTGGTGTCATCTCGTGGTGTAGTTGCTAATTGCAACCCTCTTGCCTCACCCTCTCTTTCTGAGTGTCAAGGAGGAAGTACAGTGGCCGAGGACGAAAGCTCCTATCTAGAGCCAGTGTTAAGTTTGTCTGTTCTGGGCTACTGTAGAAACATGGTGGTTCAACATCTGTAGATATAAAAGGATCAATCTAAGGTAACAAAAAAGATTAAGAAGTAGCCACTAATCACTCTTTCAATACACATATGAACATGTAAGTGATACGACTTGAAAAAAAAAAGTGAACCTATCCTTTAATAGATTATTAAAGTGTAACTAAATAAACCCAAATTCTGCTAGCTCCTCTCAGCAGATCTAAAAGATTCAACAGAGGACAGTCACTATAGGGGGAGTACCTCATGATGCGGGCGGTAACGCCGATCAGTGACAGACTGCTCAGTGTAGCAGGAAAACAGCTGCTGCTAGTCAGAGCTAACAGATTAGCCATGAGCAACTGCTACCAGGCTCTACGTGTCGATGCTGAACACACAGATACTGTGTTCAATTCACGTACTTCCATACTTACTTTGCTATTTTGTGTGTGTTCACACTCATAACGGTCAAAAAGTTGAGTGTTGACACTTCTTGTGCTCAGTGGTTGTTATTTTGGCTTCAAAGCTGAACGGGATGGACCACCAGCATTGCGGAAATGGCAGCTGAGGAAGCTGCTGGAGCTGAAGCGGTTGCGATGAATTCCACAATATACAAATTTTAGTCATACATATGTTTTATATTTATATTTGCCGTTGGTGCTAATGCTTTTCACAGTTGCAGTTTAGTGAAAAAGAAGTGGTAAAATGTTGCATAATGGCCGTACTCGAACTGAGACAACACTACCCTGCTGAAATGAATGCACTAAGCCAGGAAGCACTTAGTGTTCAACATAGTGAACGGAAGTGTCTGAGACACAGAGAGAGTCTGCTGGAGCTTTGACAGTCAGTGACAAACTTGTAAGTTGGTAAATGTGTTGTAACTTTAGCTAAGATAGAAGCTCATCTGCAGTGCGTATGTCTGTATTGGAGTGACAGTACGGCTATGCAGCAGGCCACAGTCTGTAGAGTCAGGAGATTTATAAGTGGATGGGAGTCCGCGTGGGTGACAAAAACTGCCACCATATAAACAACCTGCCAGATCAGATCCAGATCAGCCAATAGCAAAATTCAGTTTCAGTAGCCAAGTTAGTGCCCATATACACGGTTTTGTAGTTACTTCAGATAGCATCAAGTGTTTTTCAAATTTAACGCTGATTCATAGAAGTTCATCACCCAACACACCTCTGTTTAATAAATGAATATATAAATAGATGCACAAGTCGTCCTGATGTTACATGAATGATATATCAGCCTCACATACCAGTACTCCCACTCGTCCAACCCTATAGTTTACTGGTCTGTAATTTCCCTTCCAGCTGTAGGACGAGAAAACACACACTAACCTGTCTGTCTGTGTGTTCAGGTGATGACATCACGTCCATCCAGCAGGAGATTACGATGATGAAGGAGTGCAAGCACAAAAACATCGTGGCCTACTTCGGCAGCTACCACAGGTGCTGTGTGTTTTCAGCCCGTCCACTTCTATGTGTGGGATTCCTCAGATTGTTGGTGGACTGAAAAATGTGGAATTTGACTTTTATTTTCCCCACACTGCCGCTGGATTCTTCTCCCACTCTTTCTAGTGCTTAGTTAGATTGTTGGATGCATGCATAAGCTTCAAAACATTAGGCGGTGTCGGCTTGTTAATGTTTCTTTTGATACAGAAGGCTTCAGGGTTTATTTTACAATCTTTGTCAAGCCGATGATTAAAGTTGTATGTGTGTTTTCAGGAACACCAAGCTGTGGATCTGCATGGAGTACTGCGGAGGAGGGTCTCTTCAGGATATGTATCATGGTATAAACCCAAAGAAATGTTTTTTGAATTGAGGCCATGAACTACAACTCATTTTAAAAAGTGCCACTTTATCATTTAAAGGAGCAGTGTGTCATTTCTCACCATGTGCACCAAGAAGAGGGGGCAACATTTCGCATAACTAGAAAAATTTCTAAAGAAATTTTGAGTGTGCCTGACTCTGGCCCCGTCGCCCCCATACATTATTATTGTCACTGTTTAGCAAATTCAGTATTAATACAACAAGCTGTGTCATCATTGCCTTTTTAATGGGCTCTTATTTTGAAGGAACTCTTATTTTGAAAGACTTTTGTCTTTGTGTGTGTGTGTGTTTGTGTATGCATGTGTGTGTGTGTTTGTCTTGTCTGTCTGTGTGTGTGTGTCTGTCCTGTCTGTGTGTGTGTGTGTGTGCATGTGTGTTTGTCTTGTCTGTCTGTGTGTGTGTTTGTGTGTCTGTGTGTGTGTGTGTGTGTGTGTGTGTGTGTGTGTGTGTGTGTGTGTTTGTGTGTCTGTCCTGTCTGTGTGTGTGTGTGTGTGTGTGTGTGCTAGTGTGTCTGTCCTGTCTGTCTGTCTGTCTGTCTGTGTTTGTGTCTGCGAGAGAGAAGGATAAAATGGCCGATATTAAAAATGTAGTCTTGACAGTCCTTGATATCATACAGACAAATGCGGTGAATAGTATATAGTGTGCTCTTTCAGGCACACTCAATTAATACCACTAACGTTAGTCATGACCGTGGGATGGTTTCTGTTTATTTGTGAGTAACTATGAACCATGGAACCTAATTACGAATGTTACAGAGGTCTGAATCCAAAATAAACAGTGAATTGATCACAATAAAATGCTGAAATATATACGTCATGATGGGAAAATCTTACTTTGTCAAGTCGGCAAGCAAACAACCTTTAAAATGCTTGTTTTCTAAAAGTATAAAGCACTGTTTCTCAAACTTTTAACATCTCTCCATTTACCACCATCATGACGGATGTTCAAATACAGCAGAGTAGGCCAACTGTATACATTCAGGTCACACAGGAGGCAGGTTTATTCCTGAATCCTGAACAGAACATTTATTTTAAATGATATTCTCCTGCATATGTGGAGATGCAGCTCTGTCCCCACATTACTTTACAGTGACTCACTATCGCCTCGCGAGGCAGAAGTAGTATGATAGAAAAGTACAGACTGAAGCTAGAAGATCAGCATGCTAATGTAAGTCCATGCATCACAATACATAGATGCATTTGACATAACGTTAGAGCTGTAATCTCTTCATCTTCTGTTGATAAAACATTCATAATCAGTGAATCTGACCAGATCTTACACATTGCTCTTTTAAATAAAAAGTGAAATGTTGTTTTGCTTCTTACCCAGAGTGAGTTGAAAAAGATCAATATTCATTTCACAGCTGTGTGTCCAGTGTACAGTTTTGTGTGACAATCATGTCATGTTGGCACAGTGGGAAAACGCATTATTCTGACTTTGAGGTATTGCTAACCTTCTGCTCACACCAGATAAACTGGAATTTGTAATGCTAAATGTGCAATTTGTATCATATGTATTTGTACCAGTTAACAAGTGAAAGCAGATACAAACATCGTATAGCTTCATGCTAATTATCTGAATTGACAGCTAATTGTCAAACATCTCCATTTAAAACAAAATAAAATCCATTATTCACTCTAAATTAGCCAAATTAAACCAGAGAGCTGTCTCCTTTCCTGTTATCGCATTTCTAAATAAAGAAGATAGATTTGGAGTTGTCGAAGTTATGCTGACATTGTTTTCACTGATTCAAATTGTAATGCTAAGCTAGGCTAAACACTTACTGGACATACAGTATCTGTGGGCATGACGATCTCCTCATCTACCTCTTGGTAAGACAGCAGACAGTCTCTGTTGTATTCTCACTGTAAAACAGATGTGGAAGTAGGCACAATGAACTCTGCTCTATTTTTAGAAATGTGTCTGCAGGCTCTTTCTTTGAGCCTGTGAGTTATTAATCAAAGTGTCTTCACAGTGACGGGTCCATTAAAGGAGAAACAGATAGCGTACGTGTGCAGAGAAACCCTCCAGGTATGTCTTTTTTTGGGTGAAAGGCAGCTTGTTGCATTGTAAACTCTCTAAAGATACTCTGCTGACAGTGTGAGTCATGTGTTTTTCCCAGCCGCAGAAGAGCTAAATAGTATTTAACCTCGCCAGACCACTAAATATACTGTGTTGGTAAATGCTGCTGCGGCATAACAAAATCCAGCAGAACTTGCCAGACTGTCTCTGTTTTGTTAGTGACCTTCAGCTCACTGCCAGGTTTCACTGGATAATCAGGTCTGAAGACAACAAGGAAATCTGATACTGACTTTAAAAGGACGAAATCTCAGAGAAGAGCCAACAGAGCAGAAATACTTCTCAGTTTATGAGCATCATGGTCACATTTGCTCTTTATCTAAATAAACTGATGAGCTGAACAGTTCAAGTTTCATTGCTGCAACCCTTCATATTCAAGCATTCTTGTGTTTTTACTTCTGCTTTTCATAGAAACTCTGTGCCATCGTTCTGTGTATCTGTTTCACTTTTCATCAACAGGATACTAAGATGAGGGTTTAAAGTTACAATTGGCTTAAAATGTGTTGTATTTATGTTAAAATAAAGCTGTTTTATTTTATTAGAGCTCAAATATAACCAATTAGCATAACCAATGTAAATGATGACTAACTAATGGCATTTTAATGAGTAGTACTATAGCTACATGAGAAATAAATCAATAATTAATCAGTAATTAGTATTTTAGTCCTGTGAAAACATTAAATGACACAGCAGTTTGATGAATCATGATTAAATCTAGTTTTAAAGGTCCAGTGTGTCAGATTTAGTGGGTTCTATTAATATAATATTCATAACTCTGTTTTTATTAGTGTGAAATCACCTGAAAATAAGAATCTTTGTTTTTGTTACCTCAGATGAGACGTTTATATTTACAGACACCGCAGGTCCTCTTACACGGAGTCCGCCATGTTGAACTGCCGTGTTTCTACAGTAGCCCAGAATGGACAAACTAAACACTGACTCTAGACAGGGACTCTCTCGCTTTGTGCATGTTTTGTGGTTACCGTCGGTTCTCATGTTAAGAGGGTTACAATCTGCAACAACTGTTGAGCAATTTACTTATAGTACTACAGTGTTGCCATCATGCTGGTCTGTGAGGTATTATAAGTGCTGCTACCTTCCACCATCGTTACACTTCTCACTGGAGCTCAATGGTGGACAAAGATTTCAGATCTGTTGAGTAAAAGCTGTAATACCACATTTACCTCGTACAGTAGTAAATGTATTTAGTAACACTCCAACACTGCCCCCTTACTATTACCAATTTTATTAATGCTGCAATTATATCACTACTACTGTTACTCACATAGTACTACGGCCTGTCACCAAGACTGTTGACTTTGTGTCAACAGGTTTAGTATTTATTTGTTTATTTGCATGTTTGTTGGTGAATTTTCTACACCCTCAGTGTTTTTGTTTTTTCCAGGGTTTGTATCACCTGCACGAGACTGGCAAAATGCACAGAGACATAAAGGTAAACAAGTGTTTACTGTATCATTATAATACTGTAATAAGTATCATGTGAACTCAAGCTGACTTTGGTGTGTGTGTGTGTGTGTGTGTGTTCTTTCTACAGGGAGCCAACATCCTTTTGACAGAGCGAGGAGACGTGAAACTGGGTCAGTAGTGATCTGTATTGGACACACACACACACACACACACACACACACACACTCTCTCTCTCTTCAATATACCTACTTAACCACTCTCACCCATCAAGTGGGCTGAAATAGGCCACCCCTACTGGATTTCGGCCCCTGTCGGCTCCACTGTGATCCTGTCTCTCTCTCTTCTGTGTCTAGCTGATTTTGGAGTGGCAGCAGAGATCAGTGCCTCCGTCGCCAAAAGGAAGTCTTTTATAGGAACTCCCTACTGGTAAGATGAATGAAGCTGCACTTAGCTGACCTCAGTCCGCCCGTGTCTGTTTACAGCACCATGCAGCCTGTAAGCATCTTTGCAGAGTGAAACAATATGGCTGTTTGTTTTGGATATGGAATATTGCTATTCTTTAGATTTACCTGAGTGACATCATGTATTATGGGATAGGAATCAATAGAAATCAGTTAAAGACTTCATTGTTAACTGAGGTAACTTGCTCAATGAAATAATGTTGTGGTAATATCCAATATGCATCACTAGCACAACACATCTTAGCACAAGTACTTAATGAGACAATGGGTTATTATCAGCGACGTGAACCAGAAATGGCGGCCATATGTCAAGATTTATTAAGACTTACTCCATATGTGATGTACCAGTGAGCTGACTTAACCAGGTCTTAAACTGTATCTGACTTCCAGAGCCGTAGAATCACATCTAATCAAACGTCACTGTTTCCGGTCTTTGTTGCTTCTTTTTATATTTATATACAAACCTATTTTTACAAGCACTTGTATGTTGTAAATAATAGTTATTATTTTACCTATCTGAGTTGGGCTGTGTTCTCCTTATTTTTAGCTCTGTATGGTACATCGAGTAGGAGTGTTGAGATATATCAGTATTTACGAAGAAAAAATGAAATGCTGATATCATGTTAATAAAACACGTGATAATATCATGTTTGCCTAAAGTCGTTACTGTGAATTCTTCCGTCATGAATATCTGATATCATGACAACTCTTGTACATGTACACATACTACATACCAAATGTGGATTCATCTGCCACTGAAAATAGTCCCCAACAAATGCATCGTTTCCTCCTGATTAAGTCATGTTTGATAAAAACTACAGTGACCAGCTGTTCTGTTTTGTTTTTGTTGTGCAAGTTGAACTAAACTTAATATTAGTAAGTAGACGTGTCATATCAGAGGTGGACCACAACGTGTGCTTGATCCTAATAAAGCCACCGTCTGTCCCTCTCAGGAGTGTTATGTCTGACTCTTCTTCGCTTTATCTTTCCAGGATGGCTCCAGAGGTGGCTGCAGTGGAGAAGAAGGGAGGCTACAACCACCTGTGCGACATCTGGGCCGTCGGCATCACTGCCATCGAGCTGGCCGAGCTCCAGCCGCCCATGTTTGACCTCCACCCAATGAGGTGAGCAAGTCAGCACAGACAACAGGGACTCCAGCTCAGACCGCGGACTCAATGAACTCTGCGTGGTGTCAGAGCACAGCAATGTGTTATGTAACATTGTAGCTCGCCTGCTTTGTATTTTATACTCTGGCAGTCGCTGCATGTAAACAGTTCACTTTCCAGCCCAGTGACATTTAAAACAATGTTTCAGAGCGCTGATGTTGATGTCCAAGAGCAACTTCCAGCCTCCAAGACTAAAGGATAAATCCAAGTGGTGAGTCAACCTGTCTAAGTCCCTTTAAAATGAGATCACATCTCCTTTAATCATATCAGTATCTTCATGATGTATGTTCACACTCCTCTCTTCTCTGTGCAGGTCTGCTGGTTTCCAAAGCTTTGTGAAGATGGCGCTCATTAAAAGCCCTCGTAAAAGGCCCTCAGCTGAGACACTGCTGCAGGTTAGCCTGCTCCAAACAGCTTGTCATTAATGAATGGCAGTTAAGCAGCCACCTGTCTTCATATAGACACTGTCATTATGCAGCATTCATAAATGCAAGAAGTTCTATTTTTAACCAGAAGTTTGATTCTCTTTCATCAGAGAGTGCAGAAATAAAAGCATTTAGTGCAGGGGTTGGCAATTAGCGGCCCGCAGGCCAAAACTGGCCCACCATCAATTATATCTGGCCCGCTAGATGACAATGATTTATTATAAAATATATATATTTTTTAATATATCTTTTAAACCTCATGTTTTCTGTCAAAAATACAACAATTCCACAGATTTCACAACATTTATTGATAAGTAACGTGACAAAACAGCAGCCAGAACATCCTTGCAGCCTCTTTACTTGACGCACAGGTTGGAACGCTAATTGGCACGTGCGTGCGCTGTAACCTGTGGAAAATAAAAGTGTTAAAATAAAAGTATGTTCTGTGTTCGCGCCTCTGTCCCGAGAGGATATGCGTTTTTGAAGTGGCCATGCTTTGTCTCGTGGTGTCTTCTAATATTGTATTCTTTACAAACTGCAACAACCTCGTTGCAAATGAGGCACGTCGGCTTGGCATTAATAAATGCAGGCAGGATGAACGCATACCTTTGCTTCCATTCTTCTTTGTAAGTCCTGCATTCGGAATCAACTTTTCTTTTCATGGCTTTGACAACGACATTTTGCATCGATAGCTAGCAATCTTCAGCTAATGATTTACACGGCATCCAAAACATAAAAAACTGGCAATTGTATACATTAGTTACGGCAGGTTGCCTGTTTCATGACAGACGCCAGGAGATGCAGCAGTGGGCGTAATAACAGCACATAGAAGCAAATTCATGTTTTAAATTAAATTAAATGCATTTTTAGAGTTAAATAACGTTTATTTTTAATATAATAGAAAAAATAGAAAACTTTTTTTTTCCAGTAGAAAAGCATGGTCATGATTGACACAATTTTATGACGACTTCAAAACAAAAGGATGTCATCCACATACTGTTGAAATCTTTCCAGACATCCATTTTAGGTGATTTTTTTCCAAGATCAACGTAGTTCTCTATTAGTGTTCAATGTCATAATCATCTACTTATTCCTTCCTTCAGCATCCGTTTGTGACACAGCTGCTGACCCGTAACCTAATCATTGAACTGCTGGATATGGCCAACAACCCCGAGCTCCACACCACCCACACACACAGCATGGACGACAACGAACTGGAGGTCAGTGCTGCAAGGAGGTGACAGGAGCTGAGGCGCTGGCCAACAGATATCTACTGTTACAATATTTAATAAACCGTCCTGAATATAAAGTGGTGTGATTATGCTGTGGCTCACAGAGAAAGACACGCTGGAGGAGAGAGGAAGGCAGATTCAGTGTTTTTGCTGGTGTGTCACATAAATGTGTGGTGTGTGTTGACAGGTTGGGGAAGTGGCTCCAGACAAGATTCAGTCGGCAGGGAAACACCTGCCTGTGGAGAGGACCCTGTCTGAAGAACAATGTGAGGACACACCCCCCCCCACACACACACATACATTTGAAGGAACATTTGACATTTGGGAAATTTGGAGTTGGCAGGGGCCGGATTTTTCCAGTCTTTGTGTTCAGCTAAACTTGTCCTGGAGCTATGTCTGTACTCAGAGATGATATCGACTGGCTGTGGGTTAGACGATAAATAAGGACACATTCCTAAATGCTGCAGTTAGTCCTCGGAAGGAATAGCTCACTTATTTGTCTTCTCTCTTTACACAAACAGAAATGTAAAAATGAACTTGTGGTTTCACGCTCTAACTGTAACTGTAACAAAGTCAAAGTCGGCAAAGTGAGGTTGTACCATCGTGTCAGTACAGAGATCAAAACCAAAAGTAGAGCTTCCTGACTGTATTTAGCAGTTTGTGCACAGATTAAATAAACTTTAAAAGTGCTTCTATGGAATGCAACATGAGTAGGTGTGTCGACTGGTGGATGAATTGCCATGAAATGTTGTGAAGACATTCACGCTCCCCAAAGGATGTACTCGAGTATTTGTTCTGATTACATTACTTATGATCAAAAACTAGCGAGTCGACAACTTTGCTAACAGCCAAACATCAACAAGGTCACCAACAGCAGACATAGCAGCCAGCTAATATTACTGACTACTGCTAATACTATTACTACTACTACTACTACTACTTTTTCAGCCTTTTATTTCACCAAGTTCTCGACAACTAATAAAAGTCAGCCCCAAATTTAGCGCGTATTCAGACAGGAACAGGGAAACCAGCAACTGGTGGTGGGGGAGTGCAGTGTTGGGTGGGTGAGGGGACCTGAGGTGGGTTGCCGTGGGCGTGTCTATACCTGCTGAATGTAACTGCTGTGAAACAACCAGGAAATAACTTTTTATTTCTCTGGGTAATAACTGGCTTTATCCAGGCCGGCGCTCGCTCTCTGTTATTGTTACTCTATGTCTCTCTACCAAAGCGCTCTCTCTCTCTCTCTCTCTCTCTCTCTCTCTCTCTCTCTCTCTCTCTCATCATCGGACACAAATCAAATTAAACTTCTTCGTGTTACTATTTTGGGGCGAGTCAGACTCAGATTTAGAAGCTGGTACATGAAAAAAACAAAGACAGAACACACACACAGGTAGATGATCAGAGTTTAGTCCGTGAATCCACCTGGATAGTCTCTGCTTCAGAGACATTTCAGGCTGTCTGTGGAGGTCTGAGTGTCTGATTAGCTTGTGGATCGTGACGTGGGGCTCCGTTTTCCCAAAAGTTGAATCTGGCTCAACTTCTCTCGGACACCGGTGACGTTTTTTCCGGTAACCCCTGCATTGCGGGCTGCGGTGTGGAAACACACGACCCCCACTGAAATGAACTGAAAAACGCCGCCGGCGTCCGGTTTGCCTGTTCCTGTCTGAACGTGGCCATACTCTTGTCCGGCGGCTTCTTGCTCACTTACTCTCTCCTTTTCTCTTCTTAACTTCCTCTGTCAACGTCCTCTTTGGTCTCTTGACCTCTGCCATTATGGCTATAGAGGCTGCTGAGCCCGGTTACATTGCCCACTCGCCCAGTTGTGGCACGGCACTGGTTCCACCCCCCTTGTAAGCAGGGAGTGGGACCTGGTGTTCCAAAACACATGTGGTACAAACACTAACACGGTGCTCTGAGCTCACAGTCTGGGCAGCCCAGCTAACAAACTGAGCTAACATTAGCTAACAGCAGCTAACAAACTAAGCTAACATTAGCTAACAGCAGCTAACAAACTAAGCTAACATTAGCTAACAGCAGCTACAGTTGTCAGCAGTTTACTTCACTGTCCATCAGGAAACTCTGTAAATCACAGAGAGTTGAGGCGGAGCAGCCGGAGGACATCAGAGGGAAAACCAGAAAACATTTTCTCCATAAAATATGATCCAGTTTCACCAAAATCAGTCAAATAGTTGGTGGTGTGTGACTTAGTGCCGTAAAACGTTGCGTACTTCTCCCGACCCGGAGCCCAAAATTACATAGTGTGAGAACAGACGTACAGGTGTAACCGTGAAATCAGTGTGATTTAAAATCTGTAGTTTTATGGTAGAAAAGTTTCACATTGTTGCTGTAATTTGTCCACAGTTTGGTTTATGACTAAATACCTGCATCCGTCCCATCAGTCTTATTATTATTGCACCATGACATCTGTATGACAAACTATATGTTTTAGGCAGCCAGTCTTAACAACAAACAGAAGATGAATAAAAACTGTAGGAGAAATTAACACCCACATCATTCCAGGGAATATATCATCCATGAACAGTAATGCAGTTTTTGACAATCACCATATGTGCATGTGCATTCGGTGGCTATCCTTGTAACTGTATGCATGCATTTCTAAATATACTGTATGTTGATTGTACTTGCTGAAGAGTGGCTTCATTGTCCACTGTGACCCCCAGTATTCAGTGCTGTAATCTCCATAATATGAATGAGGACAAAAGCCGCTCAGTCAGCCCGCTGATGGATGCCCTCGTCCTGTAACCCCGTCCATACATGTGGGATGGAGGCTGCGTCAGAGGATGGCACAGAGAACATGCCATCGGTGTGTGACAGACAGTGGTACTTCTATGTAGAGGCTGGAGTGACTTCATACTGCTGCACTACCAGTAGGCTTCTTGTGGTGTAATGGTGTGATAGTCTGGCTTCACACACTGCCCAGTACCATATCATAAATTGACGTGATGCTGACCTCAACTTCCCTTTTAATGCTACGTGCAATTTATAGACATGCAAACCGCAGACACGTTCAACACCTGCGCCTCAGTCTAAACATGAGCTTTGAAGGCTCACACTGTTGTTTCCGATGCTACTGCAGAGGTTATACTAGGCTTATATTACTGCTAGGTTGGGTTGCTAATGTCACGCCTCAGTACTTTTTTTGGCAATAGCCAAATGTGTAAGCACAAATTTACCAAAGGTTGGCCACATCTTCAGTTTGTGTTTTAGGCAAAGTGCTTGTGCTGCTTTTGTTGAAGGGTTTTGTTGTTATTTGGTGTTGACAGATATTTGGTCATAAATTAAATAAAATTTCGACCTGATGTTAGAGCTTGATGATAAGTTGAGGTGTCACCATAGTACAGTTCAATTCAATTTAATTTTATTTATACACAGACATGCAAGAAGTCAATAGACACCTTCATTTAAATTCAAATTAAAGGTGTCTATTTACTTCTTGCATGTCTATGTATAGCACCAAATCATAACAAAAGTTATCTCATGACACTTTTCATACAGAGCAGGTGTAGACCGTACTCTTTATAATATTATTTACAGAGACCAACAGTTCCACCATGAGCAGGCACTTGGCGATGGTGTTCAGTTTAGTTTCAGCCTGGCCCAAAGTGGTAGTCCGACATTGCTCTTGATACAGCCATGCTGCTAAACATCTCTAATGACCCACAGCCCCACGACCAAAAAATACTGCAACAAAGAAAACAAAGAATATAATACAATCTAAACAATGTTCTTTCAGTTGCCTTTAGTCTGGTTTACCCTTTGTTTAACCAAGCAGACACCAGTTAAGAGCACATTTGTCAACTAATGGCCATCCAGGAGGCAAAGTAGTTCAAAAGGGAAAAAATAATGCAGTAAATACCAGGGATGATG
The DNA here is from genome assembly GCA_036365135.1 of Miichthys miiuy. NCBI lineage: Eukaryota > Metazoa > Chordata > Actinopteri > Sciaenidae > Miichthys > Miichthys miiuy. The sequence goes on from CM071605.1 coordinate 2,579,820, forward strand.
AGGAAACTCGTAGTTCACAGAATGCAGCAGGAAACACAGAAATAGTAATGCAACAGCATCTTCATGCTGCAAATAACATCGAGCAGCACTGGGGAGGTTGGGGAAATTGCTGCCATCAGCTATTTTACTATGTAACATACTGCAGAGCTTTTAAATGAGCTGTCGCCCACCGCTTTACTCTGCAGCAACAACTGCAACCAAAAGACGTCACAGCATGTTTACTGTGATGGAATTTCTATTGCAACCATGTTTCAAGTCCCTGCAAGTTGATTTTCATACTGAAGAGAAACCACTGCTGGGAGGGTGGAACAAAATCAGAGCATGTGATTTGTAGTGAAGTGAAGCTAAAACATGCAAAATAAATAATAGTGGTTTGTGTGGTAATTACTAAGGTTTTCTAAACCTTTGGTATGTTACACCTTCATACAGCAAAGGGAAGAACTTCAGGCTTCTCATATGGTGTTATATATATGTATATATATACTAATAATGAAGATAAAAGTCTAATCTATTGATGCAGGCGTTCAGCAGAGAGCTAACTGAGCCGAAACCAGACAGCAACTTCTGCTTTCTGGTTCAGTAGTTTCTCCCGTCCTCTGCTTCAAAGTCAAACTGTCAACCGATAGATCAGGTTCTCTGTGGTTACATGGCGACCCCCTTCCTCCTGCAGTCACATCTCAGTCACGTCAGCACAGAAACCAAAGCAACGTACTTTCAAAAGTCTCCAAATTAAACTCCAAATGGACTCTACTTGGACACTTTACTTGTGAAAAGCCTGCCATGTCTTTATACTCGTGACAGTCCCTCCTGATAGGTGGTGTGGGGCAACATGAAGAGTAACACAAACAGTGAAATATGAAAAAAAAAAAAAAAAACCTGAGAGAGAAATTTGAACAATTGCCGTGTTAAAGGGAGTGTGCTTGTTATGTGATCATGTCTGTTGCAAATTTTATGCAGTTCTGTCTTATTTTGTGACCTGTGAAATTCATCAAATGTGGATATTATATTATTAAATTATTACTTTGATTAAGTGTCTCAACAAAACCCTGATATTGTTGGACAGATTTTATATCTACAATTGCTGCGGGTCCTCTTACACGTCCACCATGTCCAGCCCAGAACGGACAAACTACATGCTGGCTCTAGAAAGGAACTTCCATGTTTTTCGTATGTCTAGCAGCCACTGTAATTTCATCTGAAGAAGAACGTACTGCTCCTTTACATTAGCTACCATATCAAAAGCTTGAAAAAGAGGCCAAGATGGAGTATTTATCCAACTTTTAGTTACAGTTTTCCTTCAGGTTTCAGTGAGTATGTTAGAGTTGTTACCTGTAGACATTAAAGAAAGTCAGTGTAACTTTTGTACAGGATAATGGAAATATGAGGAAATGCTGTCATAAAGTAGGTGAACTCACTGAGTAATGTCCTTCATATAAAATCTATCTTAAAGTGACAGAGAGTCCTGTTTACTTTCTCATTTTTACATGTTTTCCTGTAAAAATAGGCCAATAGGGTTAAAACTTTTGTATATATTGACCAGTGTTTAAAATAGCCAATAGCGAGTGTGCGTTACACACCCAACGCTATACACTGCAGCTAGTGCTATGAAGTAGTGTCAGCACCTACCCCCCAGTAAACATGTTCAGGCCCGGGACCGAACAGAACCTCTGAAACCAACCAGGCTTTTTCTTTTGGCTTTCTTTTCTTGCCGGGTTTGGCTCCTGGCATCATAGCTCTACTGTTCACTAAACCAATGAAGTCCAAAGAGTCTCAGAAGATGTTATCAAAAACCATCATTAGCCATTATAAGCTAATGGTCATACCAGACCAAGTAACACTTTTGCAGCAATACTGAATTGAATTGAACCACCACATTAAATATGTCATTGAGATTTGTCGTTGTACCACTGCCATGTTGTGCCCAGTTGTTGTATGGGGTCATGGCTGTAGAGCGTCGACTCATTATTGACACGATAGGTGATGTGTGGTCGCAGAGTACATCGTGTGTCTATCCCCGCTAAGGCTAATCAATGCACTTGAGAGTAAGTGCTCATCAATAGTGTGAACATGAAAAAAAGGCTGTGTTGAGTGTGAGCACGCTGGCCTGTTCTTTATTGTCTGATAAACACACAGAACACTCACTTCATTCTCATCATGTTTCTTTGCAGTCGACCAGGTGAAGTTTGGGCCTCCACTGAGGAAAGTCACAGAGCCTTATCCTGATTTGGTAATGCACTTTTCCTGCAGCATATTTTTGTGACAGCGCTGTTTATTATATGCGTGTCCATAAATGTGTACAGTGCATGAATATAACCAGAGGCTCTGTTTTGGTTCCTTCTGCAGCAGGGCTCCTATGATGATGACTGGAGTCTGTCTGGAGAAGAAGACAGCTCACCGTAAGACTGTTTTCTTCTCCACTACGTTCTGTATTGGGATCATTATGGTTTTCCTCCTTTATAGCAATCAGTAATCAGCCTGAGGACAACAATGGAAAAACTCTGAGTGTCTGATGTCCAATAGTGCCCCCAACACTGAACTGAGCATAGATGTGGTAAAGGGGATTTTTACCCATCAGCATGTTGAGGAGTATCAATACATATCGGAAACAAATGTGTTGGTTTGCAGTTAGAAAGAAGTGAGCTGAGCAGACTTCCTTCTGTAGCTGCTCCTCATCTCTGCTGCAGGCTACATTACAAGCATAACAAACCTGAATCTTCAGTCAAGTTGAGATGTATTGTGGGTAATGTAGGAGATGACAGGGAAGATAATGTGCTATAATTTTAATCCTCTTTTAAAATGTATTGTGAGCCCGCTAATATTATTTAAGTATAATAATAAGTGTTATTATTTATTCTTCATGCTTCTCCCCCACCACTGTGGATTGGAGGTAGTTCTATGAGCTAGTCTCAGTGTCTCTCTTTCAGTGAACACAGCTGGACCCTGGACTGAACACTGAGTCACTTTGGTTAGCTACACAACTCACCATTAGCAGTTCACTCCTGGCTGTGAACCCACTCCGGTCTGCCGGTCCCAGTTCTGTCGCCTGCTAATGGGAGATTCACTTAGCAGCAATTAATTAACAGATAGCTACTTCAGCAAGTAGTTAGCCTGAACTCACAAAGAATTGAAGGTGAGGGACACCAGAGGGGAAAGCAGCAAATATATTGTGTAAAAAAAACGGATCCAGTTTGAATACAGTTCTAAAGTTGTGCTTTTGTAGAGTAATCGGTGAGGCCCGGACATAGATATCACTCATAGACTGTATCAAACAGGAAGCCCGTCACTCCGCGGTGTCAGAAGAGAGAAGGCGGTTCATTGGATGTAAAATTAGTACATGACCCCGAGTACAGGATGACATCATCAACTTTTTATGGTTTATCGGGAAATTTTTGGGCAAGCAGGTGTTATCTGACCCACTGTTGAAAGTGTCAACAGTGAAAGTTCCCATTGTGAATTTGGGGGCACTATTGGGCACTATGACATAATCAGAGAGGGTGTATCTTTAATGGCAGAATGTGTTTTTTTTAAGTCTCAGTGTGTTTAAAAGAACTGAACCTGCGTGGATCATGTTTAGTTCGACTGGTTTAACAGGCTGATTGTCATGGAAGAATTGTCATTTAAAACAGTAGGAGTAGTAATAGCAGTATTCCTGATATTTCTTAATTTATCATTATCATTGCTTTTAATAGTGTGAACATTAACAGGATCATTCTGGTTTATTACAACTTTCTTACTTACAAAGGCTTATTTTTGTAGTACTCACGAGTACTTCTGTTGTCACCAGGTGTCAACATTGTTTTCAGGTGGTGGCCACATTTACCACATCAGTTCAAGAAAGAGAAGTAGTAGAAAGTAGAAGTTTCTTACTCAAATACTGCATGTAGGATTCAGGACAAACTCGTGGCTCCAGCCATAGTTAGCATTAGCTTGGTGAGTACAGTTCAGTCATTACTGATAGGAATTGTAATAACCTGGAATGATCCTTTAAATTAGATTTAGCGTTTATATCAGCAGTCAATCAGCCTCAGTCCAAATATCAGCTCAACTATTGGAGTCTCAGAAAGCGACAGGAGTGGTTCCTTCCCTCCCATTGTTGTAGGCCATTCAGGCCCGTAGTCAGATAAACACCAGGTCTTCCTGTTGCAGGAGCCTGTTGGAATGTGTGGAGCAAGCTCTGCAGCTGAGGTAGGCCACGTCCATCAACAACTCCAGCCTCTCCTAACAGCAGTGTCCCCCCTCCTCATCCCACATGAATTCACCTGAAATAAACTGCCTGTGATGATTTTTTTTTATGACGTGATCAGCTAATGCCAAACATCTTTGACATAATCAGTGGGTTTGTGTTAACTCCTCGCTAATCCCAAACCCCAAAGTCCTGCTGTACTTCTTTCTGAACTGGATGTGGGTGTGATTCAGCACAAACCCACTGGTTTTCAGCTTTTTGGGCTTTTTTTTTTTTGTCTGGCTTGTTTTTTTGTGTGGTGTTGCCTCAAGACATTTATTTATGTGCTGCTGTTACCCTGCCGTCAGCATCTTCAGCATCTGCCTTTTGTTGTCCAGCTTGTTGTCATGACGCTTGATTTGGATCTCATCACATGACTTGATGATTTTGAAGATTTTTTTGGAGCCTGATCAGGACATTGTTGCTCCTTTTGTTTTTCAGGAGTTTAACCATTAAGAGGGCGCCATCTACTGATGTGAGTGGTAACTATACAGTGTGAAGTGAAGCTGTGGTCCAGTTGCATACTGTGTACTGATCCTAGATTTGAATGTGTACACCTTAAAACAACAAGCATTAATTATAGTTGAGAGAATAGATAGATTTATTGACCTATAAGTTCAACATGAGAGGATGAACAGTGTAGCAAATGTTCGTGGCCTTTCCATCTTTAAACTAACATCAACAAGTTTTCATGACGCATGCAACAAAAGCCTTGTAGAAATCAAGCCATGGATGTTGTCTTATGTGTTATGCGCTCTATGTAACTTGAGTTTAAATAAGTTCTGAAATCAGATCTTTTCCCAGAACACCAGGAAAGCTATTGTTATGTGTGTCTTCAACATATATGGGGAACTCCACTGGCTGTGGCTCTGTGCATCCTCATGTCAGCACACTGTGATAACCACTTACAGACTGGGACAACAACAGAGTCTCTCATGGTGTGTTCAAGGCAATCTGTCTGTCCTCGCAGCGATATTTTATCTTTTTTTAATCGTTTATCTTCTATAATCACAGGCTCACTTTGTGGCTAAGTGATGGTGTGTGGACTGTACTTATATATCTCCTTTCTAGTCTTCCGACCACTCAAAGCACTTTTACACTACATATCTCATTCACACATTCATACACTGATGGCATTGGCTGCCATGCAAGGTACCAATTGCTCATCAGTTTGAGGAGCTAACCATTCACACACCGATTTGGGCTTCAGTATCTTGCCCAGTAAGTTGCCCAAGGACAAGTTGCCCAGACATTCAGACTGGAGGAGCCGGGGATCGAACCACCGATCATTTGATTAGTGGACGAGCTGCCGCCCCCAAACCAGTTGACTAAGACAGTGGAGTGTGTGAGTGTGTATTATGTTACTAACACATTACAAGAAATGCATATGAGTAACAAGTAAAGTTCTTTTCGTAGAAAAGTAGTTTCTTACAGGATTAAGTCCTGTTCTATTTTTTTTAAACTTCTACTCTTTACAGTAGTACTTTAGAATTAGTAATCTACTTTTTACTTCACTGCATTGTCATTTATACATACTATACTACAATACATACTGTAGGTAAAATGTAGTTATCTATTTAAATGTTTTAATTCTTTAATGTATGATAATTCATAAACTTGTAGCTATTGTTGTATTCTGTTGTGTTTTCAAACTGGTGTGCTTTATAAAGCAGTTCAATCACACCTAAAAAATATCAAAAGTAACTTGTACTTTAGTAATTTTATTAACCAGGTAATGTTACTATTTTACTTAAATAGTAAACTGCTACTTTTTGGGTAGAGCTGCTTCTACACCATACAGTATGTTATTTATCAATTGTGTATCTATTAGTAACTAGTAACTAGTAAGATAACGAGTTAGCCATGAGCTGCTATCTAGCTAGCCAGAGACCTCACTCTCTGCTGAAAAGCCTTGTCCTGCATGAAAAAATATGCAGTTGAAATAACCAGACCACATAGAATGATGGCCAACAGGAGATGAAAACTGAATTGACTTTGTTAAGAAATAAGTATAGGTATGTATGATTGTTAAAATGAAAAGTCCCTAAAATTCTCAAAAAGCTAAATTCACATGAAATAGTTCATTTGGTTTGGTTACCATGGCGAGATGCTCATTAACATATTTGGAATCATCACTGATTCCACACAGAACACACATTAGAGTGATAGAATATGACATCATAAGGACATTTCAGAACTCCTGGAACACAAGAAGCCTTGAAGTGACTTACTTTGTCAGTTTCCTGTATACACACGGACAGAGAAGACGAGAAGACGAGCGGAAGATAAATCAACCTTTCAACCAACCTTACATACTTTTGGAAATCTTTTGTTTCTGGTAAGTCACTGTTTGTTTCTAGCAGATGTAGAGAGGTGTCCAGTCAGATGAGTCAAAAGTTGTACAAGAAATATGAAGATATGTTTATGTCAGGAATAGTTTAAATGTTTTAAAGGTTAAATATGTTAAATGTTGTAAGTTAGAGATGATGGGTAAACTTTAGAAAAGTGTTCAATGTGTGATCAGACAGCATCCAAAGTGTTTAATACTCAGATTGACTGCTGTCTCATCATGTGTGTCATGTAGTTCTCACTGTTTATGTTAGTTGGACAGATTTAAGGTTTTATTTCAGACGTGGAGGCAGTTTTTTCAGTTTTTGCCTTAAATATCTTTGACAGACTTGCAGTTTAATTCCAAAAAGATTGTATTATTGATTATTTGCTGCCAGCTGCTCCTGACCCAAGTGTTTATTTCAGGGTGCAAAAGTAGCTCTAGCTAAATTACAGAAGGACACATTTCCAGGGACAGGAACAATGATTTTTGTGGGTTATTTGGGCTCTTAATTCGGTTCAAATTATATTATATATGTTGTATTATAGAATCTGATCATATATTAACCTGTGAAAATGTTTCGTCTGTCTTACGCTAGTACAAGAATTTGCCTCCATGTCTGAAAATAAACTTTATGTTTTATAGAAACACAGGAGAAAGTTTCATGCTTCAGTCATGTACAATAGCTTTTATTTACATATAAATATAAATATATAAGTTTATCTCCTCTGCTATGCGTGCGTCAACTCCCATTGAAGCTTACATTTACGCACACTGAGCTGTTGAACATGAGATGATGGCTTATTTAAAATGAATCAAAGTAACGTGTTCTTTGCTGTGTTTCATCCACATTTCCTGTGTAACGCTCTTTTAGGAAAATACCTTCACGATGGAAAGTTCATCATCCAGTTCATCTTACAGCCCCATCAACAGCAGCTATCTTACTGCTAAGTACCCGTTACCCAATAACTATAAGCTGGTGTCATATCTGGGTGGTGGAGGCTTTGGAGATGTGCTCAAATGTATCAAAAAGGACACCAATGAAACAGTTGCTGTAAAGTGCTCTAAAGCTCAATCTAGCACCAGCTTCACCAATGAAGTAAGTCCTTTTAGTCATTAGCATGTTTATATTGTATTTATCTAAATATCAAAAAGTTGTGAATGTGTCAACCAGTGAGCTTTAAACCTGTCATGTACTGTGTTCTCTCCAGTTGACTCTAATGAGATTCCTCATGTGGAAGAAGCTGGACAAGTGCAACGTTGTCCGGTTTATTGACTCGTTCACACTGGTGGACAAGAGACCTGCACTTGTCTTTGAGATGCTGGATGTGACTCTGAAGGACTACTTTTATGACCAGCGGAACTTTAAACCTCTGCACTTACATGAAATCAGGAATATTATCCAACAGGTATGGATAGAGAAGCATCTGACACAACACTAAAGATCTGTCAGAGTTACAGTATTGCATTGTCTAATATCATCACTGATCTTTGGATTTGCAGCTGGGCACAGCATTACACGCCCTGAAGAGCATTGAAGTGATCCATTCAGATATAAAGTTGGACAACATAATGCTGGTGGACTGTGAAGAGCAGCCCCTCAGGGTGAAGCTCATAGACTTTGGACTGGCTTTTCCGACCTACAAAGGAATGCAGGGCGCCATGCACCAAACAAAGCACTACAGGTGGGCTTCATAGAGGCTTGAATCATGTTAGTTTGTAGGATGTTCAGATATGACGGCATTCCTTATTCTGTGTTCTACGTTTGTTTCATTTTCAGAGCTCCAGAAATTCATTTGGGACTCCCCTTTTCAGAGGCCATCGACATGTGGTCTTTAGGCATTGTGATGGCCAACATATTAGTTGGAGATGCACTCTTCCCTGGTTGCAGTGAATATAATGTAGTAAGTGACTCCCTTTTCCTTTTATCCTAGAGACATTAGATGTTGGTTTTTAGTATGTTTTTACAGACACATTTTGGTTAGTACTAAAACATGTTGAGGTTTGGTATTCAGCCGTACTGTAGCAACTAGAGATCAACACAGGCTCCATAGGGTACTGTTTAAAAACACCATTAAATGAACTGTCCTTTCCTTCTAGAGAGTAGCTCATCTTTCACAGTGACCTCATATTGCAGTAGTACATGTGGATGTAAGATCTAACCAATCACAAACCCTTACAAAATCCGTTACTGCATGAAGCAGTATGTTTTTCTGCCTGTAAAGTCGTGTAGATGCTATACAATTTATTCTAAACATTATTTTGACTGAGGGACAGCTTTTAGTCTTAAAGAGATAAGAAGCATCTTTTTGCATACCTTGATGTGATGCTGTTTTGTCTTCAGATGGAATGCATGGTTGATCTCCTGGGTCTCCCTCCAGACCACCTTCTGAATGCTGGGAGACACTCGAAATTATATTTCTTTAAAACATATTACGGTCAATGGAGACTGAAGGTATGAAAACACCAAACAGTCTATCCTGTTCTTTAGTTAGGATTAAACATTTGATACATTTCAATCAGTCAAAGTGATTAGAAGATATCTGAAATACACTTCATCTTCTTTTAGACACACGGTGAGTATTGGGGAACCCTGCCCTATCCTGGTGACTACAGAGCCTATCAATTCCGCAGCCTGGACGATGTGGAAAAGGTAAGTAGGTGTTACAGTAGATTGTGTTGGACCTACTGACACTTTGATCGATTCTGTTTTAATGAATTAGATTGCTTATTTTACTCATGTTGGTCCTTTCTTAGTTGCCCTTGATGAACCTGAGAGTGGCAGGTGCTGAAGAAAAGATGCAATGCATCGACCTGCTGAAGGCAATGCTTCAGATAGATGCCAGTGTGAGGATTACCCCCAGTCAACTCCTTGAACATCCATTCATCAAAAGGAGCACCCATCACCGTGACTCTTTGTAAGTTTCTGTGTTTGCAACCACGACCGGATTGATTATGGAAAACACTTTTTATGAACTTCATGTTTCTTGATTCCACAGCTGGAGTTGCGGCACAGGCGTCGGATCAACTTCATCATATCCACGTTTCATCAAGGTGCGGCCTGCACCACCTGATTGCCGCTACGTGGCAGATGATGTCCTCTCAGAGAGTGAGCCTAGGTGAGATGATTTCCTCTGGACATGTCAGTCATCAGATAGAGATAGAAAGAAATTGAGAAGTTAGGCCAGATGAAGGTGAATGTATTCATCATTATACATCATGAATCAGATATTAACTCAGCACCTTTCTGAAAACAGTTCAGTGCAGTCCCCCGATGGAGTTAAAAGTGACTCCTCTCCGGCTCCCTTTTCACCTGAGGACATAAACATGAAGCAAGAGGACAGTGACAGCACATCTGGTAGGAAATGCTCACTTCCACTGGAGTCTGAATTGTTTCTTCTTTCACATTGTTGTTAATTCTTCTGAGATATTTAACGTACCTTTGGCTTTTCAGACGAAGACTTCTCCCTCGAGATGAAGACCAAGAAGGAGAAGAAGAAGAAGAAGAATAGCTTCAAGCGCTTTTTCTCTTGGATGAAGAATATATTCAGCTGCGTCACTGCCAACAATGACGAGGGCTGAATCCCTCATAGGGCAGCACGGTGGTCACCATTGTGTGCGGAGTTTACATGTTCTCCCTGTGTCTGCGTGGGTTTTCTCTGGGTGCTCCGGTTTCCCCACAAAAACAAAAACATGCAAAAAAAACTGCTGGACAGAATAGAATACAATGTAATTAGTCAATCAACAATCCAACCAATCAATGAACACAATAAAACAAAGTCATCAGTTTCATGACTTCTAAATAAGCAAAGACAGCCACTGATATATTTTTCTGTCTAATAATATCAGGAGTTAAAGTAGATAAAGGTGTAGGCGTAAGTATCCTAACATATTTAAACATGTTTCAAATCAAACTGAATTTAGTAGCTGAATAAATCAATGAAAAATACATTTTAAACATAAAAGTTCAATATGATTTATATGAAAAACAGAACTGTTCATATTCAATATGAGCATCTCAGGACAAACACCAATGAAACAGTTGCTGTAAAGTGTTCTAAAGCTCAATCTAGCACCAGCTTCACCAATGAAGTAAGTCCTTTTAGTCATTAGCATGTTTATATTGTATTTATCTAAATATCAAAAAGTTGTGAATGTGTCAACCAGTGAGCTTTTTTTAATCTTAAACTTAACCAATCAATCAATCAGACTTTATTTGTATAGTGCTTTTCATACAAAACATGCTTCACATAAAAACATAAGAACACCCCAACACCCACTGCCCACCCCCAACTCTCCACCACAACACCCACCACCCATCCTCAGCCCTCCACCCCAACACCCACCGCCGAACCACAATTCTCCACACCCACCCTCAACCTTCCATCCCACCCATTCCCAGTACAAACAAAGCACACAAACTGAGGAAGTGCCATCTCATCGTCTTGCAGTGAGGAAACACCGGAGGCAGGTTAAAAATAAAATAATAACAATAACAATAATAATATATAAAATAAAATAAAATAAATGAAAAAATTCTAAACCGGACCCCAAAAACACTTATTAAAAGTTTTTATCCTCAAAGAGTGTTATAAAGAAGTGAGGTCCCAAATTGTCACCTTACAAAACTGCCCTCACTTCTCACAAAATGCAAAACACACACACACCTGCCATTACTGTGCCTTCAAGTCATTTCTTTCTTCTGTTTTTCGTCTTTCTTGTGTTTGTGTTTCTTGTTTTTTTCTAACTTTGTATCTTTCGAGAGGTTCATTGTACATTGCACCTTATTTTCTTTCCATATGACAATGAAGCTTATAATAAATAATATAAAAGAAGCTTATAAGAATATAAGAAAGCTTATAAGAATTTATCCATCTCACCCACAGTGTGACAGAACAGTCCTGGACAGTCCTTGAGGTTGCCTTGAACACAGAAATGAGTGACTCTGTTGTTGTTCCCAGTCTGGCCACACCAGTGTTTTGGTGTGATCCAATGCTGGAGGTTTTATTGACATCCTAAATCAACAAAAGTACCAGTCCTGATACTGACCATCACCGTGGACATTTCTGTCAACATTAGAGCACGATGTCACTTTCTAGTATTAATATACAGTATGCAATTGGGCACATAGGTTAACATCACATATTGGAATAGCCCTTCAGAGTTAGTAATGTGTTTCCTGGTGTTTTTCAGGGAGGTAGGAAGAGTGGTCTCTTCAGCCCGTCTACAGCCTCCCTGCCGGCCTTCAGCTCTTTAACACCCAACACAGACAACAAAGACCTGACACTGAGGCCAAGCTGTACACTGGGCCCTGACACTGCCGTCGCTGCTGACTCCACCTCCACTACAGGTACAACACATCCCAGCCACTCCATCAGAGCTCATGAATGCATCTCCAACATGTCAGCTTTCCAGTAACGGTTTGTGGCTAGCTGGACAACCATGCATGCTTGACTTGATCTAAGGCTCTCTATAGCCTGATATCTGCACAGAATCTGTAGATGTGGGACCAAGATTTTGGCAACAGAAGCGTTCTGGTTTCCGGTAGTAATGTAAGTAGTATTGATCAATCGTGTTTGAGGCAGAATACATGCCCAAAATGTAATCTTAGAATCAATTTATTGTCTTGATGAGAGAGAAATTAGCAGAAACATGTCTATCATAATTCTCATGTATCTAATTGCTAATCAGAGGTCATGTTTTCTGGCTATACTGGAAGGCAGAAAACATTGCTGTTACTGCCAGATGCTAAATCATCATCAAACAGATAGCTGATGGGTTCCAAGTTCAAGTTTGAGGTCTTAACTGGGAGTCCAACCCAGCTCTTGATGAAGTTGAGACTGACAAATATGACTTCCTTTCACTATCTCTCCCATGTTTGACAAGTGTTGGCAAGGTGCTCAGCCACGCAGGACATCAGACAGCGCTGCAGTGATCCATGTCTGCCTGCGGGGGACGCTGTAATAGCAGAGAAGAGGAAGGTTACCTCTGTCACCTCTCCGAAAAGAGAGACACCACTATCACCTGAATGGAGCACACTGAGGAAAAAGACTGAGGACTCTGTGAGTTCAAACCAAACATCTGACATCTCTCATGTGTGATTTTGCTAACCTAATAACTTTCTAATGAATAAATGTCTGTCTGTAAGAAGACAAATCATGCAACCAAACAAGATGTTGATTTGGAATGCAACTCATACAGTTTTTATCATCCCCTATGTTTTGTTATGTGTAACCTTTGAAATTTCTAGAGGGCTGATTGTCATGGACTTCCTCCTACCCCTCAAGTCCATGTAAGTGTGAAATCTAACAGCATGTTACCTACAATAAAAAGTTGACCAGTAGCAATACCCTGATGACTAACAAGATACGCTTCCTTGCATGGCATTACACAAGCTTCATTAGGTGCAGTTTTTTTTTTAATGTAAAAATCCAGCTGATGTTTTTATCTCTAAACCATTCCATCCAGTGCAAATATTTTTGGATGTCCAGAGCTTCATTTTATACACATCTCCACAAACTTCAGCCTTTGGTACCTTTGGAAACATTAGCACTCAGTTACTGCTTACTGCGCAAAGTAGCCTAGTACAACTTATAACTGTAGTAATCATACATGCTGGTTTTGCTAGAATCATTCCACAATTGAAGGATCACTATTACCATGTCTGATCATAAGTGATTCAGTTGCTTTGCTGGTTCTGTAGATGGGAGCCTGCTTCTCCAAAGTCTTCAACGGTTGTCCTCTTAAAATCCACTGTGCTGCCACCTGGATTTTACCCAAGACAAGAGGTAAGAAAATAGAGCTTTTAATGTCCTTAACCCTCAGGCCTCAGTATTTACTACCCTCTTAAGTTGTTAAGGACAAAAATGACCACTTCCAAAAAACTGCTATAAAAACAACTTCAGCCCTGCTCAAAACTACCAAACATTCAGGATTTAAACCCTTTATATGCCAGTTTGATTACTTGATTAACTTGAGGATTTTTTATTTTTTTTTCCATATAACACATGTTGGGTGGCTAGGGGATTTTTATCCATCATGGACATGTCAAAGATTAGCCAAAATATTGACTTTGATGCATCACTGTATTTTTGTGTCAGACTTAAAATTTACTACCGTCTTAGGTCTTAAAAATGTCCAAAAGCTGCTTTAAAATAGTACAGATTCATATTTTTTTTCCATCTTTTTTGGGTTGAATCTTTTGATCAACTTCAGGATTTTAACTCTTGTGTATTAAATACTGACTTTGATGCATTATTAGTTTTTGTGTAGCATTAGATTTAAAATTTACTTCCCTCTTAAGTCATTTAATTGCCTCATTAAGTCCCATTAAAATCCCATTTTTTAATCTCATAGCCATTACAAAATATAACCATGCATTCTGTAATGCTAGGGTTTCATGTCTGATGAAGTTACTTTGGAATACTGTCATACACAATCATACATGCACTTCCCCAGCCCCCCAACATTTGTTATATGGAAAATATCTCATTTTTGTGTGTGGGGAAAAAAACTGTGCCATATGCACTAACAGCCAAAATGATGACTAGATAAAGGGGAACAATGTGAACAAATGGACAAAAATGTCCATAATGACGCATGAGGGTTAAACTGTAATGGATACAGTTTTATATCAAGTTCCAACATTGCCCACATTTATATTAGAGTTTCTTCATATTTATGGTGCAGGAAATAAAATTGTTTTTTTCTCTTTGATAAACACTTTTCTCACTTAGATCAGTACCTTATTCTTGGGGCAGAGGAGGGTATCTACATATTGAACCTTAATGAACTTCACGAAGATACACTAGAGAAGGTAAGACAATGACTGATCCATCTGTTTACCATTATTCTGCTGCAACACAGTACACTCCAAAGTCAAAGTGACGTCCTTCTTGGAAAAAAATGGAAAGGTTCTTGGACAAATGGGGATGATTGAAGACTTGAGTGGTGCTTTATCAGTAGACACCATGTTGGAGTAAAATGTGCACTGGGTACCACACAAGACCTTACCTAAGACCAATGAGAAAGAAGAAAGGAGACTCTGGCCCATTGTGGAACTTCAGATTCAGGAGTTCTTCATTTCTGAAAGGCTTGTGGGAATTTTCTTACCTTATAGGTGCTTTGTGGTCTTATCATTGTATCCCTCAGTCTTTTTGGGGATATATATAAATATTGGGAATGCAGTAGTGGTTACAAGCCATCTGGTCCTTTTGTACCTAAAACAAAAACTGTGCTCATGTTCTGAAAAGCAGGTCAATCATGGTCTAGGCAGCTGTTTGGATCTGTGGTCTCTTGTCACCAGTTCAGATTTCTGTGATGATACTCCAAGAACTTACTTAGACTTACAGCACATGGTGAATATAAATGTCTAATGTTGAGTGTCTTTTCTTTCTTCCAACAGCTGCTCCCTCAGCGATGCACGTGGCTGTATGTTATGAACAATGTGCTGATGTCTGTATCAGGTAACAGATCTCTTCAATTGTTAGTTCTGTCAGAGAACACAGAGTGCTGTGTATTTTCTGCTGCTCTAAGAAACTTTCCATCCCGCAGGGAAGTCTTCCCAGCTTTATTCCCACAGTCTGACAGTTCTGTTCGAACAGAGAGGACATCTGCAGAAGAAACACAGCAGTCTGTCACTCAGCACCAACCGGTTCACTGAGAGGATCAACCCCAGGTAGGACAGAATACGAGCGAGCCTGTAAACGTTATAGGATGCCATAGATGCAGTAATAAAAATAGTGTCATGCTTGATCCTACCACTGAGTGTCACCAGAGTAAGACATTTTTAAACCTACTCATGGTGCTTCTCAAGAGATAGTTCAGGTTCTTTGAAGTGGAGTTGTCTTCTTGTCCACAGTTTTTCTTACTGAACTCTGTATTGTCTATCACTCCACAGAAAGTTTGCCATATCTGTGAAGATTCCTGACACTAAAGGCTGTAGGAGATGTAGCGTAGGTAAGTGATGCTCATGTAAGTGATTACTATTCGAGCTTTCTATGTGTATTCAGTATTAACAACAACACACTCTGCAACTCTCTTCTGTCTCTCAGCAAGAAACCCGTACACAGACAGTACATTTCTATGTGGAGCAGTTCCCACAGGCTTGGTTCTACTATTGTGGTATGAGCCTCTGCAGAAGTTCATGCATCTAAAGGTTTGTACTGACACATTACACTTTGAATGCAGCTCAGTGAAATGTAGTGCTTTGTATTTCTGTTGGAAAGCTTCAACTCATATTAAGTTTGTGTTTAAAAATGAGCTGTGGCAAAATTTGATCTGTGGGTCATTGGAAATGTTTCTCTTCTTCCTGGTCAGATTAGTCTACAGGAGCAGTTGCTGTCAGTATTTCACTTCGGAAAATGATTGAATGAGCACTTCATACAAAGAAGACTCAATATTTACATGGGACTTGATTACAATCACATGGCTACAGGAGAGTGCAGTGACAAACTAAGTGATCAGAGAAGTTCAGTGAACAGTCAATGTCTGAGCTCACTGCTGCCCTAAATATACTGTTAAAGTTCTCGTTTGGTTTGCTTATGGCATATTATATGTTTATATTAGCTGCTCTGTGGCTACAAACATAGTTTTGTATTCAGGCGACAGTTTATTTATTGAGAATCAGCTCTCATTTAGTTTTATGGAAGATCTTGGTGTGGAGAAATTGCTGAAGTCAAAGGTCAATGGTGAGGTCAGGAGTTCAGAAAGTGTTCAGGAGCCTCTGATGTCTTATGCTGTAATATTTATTGACGATTGGCCAAGGAGAATTAGAGACACTCTCAAAGTACATCAGAAGTGCCTGAGTCGGTCTCACATTCTGCCCAACTCATGCTGGTGGACAGACTTTAAACCCCAAGATAACACCACAAATACTATACGCCCAGAATTAGTCAAAGAGAATGTCTTTACCCATGCAGGTGTTATTGTCAGCATATTCTAGTCTGGAGACACAGATGTCTGTTTACGCAGATTGGAACGTCAACGGCAAGCTATCCATTATGTCTAGGAAGGCAGCAATAGGTCTCTTCAACACTGGCCACCACAGTGTTGAGATAGACTGGCGCCTACTGTTCTCAACCAAAGCCAAACAATTAAT
Source organism: Miichthys miiuy (assembly GCA_036365135.1). Classification (NCBI taxonomy): domain Eukaryota; kingdom Metazoa; phylum Chordata; class Actinopteri; family Sciaenidae; genus Miichthys; species Miichthys miiuy. The sequence goes on from CM071605.1 coordinate 2,596,470, forward strand.
ACTGCCAAGGACCTCAAGGCCCACACGATGACCTCGTGTAACCTAAGGATAGAAAATTCCATAACAGATCTTAATAAATTCAGGTTTGTTCAGTTCAACTCATTTAAGTCAGACTTTTTACAATAAGCACTTCTTTACTGAGCCAGTTTTATCCACCTCGGATATTTATTTTTAATTATGATTGACATCCCATTCATTTGTGATTGAGAATTTTGGGTCCTGTTTTCATTTACGAAAATTAGTAGCACGAGCTTGTGTGGTGATCGGAAGGATCGTCTGGACCAAGAGGCAAGACGCTGAGTACACACAGCAGATCATTAGTTAACAGTTTAATATCAGCACTGAGGAGACCACAGACAGTCTCGGGCTTAATATATGTTTGTCACACTCCACATCTGGAATCCCTTTAGATTTTATCTGGACTATTGTAATCAGCATTTAGGGTCTCCATTGGAACCTGAACTGTTATACAACAACAATATATATGTCTTGGGTGTCCTGCAAGAGTTCTAACAGATATGTGAATGTTAAACTGGTGAATGAACATACTTTTACACAGGACATAAAACTTTCATCACATACATCTTAAAACAAAGGCATCCTGACATGTGGTTAGTGTGGATCATTATCTCAAAGTATGAAATGTGTAGATGTATTTGTCGTGCCTTCATTCTCAACAATAACATCTCTTTGACTTACAGCACATAGCGATTAAGCTGCCAGACTCTCTGCCAATATTTGAGCTGCTGGTGTTGGTGACAGATGAGTTTCCCCAGCTGTGCGTTGGTGTGAGGGACTGTAGTAACGGGAAAGGACCAACCAGCCAACAGCTCAAGTTTGATATCATAGAGCTGAACAGCACGCCTATTTCATCACCAGGTAGGACGGACTGCTGATGTTTCTCCTCTGAATGTTTGAGAGCTCCTCTTAAAGTTTCGACTAAACCCTTTGTGTCTGCTGTGTGTGTCTGCTGTGTGTCTGCTGTGTGTGTCTGCTGTGTGTGTCTGCTGTGTGTATCCTGTGTCTGCTGTGTGTGTCTGCTGTGTGTCTGCTGTGTGTGTATCCTGTGTCTGCTGTGTGTGTCTGCTGTGTGTCTGCTGTGTGTCTGCTGTGTGTCTCCTGTGTGTGTCTGCTGTGTGTGTCTGCTGTGTGTCTCCTGTGTGTGTCTGCTGTGTGTCTGCTGTGTGTGTATCCTGTGTCTGCTGTGTGTGTCTGCTGTGTGTCTGCTGTGTGTGTCTGCTGTGTGTGTCTGCTGTGTGTGTCTGCTGTGTGTCTGCTGTGTGTGTCTGCTGTGTGTGTCTCCTGTGTGTGTCTGCTGTGTGTGTCTCCTGTGTGTCTGTCTCCTGTGTGTGTCTGCTGTGTGTGTCTGCTGTGTGTCTGCTGTGTGTGTCTGCTGTGTGTGTCTGCTGTGTGTGTCTGCTGTGTGTCTGCTGTGTGTGTCTGCTGTGTGTCTGCTGTGTGTGTCTGCTGTGTGTGTCTGCTGTGTGTCTGCTGTGTGTCTCCTGTGTGTGTCTCCTGTGTGTGTCTGCTGTGTGTGTCTGCTGTGTGTTGGTGTGTGTGTCTGCTGTGTGTCTGCAGATGGTGGGGCACTCAGGGCAGCACAGGTAACTCAAATGGACAGAGACACTGTTCTCATCGTATTAGAAAGTAAGTCACTTCCTTCTCCACTCATGTTGTGAATCCTCCAGCCATCTCCCACACTGATTCTTAACATGCTGTGTTAATCTTGATGCTCATTGGACAGAAACTGTTAAGATTGTGAACCTGCGAGGACTTCCATCCAAAGAGCTGACTGCTGAAATGGTCTTTGACTTCCACATTGAAACTCTAGGTATGAACCATCACGTGAACAGCAGTGAATGAGACTTGATCCTGCTGCTGACAGCTGAGTGACATGACATGTCTTTACAGTCTGCTTACAGGACAGTGTGCTGGCTTTCTGGAAGCACGGCCTGAAAGGGAAAAGCTTTCATTCAAATGAGGTGAGCCGTATGTCAGGCTGGAACTGAGCTGGTGTTGTGTGATTCGTGTCACTCAGTCAAATTCAGATTTGTATGTGTATAAAAAGAATTTCATCTTTATCTGCAGGTAACGCAAGAAATTACAGACGAGAGTCGAGTATTCAGAGTTCTGGGAACAAACAGGTATGCTAAGGAATGACTGACTGACTGTATGAGTGTCATCAGCTGGTGAAACAGTGGAAGTAGCAGTGCTACTAGTACAGTGAAATCAAAATAGAAGTTAATAAGCTAAATAAATCAGACAGGAGAATAATCAGTGACATGGATCAGATCAGAACCATTCTGTGCTTTATGAACCAACAATAGAATTAGATACCGCATAAGATAAATAATTTCTTTATTTCTTCTTCTTCTTCAGGGACATCATCCTTCAGAGCACACCAACGGATGACCCCTCTGCACTGAGTAACCTGTACATCCTGACTGGACATGAAAACAGCTACTGAGATAAAATGGCTGAACGTCTTCAAAACTCAGGCTGAAGAGAAGGAAAGTGCAGATGTGTTCTATAACCTGTAGTGGAAGTGATGTCCTCCAACTGACGCTGTAGCAGACACCAGAACCAACTCTCTGCTGTGAATGACCAGTGTCAGTGTTTGATTGAGTTGCCTCAGACTCAAACTGTAAGCTGTTGGACAACGTGTATAAGAGAGACATATCGACATGTGAGTGGGTTTGCTAATTAAAGCTGCAAAAGCTGAGATTTTAATGTAAAAACGGTTCATGTTACCGGCCTAATTCACAGCATCACTGCAGCAGGGGAGATGTTCCCATTCCTGATGACTGAGATGTCATAGATGCTGTCAGTCTGGACCGTAGACTGTAGACAAACATGGATGGAGCGTCTGTGGCAGCACATTCACTGAACGGATGTCGTGAAGCTTTTATTTAGATTTACTGTTTACTGCTGCTGACAGTTACCAGAACCAGAAACATGTGGGAGTCAAACGGCTGAGAGACACCTGTCAACCAATCACATGAATAAACCGTAATACCCCCTTAAAGGGATTCCCGTAATTTCCACGAAGACTCAAAGCAGAGGAAGTGAATTTAGGCCTTTTTCCAAGGGATTTCTGTGGAGTGACACGTTTTGGAGCCATTTTTGGAACTGCAGTTTAAGACAATTAGAGTTTAGCTTCAGCCTTTCACCATAATTACAGGGCGGCCATTTTCCCTGAGGTTGGAAGTTCAAACGTTGTTCTGCTGCGTTCCAGGTTGCAGATGGTATCAACAAAGGGAATCTGACAAAATGTTATCATTTCACCCCTTTCTGATTTATCAGCAACTGAAAAGACCGTAGATAATGAAAAGCTAGATAACCTATTAGCCACCGCTGTAATTTACTCCTTTCATATTGTATTGTGTAACACTGTCCAACAGTAATGTTAGCTGTTATCTAACGATAGCTAATGAGTTATCTGACATGTTGTTTGGCACCGTGTCTCTCTGGATTCTTCCTGTCCATTGTCTTTTCAGTTGCTGGTCAATCAGGAAAAGGTGAAATGTTAATAATTTGCAACCCAGAACACACGACATTTGAGCGTCCCACCTTGAGCATGATGTCAGAAGAAAATGGCTGCCACATGGAAACGGTGAATTAAGATAAAAAAAATAGGGTTGCCTTTTTTTGACTACTGCCACCACCCGCTCAGTACCTCCTGCCCGATCAATGCTGCACATGTGCAACTGTCAGCATTAGCTTCTTCCATCATCAGCTCCAGAAAAAACTGTTTAGTTCAGAATGTTATTGATTAAGAATTCTGGATGCAGTCTGATTTGATGTGGTGACTTGTATGTTCATCACATCTACTGTGAGACATACATATAGCAGCTAGCTATACTGAGAAGTTTTAGGTAAAAAAAATAAAATGTATTGTAACAAATCATTTTTCCAGAAACAGTAAGCCATCTTGCTTCCTTCTCATCTCGGCTCAGAGCTGCACATGGGCAGTATGGATCAGGCAGTGACACATACTTCACACAGTAACGCTGCATTCACATTTTGAGTTCATCGTAATCACCACTTTCTCATAAATGTCGTCAACACTCAATCCATGATTACAATTGGAAAACATTTTCTAAGAGCTCTACATATATGTTGGTGCTTAGGTTTGTCAAAGCCAAGGTTTGTCAAACCCAAATGTCAATGTTTAATGTCAACGCTCAGTATTTTTACGCCTCACACAACCAACCATCTTTACCATCCATCCTATATGACCTGAATGTGACATATGTCAAGGACCACATGATTTTACCTGAGGGTTCTTCCTCACCCTCTAACTGACAGTATTTCCACTGTTTGGTTTGTTGATTAAAAGAATATTTGTTCAGTATCAGACATTCACTACTGTTGACTACTGTTGAAATTTGTAGTGTGTGCATAACCCCAACCTCTTTGTGCTAGATTTCCGAAAACTGTGGAGAAATAATGAATGCTAACTGAACCTAATTCTGACCCGACTTCCAAGTTCCACTTAGCTTTCAGCAGTCAATGTAGTTTCTCATACAAGGCTTGATTGTTGAAATTTCAACAATCACAATGTATGAGGCTTTCACTGTCAGCTATGTTATGTATGCTAACTCAAGGACTGACAAGGTGTTCAGATATTACTAGCCAGTACAATAGTAAATGTTCATATATCGTAAAATATGGCGTCAGGTTTTGTTTTTAAGGAGGACAAATAACTCTAGCCATGTAATTCTGAAAATCACGTTTAAATGTATTTTGTGCTAGCATAGCTGCATTTACATTATGTGCCACTGTGTTGAGAGAGATGATAAATCCTGATCAGATTTGTGAGCATAAGGAGTCCGTCCATTGCTGTCAGCTATCTATTGGTGCCAAACACAGCTCGTCCATCTCCTTTTTATTACTTCACTTACACACAGACTAAATGTACATTTGATTCCATGAGGGCCATAGAAACTGAATACCATTAAATTCTACTTCTGCTTATTTGACTAAAATGTAAATTCCACTACATTGCAGTTTTGTGTGTAATGATATTTATGGTATTTATGGAAAGGGAACTGTACAAGTAACACTCACCTTTCCCCGAGAGATACTTGAAAGACATAATATACATATGTATGGATTTCATTTTCTTGTTACTGTGTATAAATTTTATGTATATAACAATACAGTATGCTCTTATAATATGGAGGGGTTGTAATATGCCAAATAAAGATTTTAATTTCCTTTGAAGCTGAAGCAGATTTAGTTTCCTTTCATTGTCCTGGCAAAGATTCACTCATAGCCACAACAGAGGTTTGGTCACAATACAATGGTCCTAACACTTCAAGTTTGTGGTGCCTTAACAAAGGAAACTGATAATGTTGCTCCTGATTATTGAGTTAAGCTTAAGTTATTGACATTAGAAATGTCAAAGAAATATAACGCTGAACATAAACAGACCCGGGATAGTTATGTGGGCCTGCGTTATCAGATGCAATTAATTTATGGTTAATGTAAATGGTAATGACACTAAACAATGAATCTGTACAAACAAAATAACAAGAAACATAACCAGTATATACAGTAAGTGACAAATGGTACAAATGGTAGAGGTGGGAAACATTTACGCAAAACCTCAGTTTTGGGTCATCCTCTTTAGGGACAAGCACCACTGTGTACGCAGAGGTCGCAACAGAGATACATAGCTGTTCTACCCTCGGCTCCGTGGGGAATACATGCCCAGAAGCCAGACACAGAAACAGGATAGAGAATCAAGAGAGTCAATATTCAAAATAAAACACCCTGTGCAAACTGCTGGTCGTAAAAACAGACAAAAGCGAAACAAATTAACTACATAGCATATTTAACAGACATCACAAAAGTCTGGCATTTTGCCAGATGCACAGCTGTCAGACCCAAGATGGCGGCCGTGTGGACATGCCTGACAAGCCCGAATGCAGCATCTACATGTATATATCTATGGACAGTCCCACAGGCACCATTAGGCGCAACAGGCATCATCTTGTTCCCATGCCAGAGACTGTACTGAGTCAGACACCCTGCACACCAACTCAACCAGTTGAGTCTGTCCCAAACACACTAAGTCAACACCTGTCCCTACCAGAACTAGGTTTAGCAGAGTGGTGGTAAAACCTCTGAGACTGGACTTGTGAAAAAAAGGGTTGCTGGACAAGTGGGTGAAATGGGGAAAAGTTTTGTTCTGAAGAATGCATGGTATTCATTTCAAGAAGGCATAAGAGTTTGTGAGAGTTTATTATAGTTAGATATAGATTTAAAAAAGGGAGATGTGGTGAAATTGAAGATGTTATACATGTGCTTTTATTTTGAAGGAGACGTTTGAGAAGGAAACAGAGTTGTGAGGAGAACAGCAGTTTAAGAGATTAGCTAGTGAGGAGTTCCATGTTGTAGGTCCTGCTGAATAAATCTAGGTAACCTGAAAGGCTTGTCTGTTGGTATTTATTACGGAAAAACACGACATCTGGCGGGCTAAATGCTCCACTTCTGAAACGCTCTCAGTTGGGTTTGAAGTCACATGAAGGACGGACCGAAACACTGTTGCAGACACGATGTGACAGAGACGTGCCCAGTGGGGTTTAGGGGTTAGAGATGCCCTGGTCAGTGATGATCTCCATAGGGAACCAAACTCCTGAAAACACCTGGATCAACCAGTTGACTATCTTCTGGTCCTTTTTGAGTGGGGACGTCTCTAGGTACCTTGTAGCATAATCACACACTACCCATATGTATTTGTGACCAACCCTACTTCCCTCCAATGGGCCAACAATGTCCATGGCAATGCAGGAAAAGAGGGTGTTAATAATCATGGTCACTAGTGGGGCTCTTTCTCCCTTTCTGTCTGGACTGTATCTGCAAATTGCTGTGGGCAATAAAAGCAAGATACCATTCTTGAAAATGTTTTCATCTGACCTAAATGGCCTGCCCAGGAATACTGTGGGCCTCAAACCTTGGGGAACAACTAGCTGGTCACCTAGCTTACTGCGGCACAACAACTGTTCTCCCTTCAGAATAAAAATCTCACTGCCTTTCTCTGTAACTTGGGTTGGCTCAGGAACCCATTTATCAAAGAGGGGCCATAGGGAAGGGTCCTGCCTCTGTAACTGAATCACAATCTCAACTGCACCTCCGAACTATCAGGCTTGGGCACTGCCTCCAATATCTCTGTTCCCCTGACTTCTCTGTCCTGTCTCTGGCTTTTCCTGCCTGGTGCTCAACAGCAACTCGTCCCAACACCCAAGTTGGCACAAACTTATGGAAGAATTATCCAATCTTTATTCAAGAGCGTACATTTTCAGTTTGAGAGCATGATTTCTCCTTCTCATGCTCAGCTTTATTGTCCTCGTGCTCAGATTTTGTGCTTGCACTCAGATTTCTGCTGCTTTCTTTCAAAATGTGTGCTTGGACTCAAAACATCACATGGTTGTGCTCACATTTCTTCTGCGTGGACACAAACATTTCGCTCGCACTCAAATATGTCCTGTGCGCTCAGATCTAATGTGCTCGCGCTCAAAGCTAATCTGCTCGCACTCAAAACATGTCCTGTGCACTCTCAAATTTTTTCTGCTCGCGCTCAAAACAGCACGTCCTCTCAAGTTGAGGTGTCTGCTCAGACTGAATGATGTCCCTCCCTGCGCTTAAATTAGTGTGTTTCACCAGCCAATAGGGAGACAGCTAGAGTGTGGCCCAATCTTGGGTGTGTTCCTTTGCCTGTTTCACTCTGTCTGGACCTTGTGACTGCTACCATACCGCTCCACATCATGTCTAACAAAGAGTTTAAAGAGGACTTGAAGGTCACTGCCTAGTACTACCTGGTATGGAAGTCTCTCCATGACACCAACTGCAAGCACATTAGACCTGTTAAAAAAACACTTTTTTGTTATTTTAAAGCCAATTGCTGTGATTCCCAAGCTGTGGAATGACCAGATATAAAATTATTTTGATTTTGGACCATGGGAATGCCTGCCTCATGGGCCATGAAGGTTTAATGTTTATTTTTGCCTGACATTTTGCCTTATTTTGCCTCATAACTTCACTACCATTAGCCATAGAGCATATGTGTCAAACTCAAGGCCTGCAGGCCACATCTGGCCCGTGAATTAATTATCTTTGGCCCGCATGATCAAATCTATTTACTATTAGAGCTGGCCCGCCGGTACATCGCATGCACTACCATAATACTACAAATCCCACAATACACTGCCCGTGCGTTGGCATGTCAATCACAGGCCTGCGAACGTGCGGTAAAGTAATAAATACACAAGCAGTTCCTCACTCCAACCTTCTGGCTGCTCACTATCATCCTGGTCACTGACCAGGACTGCTGAAAAACATGTAGGTTATTGGTTTATTTTTTCACTGCAGATGGAGGTAAAAACTTGTTGCTAACGCTATTTTGCTATTAGACTAATTGACAATAGATTAACTTATTATTAGCTTATTAGCTTTAATCACTAATCTTAGCTTTTGTTAGCATGCAGACCAGCTTGCTAAAGTCAAGCCTCAACAGGCCACTCACGAAAACCTCTCCTGTCACATGATGGCCACCGTAGTTTCTCCTAAGCAGGATAGTGAGTTCAATGCAATCGGAAAATACCGACTACGTAATCTTACATATTGTACCTTTTAATAGTACAAGCACATGATGAACAAAACAGTTGACCTATATCTCAGCATTTCACTGATTCTGTGACAAAAATTAAACAAAATGGTAATTTTTAAAGATTAAACAGATTATTATTTCGAATGTGAACTAAAAACAGAGCTCTGAGAGGCTGAAAAGCCTTGTCCTACATGAAAAAATATGCAGTTAAAATAACCAGACCGCATAGATTGATGGCCAAGAGTAAGGGAGATGAAAACTAAATTAACTTTGTAAAGAAATATGTGTAGGTATGTATGATTGCTAAAATGAAAATAAAAATAAATAAAAATACTTACTACAGAGGATTGTATCAAAAGTTATTAAAATTCTCAGAAAATATGCAAATTTCACGTAAATAATCTGTTCAAAATGTATCCAAATTGCTGTTTCATGTTCACTATATTGAATTAATTGTGCAGTTTCAGTTGTCATGCACTGTTAGTTATACATGTATTATTATACATAATATAATTTAATATATCAAATATGTCAATTAGTCAGGGATCATCAGTTTATTCAGTGATAACCAGTGAATTAATGTTTAAATGTAATCAGTTGCTTTTCTTAAAAGTAAGAGAAGACAAGTTTAAGACTAAATCCACCTCTTGACCAACTTACATACTTAACCTTTTAGAAATCTTTGGTGTTTCAGGACACTGTTTGTTCCAAGCTGATGTAGAGAAGTGTCATGGGGATATATCATGAGGACAGATGTGTCAAAAGATAAACAATAAATATGTTAGACATGTTTACATCAGGAATATTAATATGGTTCCTGAACCATCCTGAACCTTCACTAATAGGTGGATTTTGGACAGACTTTGTCCTGTCTGGACCCAGAGTCATAACCAACATATCACTGAGTTTTATCCAGTTTTGGCGTAGATTACATTTTGATCTGCAACTCTTCTCTGACAGTATTTCTACACTGCTATTCAATGAAAGGGACATCCTTCCCATCTCTGATTGGCCAGTACTCATTGCCTAGTATATGTTGTCTGTTGTTAGTTTATGTCAGATTCTCCAACACGGAGAAGAATGGGTTTTGTGAAGATCTGTTAAGAGTCTTACCTCTTAAGACAAATACAACAGGAGAGGACATCTACCTGTCCATAAAAGAGATTTTAATGAAGAGCGAAACAAGTGGTTTTCATAACCACGGATGGAGTTCCTGCCATGGGAGGGAGAGAGAAGCTGTGGCAAGAATGAAAGGATAATCAGGAAAGAGGATAATCCTGAGCTCATCTCTTACCATTGCATCATTCATTAGTTTATCCTGTGCTTCAGTCTGTCAGATGAGTATGCTGAGGTGATGGACACCAAAAATTTTCTATGGGCATCCTCTTCTCCAACATCGCATGCTCAGGAATTCCTC